>CM040963.1:4503697-5103697 GCA_022985045.1 Macadamia tetraphylla | reverse complement strand
TGAAGAAATAGGAGCAGCAGATATCAACAACTCTGAAGGTTCTAGTCATAGGAGAGAAAAATTGCAACATTGCATCACTTCAATTATTGGAATTGCTCTCCAATGCTCTACAGAATCTCCTACAGAACGAATGGACATGAAAGATGTTAAAAGGGAACTACATTTGATCAAGTGTAATTTTATTGGCGCAGGAATACATCAGTAGAGGCCAACTACATCCTAATAAGAAGGTCTCTCTTCCATCTCTAACCTCTGTAGTTATTTCATTTTTTTGGGGGGGCTAATTTTACACTCATGAATAAAATAAATAAACTTAGACCATGCAGGAAAGGTAGGATGAACAAACTAAATATGTTATTGCTTGAATCTTGACATGTCTAAGCATAGATCATGTAGCAAAGGAAGGCTGAACAAACTAAATATGTTATCCCTTGAATCTTGACATGTCTAAGCACTAAGTTTTCCACCTTACCCTTTCCTCTGCAATCTACACCTTAAGGTTGCAGTAGAAATAGCTATACTGTATCTCTGGTTCCTTACTCAAGAATCCACCAAACCATGGAATGAAACAGTAAGTAAAAGTAACAGGCCAAGCCAGGGCTCCAACATAAATAAAGATTTACAGACTATGATCTTCCACCCAGTTTTTTTTCTTTAATGAATTTTAAGGTTATTTATTGTGCACATGATTTGTCAGTTCTCAGCTAACTTCATTGTAAGTACTTTGGATTCCCCACATTTTTTTTATGTAAGCTACTTTAAGAATGGTGATCATTTATAGCTTTAGTCTTTATTTCCTTTCTTAATTTGGGCTTAGCCAACCCTGGATTGGGTTTTGGTAAAATGTTCCTGGTTTATAGGGTTAGCTAGCAAGTACAGGTATATGATATATATATATATATATATATATATATTTAAAAAAAAAACATTTGGCATGTTATTATAAATCATGCTAATAATTCGAGCACAATAAATAAGGAAACCCTGGGTATTGTTAAACAATTGCTACGTTTTTTAATTCGCGGCTAAATAATAATTTAGTAGAAAACCGGGGCGAAAACAAAATTATCAATAACCATGGTTTCTTAAAACCGCGGTTAAAGCGTAAAATACTAACCAGTTTTTTGAACGCGACAATAGAATGCATGGCAATAATCGCGTTTATATAAACTGGTGAAAAATAATTTACTAACAACAGTTTCACAAACCGTGGTTAAAACAAAATATCTAACCACAGTTTATATAAACCGTGGCTAAAGAGGCCTTCTCATTTACCACGGTGGTATTGGCCGTGGATTTGCCGCGGTTTTCAAACCGCGGTTATTAACCTTTTGCCGCAGTTATATTAGCAATTGCCACGGTTTTAACCGCGGCTAAATACCAATTTTCTTGTAGTGTCAACTCAAGGAAGAATAATCCATTCAATATTTAATTAATGTATGTAACATCAATAAAATTAAAATCAATATTACATCACTAACCATTAAATATAATCAGAGTGTCAACCGAACTACATTCTCAACCTTTGGGTTTGGAATGCACTGGTCCACTCAAAAACTACAATGACCGTGGGAGCTCTTCAACTTCTAAAATTACTGTCACTTTTAGATGAATAGCAACTTCTAGGTTAAGGTTTGCCTAAAATACACTTGCATTTATGCTTATCTTTGATAATGTCGCATTTGGGCAAATATTACCTAATTCCTGCCAACAATTTTCTATGTCTTTGAAAATAAGACAAAACCTTTGAGTTGCAAACCTATTGCAATAATCTTAGATTTTACCACTTTGGTGGGTTCCATCAATTTCACTGAATAGCTTACAACTACACCTGGCAGCTTAAATTTGTGAGTTATTTAAACATGAACTAAATATCAATTTACATGTAAAAGAACAAGCATGTAACTATTAACAAAATAAACATTACAATGTTCAATTATCAATTACTTCAAGAGTGTCAACCGGAACTACATTCCTGACCTTTGGGTCTGAAACATACTGGTCCATTCAAGTTTCTGCTATTACTGCGAGACTTTTTCTAACTTTCGAAAAGTACCGCCATCTTTGGATGGATAGCATCTTCTAGGTTGAGAAATCCCTATTCTATTTTTTTTTTTTTCACTTGCTTTAACTTTAACTTTTCTTTGATAATGTCACATTTGGGTGAACATTAGCAACCTTGCTACCAACCATTATTCTCTGTCTTTTCAAATAAAGAAGATATTTGATTTGTATTCTATTACAATAAGGTTAAACTTTATACTTTGGTGGATTCCATCCAATCTTACTGCAATAGTCTACAAATTCATTCCGGCAGCTAAAAGTGGAATTGTTTAAGCATGAATAAAAATATTCATAAACAAAAGCATGAACTATATTACCAAGAATAAACAAGTTCATATTCTGATATGCAAGTAATGTATGAGTTGATTTTCTTTTATTTCTTTCAATTAATAGGAAAATCATAAAGAATCGTTAACCACCCATACTTGTAACTTATACAAAAAAGATCATAAAAATTTATCAAAACTAGGCTCATAATATATCAACCTATCACTTATTTTGATCGATTTCTTTCAAAACGAACCATTAATGTAAGGAACGAATTGTCTCTGATGATTTTTCAAGAAAAAATGTCTTCTTTTCTTTCTTGCTTTTTTTTTTTTTTTTGTGGGTAATTGATTGTATTTGTTGATGACATAGTGAGAACCATGGGCGATAGCTTTACTATTGGTGGCGTGTTTAACTCTGGTTGCAAAGATGGAGGAATGCTGGTACCTGCGTTATCAGAGTTTCATGTGGAAGAATTTAATTTTGAAACAAAGGTGATTCAAAGAATGGAGCTTCTGGTTTTGAATATGTTGGAGTGCACTTCGACTTGATGATCTTCTCCATGGTGGCCACATTAGGGGTGGAGAACAGAAGAGAAAAAGAAAAGACTCTCAATGAAAGATATAAATCAAAAGTGAAATAGATATGGAGAGATAAATGGAGCTCCGCTTCCAATTTTTCTTCCTGCTTTAGGAGCCCTGAGAAGGTGGGGTTTGCTTAAAGTGGATGTTTTGGTGGGATGAGCATAGTGGAGCTGCGATCTGTAGACGCTAGGAAGTTGCAGGTTTTGAGAGGTGAGGGTTCGGCCTTTTCCGCAAGGTCGTGCAGGTCGCCATTTCTGCTTTGAACAATCCCTAATGAAAGGGGGAAAGAAATAGTCACTTATTATAAGGGTAATTTCGGTACTTCATAATTTAATAAGGGCATTTTGGTATTTTAAATAAAATATTATTACTGACATCAGCATATAAGGTATATTCTCTAACCGTGACTAACGGTAGGAGGTCCGAGTCTAATTTGGTGAAAGAGAGGGGGTGTCCCTCTAATATTGACATTCTCCAGGGGGTGGCATTATAAATTACCCTGAAATAAAACATAACGAACCATGGCATGCCACTAATTAAGGGTGTCAAACGGGATTGTTTTTACTTTTTAGTAACAACAATTAATAATATAATTGATAATCCTAAGTTTTTCCACTCAGACTAGCATAATAATTCATCGTCACGGTCTCCACTTAAATCATAGATGCACATATAGGGAATCGAAACTGAGACCGTACGATCTATTTACACAATCCCCAATTAGTTTGAGACCATGAGTTGTACACATTTCTTACGCGTAAATGCATTTCCCAAAAAAAAAAAAAAAGGAACTCTAAATAAATAATTTATGCGTTACACAGGTTCTAACAGTTCCGGTTCTAACTGATTCCTTATTGGGCTTTAGGTTTCGGATCCATTGGGAAACCCATTCGAGATTCGCCATCTAATAAACATCCCAAGATCAGTTCTGAGAACTGTTAGAGGTTTTAGCCATTTGGTTCCAAATTGGTTATTAGATCCAAACCAAATTTCACCCAAATATGTCACTTAGCACTTGATAGTTGGTAGTGAACATGTGTAGGAAGGTTCATGTGTGTTTCTCTAAACAAAGTTGATCCATAATATCGATATTCTATTGATATTGAATGGGGGTTTGGTTTCTATTACTTTCCGTCTTATTTTTGTTTTTAAGGAGATGCCTATTACAAATGTTTCAAACATTTTTAAAAAGTAACCTATGGCATTTCACTTGGTACTTGATCGTCGGTAGTGAATTTTTTAAGGAAAGTTCATGTGCACTCTCTAAACCAAGTGGATTTATAATATTCATATTCTATTGATATTGAATCTGGGTTTGGTTTCTATTACTTTCTCGCCTTATTTTTTTTTAGAAGATTCCAATTGCAGATGCTTCAAACATTTTTTAAATATAAGCTATGCCATGCCACTTAGTGCTTGGTTGGCAGTAAACTTCTTTAAAGAAACTTCATGTGTATTTCTCTAGACCAAGTTGATCCATGATATTCATATTCTATTGATATTGAATAATGGTTTAGTTTCTTTATTTTCCCCCTTTACTTTTTAAAGGAGATTCTTATTGCAAAAAATAATTTAAAATGAACTATGGCATGCCACTTGGTACTTGATAGCTGGTGGTGAACATGTTTCGGAAGGTTCATGTGTATTTCTCTAGACCAAGCTAATCCATAATATTCATATTCTATTGATATTGAATAGGGATTTTGTTTCTATTACTTTCTTGCCTAATTTTTTAAGGAGATTCCTATTGCAGATGCTTTAATTTTTATGTTATTTTTTTTAAATATAACCTATGGCATGTCACTTAGTGCTTGGTTGGTAATGAAATTTTTTAAAGAAACTTCATGTGTATTTCTCTGGACCAAGTTGATCCATAATATTCATATTCTATTGATATTGAATAGTGGTTTGGTTTCTATATTTCTCCCATTATTTTTGTAGGAAGATTTTTATTGCAAAAATAATAATAATAATTAAAAATAAACTATGGCATGCCACTTGGTACTTGATAATCGGTGGTGAACATGTTTAGGAAGGTTCATATGTATTTTCTTCTGACCAAGTTGATCCATAATATCCATATTCTATTGATACTGAATAGGGGTTGGTTTCTATTATGTAGTCACATTATTTAAGGAGATTCCTATTGCAAATGTTTCAAATCATATATACATGGCACTTGGTACTTGATAGTCGGTGATGAACATGTTTAAGAAGGTTCATCTGTATTTCTCTAAACCAAGTTGATACATAATATCCAAAGTGTTAACGGTAACTAGGACTTTAGTAAAGGTTTGGGTAGTCTATTGTTGCAGGGCAGGGGTTGGGGGCGGTGGAGAGGAGAATGGTAAGGGTGTTGCAGTGGTGGGGCAAGGTGAAGGGGGTGCAACAATGGGGCACAGCTCATTGCATCCTGCAAAAAGGAAGAAGAAAAGTAGTAAGTGTTAAGTTTGTCTCGAATTCTTGATCCATTTTGAAGATTGACCCACTCTGGCATATTTTGGTGGTGATCCGAATAGGAAGTTTTTTGAGATCTGTGATGGAAACAGAGAAGTTGGGCCGATAGGCCCAAGCCTGGAGCCCAGCACTGATCTCATATGGGGGTGCAGGGGTGTAACCCCCGAGGTATGGTTCGACCAGATCGACCACGACCCGATGGGTAAACCCACGATTTGGAGTATATAATATACTGTTGTCTTGTTGAGAAAATCATTGTATTTTAGGGGGTTTTCGAGCTAGGTTTCAGGGCAAGTTTTCTCGCCGCTGCTTGGGTGTAATCTCTCTTTTGCATAGTGAAACATCTTCTTCTTCTCCCGAAGACGTAGCACACTACACCAGTGTATAAACCTAATTAAATCTCTGTGTTGTGCGGATCTATTGTTTATTTATTTTCGTATTTCTTGGTGTTTGCTCTAACAGAAGATATGTAAACTTCGATTTGTAAAAGAGGTGTAATTTGAGTATTTAAAGTATCAGGGGAGATGAGAGAATCAGACATGAAAGTTCAAGCTTACTAAAAAACAAAAAGACGTGAATGTTTGGGGAAAATGTAGAATAAGTCTAGGAGAGTGATAGAAATTTTCTTTATTTTTAACCATCAATAGATACGGTGTATTCCCACCAAAAAAAATAGTAGATACGGTTTATGACGAGAAGGATATACGCCACTCCCTTCTACCCATAAAAAGATACGGTATGTTATTCCTTGATCTAGATCTAAAAAAGACCCAAGGCCCTCCTTGAACCCCATCTTGACCCGTAGCAGCTCCACCCTGGTTTGACAATATATTACGTTTGATTAGATACAGATTCCGCCAGTATTGATTCATTTTTTGTTCTCATGGCCAGTAAAGAGGGAAAAAAAAAAAAAAGATCCACCATGAGAGATGAGACCAAGAAAAAAAGAAACCAGTCCTATCCTATGCATGAGGAGGGCTGGCCTGATGCAACTAACTGCACATTTTGGAAGGTAAAAAGACCTCTATATGATCCATAATATCGATATGACGATATTCTATTGATATCGAATGGGGGTTTGGTTTCTATTACTTTCTCGTCTTAATTTTTTTTAAGGAGATTCCTATTACAAATGCTTCAAACATTTTTAAAAATAACCTATGGTATGCCATTTGGTACTCGATCGTCGATAGTGAATTTTTCAAGGAAAGTTCATGTGTATTTCTCTAAACCATGTAGATTTATAATATTCATATTCTATTGATATTGAATCAGGGTTTGGTTTCTATTACATTCTCGCCTTATTTTTTTTAGAAGATTCCTATTGCAGATGCTTCAAACATTTTTTAAATATAACCTATGCCATGCCACTGAGTGCTTGGTTAATTGGTAGTGAACTTCCTTAAAGAAACTTCATGTGTATTTCTCTAGACCAAGTTGATCCATAATATTGATATTCTATTGACATTGACTAGTGGTTTGGTTTCTTTATTTCTCCAATTATTTTTGTAAGGAGATTTTTATTGCAAAAATAATAATTAAAAATAAACTATGGCATGCCACCTGGTACTTGATAGTCGGTGGTGAACATGTTTAGGAAGGTTCTTGTGTATTTTCTCTTGACCAAGTTGATCTATAATATGCATATTCTATTGATTCTGAATAGGGGTTAGGCTTCTATTACTTTCTCGCCTTATTTTTTTTAAGGATTCCTATTGCAAATGCTTCAAACATTTTTGAATATAACCTATGCCCTATGGCATGCCGCTTAATACTCGATCAGTATTGAACTTTTATAAAGAAACTTCATGTGTATTTCCCTGGACCAAGTTGATCCATAATATTCATATTCTATTGATATTGGATAGTGGTTTGATTTCTTTATTTTCTCTAATTATTTTTTTAAGGAGATTTTTATTATAAAAATTAATTAAAAATAAATTACGGCATGCCACTTGGCACTTGATAGTCAGTGGTGAACATGTTTAGGAAGGTCATGTTTATTTTGTCTTGACCAAATTGATCCATAATATCCATATTCTATTCATACTGAATAGGGGTTGGTTTCTATTATTTTCTCGCATTATTTTTTTAAGGAGATTCCTATTGCAAATGTTTCAGATCATATACTTGGTAATTGATAGTTGGTGGTGAACATGTTTAAGAAGGTTCATCTGTATTTCTCTAAGCCATGTTAGATACATAATATCCAAAGTGTTAACATGTTAATAAGACTTTAGTAATGGCTTGGGTAGTCTATGGTTGCAGGGCAGGAGTGGGGTTGGTGGGGACTAGGATGGAGGAGAGTGATGAGGGTTTGGCAGTTGTGGGGCAAGGTGAATAGGGTGCAGCAGTGGGACACGGTTCATTGCATCTTGCAATAGAGGAAGAAGAAAAGTAGGAAGAGATGTAAACTTCTATTAATAAAGAAGACGTAATTTGAGTATTTAAAATAACAGAGGAGAAGGAGAGGCATTTCTGGGAGAATCAGTCATGAAAGTTCACGTTTACTAAAAAAACGAAAGGATGTGAAAGTTTGAGTAAATATAGGATAAGTTTAGGAAAGTGATAGAAATTTTCCCTATTTTTAACCATATATATTTTAGCCTGATAGTTACCTGTATCAATAGATACAGTTTATTCCCACCAAAAAAATCAGTAGGTAAGGTTTATGATGAAGATTCCGCCAGTATTGACTCATTTTTCGTTCGCACGGCTTGTAAAGATGGGAAAGGAAAAAAAGGATCCACCATGAGAGACGAGACCAAGCAAAAGAGAAATCACCACCAGTATAATACGCGAATTTTTGCCATATCTGAACGTTTCAATCAAAAAGTCATAATTTGTGTATCAATCCAAAAAATCCATATTTTTTGTGTATTCTATAGTTACTTGTATTATACACGTTTTAAACACGTATAATACGTTTTATTCTTATAAATACGTTTAGTTTGGAAGAGGAAAAAAAAAAAATAAAACTCAACCCCAAAAATCAAAACAACACTTCTCCCTTTCTGTAGGTTTCTTGATTTTGTGAAAAATGTGGATGACATGCATCGCCTTTTTATTTTATTAATTCCAACATCTCTTTCCATATTGCTGCTCCTTCTCTCCTTTATTATGTTATACCATTTATTTAACTTCATTTCAAGTTTATCCTAATCAAATCTATTAACCAATAACCTTATGTGTCCACCCTCTTGTTTCTATCCATTAGCCTATTACGAATTTACTTAATTATAATTTTATCACCCAATGTAAAATCTTACTCTAATTACGAATCTACCTTTGGTTATTATGATTGAATTATTGAATATTTGAATGGACCTATACGCGAATTGATTCTAATTTTAGAATATTGATCGTATCAATAGGGGTTGATGTGAATTTTCTTGTTTGATAAGATAATATCAATGATGATATTTTAATTTGTTAAATGATTATTCACATGCTATTATTTTTATTATTTTGACAAGTATATGCTATTATTTACTATGATAGAAAGTGGTTGATGAATCACTTATCAACATTGATTATAATAGACATAATTACACTTAATTAATACTAGATATTAAAAAAATAAAAAAATGAGAAATGATCCTCAATTGAAAAGTTAAATTGGATTTAAGTGTTCTAGACAGCATGGGATATTAAAACTTAATTGTAAACAATCAGTTTTAGTTCATTTTAATACCAAAATAAACCCATATTTTTGCTCCCAATTTTTATATAGCAATCGTATTAAACACGTATAGTATCATTATCGTGCACGTTTTATTACGCCTAATTTCTGAAAAATATTATTTTCGTATGATCCATTTAATTACCGTACGTATCCGTTCTCATATTATTGCCGCTCCCCAACTTACTATCAGCCTGATGCAACTAACTACACATTTTGGAAGGTAAAAAGACCCACTATGATCAGCCAAATATCAAACTTGAGGTTCCACCCGAACCATACTTTCAAAATCCCACCATGTGCAGAACTTTTAACTATACTTTATCAGTGGCTAAATTAATGATACCCAAAGCTGACTTTTCAACAAATCTTCAAATCTACATTTTTTTTTTTTGGGGGGTGGGGCGGGGGTTGGTGTGTCTGAAAGATCATTTTGTCAAGAAATGGAGGCGTCTGCAGCCACCATACATGGGAGAGCTCGAGTCTGGAAGAACCAGAAGCTAGAAAGTTGCCATAGATATTCTGTGCCCTTGCAAATATAGCGAAAAAATGGATAGATAGTGATAGACATCTCCATGAAATTTTAATGAACCCAGCTGCAATGTGTTGTTTGAAAGAAAAAAAAAGGGGAAGCGGTCGGGGGAAGCTGCCATGAGGATAGGGGAGGGCTGAGGGAGTGACGTAAAGGCCACAAGCCTATCTGGTGATTGGATTGAACATGGTATAGCATATTTTTAGCAGGTCTCTTGCAAAAGAGTTGCTAAGTAATGTTTAGGCTGTAACAAAATCAACCGAACTCAAATAAGATGCTAAAAATTTCAATGTAACCGCAACATAACCACAAACTGTGTGTGTTATTATAAAACTTGGGGGGAAAATGTGAAAAGAAAACATAACCCTTTTTAACCATTTGAATTCAATTATGTTTTGGCAGGACCACTTCTATAAATTGATGCCCAACAGTCCAATAAAACCTGATTAGGCAGAAGGTGTAGAAGCAGGCTTTTTGGAACCTTCTCGTTTCTTATCACCTTCTACAGCTTTCTTCTTGTCCTTTCTTTCCCTCTTCTTTAAAGCATGCATATGGGCTTTGAGAATAGTCGCATAAGAAGCTTGAAACCGTTGGTGATCCTTTGCCGACACCTTAAATTAACAGAACCCCACAGTTAAGAACCAGATTACAATAATGAACCTCAGAGAGAGAGAGAGAGAGATCAAAAAGCATGCTGATTACAAAACAAGTAGTCTGATATTCTCAATGCAATTAAAGTTACATTATCTTATTCAGCCATACCAAAAGGAAATGCTTAAAAAAACTAAAGCCTCTTTTGGGTTAAAATGTCAAATCTGGGATCTTAATTATCCATAAGGGGAATGGTAGTTCATACAATCAGAAAGCATCTGCAAGTATAAACAAAGCAGAACACCACAAACGAAATGGGGTCCTGCAATTTTACGGAGCAATGGATCCCAACTGCCCATACTGACAGAGCACCTTTTCTATAGAGCTCAAGGAAGAAAAGAAATAACATTGAGAGAAACCATAACCATAAGTAGTATGTGTGTTCCCATTGTTGAACATTACTGTCTAATTACTTTCCATATAAGGAGAGATTAGTTTATCTAAAGAGAAGGTTCCTAAACATCAAATGTAATAAGAACTGCCAGATGAATAAATTAATGATTGTAATTTAGATAACAAGGTAGGTATGTCACTATGGAAACAGTCTAGAATAATAAGCAAATCCAGCAATCAGGAAATGACATGGCGAAAAAATATTATGATGGATATTGCACTTTTCCTTTTGGCCCGGGGGAGCGGGGGTGCGATAAATAAGTGAACATCATCAATATATTAAAGACGGTACAAAGACAAAACCTCATTGTTACAGTTATTGGATCATGCAATAACCAAAATATCGAGTCAACTTACTTACTTCTTCTCACATTCAGATATACCACTAGATTTTCCTCCACAACCTTCAAATTTAATTTTCATGCTTTTCTATTCCTGCTAGTCGTCCAACCCAATATCCTACCTCAGTTTCCTGATTTATTATGTATGGCTGGCCTTCCAATTATCTCTGATAAATTCCATTTCTGTTGAGATATATAAGCTTATCAGTCAAAAGGTAAATCCGTTTCAATCATCCAATGCTCACCTATTGGGATAGAATTCCCAGCCTCAATCTTCTCATGGATAATTGAACCAACTGATGCACATCAGAGGTTCTTAAACACGAACCTACACGGGTAAATAAGAGCCAGACAGTGACTTGCGGCTCTGTTTTGAGCCATTTTCTGGTTCAAAACTGGGCCACGATCCAGTATTGGTTCATCCAAATCATGTAGCAACTCGGGTAGAACTCACCCTTAAAAGCTCACCGTTGACCTAAGTCCTTATAGGCCTTCTCATCGAACCACTCCCGTCTGATGCGGGATTGTTGCTTTCACTTGAACCCCAACAATCTCCCCCTACATATGGGACTACAAGTGGAAACTAAGGCACCGTTTGATAACATTCCTAAAAACGTGTTTCTACATTTTTCTGTGCCGAGAAACGGAAAAACGACCTTAAAAGCATTTGATAAATCCGTTTTGTTTCACCCGTTTTTAGAAATGTAAATAGAAATTTATGGCAATTTATGATACAAGAAACGTGAATGGTGAAACATGTTATACTTGTTTCGCTATATTCAGAAACAAGTTGAGGCCAAATATTGGGGAAAGACCCGATAAAAAATCGTTCAAAAGGCAACTCGTTTATCAAACACCAAAAAATCCTTGACGCTATTGTCGGTGTTGTAGATCTCGGTGCAAACGATCCGAGAAACAAGTTTATCAAACACCAAAAAATATGTTTCTGTTCCCAGAAACGTGAAAAATCGTTTCTACTGTTTCTAGACACAGAAACGTTATCAAACGGTGCCTAAGATTTTTCCCAATGGATTTCTCCACCCCAAGGCACAATGGAGTTGTCATGCCCTAACTTTGATACCAACAGTAGGGACTCGGGTAGAACTCACCCATAAAACCTAGCCGTTGATGAGAGGGTAACCAAGTCCTTGACAGTAGCAAAAATTCAGAAAACCGAACTAATACTACTTCAAATCGTTCGGGGAGGCCTATGGCCTTAATATCTATTTATAGCCTTTGCCAACAAAGTTGGAGAACATGGGGGCTGAATTATAGATGATAAGATTATCCAACTTAAATTTGAAAAAGAAAAAAAGCCCATTCTGCAATTAATTTGCATCAATTCCCTCCTTGTTGAAAAAACCTTATCCCCGGGTTTTGAAGTGATGAAAATCAGCACCACACGATCAACTTCAATTTTGAAATAAAATTTTGGCTTCTCTTGAAAAAGATGAATAAAATCAGCAATTCTCAAGCCCTTCTTGTCTAAGAATTGACGGTTTGATACCAAATAATGAAGACTAGTCCCAGAACAGAAAATCCAGCAAGAGACTAGTTTAACATTTAAGGGAAACAAACCCAAAAATTGAATGAAAAGAGAGGTGCCCGTAGGATGAGAAGTTTGACAAAAAACCGACATCTGAACTTGAATAAAATAAATAGAAAGATAGAAGAGATAATAGGGCAGGAATCCACCAGAGCCCATTCAGAGAATCGACTCTTCCACTAAAGAATACACCTTAGCCTTCACTTGGGATTCACTAAGCACACTACTGAATCACCAACAGCAACTACTGAATCAGCAGCAGCAAAAATTCAGAAATATGAACTAATATTTCTTCAAAACATTGGGTTAGGCCTATAATGGCAAGTCACTTTCAAAGAATTTTGAAAACCACATTTTACTCTAAACTTAAAAAACTTTTGAGAATAAGATAAGGGGCAATCAAAAGAAAGTTACATGTTCTAAATGCACCTACAGAGGTGTCACTCAGACAGTCCCTCAGCTAAATACAAGAAAAATAATAATATATAAAAAGTGATACAAAACAGCTAATAAGATCCAACTGACTATTAAATCCTGCATTCCTACCTCCTAATCATATCTTAGGCCCTTAAAATTGGTATATTCCAACAAAACCGTGTGGATCAAAAGCCATATACAACCCAACCTAAGGCTTTTATTTAAGTGGAAATAAGCCTACTGTGATATATCTGCGTCACCACTTATCAAAGAAACCAACTCAAACTAATAACTAGTTTACCAAAAAACTTAAACTAAAAACTACAGTGTCTTCAATAAAAGTAAAGAGGTAACTCGTGTAAATTTCCTCGGAACCTCAAACCACCTAATCTACAAAGACAGCTAGAAAGCTAGATTTGGCTCCTCAACTGAAGGAGTCAAATAGAAAGAAACATAATGACACACCTTCTTTTAATTTAATAGACAATCCACTAAATACAATATTATCTGGTGCTCCCCCACTGGAATCTTGATCTAATGACTGATATGTAAAGATCAAACCATCAAACATCTTGCATGGATGCTCCTGCATCACTATCTTCCTAGTTTCCAATATTAAGTTATGCCAACTACCAAATATCTGCCAACCGAAATTTCTTAACTGCCCAGCTTTGACTTCAAGCTTCCACGAAGCCATTCTAATAATTAGCATGCTCTCACACTAATAACCCTTCAAGTTCTTCAAGTTCAAGTCATCTCTCCTAACTCTTCCAAAAATGCAAATAAGAATCCCATCACGATCAATATGACCAAGATCCTTCACTTTCTGCTGCCCAATCCTCTTGAAATGGAGGTACAAGCATACATTCTCCAGTAGATGGTGAAATGGGACACAGTAATCTTGATGCTTCCACATTACACTTTGGTGGAAATTGCTTTCCATCACTCTTGAATACGCCAACACTCAAAAGTTTGTACATACTCATCAACCAGTCAAAGAGGCTATAGGATAAAATTGGAGAGAAAAATAACATTAGACCCCACAAAATGTTTATCAAACACCAAATACTTTTCTTATAAGATTGTAAAGCTGAAGTTTGATAACCATGAGAAATCGGTTGACTCCCACCATTTAGATGGACCCTCATCATATAAATCTTCTTGAGGATGGGTAGGATGAGCAATCCACTTGTTTTTCATTATTGTGATGCCTTCCAAAAGGTCACTTTTGTTCAATCGACAGTCTTTTTGATGTAGATTAATTACCAAAATAGGCTTGTTTTATTAGGAATAAGCCTAGGGTTGGGTTCCATACATGTTAGGCTTTTGATCCCATGTGTTTTGAGTGTAATAGACCACTTTTATGGGTCTAAAAAGGGGGCTCTAAGATTGAGTACGGGATTTCTAGTTAGTTTCCATTTTCATTAGTTTCCTTTCTAGTTGGGCTTGATTTGAGTTATATTTGTTTCCTTATGAGTCAAGTTATTAATTGAGTCAAGTCCTTAGTAGTTAGTTTCCTTTTTCAACTAGTTTCTAATTTCAATTAGTTTCTAATTTCAGTTTTTAGTAGCTATTGTATTAGGAGAATATTTGGTTTCCTTTTTGAGGAACCTTCTATTTTGTAATTCCCTCCCCCATTAACATTATAAATAAAGAAGATGAGGCTCCTAAAGGCCTAGATGATTTTGATAAAAAAATTAATGGTTGTTGCTATTGTCTTCTACATGGAGATTTGTCTTGTGTTTGATTAAGGCTGATGGAATTGGTGTTTGATCCAATTGACTGTCCTCTTCTAGTTATCTCCCTCTTTTCTTCCATACTCAAGGTGTTCCAGATCTGATCTACTGTTATAGGTTGGTTTGCCGATTCTAGTTCTACATTAAGTGGTATCAGAGCAAATTTTCCTGCAATTTCCTAACCATGGCAAGTCACATCACCAATGCTGAGTTGCACAAATTGTATCGTGAGTTAGCCGAGAACCAACAGAATACTGATGCTAGGCTTGAGAGGACTGAAGCCA
Organism: Macadamia tetraphylla; assembly: GCA_022985045.1. Taxonomy (NCBI): domain Eukaryota; kingdom Viridiplantae; phylum Streptophyta; class Magnoliopsida; order Proteales; family Proteaceae; genus Macadamia; species Macadamia tetraphylla. The sequence goes on along the minus strand of CM040963.1, from coordinate 5,088,743 downwards.
AGTTTGATAAGTTTATGGAAGAGATGATTGCCTTTATGAGGAGGTCCGACAAGCGAGCTGAAGAAGGATCCTCTACATTACCCCCTCAGCTCAACACTTTACGGATCGAAGACACACCTCAGAGGCAGCAATCTGATCCGGTTGTTCCCCAGGATGTTACCCGGCAATTTTCTGACAGAGATTATGGCATCAAAGTGGAGGTTCCCGAGTTCAGTGGTGAAAAGGGACCTGAGGAATTTCTTGACTGGCTTACCAAAGTGGAGAGAATTTTTGCGTATAAGTCTCTTCCAGACGTAAAGAAGTGTGAACTCATCATCACCAAGTTTATTGGGTATGCATGTTCATGGTGGGATGATGTACTACATGCAAGGTTTGTCAGAAGACTTGGACCCGTTATCAATTGGGAGGTCATGAAGCAGATCCTGACTGAAAAATTTGTTCCCCTTAATTATGAAAAGGTAATGTTTCATAAATTACTTAACTTGCAACAAGGGAACAAAGATGTGGATTCTTACACCCTCGAATTCCACAAACTGTCTTCAAGGTGTCGGCTTGAAAGACCGACAACGGGTGATCGATATATCGATGGGTTAAATCGAGATTCGACTTGAGTTGGCTAACACCGATTTCAGGTCTGTTGATGGGGCGTGCTCATGCCAAGACAACTGAAGAGAAGTCCATTTATTGGAAGGGTATGCTCAAGACTTCTTCAGTTTATAGACCTCCACTGCGTATGGAGGAAAAGAAGCCTGAAGCTCGCAGAGTTGAAGAAAAAAAGTCAGAGTTCAACAAGGATAGTGTTGGGGTGAAGAATATTATATGCCATAGTTGTGGCGAGAAGGGTCACTATTCCAACAAGTGTCCCAACAGGACTCGTTCTGTGAACGTAGCAGAGAAGCAGCCAACAGAGAAGAGTGAAGATGAATCTCATTTATATCCTTATCCCCTCGAGGACAATGATATTATCGATGATGAAGATGAGGATGTAGAAGCTCATTCAGCTAGCCTTTCATCTTTTTCGAATAGACTAGTTGATAAGGCTCCTCTCTTCAGACAGAAGGGCACTCTCCTGCACGGCTCCGACCCTATTGATGTTCATGCAGTTGTTGATACTGGGGCAGAAGCAAATTTTATATCTGCTAAATTTGTTCGAGCACACAACCTTCCATGAGCGACTTTTCAAGAAGATTCACGTCGAGGTTTTGGACCTGACTCGAGAAGAGGCCACTGCAGTTGTTCGAGTACACCTACAGTTTGGGCCACTACAGTACCATGTCACCTGCTTGGTCACCTCATTGGCACACTGCGACATTCTTCTAGGGCGACCTTGGCAGCGACATGCAGGCATTCTCTATGATGGCGCACGGAACACTATAAAGGTGAAGCAAGGAGGTCGTATGTACTTAATGAGGCCACATGCATTATCAGACATGCCACGACGTCGACTGACTCCTGCTCCGGTGACACATCAACCTACTCTCCCTCCTCTTGGAGTTATGCTCCCTTCTGTTTCGAGATATGTGCCACCTCATCGGCGAGCGATTTACAAGGGAATCTTAGGAGCACGACCTAACTCGACGGAGTCGAGTTCTTTTAAGACCGGGAGAGTTGATGTAGATTAATTACCAAAATAGGCTTGTTTTATTAGGAATAAGCCTAGGGTTGGGTTCCATACATGTTAGGCTTTTGATCCCATGTGTTTTGAGTGTAATAGACCACTTTTATGGGTCTAAAAAGGGGGCTCTAAGATTGAGTACGGGATTTCTAGTTAGTTTCCATTTTCATTAGTTTCCTTTCTAGTTGGGCTTGATTTGAGTTATATTTGTTTCCTTATGAGTCAAGTTATTAATTGAGTCAAGTCCTTAGTAGTTAGTTTCCTTTTCAACTAGTTTCTAATTTCAATTAGTTTCTAATTTCAGTTTTAGTAGCTATTGTATTAGGAGAATATTTGGTTTCCTTTTTGAGGAACCTTCTATTTTGTAATTCCTTCCCCCATTAACATTATAAATAAAGAAGATGAGGCTCCTAAAGGCCTAGATGATTTTGATAAAAAAATTAATGGTTGTTGCTATTGTCTTCTACATGGAGATTTGTCTTGTATTTGATTAAGGCTGATGGAATTGGTGTTTGATCCAATTGACTGTCCTCTTCTAGTTATCTCCCTCTTTTCTTCCATACTCAAGGTGTTCCAGATCTGATCTACTGTTATAGGTTGGTTTGCCGATTCTAGTTCTACATTACTTTTGGAAGAAGATCGTCAAAGATAATCCCAAAATGAAAGTTTGAGGTCTTCACATCAGTAAGCTATTATTCAGGACAAGCATTGCACCAAACCATCCTCTTCTAATGTTGTTATAGATATTAATGGTTAACAAAAGCAATCTAGAGAAGTTTCAAAACTCAAAATAAGTTATGCAGAAACGTGGATATAATTCAAAAAGGGCAAGCTTACCTTAATCAAGGCTATTGTAACTAGCATTCTCATCAATTAAAATTTGTCGCTCTTAAATATGCTAAATAGATACAGGCGCAAGCATCAAAATCCAACACAAATACGAGGCATCAAAGTTGGGAAGCCCCAGAAATAGCCAAATAGGACATCAAGGACTAAGGGGCATATATACAGTTTATTCTAAATACTAAAAAAATGCATTTCATATCATAAATATTTATATAAGTAATTACATTCGTGTTCTGGAAGGATCAAATAATTTCTCACACACACACACATTACATATTGTGTCCAATTTAGGTTGTCTTAATTATTTATAAGCACTATAAAAGCAGACAAATTATGAGTTTATGTATGTATAGTTATTTTATTTAATATATGTTGTTCATGTTGTATACAAGTAGACTAGAAATAGTCAAAGAGTAACATAAAAAATTAACAATGATACTATCTGTGTGTCTGTGCTGAATCAGTGCAGGAATTAATGTCAACATGCCAGATGCAGGTGCAATAGCAAAGGGGTTGGTGCCAGCCTAAAGTTCTAGCACGCCAAGATTGAAAACTGGTAGAGAATAGGGGGTAGTTGCTGGACACCTTGGGGTCAGATTTGGCTAAGTTCTGTGTGTTGGTGATGAATGTGGTAATAGTGCAAAGGGTGTTGGATGATGATGGTTGAATGTTAAAGATACTAAGATAACTTTGGCAAGCTAGAGTCCCACTAGCCCGCTGTAGGAGTCTCACCTAAGCCATCTTGAGGTCACACAAGAGAATACTCAGATAATATGCTTGAAAATTAGTTGGTTGCCTTTGAGGGCAGCCAGGATTTACATTATACAGAGGTGGAAATCAAAATCTTGAGTACAGAACAATAACATTAAAGAGACTTTTAGAATTCCAAAACCCTTTGGAATTTCCTATACATAGATAACAAATCCTAGACATAGAGCCCAAGACATAATAAGCTGATAATGGGGAGGAATGTAAAGCTGCCTTGGAAGATGAAAAGGCACATGGATTGTAACTAAAATGATGAAGTAAATCTCGTTTTCCTACTTTCTACCCATATTCTAATCTCATTAAAGTGATCTATACAAAGAGAACCCATGGGAACAAAGGCCCAATACCTACATAACCCAACCCAACCCAAGACTTATTTCTAATAAAATAAGCCCTTTCGGTGACTTGTCTGCATCAGGGGTTAGCAATTTTCAAGAATCACAATAACTGGTGAATTTTTTCACTACAGGGGATATGTTTCTCCATTGAGTCTTTAACTTGGAGCTTTTGGTATTTCATTTAATCTAACACTCTATCCTCTCATTGCTCTAACAAAATTTTGTCTTACCAAAAAAGAAGAAACAAAGATGAATGAAAAATAGAAACTTGCACAACAAAAAAGAAAGCAAATAACTCTATAAGAGACAAGGAAACATTAATTTCCCCAACACGAAACTCTATAATAATTTCTCACAAACCATCGATTCTTCTTTCAAAAGTTTCTAGCTTCTACTAAAACATATCAATAGCTACAGAAAAAGCTTCAAAAAAAAAATCTTTGGTAATACTTATTGATGGTCAAATTTTTGGGACACATCAAGAACATATAACTTTCATAAGGCCCATCTATTTCCCATATGACGATAATTAAAAAAAAAAAAAAAAAGTATAACACAATTTTGCATCTAAAGCATCTGTTTTGCATCAGTTAGCTTATGGAAGCATGTCTAAGAAATAAAAACTTGTCAAACACGGCCCAAGTATACAACATAGGTACTCTATGAGAAACCATAGACCAGACAAAACTAGGCTGTTCATAAAGTACCTATTCACCTACTAAAAAACTATATTAGGATTTTCAGCTATTCAATTAACCTTAACTAACTTTAAGCCCTTGGATCATTGCCTTTCACCTTGGTATTTGATGCAGGAAAATCACATAAGGCTGTTTATATTAATGGAATAAGACTTAGGTTGGGTTCTATAAATTTTGGGCCCAAGGATTAAAGTATCGGAATCAGTCGCCGTATTGGTCGGCCAAAATTAAGATACGTATCGGAGGGTATCGTATTGTATCGGAGATATGCTAAGATATGCTAAAGATACGCACATAAATGGATAGGAAACACTTTTTATACACTTTTGAATAAAAAATTTGTTAAAAAAGCTATTGATAACATGTATTATGCATAAACACTAAATTGAGAGTATCGCACTAAGAATTCAAGGTTTGTAATTGTCCAATAAATGTAAAATCCTTGTTCCCAACATTGATTTCCACTTTAATTAGAAAAAATATGGTTGGCAGCAACTTTGAAACAAAACCCTCAAAAATCGTGTTTTTTTCTGAAAATTACCCAACTTGGCCATTATATGACCGCAGCGCACTGTATCGGTATGTACCATACCATATCGGTCGATACATACCAATATGCACCAATACGTACCGATACATTCCGAAACGTACATTTCACTTGATTTTATTTTTTTCATAGAGTATCAATACGTATCAGTGTGTATCGGTGCATATCAATGTGTATCGGTGCGTATCGATATGTATCGATACGAATGGGTTTTAAAAATTCCATGTATCGTGTTGGTGTGTCGTATCGGTAAGGGCCTATACAGATACGTATCGACCGATACGGTACGATACGTACTAGTACTTGAAACCATGGTGAGCCTATGGTCCAATGAGTGTTCATAGTAATAGGCCACTATAATGGGCCTATAATAAAGATAGGAGTTAGGAAGGATTTACCGTATTATTTAAATTAAGTTGGACTCCTAGTTAGAATAGGAGATGTTTTAAATCTTTAAATGGTCAATTAAATACCCAGTTTGATTACATCATCGCAAGTTGGCTTAAAATATCTCGTCATGTTAGATATATATATATATATACACACCAGCCATTCAGGCACACAAATTTATTAGCCAATGAAAGGGTGTTGTCGTGGATTCTAAGTGAAAGGGTGGATTCTAAGTGAAAGGTTTGATGGAATCCTAGGGGTTCAGATGAATTCCTAGCCTGGTATCTTAATACCCTTCTTTATCAATCAGATCAGAATTTCTCCCCTATCATCTGTGGTTTACTGTTTACCAGAATTTTCAGTTTCAGCTTTATTCTTAGTTAGAATTCTGGACGTTGAATTGATACTTGATTACTGGTTTTATCTGCCCTGTTCTGATTTTGATTAACAACTTTGTTCCTAGATTTAAATTCTGTTTTAAAATCCAAATTTCTAATCAATTATAGATTTCCTAGTTCAACTCAAATTCTGTTCACTTACAAATTCTGAATTGCCCTACTAATAATGAATACAGTTTAATGCTTTATTCTTAGGCTGCGTTTAGTCGTCATCTAATAAAACGTTTCTGTTGTTTTTTGTTCCCAATCTTCCATTTGGTGATGCCAGTCCGTTTTTCCGTTCTATTAACATGAAACGGCAAAAAACAAAAACAAGTTATTTGGAGAAACAACCAAAACCATGTTTCTACACTCCAAAACCGTTTCAAATGAAACAAAAAGGGGGAAAATAGGAAAGTGGTCCCAATAAAAATCATGAGAGGCTTTGCTCTCTGTCATCCTCTTTTGGTTCTCACGGCATCAACGAAAAACTTGAAGGCATTTGAGCCACTTCTCTTCCTTCTCTTCTTCTTCTTCACTCCTTCGTCTCACAGCATCAATGATACTCTTGGTTTTTTTGCAGAAAACTCGGTAGCTTTGTTAGGTTGTGGGATCTCTTCTTTTTTTAGCAGATCAAGTAAGCTTCTTTCTTTCTACTCTCTCTACCTCTCTGTGACCTCAATAATGTTTATTTGGTTCAAATCCCCAATAGTTCCCTAAACCCCAGCTTTCCCCCCAATGTTATTCACTTTACCTGGGTTTCATTTGGGCTTCATCTCCATGAGGTAGCAGTGGTTTATGGGGGAGATCCCAGTCGTCTCACTTGAAGGAATCAAGGCCAGAAGATCATAAACGCTGGTACACCCCTCCTGAATTGAACCATCCCTGAACATCACCGCCAGAACATCTCGGAATCTTCGATATAAACATGCTATTCTCCTATACACATTTGAGACAATTAGAGGTATTGCCCTTTTGCTGCTAATTTTTCCTTTAAATGTTAGTAGTTAGTACTGTTAGCGTGAAACCAATGGATGTAGATATACATGACCATAATAATCATAAGATTATTTGACTCTCTAATAGGGACTACCTGATTTTGTATGGATAGGTTGTTTTCGATTCCAAATCTGTCAACTTCTTGAATTCAGTCTTTATTATTTATTCATTGACATTTCAATTCGTGTCTATCAGACGCTTTGGGCATTATTGTCTTTTGAATTGCCAATGGATTTGTTTATCTAATTATTTTTTATCAACATTTAATGAGAAATTTTTGTGGGTGTGTTTTCAGTTAGGTTGTCACTGTTGGTGTTTCCCTTGAAAGTCTCCTTCCTTTGTTAAAGAGTCCAGTAATAAGTTAACGAACTGAGACTTCCCCCTGGAATGAGATCTTTGGTGAGAATGAAAAGGACTGCCTACTAAATAAAGTGATATAGCTTCTAATGTCTAAGGTTTGACGATAGTACATAGTAACAAATCTAGAATCATCCTTATCCATCATTGTAGACCAATGGATCTCGTCATCTTTTCTCAATCCAAATATGAGAGTTTTCATCCTGCTATTGTGGAATCTTTGGTTCCCATCGGGCCCGAATAAACATCTATTATCCATTTATGCCTCATGCTCTCTGGATGTGCCTCCAATCCTTGCTGACTTGCTGTCGCTGGGTCAAGAAAGAACTTCCATCAAGGTTAGATTATTTGCTCAACAGTACCACTAAAGACTGGGCTCTGAATTCCTCTCATCATGGGCATATGAAATGCCCCTAAAAATGTCAAGAGTCAAATATATTTTTCTGGCATCATTTTAACAGTGTCTACCTTGTATGCTGGAGCTCATTTCAATAAATACCATTTTCTTGTGCTACAACCAAATTCTCCAAAATTCAACTAAAATTGCAAATGTTCAATGCAGTTCCCCCTGCTTTAGAAAAGCAGAGGAATGCCAACTGCCAACTCCACTAGAAGTAAACGATATCATTAGAAACCCACAGTTCTCCAAATAGATGAAAGGTCTAGTCCCAAACTTTGCAAATGCATGTTGGATGATCAGATGGGATGTTTGCTCACTTGCCTCACCATATGCAGCACATTGGACAATTTTTTGGAAGGTGGGCTCAGTTCTTCCTTCTTTGTTGCACTAATTTAGAAACGGTCCATTGGTTTTGAAATATTATTCTTCAGTTTGCACCTTGTGCTTATGACATTTTGAGTTGTATCTGCTCATGATTTTACTGCTGAGATCCTAACATAATAGAATAGACAGAATTTGCTTTTCGAAGGACTCATTATGTCCTTTTTGTCAGAAAGAAAAAATAGAGCTGGAAACTACTGTATCGGATTAAACGAAGGAGCAAGAATCATATATTGGACAAGGAAATGGAAGATTTAGTGGTTAGTAATGCTTTAAATATAAATTGATTTCACGTTTTGCTATAGTTGCTTTTATTGTGTCTGCCTGACATCAACAATTTTTTTGGTTTTATCCTGGGCGGTGGAATCCTTTGTACCAATGGGATTGAATATGGTTAAGAGTTTAATCTTATTTGATCTATAAATGCTCTTAATAAACCACTTGAGGGTCAGAGGACGGAGAAGACCACTTCTAAGTTCTAACTGATGGCTCATACAGTAGTCTTATTTGGAGAAGGAGGTAAGACACTGAAGGTAACAAAACTTACAGCACAGAAATTAGAACAAAACTCTCAGTTCAAGCCCATCTGCCTAGCAAATAGCATGCAATTTAATAAATCCAAATGTAGGAACTGCGCTTCTCTTTTCCATGAAGAAGAGTTCTACACCCACAATCATCAGATACTGGAACAATTTACCACTGAACATGATTTCCTGTGAATTGTATCAACCATTTACCAATATAGAGCCATAATGATTTCCATGGACCTAAGCATGGGAGTAAGCATCCAACTTTCTTTTGGGAAATCTTGATTTTGGATATTGTAAATTATCAATGAAGTTTAGGGTGTAGATGTCTGCCATTCCATTGTATTGGTATGCATCCTTCTGGTAGTTTTAGATTCTTTGTAATTCTGTCATTCTCTTGCACTGGATTTATCTAGTTTTTTTGTTGTTTGCCTATGATCATTAAACGTGTGGATTCCATTGACCTCTAAGGAGCATGGTCTATCAGGATTGAATACTTCAGGTTGCTTTGTTTGTCATGTGGAAGGTTGTTGAATGAGACTGTAAACACTTTTGTTATTAGATGACAAATTTTTGCTTATCCTAGACAATGATGTCGTGAATATAGTTGTGTAGTTCAATTCTATCCTACATGATCGGAGAGACTCCATCAGGTTACTAGCAAATTCCAAATTAAAATTGATGGGTCTTTAGCTCAAATTGGTAGAGCACTTGGAACATGAGCACAACTCAAGCATGTTTAAGGGGATGGTGGTTCGAATCCATCAAGATCATTTTTATGTAACTCGAAAATTTTAAATTCAGCTCTACTTTTCTTCAACAAGATTATTCTACTTTGGATTCGTGAACACTACCTTAAAAATAGAAGTTCTTCAGCTAAAACCACCAACCATATTTCAGCCTACTTCTGTTCCTGACATGTATGAAATTTTATTTGTCATTAATTTTGGTGGGCCATAGATGATAATGGTGGCAATCACATGTTCAATTTATGCAAGTTAGGTAATTAATGGCTTAATGGCATTTCTGTACTTTTGGTGGGCTACAGATGATAATGGTGGCAATCACATGTTCAATTTATGCAAGTTAGGTAATTGATGGCTTAATGGCATTTCTGTAATAATTGATTGTGGAGACAAAAATGGTCCAAAACAGGTTTAACCAAACGCCTCAGCTGATGTTTTTCTGTTCTGAAACAGGTTCACCAAACATCATTTTAGAGGCAAAAAACGATTTTCCAGCACATAAACGAAAAAATTATGGTTTTGAAACGAAACGAAACGAACCAAAAGCCCTAGTTTGAACCCTTAGCTGATTTTTGCTTGAATCTCTAAAAATTTCAATCAGTTCCGCAGAATTGAGATTTCCTAGTTGAAGTAGGTTTTCTCCATACTTAAGATCCAACCTTCAGAATTGGATCAAACTTTGCAAGTCTAACCTACCTGATAGAGTGGCCTGTCGGTTAAAGTTTCGGAGTTCGAACACTTTTGATCTGATTTGTTCACATTATTGAAGTTTCTTAAAATTCTGGTTTCAATACCTAAATTTTCTGGTATTCTATTAACTCAAAACTGTTTGGAGATTAGAATGAATGGGATCAGAAGTTTTCGCACAAGGTAAAAGATGAAATTACCACATCTAATACAAACAAAGAAACAAAAGAAGATCTGACAGAAAACATACCGAGGTCGAGATAGTCTTTTTACCATCAGTGGCCCGAACAAGGCATCTATATTCAATAGCTTCACCAGCACTTTTCATTTTATTCCTCTTCACCTTAGACTTCAAGGATGCTAAAGAACCAGAAAGTTACACAACCAAGACCCCAAATAAAAAACCCAACAAAACAGGCAACAGTTCAATGAAAAACAATAAGAAAGCAGTAAAAGAAACAAAATTACAGTGTTTAAGGGTGACCCAGACAGAGCCTTTTTCAGTGCTGCGTTCATACATGCTTGTAAGCTCATTGAGGAACGGGTCTGGTTGCAAAAGAACCTAATACAAATCAAACAAAAAAAAGCATGGAAGGCGCTTCAGTTATCAATGAGCTTAACTTCTTAGAAAAATAGTGCCCCCAACAGTTTTGCGGTAACAAAAGAACTAAATGAATTAGCAAGACTTCAAAAACATTGCCCATTAAAAAACGAAGAAGAAGAAGAGAAACTCCGAAAAAGAAATTACAAAGTATAGAGAAAAGTCACAAACCACCAAAGCTCAGTATCAGGCCAACATCCATTTCAAAAGGATCAAATCCAGCGGAAACACACAAATAGTGAACTTTTAACAATGTGGAACTGGTTTTGTAGGGACTAAATAAAAGGATTTGAGGACATGAAAGATAGTTATTATGTCTCAGTAATTGAACATTGCTTAGATCAAATAAGACAAAAATTCACCAAAAGTCTGAATGCTAAAGCACTAACAAAAGCACTAAAAGCTTAAAACCCAGGAAGAAAAATATGATTTATGATGAAGATAGTAAGGGACCTACCATGGCGGATTGGAGTCTTCTTCTTTCTTCGGATGCGAGATAAGTTGCTGTTATTCAAAAATTGGCCTCTACACGCTCTTTTCCACTTTCTGTGTGCTCTGTAACTTGCCTGATTTCAGGATTATTTTCAATTTGACACTCATAAGCAGGCCTGAAAAAAAAAGTTTCAATCTCACGTTCAAATCTGTTTTTTATTTGCCTCTTGGAAATCAAGGTTTGATGCTTTTTGAAAGGGTAAATGACTTTATATGTTTGCAACAATAGGGCAGAAGTTATGCAATTTTATAAAGTTCCTCTGATGCGGATCCGGGGTTCCAACGAAGAAGAAAATCAATAGGGAAAGGAAGGGAAAGAGAGAGCCTTCACCTCGGATTACCAACTGCAGATCGACAGAGGCTCTGCGATCTTGCTTCAGTTCCTTCACGCTGCATATGCTTCGTATCTCCGGCCGTTGCAACCATGAAAGAGGGTAATAGGGTTTTGTTTTAATTACCGTCCCCTGTTTGTTTTGTTTTGTGGGTAAAATACGTATTTGCCACTCTTAACTTAAGTTTGATTTAGTGCTTTTTTTTTTTTTTTTTTTTTTTGGGAATCAATTCTGATAATGAAAAAGATCACCACTTTCATGTTCCAAAAAAAACAAGATTTCAAATCCTTAAAAGTGTTTTCATTTAAAAAAACAAGAGATTGAACCGGACTTATCAAACAGTATCCATTTTTCAAAACGTTACAATACAGAACCTAAAACAGACCACCAAAGGATAACTCAACTCTAAATGAACAGTGGTGATCTTGTAATTTCTGAAGAAATTATGCACATCACATGTAAAATAATAAGTGAGGTGTCAAACTAGAATAGACAATTAAAAGTGGAGGGGTATTCTAGAGTTACAAAAGGGGAAGGGAATAATAGAACACAACTTTAATCAAAGTGGGGCTTAATCATGATAACTTAGAAGTTAAGGCTGTGTTTGGTCTGCAATTCCATTCGGAGAATGTGCATTCTCATTCTCACAATGGAGAATGCATTCTTAATAGAGAATGACAACATTGTTTGGAGACATGCTTAAGTTAAAATACATTATAGGTTTTAGAATACCTATGCATTTCATCAAACAATTCATGGGAAAATCTGTATGATAAGTATAATCAACCAATTTGGCTTTAACAAAATCTAACTATTTCCCATAAATCTTCAAAATCCAATCCAGCTATGCAGTAATTAGTAATTACTTTGCAGGGCAAATAGCTTAAAGGGGCCATTTGAGATCCCATGAGGGAAAGGAGTGGATCAAGAAGTTGCTTTTCGGTGCAAATTTCATTAGAGAATAGATGGAGATCAGTCATTTTGGAGACCCAAGAAAGAGAAATTAAAGAGTTGTGCAGGGTCTTCAAGGAAAGGGGAAAATATCAACTCTTACAAATCAAAGTAACCATGCACAGAGGGGCCTTGGAGTAGCTCAGTTAGAGAAGATCAGATTACACAATCAAATGAGTTGTAGCTATCTTCCAAGGGTTGTCAACTGGTCGGGCCGGTCCGGTTTCGGTCGGGCTTAGTCGGGCTTGAAAACTTTCAAAGGCTGCATCGTGTCAGCCCATTTAACTAATCGGGCTTAGTTATTGAGGGCATGGTACGCTTTATATTCGGTCGGTCGGCCTCAGGCTATAATCGGGCTACCTTAATCGGGCTTTAGTTGACCCTTAACGCTATGAACATGTTTAATGTTAAACGGATTTTAACCTATTTTTAAATGGGCCTCCTTAAAATGTGCTCTTATATTCCAGTCCACTCATGCAAGCCAAAAAATGATAATAAATCAATAAATGATACCAAATATAACCATTATTTAAAATGTGAACATATCTTTACCTTTTAGTTTTTACTCTTTAATTTGGGGAGGAAAATAGGTATTCTACAATCATTAAAGGGTCGGGCCAAGCCGGTGCACAATAGGCCGGTCTCGATCGGGTGTTATTTAGTCGGTCTCGGTCGGGTGCCCGACGGTCCAAGTAGTAGGATTGAGACCGACCGTTTGTAAACGGGCCAGGCTCAAGCCCGACAAGTTCAATAAACTGTCCGGGCCGGGCCGGTCTATAAACCGTCGGTCCCGATCGATTTAGTCAGTCAGGGCACGAATTGACACCCCTATATCTTCCTTCCTTCACAATCCCTACCAAACTAGTCTCAATCACCAAGTCTCTTGATTTCCAACTATTCTCTTAGAGATACTCACAAATGTTTGATGGCAAACGTAAACTTCACCAACAATCGCCACTCTTGATTGTAAATGCAAACTTCCTGAACACATGCAATCTAGGGTGTCAAACAGTGCGGTTTTGGTTATTTAGTTCGGTTCAATTTGATTTACATTTTGATAAGGTGAAGCCAAAATTGCACCGGATAGGAATAAGGTGAAATCAGAATCGTTGTCATCCGGTTTCGATTTTAGCGGTTTTTAATCAGTTTTTGTTATTCGGTTTACAACCGGTTTACATGTGGTTAATAATGTCGTTTTAGAAAATGGTTTGTATCCTACAGCTAGTGTGAATCCTACATTTACTATACTTCCTAAAGAATCAAGACGATATACTTTTATTTTGCCAAGGACAATAAACTTTCCATGTAAAAGACTAATCATATGATAACTAATTAACTATGATCCTATAAATTAGGAAATCAAGAGGTGTGATTGTGTGAAAGTGAAACTCCCTTCTCGGTTAGTACTTTGCTTTCTTTTTTATTTTTCCTTCTTTTGTAGAGACCCATCGAAATTCAAAACACTTTAAGTATAATAGGTGTTGGTTAATCATCGATTTTTCGATTCTGAACCAAACCGAACTAGAATTATGGCCTATAAAACCAAAATCGGACCAATTTACTACCGTGCGATTTGGTTCGTTATAACCGGTCAATTTTGGTTCCGATAAATGGTTTTGGTTATATTTTGACACCCTTACTGCAATCTCTGCCCTTGACTTCGAACTCCAGCCTAATCTCAGCTTGCAAACTCTGCCTAAGCCTACGTCTTCGATTCTCTAGTAATGATTCTTTGATAGCTTCAGGAGAGAGCCTAGTCCTCCAAACTTGCATCTTCAAACCTCAGTGATCGAATCATCTTCAGCAGCCCATCAACGGAAGGAAAGGAGAAGGTGAAAGAGAGAGAAGTGCTCAAGAAGTCATGATTGTTGCTAGTATTTCTTTTTCTTTTCTTTTTTTCGGTAAAATTGTTGCTGGTAATTTGCAAAAGTCGAGTTACAAAAGAACGTGGAATGGACTAAAAACCCCATTTCAGAATGGGCCTCAATCTTGTATACATTCTAAGATTAGAGAATGAGAATGTATATCAAACAACCCTTTTTCACTCCAAAACATGTTCTCATTCCTAAATGCATTTCGAGAATGCATACCATACGCAACCTAAGTCTTTAGAATTAAATACAAGAATAATAGTCTGTCTTCTTCCTCACGCAAAGAACAGGTTCTAATCCAATTGTTTCAACAACAAAATATCCAATGAAACATTGTGAAATTTCAAATTTATGATGCCAAAGCACTGACCTCTAAGATCCAATTAGTAGATTAAAAAAAAATTATAAAATTAGGGAAGGCATTGACTTCAACCCTGATTTACAGTCAGATCAATTATCTCTCAGCAGATGGGTCATTGAAGGATGAAATTATGGATTCTCGTTGCCCAAGGACAGGCAATCTATGTCCAAAAGCTCAAGCACAAAGGGATGAGTTTGAAGGTTCTGCAATGTATTGTCGCAAAACCAACAGTAATAGCGGATTAACAACATCTACCTAGCCTAGTTGGTGAGCTGTGGTGTATAAAATCACATGCTCACCAAAAGGTCTCAAGTTCGAACCTCCTGGCTGTTATCTACTTCCCTCCCTACCTATCAAAAAAAAAAATATATATAGCGGATGGGATTAACCCAAAAGCAATAAACAAATCAATCAAATAAACAGGGAAATCAGAAAATAGATAATAATGATTAAAAATAATAGAAGAGAGATTGAGGGACTAACCTGTAAGGAGAAAGAGAGAGAAAATCATAAGAGTAGGCAAGGTCAAAATAAAACTTCATTCAACTACCAAAATCCAAATCCCACTAAATCGTTGAGTACAAGCTGATATTTAAAGACTCAAAATAAGTTATTCCACAATTCTAAGTATCAATATCAGATCAGTCATACCAATCGTATCTTATTAGTATCGGCTAAGACCGATACCTGACCAATCCGAATTAGGTATCAATATTAGAACGGGGTAAAAAATTAATTTTTTTTGTGAAAAGTAAGGGGCAAAATTGATTGATCCGGACTAATACAATTTGATCCGTAATGTGACCTATTTCTAACTATTAATAAAATAAAGTAAATAAACAAATCAAATTATAAAATTAACCCCAATTAAACCAATGTCCAATTGCATCATCATCTGAGATAACAAATGCAAAACTCAAGTATTTGTGCGCAAAGCCAAGTCCATCACGGCTAAAGGAGCTCAATAGTTTATAGGATGCCTTATGTTTTGTTGGGAAAGTCTACATTAGATAGCCAGAGATAAATGATATATCACAATTTGATTAACTCAAAGAAGAACATAACAAATTAGTCCACACTTTGACTATAATACAAGCATTACTACAGGATGCTAAAAAATAATAAGAAGAAAAGGGGAGTGCGAGACTATTTTTAAAAAGGCTTAAAGAGTTAGCTTATGATGTTGAAGGCGTTTTGGATGAATTTTGTTATTAAAACACAAAGCTTTAGGTGTGGACCAAACTGAGCAAATCCTCCTTTCACTCAATAGCATACTAGTTGTGTTGGTTTGGTTGAGATCCTGAAGAAGATGATTTCAATGGCAACCAATGAGATTGTTCGTGTATGAAATCTCATGGAAGAATGAAACAAGTTGGTTCTAATACCATTTGATGGATTAATATTGCGTGCTGATTTTTGCTTATTTTTGAATCTCTTTGTGTCCCCATTCTCTACATAGCATTATTCCCCAAAGGGGGGGAGAGAGAGAGAGAAATGGCATAAACAAGACTAGTTATTGTCGGTGTGGGTGAGATCCTAAAGAGGTGATCTCCATAGCAACTGATGAGATTGTTGGTGTATGAAATCTCAAAGAAGAACATAACACATTGGTTTACATTTTAACTATAATACAAGCATTACTACAGGATGCTGAAAAACAATAAGAAGAAAATGAGAGTGTGAAACTATTTCTAAGAAAGCTTAGATAGCTAACTTATTATGCTGGAGACATTTTGGATGAATTTCATTATCAAAACACAAGATTTTAGGTTTTAACCAAACTAAGCAAACCCTCATTCCACTCAATGGCATACTAGTCTCAGTGGTAATCGATGAGATTGTCTGTGTATAAAATCTTAAGAAAGAACGAAACAAGTTGGTTCTGATACCATATCGGTGGATTAATATCATGTGCTCCTTTTTGTTTACTTTCTAAATCCCTTCCTGTTCCATTCTCTACAGAGCATTCTTCCCAACGAGAGAGAGATGGCTGAAAAAAGACTAGTTATTGTCAATGTGGGTGAGATCCTATAGTAGGTGATCTCCATGACAATCGATGAGATTATCCATGTATGAAATCTCAAGGAATAACGAAAAAAGTTGGTTCGATACCATATCGGTGGATTAATATGGATGAAGGGTAAAACTGTTTGAAAAAGATGAAGAGTCTTAGCAGTCAGTTTTATCATGGGAATGGTAGCAATAGTCAAGTGCCATTACTACAGTAACATTCCCTTCATTAAATGTGTTTTTCTTTTAAAAAAATTCTCAGCCTAAAAGAATGGATGGAATCACAAGGTTTTAATCTATTCTTTTCCTTACCTGGGTAGATAATTGTACACTATTGTCCCAAGTTGTTGACAATGCCCAATCAATTTTCATCTCTAATATTTTGTACAAATGTCATTGTTTTAGTAAAGCCTAACAACAATCTAGTTAGAGCTCTTAAGAGCATAGCCTATAATGCTATGGAAATGAAGACTTTGATCATGCAATCACATACAATGTTTTAAACCCACCTTTTAACTTAATATTATTGTTTGCTTTCTAAAAAAATAAAATTTGTAGGCTATGGTCTTAAAAACTCTAACTAGATTGATGTTGTGCTTTATTGAACATTGACGTTTGAACAAAAGATTAGAGATGAAAATCGATTGGACATTGTCAACAATTTAAGGCAATAGTGTATAATTATCTACTCAAGGTAAAGGAATGAAGAGATTAAATATTGTAATTTCATCCATTCTTCTAAACTTGAAAATTTTAGAGGAAAAACACATCCAATGAAGGGAATGTTGCTGTATTAATGACAGCTTGACTATTGCTACCATCCTCTTGATAGAACTGACTGCTAAGACTCTTCATCTTTTTTAAATAGTTTTACCTTTCATCTATATTAATCCACCGATATGGTATCAGAACCAACTTGTTTTAAGACCATAACCTACAATGCTCTGGAAATGAAGACTTCAATAAAGCAATTACATACAATGTTTTAAACCACCTTTTAACTTAATATTATTGTTTGTTTTCTTAAAAAAAATAAAATTTATAGGTTATAGTCTTAAAGAACTTTAACTAAATTATTGTTGGGCTTTACTAAAACATTAACATTTCTACAAAAGGTTAGAGATGGAAATTGATTAGGCATTGTCAACAACTTGAGGAAATGAGCCTTGCGGTTCCATCCATTCTACTAAGATGGATAACTTTTGGAGGATAAGCACTTCCAATGAAGGGAATGCTACTATAGTAATGGCAGCTTGACTTTTGCTTCCATCCCTATGGTCACCTTTTCCACTCTTTCTAGAAAAAGAAACTTAGTAGAAGGTAGTTGCCCAAGCGGGGAGACATGTTCCAATCTCTCACAGATAAGTAGATAAAGTTTCACCAATTTAGGAGAGATAACTCACATTCACACATCATCCATTGAGGAAAATTATCAATCCAAAGTCTTCAATGTATTGTTTTTTCGGATTTGGATGAAGTCATCTTTGACAACCAACATAGAACTACTATCACCACCCCAAACACTTCTTCTCCAAGATGTATGCAATTGAACAAGCTTTTTTTCCCATTAAATTTCCTCCTATGCTTCCTCTCAACTTCTCACTTTCTCAAGATTGTAGATCTTTAATTTTCCTCGAAGGTCAAGGCTTTAAGTGAGCAACAAACTGAGTAACTCCTTCTTGCACTTAATTTAATTTCAAACTTCTTCTTGCCCTCAATTTCAACTACTTCTAAGTTTAAGACGGCTCACAAGAATTAGAATATAAACAAAGATTTTGATAAAACTAAAAACTACGTGGATTCATTTAATTTTGTTGGAATGGAGATATTCTTTTTTGTAGATGAGTATGAGATTATTGGTAGGATGATGATAAGTCAGATATGAGATTAAGTAGCTCTGACTATCAAGATATTATTTCGATCATTTCTATTATTGGAATGGGGGACTTGAAAAAACCACACTTGCAAAAGTATGGGTGTTGTAGCCAAGTATTTTGATAAAAGAATATAGATTCATGTCTCCAAAGATTTGACATGAAGAGAATTTTAGCAGACATCATAAAATCTATAATATATAACATGTTAATTTTTATCTATGGATGTGATACAACGGAATCTTAAAAAATAAGTTGAGTGGGAAGTGATTTTTACTTGTACTGGATGATATATGGAATATTGATAGTGAAAATGAGATATGCTTAAAAATTGGTGTGTGAGGTAAAAAAAATCATTGTTTCATTGATGAAGTTGCAAAAAATGATAAATACACTTGTTCAACACCATCTCAAATTCTTATCAAAAGATAATTGTTGGTCCATTCTTAAAATAATTTGTTTGAAATAATGCCAATAGGAATCGAAATTGTGAAAAAGTGTGGAGGTGTGTCATTAGTGACTAAAGCTATAGGAGGCTTGATGCATATCATGAAATATGAACAAGAGTTGGGCCTATGGATAAATATTAAATCCTTCCTGATCTAAAACTGAACTTTGATCACTTGCCATCACCTTTGAATAACTTTCCCTGCTAATGACACACCTCCACATTTTTCACAATTTCGTTTCCTATTGTCATCATATTTTGAGTCTCTTTAGCCATTCCATTTAAAAAAAAAAAAAAAAAAAAAAAAAAAAATTGTTCTTAAGAATGAACCAACAATTATCTTCTGATAAGAATATGAGGTGGTGTGGAGCAAGTGTCTATCATTTTTTTCAACTTCATCAATGTAGCAATGATTGTTCCACCATTTGCACTAATTTTTAATGAAGACTTAAGTATATCCCATTATCACTATCAACATTCCATATGTCATATAGTACAAGTAAAAATCACTCCCACTCAATTTATCTTTAAGATTCAGTTGTGTCACATCCATAGATGAAAATTGACATGTTATATTATTATGGATTCTATGATGTCTGTTAAAATACTCTTAGTGTCAAAATCTTTAGAGACTTGGATTCATATTCTCTTATCAAAATAGTTGGCTACAAACCGTATTTTTGCAAGTGTGATTTTTCCAAGACCCCCATTTCAACAATAGGAAGAACCGAAAGAATATCTTGATTGCCAGAGCTAATTAACGTGGTTACTATGTGGTTACTATCTCTGACTTGTCATCATCCCTACCAATAATCTTAGACTTAGAGATTGTCTCCATGCTCTTTCAATTTTGAAGATTTCCCTCCCAATATTTAATGAATCCATGTAACTTCTAATTTTAGATTATATTCTAAATATTGTGACCATCTTAAAATTAGAAGCAACTGAAATTGAGGGCAAAAAAAGAATTTGAAACTAAATTAAATGAAATAAGGAATTGCTTAGGTTGTTGCTTACCTAGAGCTCTTTGCATCCTGTTGTAACACTTTGATAGCAAGTACAGTGAGAACCAACTTGTCCAGTTCTTCCTTGACATTCCATACAAGATAAGTATTCTTGGTTGCCATGGAGATCAGCTTCTTCAGTTTCTCACTCACACAAACAACTATTCTTACTTCTACCATTTCTCTCACTCTTTGGGAAAGGATGTTCAAAAGTTGAAGAAAATGGAACACCGAAGATGTTTAGAAAGCAAACAAAGACATTCCGTTCTGGGCCAAATCAGCTTCTTCAATATACCCACACCAACAAAAACTATTCTTGCTTCTCTCTCGTAGGACTAGAATGCGAGGTTAAGTATACCAACGGCTCGCAGCTCCAACGGCTCTATGCCATGGTGATGTGGCAGAACCTAGGCCTTCAGCTGCTAACATGTGGCATTTAGTCGATCCAACGGCTAGTGATGAAGAGAGGATTTGGGTCTCCAACGGCCCTATGCCATGGTGATGTGGCAGGACCGAGGCCTTCAGCTGCTAACATGTAGCATTAGTCGATCCAACGGCTAATGATGAAGAGAGGATTTGGATTTCGGTTTTGACACCAAACTATTCATTCTTCCTCCTCTCTCTTCTTCTCTCTTTTACCTCGAGCAAATGCTGTCTAATATCGATCAAAAAGAGCACTGCCTAGGGTTAATGGAAGAGGAAAGAAGACCTTGCTCGCCGCCTTGAGCTGCGGTTGGCGATCTCGCCATACCAACCACCACCACCACCACCTACGCCTCTCGAGAGCAGCAGATGTTGCTGAAGCATCTCGATTTCCCAGTCGGAGAATTCCCATTTATCTAATGCTGCTCAACCGAGACGCCAACTGAGTCGACTTGTCGAAAGGGAGAGGATTTCGGTTTTGAACGGAGATCCATTTACCCAAATCCGATCTTCACCCTCCGCCGCTGGATCGACGAGTGCCATATGTGATATGTCAACAGCCGAAACCCTCCCCGCCAGAGCTCATCTCAGACGATTTTTTCCCGTGTAATCGCACCCTCTCTCGTACAGTTCTCTAGCTGCTAGTAGCCGTTGCTAGCCATAGGTTTAAGTGCTTTAGGGTTTAGATCGATCCAGGTGGGTTGAGGATAGATCCGCATCTGATTGGGTCGAAGAGGTTGGATTGGTATTCAAATCCTCACCGTCTATCTTCTCTTCTCCATTCAATATCCTCTGGTCATTTGGTGGGGTTGTGTTGCAATGCAACGTTCCTATTCCTATTGTGTTTGTATAGATTATTGGTGATGTATTATAATTGTTTCTCCATAGGATACTCAACTCTTACGAGAGAATGAGAGCCTCATAAGAGCTTTAGAAAGAAAACATAAGAATTTGGGACATAAAGTCCAACTTATAGTCATTACAGCTCCACTTCACTTCATGTGGATGCATTTTCTGTGTTGGTGGAGGAATCACACGACTAGGTAGTAATCTCTTACCCAACACTTTAAAATGGGATCTATAAACATTATTTTGGTGGTGTGATTCCTATTCCTAGAAATAGGAGCTTGCTAAATTACCACCCACCCTCATGAAATCAAGAGTCTCATCCGTAACAATTCTCCAATACTCACTCTCAATGGTTCCACCCTTGTACTAGGGCCATAAGACCAAGTAGCGATCCTTGCCCAACACTTTAAATGGTGTCTACTCCAATCTTAAAAAGGCAAAATCATTTATTGCCTTCAGATGAATGGAAGAGAGGGATATGTGAAATCGTGAATTGGACTACTCCAAGAGAACATTTTTTTCCTTTTTATGCTTATATGAAGGACATTTCATGAAGTATTAGGAAAAAAAAAAAGCATTGCTAGTAATAGATTAGAGCATTAGATTTTTTTTGATATATATATATAGATGTTAACTCCACCAAAAAGCATTATTCAAATCCTCTCCAATCATTGGGACGTTAGGATCCTGATATGTACCTGCATAGCTCCCCCAAAAGGATTCATTACATCTTTGATCTTTGTAAGACATATTTGGTGTTATTTCAAGATCGAGACCCATTTGTGGGTTGCCTAGATGGTTAGGGCGAATTGGGGATTGTGTGGATAGACGTACGGTCTCAGGTTCGATTCCTCATCTATGCATCTGCTAACCCGGACACTTTGGTTAACCTAAAAAAAAAAAAAAAATGGAGACCGGGGTGCGACTTGTGAGCCATATTTTAGATGGACAATGGTTACAAAAGTAAATTTTAAAATTCACTTTATTTATTTATTTCACTTACCCCCAAATATAATATTTACGGTAAGGGTGTCAATCGGTTCGGTTTCGAATCGGTTCCAAATAATGATATGGTGGACCATAACCAAACCGAGAACCGACTCGGTTCCATATTTAAATACTCAAACAGATTCAATTCAGTTCGGTTTGATTTCGGTTCCAATTCGTTTATGATATGCAGTTTTAATTCGGTTTTGTACCTCGGTTTTAGTTTGATTATAAAAATAGTTCCACTTTTGAACCATGTGATGGACCAAAGGCCATAATGAGCTCAAGTTATGGGCCTTATCGTCATTGCTAACTTTCTTAGCATGTAAATATGTGATGATAAACTGCAAAAAACACCTACCACATTAAAAAAAAAAAAAAAAAAAAAGAGGTTGCAAAAAACACTCTTGAATTATTAGAACAATTCGGTTTGGTTTTGATTCGGACCAACAGTTTTAACACCCTAAACCAAAACTGAGCCGAACCAAATAGCATACTCACATATTCAAATGAATTTGAACCGAATAAAATTCGGTTTGATTCTGTCCGGTTAATTTGGCTTAGTTTTGGTTTTGATATTCTGTTTCGATTTGAAATTGACACCCTTAATTTATGGGTCAAGCTCAATGTACGGTGCGCAAGAAGACATTGACCTTGGAATGGAATCCATGGCGTGATTGGTGAGCCATATTTGGCGTTAAAAACCCTCTTATTCCTACATCAACTTATCCAAGCCATGAACATCATCAAATCAGCTTCACCGAAAAAAAAAACATCATCAAATCAGCTTATATTGTATTTACCAACAAGGTTGTCATCAATCAATCAGAAGCTATAAAATGGATTCTTTCCTCATTTAGTATCCACTTTGATAGAGGAAGGTGGATAGTATCGATTCCTAAACTCGAGAACAAGTTTTCTCCCACATGGGGAGAATTTTGCAATATTGAAAAGGATTTTTATTATTTATCTTGGTTTTGAATGACCGTTGTTTGTGATTGGGCTTTAGATTTAGGACTTTAATTATTTCAGATTTTTTATTTCAGTCAATAAGCCTATTGTTGTTTTATTTTGCCCATAGCAAAGTAGGTTTAGTTTAGAGAATAGTTAGCAAAAATCGGAATGGCAAAAAATAAAAGGAAACAAAAGATACAGGTTTTATGCTGTGAAAAATTTCGAACGATATGGTCAAATAAATGGTAAAAAAAAGAAAACAATAAAAAACGAAAAACATGTGACACAGGATTTAAACATGTAGATTTCAAACAAAAAAGACCAGAAAAACGATAGTACACTTATATAAATTAATTAATGAATTATTACATGAATACCTACATCTAATGCTGAAAAGAACTCCAATATCCAACAGTAATGCATATATATCCCATGTCATATTATAAATTCTACAACATGTCATTGAACATCATCCAACACCAATTCTAAATCCATACACCACATATATCCAAAATGTTGTTAAGTGACGGACTTGGCTATGATGTTGTTCATTATCGTCAACATAGTCAACACACTTTCGGAATGATGCATGTTCAAGTTCAACTGGAGTTGAAAGTCATCGCTTTAGAAACAATCTTCAGCAAATATATCAGTTTGTAACTCAATTTCAGGATCCAGTTGAATTTGAGTTGAAAGTGATACATGAGAAATATAAGCCATTGAGTTAACTTCAAGTTGGCAAAAGAATTAGGTCGATCAGAGTTTGGGAGAGAGATATATGGTCAATAAAGTAGACATTATGTTCAACAAATAAAGTCTTAAAATAAGTCCAAAAAAAAAAAAAGAGAGAATATATTTTAAACGGGTTTAAAATGGAAATGCTTGTTGTTTGCTGTTTTTTTTTCCATATCTTTGGAAAAGAAAACATATTTAAACGTATTTTAAACGGTAAAAAAACGAAAACATGTAAATGCATTTTTGCTAACAATCTTTAGACAATTACTAATTTGGTGAAGAAATAAAACAATGATCAATTCTGCATGTGAATAACATTATTCTACAGAAAATTTGGCCAAATTTTAGGCCTTTTAGACTGGATACAGAGGCTTCAATCCTTGAACAAACTTCTAGTCAATGTGCATCAACATGTGTGAGGCAGATCTTGAAGCAACCACACTTCCAAAGCAAGGTGTTTCAAAATACCCGAGATTCGTGCACACGGATATCTTCATCATCAAAAAGAGAGAGAACAGAAGTTGCTACAAGCCTGCAAAAAATTAATAATGTTTAGCGTTGAGAGAAAGGAAAAAAGAGAATTGATAATGGACTAAAAATTATCTACTACTGTTCATATGAATCTGTATGTGTCCATGTGTGTTCCATATATATTGAGCTTGTGGCATCGTTTTCTATGTGGATCTGTGCTTGAATATTTACAAAAAAAATACAGGCAAAGATAATCTCAAACTAACTAATTGTAAAATGATTTTCCTTATGATAGGATGACAAGAAAACAAAAACAAAGTCAGTGTTTGCAAGAGTTCAAGACCTTGGACCATGGCTTCAAAGCTATAGATGTGCACCAAGAAATGGAGCACAAATACAAGCATAACACTATAACAGCAATAAGAAGAATTTGTAAGTGAACAAACTCAAAATTCCTTCAGATGAACATATAGCACCAATAAAGTGAAAACTTGCATATCTTGAAAAAGTACAAAAGCAAGAAGTAAAATCATCGCAAGGTGAAACCCTAATGACCTTATACCAAAATAAAATAAAAAAATAAAAAGAAAGAAGAAAGAAGAAAAACCTGAATTAATTTTTTGAGCTTCCATTGATTTATTATAATTTATAAATTCATTACTAATACTTATTTTCAGAAACTGAAACCAGCATCAGAACCATCAGTTGATACTTTTTATCTATTTGGGGAACTTTGTTGCCGCTTGATACTCTCAGAATCTGAGTATAACACTGCATATTGTATGTGGTGCAATCCCTTATGTCCTCATTTGCTTCTCAAACTGAAGATCATACACAAACTGCTTTATATCAGCACATAGAGATCCAAGAAGGCTTCTCAAATAAGTCCCAAGAGCTACAAAGCCTCTCACAACTCTCTAGCACCATTGTCAACCATCAAGCCAAGGGAAATACCTATATGGCTAGGCTTCCTCTGTAATTGGTGAATTAACAATTGGCAAGTGACCTTCATCGGAAATCTTCCGAAAGCCAATCTGTGATTTTATTTAAAAAAAAAGAAAAAAAAAATCCAGAAATATCATAAGAAATTGATGTGTGGTTCTCCTGTAGAGAACACAATTAGTGGCCTAAGGATTTGTTGAGTTGAGAGGAGTTGATGCCTGGTTCTCTTTTAGAGGCTAATAGTTGGCAGTGTCTGCCACAATTTGAAAATTCACAATTTGCCTTGAAGTTTTGTCTTGACTCTGCAGCTGAAGATTTTCCCCTTCTCTAATGAGATACCGTAGTTGAGAATCTCAGACTGCAATGATGAGTCTTCTGTTGTTTATTCGCCACCTGGCATACTCTACAGATGATGATAAAGAGTTGGTATCATAGTGGTATTATGGTGATTACGACTTTTTTCCCCTCTCTGGGTGTTTTATCCACTGATTGAAGTTTATTAGGTGTTTGGTATATTATCATCTCTTGTGAAGGAGTGGTAGAGGCTGGCTATCTCAACCAGAATACAGCTGAAACCTCAGAAAGTTGACCTCCTTGCCTGAAAATATTGGCATCTGATCCAGTTTTAAATCATTGACGAGAATAATCTCCATATATCTACTAATGCAATTTGAAACTTCTGGTACCCATGAGTATAATCAATATAGAAATCTCTCAGTACCAGACCAAGAGAACAGAATATTAAATCAAGAAAAAGAAGACCAAGTAATGAATCGGATAAAATCTGGCACAGAATATTCTCACTGAAAACAAAAAATCTAATTAGCTTCAGCTAACTTATAAGCATCAACAGTCATGAGAAGGTAATTAGAATTTTACGGGCACAAGAAGCAGGAAGCCCTGCAGCATAGAGCAGTGAATCAGGTTAAATGTGCACCAAACAGGACATTAGATTCTTAGTTACATAAAATTAAGCGGAAAACAAACCTGTAAACCACTATGAAAAAGAGAAGCAGATAAAAGGCGAGCTTGACCATTCGATGCTTTTTCTCGCCATTAAGTAATCTAAAGATCTCAGTGACATCGACAAAATGCTGTCTTTTCATATATCTGAAACATCAGAAGAACATCAGAAGTTTGTTATCTTGAAGAGCAGAAATAATGATGGCCCATGTTTTAACAGATTAGGGACTAATGGAAAAGATGCAGTTTATATGTAGAATATATTAACATCCATTGGAATTTTCTATGTAAAGATCTTATGCTGCAAGGCCTCAAAAAAATGAATGATGAATTGGGTACAATAATAATAACTGGAAACATGTAATTAAGAAAGGTAACACGGTAGAGTGTTCAGAACAACTGAAGCCTCCGGTTGAGTGTCGAAAATCTGAAGAACCTCCGCAAAAGTATCTCAGAAAACAAAGAAGGAATCTGTCCTATGCAGGGTATTCCAAGTAGCAACAAGAAATAGGGTAGCAGTTCTGAGGCTAGAATTCTAGCTGCTGAAACTCAGAATTCCAGAGGATAGTAAACCAGAAACTAGTATACCAAGTTTAATGTAAAGCATATCTGCAACTAGCGAGATATTGAAAAGGAACACAAGCAGATTTTGAATAGGAAAATAGAGGCCTTCATTGCAACCCCCCTGAAATGAGAAAGCAGCTTATTAATAAGATAGATTTTGAATAGGAAAATAGCGGCTTCATTGCAATCCCCCTGTAATTGATTTTATTGTTTGACGATGGACATCTTATGAAATTGAAGTAGATGTCTTTTTTTTTCAGCTGTTAATAACTGTAGTTGATTTTATTGTTTGGAGATACATATTTTATGGATTCGATGTGGATGCACTGTTTTTTCTTTAAATGCTTATTAATAAGATAGTATTGTGGTCCTGTGGATGCCTTCTGATACGAACTTGGAAGAACTCAACCCCATAAACCAGCTTACAAGGTGAGGGAACCCAAGACCATATCAACCCACACCAAATCTCTTTCGAAACCAATGTGGGATCAGCCCCCCATATAACTGATATTTACCACATTTCCGAACCCGACGTCCATGGCGGCCCACTCCAGATCAGGCAGCCCTTTCTAAGCGGCTCCATTGTGCTCCAAGGTTTCTGCCCAGCAGCATGTAGCCCTTTTCGAGCAGCTTCACTCTGGCAGTAGGTAACCCCTTCCACACAAGGGTTGAGCCAAGAATCAGCTGCTTTAATTCCACTTATATAACTTGAAAGAACTCAACCCCATAAACCGGCTTACTAGGTGAGAGAATCCTAAACCATATCAACCCACACCAAATCTCTTTCAAAACCAATGTGGTATCAGCCCCCCATTTGACTAATATGGGATTGTAACACCTTCATTGCAACTCCCAAAAGTTTATTTTTTGATGGTGGATATTTTCTGGATGGTTGAACATTTTTAGTAATATATAATGCTAATCTCAATTGTAATAAGTATAAGTTCTGGATGTGCACCAAATATGGAGAGTGCTAACTGCTAACCATCCATATACATAGTATAATCATGCTCACAATGACTCATTTAGTAGTGACGACGAACCTGAGATGAATTTCCTACAAGTTTCGTACTTATATATGTTCTCAGAATCTATTTATTGGAGTAAGCCATGTAGGAATGGCCAGCAAAGAGAGGTAGAATGGGTCCATGAAATATTGTCTGGCCATTCAGACTGTTGTTACACCGAATTTAGGTTAGAGAGAGATGTTTTTATAAATTTATTATGTACTTTAATGAAACATCAGGCTAGGTTAAAAGACAGTTGTTCCATTAGAGTTGATGAACAACTGGCAATGTTCATCATTGGTCACAGAAAGAAGGTTGGGAATGGAGATATTCCTGAACAGTTCCAAACTCGAGGGAAACTGTAAGCCGTTATTTCAGGAAAGTGTTGAAGGCTATCTTGAAACTGGGGAATGAAAATATCAAACTGCCAAATTTCAATAATATCACAAAGGAGATTCGGGCAAAGCTGAACTACTTACCATACTTCAAAAGTAACCTATCAAGCTTTATGGTTGTGAACTTTTTAGTTTTGTTTAACCAACATATTATGTTTCTCATATCGATAATTGCAATATGATTTATTTTACATTAGGATTGTACTGGTGCCATTGATGGAACACATGTCATTGCAAGAGTGCAAAAGGGAAAACAAATCCCTTGCATAGGAAGGAACAGTTTAACAACACCGAATATGATGTGCGCATGTTCATTTGACATGAAGTTCAGGTTCGTGTAAACCAGTTGGGAGAGTAGTGTGAATGATTGTATAGTGTTTGCTAAAGCACTACGAGATCCAAGTTTGGGATTGCCACATCCCGCCAAAGGTAATGATATGATCTTATTTATTTATTTTTTTCAAACTCATGTCTTGGGTAAATACTATGTTGTTGACTCCAGGTATTGAATTTTATGGGCACCTGAAACAATTTAAAGGGAGAGATACCATCTATAGAATTATAGAGGAAGGGGAAGACAACCTAGAACCACAAAGGTGTTATTCAATCAAAGATATTCCTCCCTAAGGAATGTCACTGAACTAAGCTTTGGGGTATTAAAAAATCATTTTGAGATTTTATGATGCCTCCGTACCCTGTTAAATTCAGGCCTACATTGTCATCGCTTGTTGTGCAATCCACTATTACATCCGAGATGAATGAGCGGAACAAGAATTTGCAAGACTAGGAAATTTATGAGGCTTTGGTAGAAGATCCAAATCCAGCATCCACGCAGGTGTTCAATCAATAGTTATGATTCCTCCACCTAGTTCTCAACATCAGTGAGCAAATGAGATGCATAGCCTTGGAAATAAAATTGCAAATCAAATGGCCAGATGTCACAAGATGGCAGAGATTTGGTGTTTTAAACTCTATTGTTTTGACTTTTGTTCATGTCACTGATCTGCACAACTGTAAAACTCTTTTATTTATTGCATATTGTCTTTTAATTTTTCAATGAGGAGTCATATTTATTAGACATCGTCTTTGTATTTGCTTTATGAAAATACAAGTATAAGCATAATGGATTTCTATAAATAATGTGTAGTTTCATAAGCCTTAATGCCATTTCTGTAAATAGTGTGTAGTTTCATGATCCATAATGGTAATTTTGTAATTATTAAGTGTATTGCTCGAACTGATTTTGTAAAGGCCTTCCAAGCATTGTTCCTGATCTTTTTGTGTGCCGGAATTGATACTGGAATAGGTTTACCAAACGCCACGTTTCATTCTATTGGAACAGAATAATGAAATATTGATTCTGCCTAAAATTGACCCCATGGAGCTATAGTACAACCAAATGTAACCTAGATGACTACTTTAGTGCTCTTTGAAAAATAGGGGGAAAGCTGAAATTTAATGTCTTGGAGTAACGAAATAAATGTAGAGCCAGGTTTGACCATAGTTCCAGGTCTCGGCAAGATCTCGCTAAAATCTCTTTTTTTTTTTTTTTGGGTGAGTCGAGACCATAGGTGATATTGGAAAACAACAACATCTCACTCGAAAACTTGGTCTCACCGAAATTTCGGTTCATTTCTCGTTTCGACTTGACTTGACCAAGTCACATGATGTTTCAAACCCCATTTCGATGAGATTACTCATCTTTCTCGACCTATTGTGAAGAAAAACCCCACAAGACTCCGTGTTTTGGTGCTTTTACTTGCCAAATCTCACATCTACAGTGGAGATTATCAACTTCAACACTTGGGAGATTGAAGAATAACACTTTTTAATGTCTGTTAATTTCCTTATGCTTATTTAAGTTGTTATACACTTTTACTTGAATTATATGCGTTCCAAAGTACTAGATATTGTGTGGAATAGTCTAAGGTAGACATATGCCATAAACTACCAACCTAGGGTCCGAAGTCAAACTACCATTTTGGTTTTGATGTTTAAAAATCCAATGTTTCCACTTTGTTTAGAAATCCTAAAATAGGCTAGATGACAAGTTTCATGAGCTAACTTGGCCATATGGCCACCGAAACCATCCCTGAGTTTGTCCTGTCCAAAAGAAATGGTTTTGCTGAGATCTGGCAGATCTCGCCAGATCTCGGGTTTTTGGCCTGGGTGAAACCATGAGCGAAACCGAGGTCTCAAACCCTTGGTTTGACGCTGAAGCAGATTGTTGAATGGTAGCTTATATAACTTGTGAGATTATGTGGATAGAACCCTTTATACAAATGTTGGGTTTCATAATTGCAGGACCAATAGCATTATGATGGCTAAGCTATCATCTGCATTGCGAACTTGCAAGCAACCTAGTTTATCATAAGCGAATGAAACATATTGAAGATTGCCATAGATTTCCTGATGAGAAAAATGGTAATTTCTTTTTGAGTAAGAAAGAAGATAATTTCTCCTTATCTAGACCAAAAGGCAGCTGGCTGATGCGTTTATTAAACATTGTCCAAGAATCCATTTTAGGAGCTTTTTTAATGTTCCAGATTTCAGGGGAGTGTTGAAAGTTCTTTGGAGTATATCATGTTATATTGACAACAGCAGTGTCATTCTTGTCTTTTGTGGCTATATTTGTAGTTTAATATCAACATTTTAGAACCTGTTATTTTTTTCTCAAATTTCCACTTGAACAGTTTGAATTATGACAAGAAGATTTATTTTGTAAACTATGTTCAGTAAAACAATTGCACTAAGAACATTTCATTTGAAGCTATAACCTTTTACATAAGCAAATAACCAAGTAACAAACAAAACTCACATGCAATCTACTGCATAATAAATCCGAAGATAGTTGATACGTACAATCTTATATGATAGTACATAACAGGTGCTGTTATCAGGAACATGAACCAATGCCATGTCACGAGGTAAAGAGCACATAACGTTCCTTGCACGATGAACTCAGGGATAACCACCGCATTAATGCGAGATGATGAATCATATGGATTTATACAGTCATATTCCAAATCCGACAAGCATATAAGCTGCGGAGAACATTTTCAAAATTTTAGAAATATTAAAGAGAAGCAGCAGTAATGTTAACTAGACATCTGCAACAACCAAATACACAGTCACACTTTTTATGAGGCAACAAAAACTAGAGGATGAAAGGCGAATCAGAGATAGAATTCCACCTGTTCACTCCCCTTTCAAGGAACCCCTCCTCTCTAGTCCACGAATGAACCAATTGCTCAGAGAATACAAGACAATTAATTCCATGTAACATCTAGGAAGAATATGAAGCACCCTTTGCTCAGAGAAACAACTTGGAAAAAAACATATAGAATCAAATTACAAAAAACAGGTGAAAAATTACTAGGACTGATAAAAAGCTTATAGAATCAAGTACATCACATAAAAAATTATTAGAAAATGAACATAGTTTTCCCTGCAAATAATTCTGAGGAAGCAATTGCAAAGAAAAGTTTATTAGGTGATAATACAGCTGTGTTTAAGCAGTAGAGAAGTATATGATTCCTAAATCATGGTTCACTATAGCATAAGGACTCAAGTCCGCTCCAAAAAGCTTCATACCAACATGTGACGTCAGCCAGAAGAGTCCTGTTCACCCATTACACTCCACTCTTACCATGATGTAAGAAGCTTGAAAAAGGCTCTAATTTTCTATGCAATGTATACAAAACCCGCTTGAGAGTTACGTTAAATTGGTTTAAGAAGATAAAAAATGATAAGACTATGCCCTTATCTGTGAAGTGATTTATCAAATACAAAAAGGCTTTTTCTGAATAAATCTCTCTACGTACTTGAGGTACATGACAAAGCAGAAAGCAGCCACCAGGTTTAATGATTTTCTGGGATCCATAGATGTAGTGGCTGCTGAACCACTTCTTCTTCCACGAAGATTCAGACAAAGCCAAGATTGGATGGAACTGACAAAGATTTGGTGATTGAATACACAAGTAAAAGGCTTTATTATTGAAAAAATTAAAGGAGGTTATTCAGTAACCATCGCAGGTTTCAGCAGGACGACCGCCCGGTCGACTACCCGAATAAAAAACAACGCATATTTATAAATCAAAACATGTAATGAGGTATTTTGAATATTAAAATTCATTCTAAAAACCCTTTAAAATACAATAGAATAGCAGCAGAAGAAATTCATGAGATACAACTATCTCTTCAAATGCGAAAGTAACAACTACAGTCACACGAACAAAATTTATTAACTCATAGAATATAAAATTCTTAAAAAGAAGATCAAAGAATCAAATTCAACAAAATAAAATCCATGTAAGCAGCAGAAGCAGCCACAGTCAAACAGTAAAATTAGAAACAGATCTTTCAGATTCCCCAAATATCGGCAATTGAGCCGAAGAATCGAGGATCTTATGAAGAAGCGTATATGTCCTGAGGGTTAGAACTTATACCATACCTGATAAATGACCACTGCGAGGAGCGCCATAGAAACGAAGAAAGAGATTAACCAAAGAAATAGATCCCAAACCATGGTAACCGATCAAAACACAGTTTTACACTTCAAGCTCTGCAAACGAGAAGCTCGAATCGAAACATTAGCGTTTCAGATCAACTACACTGTACAGCGACGAAGATGAAAGAATCCTAGTAGATTTCCGTATTAATGGCGGATCGATATTGGAATTGTTATAAACAAGCTTATAGAACAACACCATCCGAGAAAGAAATGGAGTAAACAACTAAAAACGTAGCCTTTTGGAATTATGATGATTCCGCTGTTGATGTGAGCTCCGGGCCTCTGGCTCAAGAAACACGAAGAAGAGTCGTATTGGATCATAAAAGTGGGACCCACGAAAAAAGTGCATCTTTCTTCGGAGAAACTCCTCAAGTTTTCGGCGACAAGTTCCTTCGGTCCGGGCCATGGTTTCACAAGTATCGGTATCGTATCGGCTGTATCAGCCATGTTGTATTGGTATTGGTTGAGACCGATACCCGATCTTTGATCAATCCATACCAGTTATCCGTATCATTTCAGGGGTAAAACAGTAGAAAAAAATATGTATTTTGAAGAAAAAACAAGGGCAAAATAGACTAATACATGCCAATCTGATTTGATACTGATATTGTCCCCAAAATTCATGGTCCGACCAATGTTTCAAAATAAATTTGGATGAAATTTGGAATTACAATAGAGGGGTAGTGGGGAATGGGGATTAAAGGAAATGCATGTGACAGGAGTTGATCCTGGAGCATGCTTTGCAGGTAAAAGCTGCAACCAGTGCTATGCACTAAATTCACGTCTGACCATAGTTAGTAATTTTGGGAAGACAATAATACAAGAATTGATACGTATGGCAATCAAATGGACCATACGGTAATAATATGTTTCAAAAAATCTGATGCAATAAAACACGTACGACAATGATACAGTATATGTTTAATATGGTTGCTTTGTAAAAATCCGGAAGCAAAAACCAGGACTAAAAATGATTGTTTGAAGCTAAATTATAATATACCATGCTTTTATGGACACTAAAATCCAATATGATTTTATAATTTAAAATCATTTCCCATTCTTTTGAATTTTCACATTTAATATTAATTAAATTCAACCACTAAAAAGGGTATGGTATAAATAATTAAGAGGATAATCAAACATCATCTGGTCTCGTAACTTTTACATGTTCTCTTATTCTTATTGGTACGAAAATAAGGTTAAAGAAGATAAAAATAAGTGTTTGCAATCGTTAATCCCAGAGATGCGTTTGGATTTTCTTGAAATTTCCATGGGGGTACAATCTAAGATCAACCACGTATCAATTTTAAGGCTCAAGAACCTCCTCCCTTCAACTCCTTTGATTTTTCAAATGCAGTATTGCAATAACATGGTAGGAGAACACTCGTGTCATTTCCCTCTTTCTAATTCTTCACATTGTTCGGCTGCAACTATGTTTGTAAATAATTGTCAGTCCAATTCAAATAACGATTGTATGCTAAATTTCCTAGAAATATTTTCATTTCAACCCCTTTTGGAGAATCCCGCCCTTGGCCATCTTTGTCCATGTGACTCATATTTTTTTAATCTTTCTTGCTTCTCGTTAAAAATTATTTGCAGATGCAATCGTCCTCAATTGGATTTTCAAATACCAATGGGAAGAGAAACGGAGAAGAGGAAGGGTTGATTGGGTTTTCAACAATCGATGGGAAGAGAAATGGAAAAGATAATAAAAACAGGGGGTATTGATATCTTACCTATCGCCCTCGGTCTCTAGCAACCGAGAACAGAGAAGGGGTCATGGGGGCAAGGGTTCCTCATTTTTTTGATTAACTTAGATGAGAGAAAAATAAGAGTTATAGTTTCGATCGATTAAGGTTCCTGATAGAAGAGGGTTGGGAATCGAGATTTGGCCCATTTGTGTTAATTTTTTTTTAATCCAAATTGTATTGAGTATGTATCGTATTATACGAATATTATTCATATATAATACAGTTATATTTAAAATATGCGTATTAAACGATTTTTTTGGATTAATACGCCAAGTTACAAACTTTTGAATTAAACGTTAGATGCACATATTATATATGTATAATACATGTATTTTATTAACTATGCGTCTGACTTGTTTATCCATTATTATTTATAGACACATAAGTATGTATAAATTTTTATTTCCAAAAACAAGTAAATGAAATAAAAAAAATCATACGATTTTGGGTGTTTTTCTATTTTTGACATAGAAAAATGAAAAAACACATTTCTAGTTACAAAATCAAACGATTTTTGGATGTCTTTCCATTTCTAATAGGGGTGAGACGGTCATTTCATTCTTCATCCCCATTTTGAGTGTAGAAGCCACGCTGCTTTTGGGATTTTTTTTTTGACAATATAAATTGAAAGGCCGGGTTTGGGCGCGGAGACCACGCATGCTTCGGCTTCGTTTCTGCTGCCATGTAGTTCCAAACTTCCAATGGCCTGTTCTGTTCATTGCCAACGGTGGTCTAAAATGAACTCTCAGTTGCTTACAAACAGCCATAGATTGCCAACTTCGACAACATTCTCTCTTGCAAGAACAAGCATAAGCCATGGCAGGATCCTGGATTGTTATTGTATTCAAGAGAAACAAGACCTCAAAGGCCAAACTGTTGCAGTGAGCGAATCTCCTTATCGTTTTAGTCTCTCTTTTCTGTTGTCGGCATTAATTTCTGAATACCATATTCTATGGAAGCAACTTAGCTGGAATTTGAGGATTCATAATTCAGGTGACTCTGCTATTTTGCAGGTTGTAGGGCTCGGTGTATCTGGAAGAGCAGCTGCAAGGCTTGCTCTTGCTAGAGGTGCTTCAGTCCTAGCCATTGACAGGAATGAGAATATGATCCCTTTGGAAGTATGCCATAACTCTTAAGTTCAAATCGAGTTTTTTTTTTTTTCTTTTCTAATCTGATTTTTGTTTTAAATTTATGTGTTCTTTCCGGCGATTTATGCGGTACATGTTACTTCGCTGCAGCATGATCCTCTATTTGAGAAACAAAATGACATGAGAACCATTCTTGGATATTGTGATAGAAAGCTCCTAGAGGATGCTGACAGGGTGGTGGTTTCCCCTGGGGTTCCCCTTGAAAACTATGGTATTTCATCGTTATTGCAATCGGTAAGCGTATGGGCTTTTAAAATAGATATCAGTACTTAATTTTGAAATACAGGCAGCCCCCCTGTCCACCTCAAGTGTATAAGTGTGTGCTGTTTTCGATTATTCTTTGTGTCTTCCCATGTATTCCAACATACTTTCCTAAATAGTAGATAAGTCATTGATATCATAAATCATCTTTATTAATTGTTCTTATTTAAATGCTGTCATTTATAATTTTGTAAGTACTTATATTTTTATTTGAGTGCTTCGTGTATAGTTTTGCGATCCATCACTACTTACAAACTTACGATGCATTATCTAAATGCAGGGAAGATGGGTAATGTCTGAGCTGGATTTTGCAGCGGAAGCACTTCCCCATGGTATCAAGGTTTTAGCAGTGACTGGGACCAATGGGAAATCAACTGTCACTACTTTTGCTGGACAGGTATAGCCATTTTCTTTTTGAGACTTTAAAATTTGAAGCTATATGTTGTACTTGAGACTAATAGACAAAAAATGTCCAATCTACTGTTGAATGATAAGAAGCTATCCTATAATCCTATTCCAAAATAAAAGAACAAAAGATTAGGCTGCAATTGTGAAAATCTATACCAATGCTTATGAATTAAAGGGATGCGGTCATGCGGCCATGGTTTTGTTGAAGCAAACAGTGCTTAAGGATAGAAGATGCTTAGAAGACTGAAGACGTCCTTAACTTGTTTTGACCTCAGACAATATTGCCAATGATATTACACATGGATGAGCATCTAACAATTTTCGCATATACTTACACAATTATGCAGAAAAATAAAGAAGGAACAGATTATATTATGAGAGAAATTTAATCTGTCCTGCAAGTTTTGGATGCACAATTTACATTTACAGCTGCCACGTGAATTATCATTATGCTTCTATTATATATTGTCTAACTTGAACTATTTTGTATGCAGATGCTTTCTCATTTGGGTATCAAGGCATTTGTTGGAGGAAACCTTGGGAACCCACTTTCAGAGGCTGCTATTCAGTGCTTAACATCATCCTCTGTGGATCCCAAGTTTCAGGCAATTTTTAGTTGTTTGTGTGATTTCTGCTGTAGATACTTGCATTATAATTTTGAATATGTCTACCTAATTTTCTACTTCACTTTAATCAAGCTGTGCTGCCACCTTTTGTTTGGTGATTCTCCTAGGCATTCCTGTCTTTATTGCATAGTTATCAAGGCGGCAAGGCGTTTGAGGTAATGCCTTAGCGATTATAGCTGCAAGGCGTCGCCTTGGCGAACAAAGCATTCTTTTTATATATAACCATTTTATTTGGCCCAAATAGCATATTATCAATTATAATATTCTACGTATATGCTAAATAAATATTAAAGAATCATATCAATGCAAGACATTCATCAGAAAAACAAATCAATAAGGAGAATAAACTTGATAATCATTGAGCCGCATCATATCATCAAAAATCAACATCAAGCCACATCAAGTCATCAAATATCAACATTTAGAGAAAAGTTTTGGTTCTCTAATACATTTGACCAGTCAAACGATTTTTATTTTTTTATTTTTTATGTAACCAGATTTCCAAGTCTAAGATTACTTAAATCTGAGTTGTAATGTCAAGGTTTTGTTTTTTTCAAACTTATTTTAAAGTGTGTGAATGCTGTTAAAATTTTCTATTTGAAAATAATTTTATAAATATCAAAATAAAAGATTATTTTACCTGACTTTTGATATTTAGCAATGTTTTACCATAATAAGAAATTAAGAATTATGAAATTTTCAAAATTGAGAAAAGCCCCATCATTTGAAAGTTGAAAATTGCCCCTACAACAAAAAATTTAGTTTTTGTTCTTGACCGGAGGGTTGAATTTTTATCCTTTTGGATTTGATTTTTAAACTATTTTTATTGAATTCAAATAGGGGGTATTTTTTGTTTATTTATGAATAATATCTTAAGTAAATGAAAGAATTTATTTACATGATTTTGGCATAAATAAGTGCCAAAGCAGAAGGCGACATGCAGAGCAATAACGAAACAGTCGCCTAGACCCCAAGAAAACCACCTAGACGCCTTGGTGCCACCTTGATATCTATGCTTGTGTGTGTGTGTGTGTGTGTTGTTTGTTGTTTTTTGTTTTTGTTTGTTTTTTTTTTTTTGTCCCTTAATTGTCATAATTTATTTCATGCTTTAAGGCCCATGTAATTACTTTTTTTACCCCTGGAAAATTTCTTCATCGACATATTTGAAGGTTGCAGTGGTGGAGGTTAGCAGCTATCAAATGGAGATTCCAAATACATTCTTCTGTCCCTCAGTAAGTGGATGTAAGTGGATTACACAGGACAGTCATGCAGACGTAGTCTTCTCTCTGTTTCTCTCTCTAACATCTGCCATTTGGTTCATTTTTAGGTTGGTGTGGTTTTAAATCTCACTCCTGACCATTTAGAGAGGCACAAGACAATGGATAAGTATGCCACTGCAAAATGCCGCTTGTTTTCTAACATGAACAACAAGAAGCTTGCTGTTCTTCCAATTGGTACAAGCTTTTTTGTTAGTAGGTTTTAAATCTTTTATTTTGTTTCAGTTCCAAGGCATATCACTGATAAAGAGCAACCCAGTGGATGGGGCTCCCACTACTGCAGGGTTTGGGAGGGGCAAATGTATGCAGCCTTACCCCTTCTTCGTAGGAGAGGTTGTTTCCAAGGTTTGAGCCTGTGACCAACATGTTGCAATAGTGCAACTTAACCGTTGCCGCCACTGGCTCGCCCTTGATGTGTCTGGGAAATAACTGTTGCTTAAATGGTTTTACTTGAAGTATTGTACTTATCATAAAAGCACTTCTGCTTTCCAAAGCGTCTGAAACTTATTACATAATGACCAAGGAATAATCAATTTTTTTACCCATGTCATCCGAACAGACATGTTGATAAGACCAACTCTTTAAATCCATTCGTAGATGTGAGAGACACTCGCTTTTTAATAACGAAGCCTCCTGTGCTGTCACTTTTCAGAATACTCAAACTTGCATCATGTAGTTGACATATGGCTTTCAGTGCAACTCTAGGTTGGGATACTGTTTGACATCTAATGTACTAAACTGTTCAGGAAATGAGCACTTGAATGAAGCTTTCAAGGATCATGGGAACAAATGTAATCTTGCTTGGATAGGGGACTTTCCTGGTGTGAAAGTAAGAAGGAATTCCTTCTCTTTTTTGTCATGTTTTGCATTGTTGCTCAAATTTCATTACTTGAAAGCGGATTTGAGAGTAGTAACTTCTGTTAGACAGATTGACTTGGAAGCAAAGATTGCATATTTGAAAATTCCCAGTACTGGAGTTGTTACCCAGCTACAGCTTGGAGCAATGAAAACAATGGGGACACACAACAATCATAATGCTGCAGTTGCAGCATTTTCTATTCTTGGATTAGATGTTGGAATTAATCCTGAAGCCATAAGTACAACGCTAAATGTATTGAGTGCCCCACCTCACCGGATGCAAATTGGTAAGTTGAGTGCCTCTGAAGTTGTTGTCATTATCATCATTGTTGTTGTTTCTGTTCATGAAAAAAATTATGGCCACCATATATCTATCTTTCTTCCACCCCCCGCCCCCCCCGGCCGGGGGACGGTAACTCTTGAAGGCCTGGTCATGTATTCCCTAAAGATCTGCAAAGGCATAATCTCATGCTATTCTCTCTTATAAACTTGAAGTGGCAAGATCTTATCTTTCTTATGCTTGAAATTTGTAGTTATGGAATGCTTTGTCTCTGTTATTGTGAGCTTTGTGTGGGACTGGGGGGTTTTTTTTATCCCTTCTTGTATGTCCTTGTTTTTTTTGTCTGCACCTTTCAAACTCTAATAAAAGGCAAGAAAGAAGGAAAGTTATTGTCTACCATATATCTATCTAACATTCTTCCAACCCCCCCCCCCTGGGTCGGTAACTCTTGAAGGCCTGGTCATGTATTCCCTAAAGATCTGCAAAGGCATAATCTCATGCTATTCTCTCTTATAAACTTGGTGTGGCAAGATCTTATCTTTCTGATGCTTAAAATTTGTAGTTGTGGAGTGCTTTGTCTCTGTTATTGTGAGCTTTGTGTGGGACTGAGGGGGTTTTTTTATCCCTTCTTTTATGTCCTTGTTTTTTTTTGCACCTTTCAAACTCTAATAAAAGGCAAGAAAGAAGGAAAGATATCCATCTAATACCAACAACAACAGCTCAGCCTTATCCCAACTAAATGGGGTCGGCTACATGGATCCGAGTGGGAAAAACTCTGGGACATCCCATGTACGAACAATCGGCAACCTGGATCGTTGCCTCCAAGTAGCTCTGTTAGATGCCATACTAGGGTGAAGACCTATCTTTTGCATGTCTCTCCGCCCCCTAACTCTATTTAGTGTACTGAACAACCAACAGGTTTGAGATTTTGACAAGATAAGTGATTCTAACACTTGTTGAAATCAAGATAATTCCTTAACATGGTGGTTGTTGATCTTGCAAGCAAGCGTTAATGTGGTAAGGATATGTAATGGGCAGTCTATACATTGCAATACTTTCCGCTGCTTCTTTCTTTCTGGTTGAGGGTGGCCATATATTAATTGATTGGGCCCTGTACATAACCCCTGCCATCTTTTCCTTCTTGTAATAAAGTCCTTGGTTAATCCCAACCGGGTGGCGGGGGAGAATGACAATAGGTAGATTAAATTTGATTTTGGCTTCACAACTTTTTGAATCCAAACTCAAGATCTTGGAAGAGGTTCATAGCCTTGACAGGATTGAGGCATATAGAGTGCATTTATAGATTCTTTGTTAAATTTATTGAAAAGTTTAGAAATATCAATGCAGTACATAGAGATTCCCGTGGAATAACATGGGTAGATGACAGCAAAGCTACAAATGTTGAAGCGACTTATGCTGGACTGATGGGTCTGAGAGAGCAAAAGTCTGTGGTTCTACTTGGTGGTCTGGCAAAGGTAATATTACTTTCTGTAATTTGCCATCATTTTCATCATTGCATGGTTTTCATTTTTTTCTTTATGCTTACAAAGAAGTTAGCAGATAACCCAACACTTGTTGGAAAAATAAAACTGTTAAGACACATGTTGATTGGTTGATAATATGTCTGATTTATGTTATTATATGCTGGTTGGTGGAAATACAGTGATGCAGCTTCCATGGCTGGACCGACCTGAACCAATCTGGACACCGAGACCATGAAAAACCGGATTTAGTCCAATGGGGTAATTAGGGGTTTGTTTATTTGCTGGGGTTATATTTGTACCTTGATAGTTGATATTTTTAATTTTGATAGCTGTTGATATATGAAGTTAGAATCCCAAGTTAGCTTTAAGTTCTGTCTTAGGATACGATTAGGAGCCTTTTTCCTTCTTTTTAATTTTTATTTAATTTTTATTTTTAATTTTTTTATCTTTATATATTTAAGCACCCCATCGATGTCTCCTATTCTTTCCCTTCTGTTCTTTTTCTTCCTCTTCTTTTCTTATTGCCTTTTCTCCTCTTATCTTTTGTTTTTTCTCTAATTTCTCATTGTTCATATGCTTCCCTCCCTATCATCTTAAATTCTCTATTTTTACTGGTTGTACTCTGTTTCTAAGCAGTACTGGCACCCCAAAACATTGAGTTCAAATTCCCGAGTATTCACTGGGTTTGATTTAAAATTTTGAGGGTTAGATCAATACCTTGGGGTGATTCAAACCTTTCTGTTTCGAATGGTTCTTAGTTGGGTTTCAGAGTAAGTGGGTTAGCAATCTAATCCTAAAATTTCTTCCTGATAGAGTTTGATTTGGGTTAGATCTTCTCACCTGAAAGCAAAATCCATTTACCACCCTACTGTTTGTCAAGAGGTATGAGGTGAATATCTTTTATTATTTATAGCTGTTTCTCAATTTATGAAATTGTCACTGTCCCTAATTATCACCTGTTAGCAACCTATGTTATGATGTTGAAATCTTGGGTTGCATCATACAGTGATGTAAAGAAAAGCCAAGCAATCAATGGCATAGTTGTCATGGCGTCCAGGAGATCCTAAGGGTTGGAGGAGGGGAAAAGATCAAGGCGACACCAACAAGACATCAAGGCATTGCCTCGGCGCGGGGACGCCTAGGCGACGCATTGACAACTATGATCAATGGTCACATCCCTTCCAAGCTGTGTTACCCAGCTATGGGAAGGGTATGATTTTGGGCACAGCATTTTGTAGCTAAAATTGTTGAACACAGGCACAACTCCTATTTTGAGATGTATGGGTAACAGAAACTTAAAAGATATGATGTTTAGCATTGAGAGGTATCTAGTCTTTATGGCATGGAAACTCTTCTTTCTATAAATGGCTTAGTCTTCCATAATAGTGGCCAGTCAGGTAACTAAAGTTAACCAGTTTCTGTTTAGATTTTTATAATTACTGCTCTGGCAGGTCCTTAACACAGAAGGATCCAATGGTTTTGAAAAGCTAGTAGAACCTCTCAAGTACCATAGATGTGTCATAACTGTAAGTGATACCTTCTTTTCTTGCATTGCATCTGCAAATATGGTTACATATCTAAGATGTCCCCCCAGCGCTATTTGTCATCTCATTCTTTTTTTTTTCTTTCATTTTAGCTATTCTTGCTTCATTTACCTTCTTTGATGAGGAGCTTAGAGACTAATCATATGTGTGGAATGGATGGCATAAGTTTGGATCTTCAGGGACAGAGATACAGAAGACACTGTTTGCTGGTGGTCTTAGCATTCCTTGTCATAGGGCTAGAAGTATGGAGAATGCTGTCAACCTCGCAATAAGAGTGGCAGGATATGGTTAGTCTTCTCTTACCCAAGAATATATGACAAGAAATCTTGGAATAATTTCAATTTCAGTTGCTTTCCTTTAGTACATAGTGCAGCCAATAGTTTTTGCGGAAATGTGTAAAGGCTTTAGGTGCTTGAAATGGACTTTGATATTGGTCTGTGACTAGCAATAATTCCCAAGGGTGGTTAAAATTAGCCTGAAACATCATTCTATAGGTATCACTACTACAGCAGGTACCAAATGAGGATCAGAAAAATTCTTACAATAAGGAGTTGATCTCTATAAATTTGGCTGGCTGGGTAGGTTGGAGTCTACGTTTTGTATCTTCTCACCCACAGGATGCAGCTTTAATCCATGGAAGTGTCGATAATTGATTATATATGGTGGCCTTTAGTCAACTTATTCCCCCTTTAGCTTGAAAGGAAATAGTGAAGAACTTCCGTCTTCAGCTTCACCAGTTAATGGAGTGCCATAAATCTGGCCATGTCTTCAATTTATTGACTACCATCAATTCCTTGTTGGCTCCATTTGCTAAAAGGAGCAGCAAAGTAATCTTAGTAGTTTGCAGATGGGCTGAGTGCCTATGTCCATTTTCAACTGAAGGTATATTTTCGTTACCAGCTGAATCATATTTTAAGAGTTTCCTGATTCAATAACGCAATTTCTGGAAGGAATTGTGTAACTGCAGAAATAGTTTGTATATGCGTTTGACCTTTGCTTCTTATGTTAAAAGAATGTGGATATGTTTTTTCCTTCATGTACCTTCAGTTTTAACCATCAACGGGTGTGAAAAATGCATCTTGAGGGTAAACAGGTTAATACCTGCTGGGTCCAGTGTAACATTAATGTATTTACAGAAATCACCTCAAGATGCATATTC
Organism: Macadamia tetraphylla; assembly: GCA_022985045.1. Classification (NCBI taxonomy): domain Eukaryota; kingdom Viridiplantae; phylum Streptophyta; class Magnoliopsida; order Proteales; family Proteaceae; genus Macadamia; species Macadamia tetraphylla. The sequence goes on along the minus strand of CM040963.1, from coordinate 5,045,524 downwards.
GTGCTCAAGAATTAGGCTGCAGAAGTGGCCAAACAGGACTAACAGAGGTTCAGAATTCACATTTGGTGGTGTCTAATTTAATGACCCTGATGCTGGATATTTTATTATCTCTTAGAATTTAATCAAATGTGAATTTGTATCTGGAGGATAATGGCAACTTTGATGTCTAAGCTCATCCCATCAATTTGACATGAATGCAGGTGATGCTATTGTTCTTAGTCCAGGTTGTGCAAGCTTTGATGAGTTTAGAAGTTTTGAGCACAGGGGAAAGGTATTTCAAGATCTGGCTTTCTCATCTCAGTAGTTCTGTCTGAGCTGAAAGCCTGAGACCACTCGCCTAACAAGTTTTTTTGAAGAAGGCAATTTAAGTAACTGATTGCGCTTTACCCCAACGTTGATAGTTGATCTAGGGAAAGAATTATCTTGTTAATCATGTTCTATGTATTGAGACTTAAGAAGTCCAGAGATTTAGGAGTTGAAATGAAGATAAGAAATCTACATCACTAGTCGTGAAATCAAACAGAAATTGCATGTTTTCCAAATGCAGGGAGGTGCTCTGGCTTTTTATATATGTCCAATCTTTGGTCTGTCATGCTGAAACCAACTTTTCATCTCAGTAGTTCTGTCTGATCTGAGAGCCTGAGACCACTCGGCTAACAATTTTTTTGAAGAAGGTAATTTAAGAAATTGATTGTGTATTACCCAAACTTTGATAATCGATCTAGAGAAGGAATTATATTGTTAATCATAGTCATCAAAGCGTTGTGTAGGTGACACCTAGGCATCCAGGCGTGATACAGCTAAACCTAAAAAGATGATTAATGTCGAATGGAAGCTCTTGGATGGGTAAGCCCTAGGTTTTATCTGGTAATGGCTGGATGATATAGTTTTCCATCATGTATCCACAGAGACATTAGCTTATTCTCTGTGGAAGAAGCTAAAAGAGCAATACAAAGGGAAGTTGTAGAACATTTGAATGAGGTACAGACACATGTATCAACTTTGATGAAATTTTCTCTCATGTTTTCAAAATGTCATCCATTTCGAGTTGTGTTGGGATTGGCAGTTATCATGAATTCAGAAGTTCGACAACTTAATGCGAAGACAACTTTTCTCCATGGTGATTTGGAGGAAGAAATTCACATGGAGCAGTCTAAAGGTTTCAAAGAAAAGGGTAAGGAACACATGGTTTACAAGTTTGAAATAGACTTCAAGGCAGTGTCAACAAGAAGTTCGATTAGTTCATGGTGGATCATGAATACAAAAGAACAACTACGGATCATTGCATTTTTGTCAAGAAAATTTCAATGGATGATTTTATTATTCTTTTGCTCTATGTTGATGACATGTTAATTGTTGGACAAGATATCAACAAAATTAATAGGTTGAAGCAAGAATTGAGCTAGCCTTTTGCCAGGAAGGACTTAGGAGTTAGGACCAGCACAACCATCTCAAGCATGAAGATCTCTCATTATAGGATAGCTTGCAAAATATACAATTACAAAAAGGTACTTGCGGAAGGTGCTTGAAAGATTCTGCTATATGGATAAAGCAAAGTTGAGTAGTTTCCACTTTCAGAGTCACTTCCAATTGAGCAACGAGTATAGCCCTTCAACTGAGCTAGAAAGAACAAACGTGAAGATTCCCTATGCATTAGCCGTAGGTACTTTGATGTACACCATGGTGTGTTTAAGACTGACATTACATATGCAGATGGAGTTTTGAGCAAATTTCTTGCAAATACTGGCAAAAAGCACTGGGAAGTAGTCAAGTGGATCTTGAGTTATTTTAGATGTTCATCCAATGTATGTTTGTGCTTTGAAGGTAGTAAGACCATGTTACAAGTATACACAGATGTAGATATGGCAGGTCACGTCAATTCTAGGAAGTCTACATCAAGGTACTTGCTTACTTATGCAGAGGGGGGGAGCAGTGTCATTCCAGTTTAAGTTGCAGAAGAGTATGGGTTTATTAAAAAAAGAGCACTTAGTGCAAGAGGCTCCCGCTACTGTAGGGTCTTGGAGGGGCAAATGTACGTAACCTTTCCCCCTACTTTGTAAAAGAGACTATTTCCAAGAGTGGCTTTATCATCTTAGAAATAGAGTACATTGTTGCAGCAGAAGCTTGCAAGGAGATGTTGTGGATGAAGTGGTTTTTTCAAGAATTGTGTTTGAAGCAAGACGAGTATATTATTCATTACGATAGAGTGTCATTCACATGAGTAAAAACCTGAGTTTCCACTACAAGACCAAGAATATTGATGTTAGGTATCATTGGATTTGGGATGTGTTAGAACATAAGCTTTTGCAACTTAAAAAGATCCATACTAACAATAATAGTGCAGATATGATGATAAAAGAATTCCCAAAGGGGAAACATGACTTTGCAGAAGCATAGCAGGCTTGGGTTTGGCAGATCCTTCCTTGTGAGATGGAGGGGGAGCTTGTTTGGATCCTCCCCGCTTTGAGGGTACCCACACGGTGACCCATCTCAAGTCTTTTTCAGAGTGACATGTTAAAGGTTTGTGATTGATTGTGAAGTGAACATATACCGTCTTGGAGTTAAAGCTTGTTAGCCATTTTACTCAAGATAAGCCTCTCTCTCATATTATTTACAACAGAAAGAAAAACAGCAAAGAAAGATCTGAAAAGTCTTACCAACTTAATAATGAATCTTATGTTGTTACATATCTATTGAAGTTTGCTAATTTTTCTCAATAAAGGTAGTTGAGTAGTGATGTAATTGGGTAGTTGCTATTTCTACTCAATAGAATCAGTGGCTGCATAGTAGGTAAGGGATCTATTGTGGAAATAGTCATTGTAGTCCAAGTTAATAGGGGAAGTGGTTGGTTAGTTGGACACTTGTCACTTCATAAGAGTCCTTGAATCCTAGTCTTTAGCATGTAACATTACAATTTTCCTACAATGTAGCTTGGAAGGAGGGATTGGAACGTTGTAATCCTTCTTCTATTTAAGAAGAAGATGAGATTGAATAAAGATATGTTTTGAAGTTTAATCCACTCTGTGGCATTTGGGAGGTTGGTTTTCCCTCGAAGAAACCCTATCCTGTCTTATCCTTATCCACAAAATAGGTAAGAATAAGAACAAGGTTAAGTCCCGTGAGCTTTCTAACTTAGCTTAAGACAGCATCCAAGGTAATTAGGACTCTACAACAAGAGTTACTCGAACGAGCAACCGTGTTCGTAATACATATTAAAACCAAGAATTCTGATTGGAAGAAAAGAATACCAGTCAGATATTTTTCTGTTCTTTTAGAGCACACAAACTTTCCACCAAAATAAAATTTGCTTTCTTCCACCCTAAAAGCCAAGATCCAGTCATCTAGAAAGTGGGAATAGTGCATTAAATTTGCAGAGAACAAAGTCAAGGAAGTTGGAATTTGTTTCCAGAGTGAAAGTTTGGGATGGCAAAGATTGGAAAGAGAGGAGACCACTGGATTTATCAGAAATTCGTTGGATTTCTGTTTACTATTTGGTTGTCCTCAAAAGTAGAAAGAAAAGAGACTAATAGCTCCTGATATGTTTTTCAATAACCTGAAGGAAAGTTCGGCTTAATGATGTCATACAAACGATGCCATTAGAGATTTCTTTCTTGTCTGAGAGGTGGTTTCATTGGCCATGTAGCATTGATTAGTTTGAAATGCTTTCTCACTTTCAGAAATTATTTTCTTCGCCGCATTTCCATTGAAACAGAGCAAGTAAGCTCATTTTGCTTTAAGTAAGTGTGAACAATGATCACAAAGAAATTACTGCTACAGGGTAGATTTAGAATTTCAGAACCTAGAACATCTGTGAATGTTTATACTGAAACCACCCCCACACAGGTAACCACACAAAAACACACTTCTCATATGAATAATTCATATTTCATCTTCCTCAAATGGATCTCTCTCAGGAAAGAAAACTCTCCAACCTGGAAGATGCTAAGCTCAGAATTATTAACCTTCTGAATTCATGAAAAGTTGAGTGACACAATAAACAAATCTCGCAATAAATTTAAGGAGATAGGCAGAGAACTACAAAAACAAAGAAACTTGTTCTCTTCACTACTTTATTTAGTGGAAAGAGCCAAAAGAAAGCTTCAAAAGCCTTAAAAAAACTTTTGGGGAGTGGAAGATTAATAGTGTCAGGTATTGTCTTTGTCTGTGTTTGATTCAGGATGGCTTCAAGAGTACTTTTCAAATTCTCAAGTGTACCTGCGTCCCTGGCATCATGGTTTTAGGTATCCATATTGGATAGGGTGTATCAGTATTGGCTGTGTGACCAATATTGACACCGTGATGCCAACAGTAGAGGTATATTTGAAAAGTACTCTTTAAGCCCTCTGAATCAAAAACAGACAGACAATACTTAGTATCGGTTGGTCGTGTTGATCAACACCGATACTTGATACTTGGCTGATACAGTAAGGACATCTTTTCTTTGTGAAAGATTAGATCACAGAGCATCTTGAGAAACCTCAGGACATTCTGGGATCTCCACTACTTGCTGGTGGTTGAAGACCAAACACTCTTTCACGTGGCAAAAAAAGTCAGGAAGTTGGAACACTCTTTTGCTGGTGGTTGAAGACCAAACACTCTACCAAATCTAAGCCCTATTGTACACTTTTACGTGGCAAAAAAGGATTATTATTTTTGTTGGAACATGGTATGATTTGCATTTTAGTGATTACTTAACAAAGTTTGTGTCTGATTAAAAAAAGAAAAAATTCGAATGTACTTCAACTGATATATTATGATGTTATTTATGCAAAAATGCTTTAACTATCATTGTAGACACCTCATTCTGTCACTCAGAGAATGTTTATAATAATGATGATGCTGCTCTAGACTAGGCCGAACCCACCCTCATCCTGAGTCCCCTTAACTGGATCTGGCTTCTTAAAATCCTAGCTCAACCCTGAGTCCTTTTAATTGGGTCCAAACCCCACCTTGACCTTGACTCAGGGCTCAAAACTTCAACCCAAGCCCAACTTTTTAGGGTTCAGCCCAACCTTTACCTGCCCTTATTGGCCCTGACCTGGTTTGCCATCAAGGGCCGAGTAATACCCTGACCCTGCAAAATATGAAATAACTAAAAGATAAAAAATATTCATAATAAAGAGGAGATAAAAAACACAAAGTCACAAATTACTTGATATAAGGAGAACATCCAAAAGCAAACATTCAAACAATATAAATAACTCTAATTATTATGATAAACAAAGAGGAGATCATCCTAAGAGAGCAAATAAAAAAAAAAAAATTCAATTATCTGTCATGATAAACAAAGAGATCATCATAATAAGGCAAACAATCCGAAGATCTCAAAACCCTTGTCATGTTAAACAAAGATGAGAACATCTTAAGAAAACAAAAAATCCAAAGTCAATAGTAGGGGAAAAAACCAGGATTGAGTAGGGCCAAAACTAAGCCTAAACTAAGGGTAAAAAAATCAGGGTCGGGCTTAGGGCGGCGCCAAAGCATCAATCCTTACCCGCCCTGACCCTGACTCAAGGTCAAAAATTTCAGGATTGGGCCGACCCTCAAGGCCAAAATTTTTGAATCGATATTTATTCGGGATCAGGACGGACCAAGGGTGGGTTCGGGCCGTCATGGCCAAACTTGCACCCCTATCTAGAAGAGGGTGTAGGACTTTATTTTTTGTTTGGGAGACTTTCCTAATTCCAATTCTTCTATTATGAGTCATTTCAAAGTGAAAAAGGAGATGGAAACTTCAGAATTGCCCCCACCTAGCTAGTAAGGTTGATTGGTCAGTCTATCTTGAAATCAGTCCTAGCTACTAGATTATGTGAGTTTTCATTTATTAAAAAAATAATAATAAAACAAAAAACTAAAAAAACTTGTGGGAGAGGGATATGTATGCCGCCAATATCAAGTATGCTAAGGGATAGCACCAATAGGAACACATGATGGAGTATCATTCAGGAAGGATATGGGGGTCATTTCAGAAAAAGGGAAGAGAGAGATAGACACAATTGGTACTAGCATACTTGATATCGGCGACATACCCAACCTTTTTTCAAAACTTATATTTGAAAGTGGTCTAAAAAAAAAACCTCATTTCATTATAATTGGAAGAAGGGTTTTCTGCGTAGTCAAAGCCGTTGGAAGAGGAATGAGGTCTTGAGTGCACACCTCTCAACTCCATCCAACGATTATGTGCGTCATGCACACGACCTTTTGCCTTAACTCGCTTAAGTTTGGATTGAATTCTTCTGTGGTGCAAGTTGTAACAGGGTATTTCACGCACGTCCAATAGCTAGAAATGTTTGACACAAAATCCAAGGTAATCGTACACAGTCCAAGACATTATTGGGCATTAGATACGTGTTGTACACCCTGTTGCGCTATAGAGGAACCAAGTGACCTATCGTTACATTATTGGTTTGAGCTAATTTTGACCCGACCCAATTAGCCAGATGTGCTGACAGACCATTTTCATTTTTCCCTAACCCCAAACATCCAGAAACGTCCATTGTCGGACATGAATTCGACCTCGAAGAACACCTGAATCGGAGATTGCTTCTCTGTACCATCACACAATTCAATCGTCCATTGTTTAAGCATCCAAATGGAAATCTTATTTTTTTGTCGTTTGAACGCCGAAGGATAGCAGGTATTCTTTCCTTCAAAACCTTCAATTTCCCTCTTCGAATCTCTTACTTACCTTGGTAGACTTCTACATTTTATGATTTTTCTAGGTCTTTTATCATTTCATCACCTTGATTGGATTTCTCTCTATCTCACCCCTATTTTGTTTCTCTGTATCAATTGTCGAACAGGTTCTGTTCTGTCTCCCTCATCATCATCTTTTCTATTCAATTACTTTTTTTTTTTTTTTTTTTATTGAACGTATCCATTTTAAAGTTTGTGTTACCATTAAGGTTCTTGTATGGTTCACTGCTTTTGGAAATCTTTGGAAAAATTTTCAGTTTCTCATAAAAGGAGTAACTTGCTGAATTCTACGCTGCATGTGATCTTTCTTTGGTATATTCATCCATTTTTTTCTCTCTTCCTTTTGCTATATCATTGATTGATAAGATTTATGCGGAGAACCCAATGATGCAAATAATCTGAAAGGTAAACTCAACAGGGTAGCGTAGCTGATGAGCAACGAAATTGATACGAACCGTAAACTGAGACGTTCTAAGTTCAACTCATATTAGGCATACCTTAGGTTATTCATTCGGGGTGTTTAGTGCTCTTTAATGCTTTCAATGAAAATTGAATAGTTTTCATTCAATTCTGATATGAGATTGTGAGGTTAGTATAGACAGAATTGGGGGTGTTTGGTTCGGTAAATCTTTGGGATGACATTCTACTAGGATAATAATTCTTAATTGTTGGAGTTGATTGGTTCCACTAGGATGACCCTCATAAGTGAACATCCTACTTTCCATGAATGACCATATTACAAAGGATGTGTTCCAAATATGAGTTTTTACCTAAACACTTAAACTCAGATTTGAGCAATCTTTTTACCACCTAGTATAAAAAGAGAAAACGGAAAGACGTTCTCTACGGAAGCTATTATCTCAACCCGCGAGAAACATGCACTAACCTTAAGGCAACTAAACGATTTTTCAGAAAAAAACATAATTCAGAAAATATCTATTAAAAGATTGATATTCATATATGATACATACACAATTTGATTTACCGAACCAAACACCTATTTAGGCTCTAGTGCGGAAACTACGATTTGATCCACCACGTGACCTTTGCGTCATCTCGTTTACCCATTTCACAAAATTGACAAAAGAGACGCACTAACTGCAGTAAATAATTATTGTTCTCTTATCCCGGATTCAAGCTCATCCTCAGGTCACTCTCGGTGCCCAAGCTCTCTAGAGGCATCCTGCAACAGTTGCTGATGAGTGACCTTTACTTTTGGTACCGAACATGCTGGTACAGTAAAAGTAGAGAGCTTTGCAAAAGCAGATTCCTTTGGATTCTTCTTCTTTTGTTTGGACATCCGCTACCCGGATTCAATGATGTTTGAAGTCCGCCTCCAGCTTCTGTAAAACTAGGCCTCATCATATGCCATTGAAGGCATCCGAAATTTTATCTGGTTTTTTTATCCAGTCTTCCTCTGAGCTGTAATTTTCTGAGTTAGTAGTTTTATTTTCTTTTAAGCTACTGCAGCGACTTCAGAGAGGGTGGTTCTAGTGAAAAATAATCCTCTGTTTTTTTCATCCCTGTTTTTCTTTATTTTGCTACATGCAGAACACGACACGTGGATAACTTTAAGACCAACGCATCGGATGTAATAATCCTCACCCAATCTTGACTGTTGGATCCTCTGTTGTCCACGTGTCGTGTTCTACAGATAGCAAAACAAGGAAAAACATGTATGAGAAAAACAGAGGATTTTGATCCGGTTCTAGTAAGATCCAGAGGTGAGGCAGTAAGAACAGCCCATGGCTACCTCTTCTGAGGAATGCTTTACTAGCAATGAAAAGTGTGAACGAAGGTTAGCCAACTGGTCTGTCCCTAAGATTAATATTTCACAGGTCTATGATAAGGGTTTCTTTTCCCTTCGAACTGATTATCATATTAAGACCTATGAAAACACTATTTCAATTTCTGACTCCTCTCTATCTACCTTCACCCTCTGGAGTCCTCAAAGGATTCAACAACATATCCTAGAAGGATATAACTATCTCCATTTTGGTGCCATCCGAGTAGCTGTTAAACCTCTTACCAGGCTTGCACTAAACACCTCTATTCTTGCCTGTCTTAGAGATGTAAGGTTTAAGAATTTTTCTAGTTCTCTTTTGGGAATTGTGGAAACTAGTCTCTCTGGAGGACCCATATACTTCGACTGCTATCCCAACTACCCAGTGTCCTTAAGTGACCCTAATATTATGAGTAATTTGGTTTTGAACATTAAGCAAGATGGAGTTGATATGAGACCTGGATCTCAAAATCTTTCCTTGGCCTATCGAATTTGTTATAAAGTTATGCATACTCATTTTAACCCTAAGGCTAAGAAGGGACTCGTGATAGGTCAAACTCTGTGCTTTCAGACTAATCTACTTAGATCCAAAAAAATCATGCCGGTTATAACCAGATGGGATCAAGTAACTGTGCCTGAACAATGGACTTCAGAAGCAGACTAGCCATTCTGAACCTAATGGCTTTAGTTCCAACTACTCGTATCCCAGATGGAGGCGTCATCACCGAAGTTGATTTGGAGCAAGCAAAGAGCTAGGGTTTTAGAATTAAATTTTCAAATAATTTTAGAACATTATGTTAACTCATGAAAAATTAAAATTGATCGAGCATTAATCCATGACTAGATATCAATACAGATAAAAAGTCTACCAAATCTAAGCCCTATTGTACACTTTTACGTGGCAAAAAAGGATTATCATTTTCGTTGGAACATGGTATGATTTGCATTTTAGTGATTACTTAACAAAGTTTGTGTGTGATTAAAAAAAGAAAAAATTCGAATGTACTTCAACTGATATATTATGATGTTTAAGCATTTATGCAAAAATGCTTTAACTATCATTGTAGACACCTCATTCTGTCACTTAGAGAATATTTATAATAATGATGATGCTGCTCTAGACTAGGCTCGAACTCGCCCTGAGCCTGAGTCCCCTTAACTGGATCGGGCTTCTTAAAACCCTAGCCCAACCCTGAGTCTTTTTAATTGGGTCCAAACCCATCTTGACCTTGACTCAGAGCCGCAAAACTTCAACCCAACCCCACTCTTCAGGGTTCAGCCCAACCCTTACTCGCCCTTATTGACCCTGACGCTAGTTTGCCATCAAGGGCCAAATAATACCCTGACCCTGCAAAATATGAAATAACTAAAAAATAAAAAATATTCATAATAAAGAGGAGATAAAAAACACAAAGTCACAAATTACTTGTTATAAGAAGAACATCCTAAAGCAAACATTCAAACAATATAAATAACTCTAATTATTATGGTAAACAAAGAGGAGATCATCTTAAGAGAGCAAATAATAATAAAAAAAAATCAATTATTTGTCATAATAAACAAAGAGATCATCCTAATAAGGCAAACAAGCCGAAGATCTCAAAACCCTTATCATGTTAAACAAAGAGGAGAACATCTTAAGAAAACAAAAAATCCAAAGTCAATAGTAGGGGAAAAAACTAGAATTGAGTAGGGTCAAAACTAAGGCCTAAACTCAAGGTAAAAAAATCAGGGTCAAGCTTAGGGCGGGCCAAGGCATCAATCCTTACCCGCCCTGACCTTGACTCAAGGTCAAAAATTTCAAGGTTGGACGGACCCTCAAGGCCAAAATTTTTGAGTCGATATTTATTCAGGATCAGAGCGGACCAAGGGTGGGTTCGGGCCGTCATGGCCAAACTTGCACCCCTATCTAGAAGAGGGTGTAGGACTTTATTTCTTGTTTGGGAGACTTTCCTAATTCCTATTCTTCTATCATGGATCATTTCAAAATGAAAAAGGAGATGGAAACTTCAGAATTGCCCCTACCTAGCTAGTAAAGTTGATTGGTCAGACTATCTTGATATCAGTCCTAGCTGCTAGATTATGTCGGTTTTCATTTATTAAAAAAAAAAAAAAAAAAAACTTATATTTGAAAGTGGTTTGAAAAAAACCCTCATTCCATTATAATTGGAGGAAGGGTTTTCTCCGTAATCAAAGCCGTTCGAAGATGAATGAGGTCTTCAATGCACACCTCTCAACTCCATCCAACGATTATGTGCATCATGCATACAACCTTTTGCCTTAACTCGTTTCAGTTTGAATTGAATTTTTCTATGGTGCAAGTTGTACCAGGGTATTTGGCGTTTGTTCAACGGTTAGAAATGTTCAACACAAAATCCAAAGCAATCGTACACGGTCCAAGACGTTATTGGGCATTAGATACGTGTTAGACATCCTGTTGCGCTATAGAGGATCCAAGTAACCTATCGTTACATTATTGGTTTGAGCTAATTTTGACCCGACCCAACTAGCCAGATGTGCTAACAGACCATTTTCATTTTTCCCTAACCCCAAACATCCAGAAACGTCCATTGTCGGACATGAATTCGACCTCGAAGAACACCTGAATCGGAGATTGCTTCTCTGTACCATCACACAATTCAAACGTCCATTGTTTAAGCATCCAAATGGAAATCTTATTTTTTTTGTCGTTTGAACGCCGGAGGATAGCAGGTATTCTTTCCTTCAAAACCTTCAATTTCCCTCTTCGAATCTCTTACTTACCTTGGTAGACTTCTACATTTTATGATTTTTCTAGGTCTTTCATCATTTTATCACCTTGATTGGATTTCTCTCTATCTCACCCCTATTTTGTTTCTCTGTATCAATTGTAGAACAGGTTCTGTTCTGTCTCCCTCATCATCATCTTCTCTGTTCAATTGCCTTTTCTTTTTTTTTTTTATTGAACGCATCCATTTCAAAGTTTGTGTTACCATTAAGGTTCTTGTATGGTTCACTGCTTTTGGAAATCTTTGGAAAAATTTTCAGTTTCTCATAAAAGGAGTAACTTGCTGAATTCTACGCTGCATGTGATCTTTCTTTGGTATATTCATCCATTTTTTTTTTCTCTTCTCCTTTTGCCATATCATTGATTGATAAGATTTATGCGGAGAACCCAATGATGCAAATTATCTGAAAAGTAAACTCAAGAGGGTAGCGTAGCTGATGAGCAACGAAATTGATACGAATCGTAAACTGAGACGTTCTAAGTTCAACTCATATTAGGCATACCTTAGGTTATTCATTCGGAGTGTTTAGTGCTCTTTAATGCTTTCAATGAAAATTGAATAGTTTTCATTCAATTCTGATATAAGATTGTGAGGTTAGTATAGACATGATTGGGGGTGTTTGGTTCGGTAAATCTTTGGAATGACATTCTTTAGAATGATAATTCTTAATTTTTAGAGTTGTTTGGTTCCACTAGGATGACCCTCATAAGTGAACATCCTACTTCCCATGAATGATCATATTACAAAGGATGTGTTCAAAATATGAGTTTTTACCTCAACACTTAAACTCAGATTTAAGCAACATTTTTATCACCTAGTATAAAAAGAAAAAGTGGAAAGACGTTCTTTACAGAAGCCAATATCTCAACCCGCGAGAAACATGCACTAGTCTTAAGGCAACCAAACGATTTTTCAGAAGAAATATAATTCAGAAGAATGTCTATTAAAAGATTGATATTCATATCCGATACATACACCATTTGATTTACCAAACCAAACACCCCTTTATGTTCTATTACGAAAACTACGATTTGATCCACCACGTGACCTTTGCGTCATCTCCTTTCCCAATTTCATAAAATTGACAAAAAAAACTCACCAACGGCAGTAAAAAATTGTTGTTCTCGTATCCCTGATTCAAGCTCATCCTCAGGTCACTCTCGGTGCCCAAGCTCTCTAGAGGCATCCTGCAACAGTTGCTGATGAGTGACCTTTACTTTTGGTACCGAACATGCTGGTACAGTAAAAGTAGAGAGCTTTGCAAAAGCAGTTCCTTTGGATTCTTCTTCTTTTGTTTGGACATCCGCTACCCGGATTCAAAGATGTGTGAAGTCCGCCTCCAGCTTCTGTAAAACAAGGCCTCATCATATGCCATTGAAGGCATCCGAAATTTTATCTGGTTTTTTTATCCAGTCTTCTTCTGAGCTGTAATTTTCTGAGTTAGTAGTTTTATTTTCTTTTAAGCTACTGCAGGGACTTCGGAGAGGGTGGTTCTAGTAAGATCCAGAGGTGAGGCAGTAAGAACAGCCCATGGCTACCTCTTCTGAGGAATGCTTTACTAGCAATGAAAAGTGTGAACGAAGGTTAGCCAACTGGTCTGTCCCTAAGATTAATATTTCACAGGTCTATGATAAGGGTTTCTTTTCCCTTCGAACTGATTATTATATTAAGACCTATGAAAACAGGAAAAAAATCATCTACAATTCCGATCTCATACAATTTCGTGTAATACCACCTTCAGGCAGTGACACGTGTATTGATACCAATACAATGGTCCAGATCTGATTTAAATTCCTCTTCATTGATTTAATGTTTTATTAGTTGTACCAGATCTGGACTATTGTATTGGTATCAATACACGTGTCACCGCCTGAAGGTGGTATTACACGAAATTGTACGAGATCGGAATTGTAGACGATTTCAACCCATGAAAACACTATTTCAATTTCTGACTCATCTCTATCTACCTTCACCCTCTGGAGTCCTCAAAGGATTCAACAACATATCCTAGAAGGATATAACTATCTGCATTTTGGTGCCATCCGAGTAGCTGTTAAACCTCTTACCAGGCTTGCACTAAACACCTCTATTCTTGCCTGTCTTAGAGATGTAAGGTTTAAGAATTTTTCTAGTTCTCTTTTGGGAATTGTGGAAACTAGTCTCTCTGGAGGACCCATATACTTCGACTGCTATCCCAACTACCCAGTGTCCTTAAGTGACCCTAATATTATGAGTACTTTGGTTTTGAACATTAAGCAAGATGGAGTTGATATGAGACCTGGATCTCAAAATCTTTCCTTGGCCTATCGAATTTGTTATAAAGTTATGCATACTCATTCTAACCCTAAGGCTAAGAAGGGACTCGTCATAGGTCAAACTCTGTGCTTTCAGACTAATCTACTTAGATCCAAAAAAATCATGCCGGTTATAACCAGATGGGATCAAGTAACTGTGCCTGAACAATGGACTTTAGAAGCAGACTAGCCATTCTGAACCTAATGGCTTTAGTTCCAACTACTCCTATCCCAGATGGAGTCGTCATCACCGAAGTTGATTTGGACCAAACACAGAGTTAGGGTTTCAGAATAAGTTTTTTTTTTTTGGTTGTTTAGGTGTTCTTAAGCGATATCTACTATAATCTCTCTTTGACATAGTGAAAAATCTTATAATATGATGTAGCATATTATATTTGTGTGTAAACCTTGTTAAATCTGTATGTTTTGTAATTCTATGTTTGTTTATTTTTCGTATTTGTTGGCGTTTGCTATAACAGGGCTTCGAAGGTCTTTGTTGGTAATGTTGTTGTATATATTACTGAATGAAGTGCAATTTTTAACATGCAGAAATAAGATGTTCGTGAGGATCATTGTGTGAAAATTTTCTGAAGGTATGATATGCCTAAGCAATGAAGGTTTGGTTGAAATTGAAGTTTTGATACTCAAGGTTACGGTTGGGTGTGGAGGGGGCACTTTCAAATTTCAACCACGGAGGAGTTCAGAAAGTAAAAAAATTCAAATGAAATGTGTTTGAGGCCCGTTTGGTATCGTTCTAAAAAAACGTTTCTGGAGTTTTTTCGTTCTATTAGAACAAAGGTACGGAATCTTCTGTTTGGTGCATTTATGATCTGATTCTGTTTTTTTGGAATAAAAAGTGAAAAAAAAAAAACTGAAAAAACGAGATTGGACGGAATTCCAAAATGGAGTTCCGTCTTCTCAGTTTCGTTCTATTTTATCAAAAAAAAAAAAATCCCGATAAAAATCTAAAATTTTGAAACATCATTTTTTCATTTAAAAACTGTGTTTTGACACAGAAAATGAAATTTTTGTTTTTGATACAAAACGGCGTTTCTGAAATAGAAATGATGCCAAACGGGCCGTTGAGGAGTGTCAAAAAGGTGGGAAAAAGCACGGGAAATTACCATAAGAAGAGAAAAAGAGCTATATACAGAGATTTGAGGGTTCTCTTACTGAACAGGTGGGCTTTGGCCTTATCTCTTACTTATCTAACAGTTTAGAATTTTCTTTTTAAAACTTCTCAATGTTGTTACTTATCAAAGTTTAGGACTTCATGAATTCATTTGATAGCGTTTTTGAGTTGGAAATTTCTAGATGCATCAATAGTAAAATTTCCTCCCTCCCTCCCCAGATCTCTAAAGGAGATGATCTTGATTATAGAGTGTTTGAAATCTGTGAACAGTGCTTTGACCGGTACTATGCACTTAGAACTGGAACTGTAGCAAAGGTCCCTCGACTCTCTAAAGGAAATGAGCTTGACTATAGACAACGGATTCCAAAGTGTTTGAAATCCATGAACAGTGCCTTGACAGGAACTATTGTAGCAGTTGTTTACTGTAACAGTATTCCGGATGGTATCGATCTTGATCGATCCTGTGACTGCTCCTTAGTTTTATATATTTGATTTAAATATTTAAATACATACACTCCTTTATATATTTAAATATAGTTATCAAGGCGACGCATAGGCGAAGTCTTGACATCCTGTTGGTTTCGCATTGATTATTTGACCATCTTTCATCGCCTTATCGCCTTGATAACTATGCATTTAAAACAGATATGATCAATGATCCAACAGTAGTCCAGACAATAGTCCAGACAATTAGACGCTCATGTTCTTCAATTTGAAGGTCCACGATCCTTCACTTGTGTACAGACCATAGGTTATTTGTCATGGAAACATGGATTGTGTCATAAGTCACAAGTGCTGTTCTCTTGTGCTAGTTATTGTAATTAAAGGACTGACAGGTATTGGTAAGATGTGTGGTTGAATAAGGGACTTAACTCAAAATTCTCATATGTGAGGATCGTTATTATCATTTTTTGGGGGTGAATATTAAATGCATTAAAAGAAAGGGGAGGGAAATTATAACCCTGAAGGAAAAATAAAAACCCTAAAAGGGTAACAATAGTCCAATAAGGACTTCAAGTGCGATGACAATAAGAAACAAAGGACACACTAACATGTCCAATACAACTCAAAAGCCGACATGGGCTTATAGACAAGATCAGGTAAGCCCATTACAAAGCAGAAATGATCATTAGTATCCTGACTGCAAGATGACCCACATTTCTACTTGTTGGAGCTGTGACTATTATTCCTTTGTTGTTCACTTTTGTTAGTTACTTCCTGAGGCTTAATCTCACCATATTTTCTATTTTTTAGGCATTGAGATATATTGCGCACCTATAGCAGATTCCAGGGATATATGGCAGGCATCCATGACCCATATTGCTCTTGAGGGAGGATGTTGTGTTCTATCTGAAAATCAGTTGTGCAGAAGGAAAGATTACCCTCCTCCACCAGAATACATGTTCGTAGGTACAAATGAAGATTTGTCACCTGATTCCATTCTATGTGCTGGAAGCAGTGTGATTATTTCACCATTAAGACAATTCTTAATTGGATCTAATTATGAAAGAGAATGATGCAATTGGGCGATGCGTTTAGAAAAAAATATATATACATATACATATATATATATATATATATATATATCTTTTGATTTGATGCCTTATTTGCTTTCAATAGGAAAATAGGTTTATTTTCAATGTACCTAAATGGGAAATTGAATTGAATAAAATTGAAATAATGTGTTTTGAATTGGAAATGATGGCTCTAATGGGTGGTTTTTCTTCTTTCCCCTTTCTAATACCCCATCTTTGATCTCTAGACTTTCTATTCTTTCTTCTTCTTTTCCCCTCTTGTCTATTCTTTCTTCCCTACCTGCTCTCAATATTTAACATGGTTTGCATTTTAGTGATTACTTAACATAGTTTGTGTGTGATAAAAAAAAAATAATAATAAAAAATAAAAATAAAAATTCCAGCTGTACTTCAACTGATATATTATGTTGTTTAAGCATTTAAACACTTTATTCCGTCATCCGGAGAATATTTATGGCAATGGTGATGATGCTGCTCTGGAAGAGAGTGTAGGACTTAATTTCGAGACTTTCCTAATTTATTCTTCTAATATGAATCATTTCAAAGTGGAAAAAAAGACGAAATTTCAGAATTGCCCCTAGCTAGTTGGGTTCATTGGTCTGACTATCTTGAAATCAGTCCCAATTGCTTGTTTAGGTGGGTTTTCATTGGAAACAGAAAAAAAAAAAAAAAAAAAAACTTATATTTGAAAGTGGTTTAAAAAATCTTCATTTCATTTGTTTTTTTAGACAGGAGGTATTCAACTTTAGGCCAATTAAATCCTCCGAGCTCGTACATGACCCTCATGCCAAGTACAAATTAGGAATTTTTGGGCCCTAGTGAACCTCAGGCTAGTAACCTCAAAGAATTATGCAGTGGCTAAGTTTTGATCACAAGAACTCAACTTTATTTTATTTTACTTTGGGAAAGGTTTTCTACACAATCAAAACCGTTGGATGAAGAATGAGGTCTACGGTGCACACCTCTCATCTCCATCCAAGTTATGTGCACAGTCGCCATGGTGAACAACCATGCACGCAATCTTTTGCCTTAACTCGCACAAGCCTACCCACCGTTACATTATTGGTCTGGGCTGATTTTGGCCCGGTCCGACCCGGCCCAATTAACCAGATGTGCAAACAGACCATTTTCCTTTTGCCCAATCCCAAACATCCGGAAACATCCATTGTCGGACATGAATTCCTCGAAGAACACCTGAATCGGAGATTGCTTCTCTTTACCATCACAAATTGAAGAAGAACAACTCACACACAATTGAATAGTCCATTGTTTAAGAATCCAACCGGAAATCTTATTTTTCTCCATTCACTTGATTTTTGAGTCGTTTGAACGCGGAAGTATAGCAGGTATTCTTTCCTTGAAAGCCTTCCATTTCCCTTTTCGAATCTCTTACTTTCCGTGGTAGACTTCTACATTTTTTAATTTTCTAGGTCTTTTAGCATTTTTTCCCCTTGATTGGACTTCTCTCTCTATCTCACCCTTAATTTGTTTCTCTGTATCATTTGTAGAACAGGTTCTGTTCTGTCTCCCCATCATCCTCTTTTCTGTTCAATTCTTTTTTTTTTTTTTCACTGAATGTATCCATTTCAAAGTTTTTGTTACCATTAAAGTTCCTGTAGGGTTCACTGCTTTTGGAATCTTAGGAAAAATTTTAGTTTTTCATAAAAAAAAAGTAACTTGCTGAATTCTACGCTGCATGTGATCTTTGGTACATTCATCCATTTTTTTTTTTTCTCTTTACCATTTCATTAATTGATAAGATTTATGTGGAGGACCGAATGATCCAAACTATCTGAAAAGTTATACCTCTTTCCCCAGACTTTATATTAGATGATCTGCAGCAGAGAAGAAAGCGATTTTTTTTAATTGTTTTCATGTTTGTATATGATAAATCATACCCAAAGGCTAACTCTGATTGAAATAGTGATAATTATTGAAGGATAATTGTTTTCATACCCAAAGCTGATTGAACTAGTAATTAAATGTTTATCCATCCACACCCCCCAAAAAAAAAAAATAATAATAATAATAATTTGTTGAAGAGAGAAATGAAAAAGAAACTGTATTTGATTATATGCCTATGCGAGCTATTATGGGAAGAGTAAATGTAGATGAACTTGTACCCAGAAAAGAAAAATTGAGACAAACAGAAATATATTTAAGTTTTAATGATTTATTAATAAATGATATATTCATCGATAATGGAAATTCATGCATGGGTATTCATTTAAGAATATGATTAGCTAGAAATTTCTTATGATTATATGATATATGTGTGAGACATGAGTTTATGGTATATTCTTGTTGATTAGTTGTGTACTTGATGTGATCAGTTGTGAAGAGCTGCGCTGATTCCCCTTTGCTATGTCAACATGTTAAGTTTCTCTCCCATCATGACATGCACGAGTAATATAGTCCGCCTTAGTGGGCATGCTGGAAAGCAAATGACTTCTCAAGTTTATGCCATGATCATCTCTGGGAACTTTTTCTCCCATGGACTAAGGCGTAACTGTCATTCATCTGGTTCTGCCTTCTCCAAATGGAGGAGAAATTGGCATCCATTAGCTGTTAAAAGCTCAGCAAATCCTATAGGACAGAAGATGACATACCTAGGAACTTCATCATCATGCCAAAACATTAGTTTAAGACTTTTGGTGCCAAAACAAGAGTGGACCAAGGTCGGGTGGTATTTTAGAGCCAAATCTCTGTTGCGAGGAGGTGCCTCTGCTGGGCTGATTTTTGGCTTGTTGGTTTGCTTTGCAAGTTTCAATCCAGTGTATGCTGCAGTGGCCAAAAGGAAAACGGATAACAAGGATGTTTGTGAGTCTTCCATGACCAGTTCACATGGAAAGAAAGTTTACACTGACTACTCCATCACAGGTGAGTAATATCTTCTTACCTTGGCTTTATCAGCAGTGGATTTATCTCTTGTTTGATGCAGGCATACCTGGAGATGGGAGATGTTTGTTCCGCTCAGTGGCACATGGTGCTTGTCTACGATCTGGTAAACCATCTCCTAGTGAGAGTCTTCAGAGAGAACTAGCAGATGGATTGTGAACCAGAGTATGTTTTCTATGTCCCGTACTATTAAATTTTTATAGAGGTGTTCTTTCGTTAAGTAATAAGTGGGTAGTTAGTGGATCACCATGTGAGGATGTAGTTAAATGACACAGTTCCAGCTGTTAGTACTGGAACTTACATAGGAAGGTGGCATTGTCAAATTGTTTCATGTTGTTTTGGGGTTAGCTATATTTAATATTGTTGACTCAAAACTTAACTGTATTCTATTAACAAAGGGGGAGAGGTGACTTAGATCAGTTAGATATGTACTGAACTGAGGGCCTTTTGCCCAACAGTACCTCAATATAGGCATTACCAACTCAGACAAGTAAGCGTTTGCTTAAATGTTAGGTGTTGCCTCCAATTATAGCTCAGGCATGAAATGGTTTTAAACTTATGACCTATCAACAGTGAAAAACTTATCTAAGAAAGATGGTATCTTTTGAATGTTTGATGTTGCCACTGGTTGAGCCTTTTCTGATGATACATACAGTGGGCATTATAACCAAAAAGAAAAAAAGAAAAAAAAATCAATCTAAAGCATATGCGCAATAGGTATTGTCACATGGGTGCAGGCTTAGGTGCCTAGGCAAATGCATTATTTGACATCACTAAGCCTGTGTTGTGTAGTGTAGCCTCTTTTGGAGTGCCTGGTTGCTTATGCATGCTTAGGAATTGCCTTGCCTTAACACTGGATGTAACTCCTTAGATACAGACTAATAAGCATTTTCTTAGACTTTTTGTCTTGACCTCAGGTGTGCCAAGGTGAGATCGGTGAGTAGATGTACAGGAGTGTTGAGCCATGGATATTACTCGTTTCCTATCATGCAAGTATTTTCACAACTGCTTGAGCTAATGTTGTCACTTATACAGGTTGCAGATGAGTTTGTCAAGAGACGAGAAGAGACAGAATGGTGAGTTTGCTGAATCCGATCTTTTCTTATTACTATGGTTACAGTTCTTCTTCCATAGCAGACTGGTTGCTCATATTATAATTTAATTATACCATTCTGGAGTCCGTCTATCTGACTCAGCCAGCCTCAGAAAACCCTGGAGATTGGTGGCTTTGAAATCTGATGCTCATCTTATGCAAAGGAGCTTGAAATTGACTCACTTGTTCAAATTTATCCTTGGATGGGTATTTTTATTTGATCAAACCAAAAAATTTCACAGGTTTGTTGAGGGTGATTTTGACACCTATGTTTCGCAAATCAGGAAGCCATATGTTTGGGGGGGTGAACCTGAGTTGTTCATGGCCTCACATGTTCTCCAGTAAGTCTGCTACTTTCTTTCTTTTCCTTTTTTCAATCAAGTGCAAAGCTGCCCTGTTCCGTTAGCAGTTTGCAATTTGAAAATTTATAAATGTTTTGTGTTAGTGCAAAGCTGCTCTCTTTCAACCCCTATCTCATCCTATTGTGGGGTGGGGATTCCATCACTTGCATTTAAATCCTAAATATTCATTGCAAATTGTACACTTAAAATTGGAAACAAAGGCGTGCAAAGGGAAAGTGGACCCTCTTTGAATAACCAGGGATCTCATAAGACCAGGTTCGGGTAGAGAAAATCCAACTCTGACTCAAACCCCCTACAGGTTACATTTATCCAAATCTGCCTTTGCTTCCTGTCAAATCTTATGTCAGGACTGTCCCTGCATATAACCTTCTCTCTCTCTCTCTCTCATTTCGCCGGGGGGGGTGGGGGTGGGGGTGGGTGGGGTGTAATATCTAATTAATGGTTGAAAAAATAGATGTATTGTTACAAAGCTCTGGACAACCTGAATGCATTCTAATCCACAACCTGTCCTAAAGCTTCTTTATAATAAGATACTTGAGGAATTGAATGTCATGAAAACTGATAGATGTGATAATTGCAGGATGCCAATCACTGTCTACATGTATGATGAAGATGCTGGTGGCCTGATTGCCATTGCTGAGTATGGCCAAGAATATGGCAAGGAGGATCCAATTAGAGTCCTCTATCATGGTTTAGGCCATTATGATGCTTTACAGATTCCTGGGAAGAAGAATGGTAGATCAAGACTATAGCGTGTATAAGATTCGGCCAGGGGTGGGAGTTGGGGGAATAAGAAGTTATTTGTGTTGTCTTCTTCAGTCACATTTGATGGGGTCAAAGAAGTGCCTAAAAGCTCCTTTCCCATCCGTCGTTTTATTTGAATTACTGCTAATATACCTTGTTAAGGACTGCAGCCCAAGTTTCTACTATGTGGCAGATCGGATGAGCCCAAATTTTGTGGATAGATAGATCTCAAGCTCCCCAGCCTATATAGTTTCTGCTGAAGCTGAAAGTTCGACAGGTGGTAAAATAAAGCTCTGAAAATGTGAGGACTACAGGAAGGTGAATGGACGTATGCCATCAACTAAAATGATACAAGGATGCATTCTGATTGAATTAGGTTATGAAACTTCACATGCACTTGCAAGTTGCCCACTTTGAGTGGAGTGGGCTTCCTATTCAATACATGTATCATTATTTGCTACAAAGTGAGAAGAGGTAGAATTTGATTGGGTAACTTATCTAATTCAAACATTTTTATAATTTTAATTAATCTCATTAACAATATTATAAAGAAATTAATACCATTGACTTCCTAAAGCAGTGGATGTTCACAATTCAATTCAATTAAATTTAGTTTTGTATTAGTCGCTTACATAATGGATTACAGGACGGGTAATTTAATTACAGCTAGACCCAGTTAATCGAGCATGCTTGCATAGAGATTCTATGTCATTGATTGGACTCACACACTTGTACCAAGAAGATGATCCATGATTACAAACTTCGTCTTGCCAACTTCGAGAGTGACATGGATCCGATCAACCAAGGAACGTAGTTTTGTAGCCGTATTCTATTCTGCCTCTTGCCTTTTGAGAGTTCATAACAAGTTCATCAAGCCTTTGAAACCGGACACTTTCTTTCCTCTCGAGTCCATTCATATCCCGAACTCGAACCATGAATCTGAATGATTTACAATTCCTTTTCAATTCCGTATATCAACTAATGAGGACAGAACTGGAGGAAAGAGATAAAAGCACCCTACTTACTTTTTCTCTCCGTCTCTAAAAAAAAAAACACTGTGTTCTGTCCTTCACTCCAAGACGTGTATAACCCTTTTCTAGGCTCACCCGACGGGGGACAAAGAGAGTATAGTTAGTCAAATGTAATTTTAGTGTAAGCAACCCTCGATTCCTTACCATCTTTCTGTTTCAGGTATAGGAGGAAAAAAAAACTAAGGATATCTCCTGATAGCCTGTTTAGACAGTTGGTTTAGTTTAGGCATTCATTTCAAGCTATACTTGTTCTTCTTGTTTTGTTAACGATATCAAAGTAGGCGAATTTCATTTCCTTGTTGAGTGTATCTTTTGTTCACGATCAAACTCCACGAATTTAAATACAGTGATATATAATCAAATAAAATATCAATCATTGGTACACCAAACACAAGCGTCTATAGGTGACTTTTCAAGTTCGCCATCAAATCCTAGGGTTCAACCTTGGACAGGCGGTGGAAATTACCAAGCTGGAGTACGGTAGGGGCAAAGGGAATATCTGGTGAACTGGTGAAATGTGTAGAGATCTAAAAGAACACCAACTACGAAAGCACTCTACTGGGCCGACACTGACACTTAGAGACGAAAGATGGGGGAGCGAATGGGATGAGATACCCCAGTAGTCCTAGTCGTAAACGATGGATATTAGGCGTTGCGTTTATCGACTGTGCAGTATTGTAGCAAACGTGTTAAGTATCCTACCTAGGGAGTACGTTCGCAAGAATGAAACTCAAAGGAATTGACGAAGGCCCTGCACAAGCGGTGGAGCATGTGGTTTAATTTGATGCAAAGCAAAAAACCTTACCAGGTCTTCAATATATAACACTCCCCTCCTCCGTCCTCCGTCTTCCCTCCTCCCACCTCCGTCCTCCCACCTCCCACCAATCACCTCCCACCAATAGATAGCCCCTCACCCTAATTGTAAGTGGCTCCACCTTTGCAATCATGTTTCTAAATATCATGAGAAAGACATACATATTTCATTGAAGAAAAATGTCCTAATCTTCCAAAAGAAGTCTTAGTACGTTTTACTTCAGACACCTGGAATTCAACCCAACAAAAATATTCTACAATAAAAAATGATATTCTTTCACTTGTTTTGTGTATAACCAAATTTGAAAGTGATATTCTTAATAAAAATTTCTTGTTCAGGTTGATTGCAAAGTGGCTAAAGACGACCTTGAGAAAGATGTTACAAATCTGGCTTTCAAACAATCTTTGTTCGATGGCAGTCGCTTCTCTTCTGTTTTCGATTTTGATATTGAATTCATTAAAGGAGATGCTAACAGTTTACCTAATTTTCTAACCCGAGAATTTCTGCAGGGCTCCTAAACAGAAGGCTATAATCCCTGCCTCTCCTAATAAAGAAGTTGCATCTTCTTCTTCTAGGCAACTACAAGAAGCATCTACTTCTATTTCAATTCAGACTCCTTCAACAACCTTAAATAAGGCTGTTAATAATTCTCCATTTATGGAAACAAATTTTATCCCAATCATTACCATTGAAAACATCCACCTTCGTCACACCCCATTAGAACTTGCAATCATTTACCTTCGTGACCATCTCTATCCATCTTCTGGCAATAAAAGTCGTTATTTCTATGAAAGAATTATTAAAAAAAACTCAGAGTGTTCATATTCAACACTCATATTGAAGTTCTCATGTTAGAGCTTATTCGAAGCTCAATATATTAAACATCATAAGGGATCGTGAATGGAGACCTTCTCCCTCATTTAAACGAGAATTTCATGATGTCTCTGGCCTTAAACTTAGGTCATATGATTATGTCAAAGCTTGGGATATGGTATTTTTATATCAGAATGACCATGAAATCCATTCCTGATTCGTGAAGTTTCATCTTCGATGCACCTTATTAGGTGTTTTGAACTAGTTTTTACAATGGTTCTTCACCTGGGGACCACCTCCTTTGGAATTATTTCCTTCAGCTCTTCAGTAGTCCGTTACTAAATTTAAAAATTTTAATCAACCTTTGACTCCTGGATTCTCTTCGTCCAATTCTTCATCTTATACGAAGTTCCCTGAATTTTTCAATAGAAGTATCAGTTGACTACTGATGATTTTGAAGAATGGAATTATGTTCTCCCATTAGAACTACATATTATAGTTAAATGGTGAGATAAATTCAACATTTCACCTTTAACTGATTCACGATTTGTGCCTAAAAAAGTCATTCGTTTGGATCTGTCTCTTGCGTCACCTTCATCCACAACGGTAGTCCAAATGCCTTTTTTGAGCATCTTCAACATTGTTAGGCGTCATCTTCCTTATTTATCTGATGAACAGATCCAAGAGCGAATTTTAACTGCTATCAAATTTAATATTCAGCCTGATGACCCAACCCCGTCATCATCCTCCTCTGCATCGACTCTACCTCTTTCGGATGATGGAAGCCAATTCGCTCAACGGCCTAGGCTGTAAAAAAAAAAAAAAGAGGGGGAAGGAAAAAGAGGTCTCACTGCACTTTTACCCAATGTCGTGTTAATCAGACATGCCATTTTGATTCTTACCAAATGTCAAGCATCCACATCTAGTGTCATTTGAGTCAGACTGACGTCTTAGCATGTGTCACTTAGCACTATAAGCGCATTATAATGAGTGTCATGGGTGGACACTTTAATAATTTACCCTACTGAGACTCTTCTAGAAAATAGTGGGCCATCCCACATGGAATGCCGAGAATCTCATTCGTAACTTATTTTTAGTTGCCCAGCTGGACTACACGATAATATAACTTTCGACTGAAGCTTATCAGCTTCCGACAATTGCTTCACCCCTTATTTGGCATTCTCAATTTATGATAAGAACACCTTATCCTTAGATATTCAAAGGTCACATCTAGTTGGCTTAATGCCTACTCGACGCCAACTACATCAAGGCCCATCAATGCATCTCTCAACTAAATTCAAGAAATTCTTGGTGTCTACTATCTATAAAAGGAGGTTCCCTCTCTTTAGAAGGACACGAAGAAAATCTTAGCATTTTTCATTTTCATCCTTTGTGTGTTTATGAGTAAAGTTTGTGTTTTATCTTATTGAAATTTGCTTGTAAGAAAAGTAAGTAACGTTTGTGTTGAAGTGTGAAAGTCTGTAATTGAAGACTATATATATAAGTCTTGTTCTCTTTAAACTTATTATTTTTATGTATTATGTTTATTGTTAGAAAGTATAAAAATCAGTTTGTTATACTAGAGAATCTGTTAGATATTTCTTCTGCTTATATTGAATTCTATTTGTCCCTTTACTCTCAAAATCTAATTTACTTATCTTAGCTTCTAAAAGAAGAAGCTGCCAATTTTTAGGAAATCAAAACTAAAAAAGGTAAATTCTTTGCTTTCTAGTTTCCCTCGAACATAAAAGTTATCATTCCCAATCATTTATAGATCCTCGCCACAATTGGTATCAGAGCCAAATTGAGAGTTGTCAAAGTCATAAAGACCATCTTTTGGTTATGTTTCACCCTTGTCATATAGACCTTCACCCAAGTCGTATTGACCTACACCCAAGTTGTACCCTGTCGTATTATTGTGGATAGGCGTTAAAGGCGAAATAGTATTGACAGTAGGCGGTATTGACATAAGGATATATTGACTGAAACTTTTATTGACTCGAAACTCAAAATTATGGCTTCTTACTTTAAGACCAGTTCGGAAGATCTTTCTCATCTGAGGTAAGTTCTACTGGAAGGACTTATGATTAAATTCATAATTCTGAAGAAGTGGTTTTGAAAAATTTAGAAGCTGTCATCAATAACTATACTATACCAGAATACCTGAATCTGAGGTATATCATAGAGGGACTTTTGTTTTCATAGTGATTATGTCACAAAAACAAGCGAAAGCAATCATACTCTTCTCTCTGATCAAGAACAAATCCAACTTCTGACAAGTTCTCAAATTCAGAGGCATAAATAATATGGATTTAAGTTTATCCACATTGGATAAGTGTAAGTGGCATTAAAACCCTTAACACTTCTAGGGTTAAACAGTGTTGTATTTGCTACTATTTGTGATATCGAATGCTTAATTTTAATGAATCTCTTATGGGTACCATTAAAACCAGTCTCTGTGAAGGACCGGTCTACTTTTAGTGTAGACCTAATCTTACTATGTCTTTAACAGATGCAAATATTCTTGATGGTACTGTCATTTCTTTAAAAATTTATGGATTTCATATCGCTCCGAGAATTCAAAATCTCACTGTGATTTATCGTATCTATTATAAAGTAATGACTATCATAGCTCCTAATGCTAAGGTTATAGACCCACGAGGGTAAACTGTGCTTTTCCAGGCTAATTCTAGCCGGTCCCAAACTTTTGTGCCATGGTGTATTAGATGGTCGGAAGTAACCTTCCGAATCTTGGACTTTAACCTCAGTGGCTCAAACCCTGCCACCTTTCAAGACAACTCTATCAAACATCACCCAACTCCCATTTGGTGATGTCGAGATCACCTTTGACCGTAGACTCGATAATACTTGTAGATCTACTTCTTATGTGATCTCTTCCTCCTCTAAGTTTTCTACATATCAAGCACCTGCACGTGCTTCAACATCTCGAGCTTAGAGCGAGATATTTTATGGAATAATCAACCTTCAGAGTACTAATCGAATAACCGACATAGGTTAATTAACATGTTTATGGTCCTCCTCAAAGGGAACTCTCTCGGGCTAATCAACCACTTGTTGCTCTTAATGATACTGAAAATTGGTCTTCATCTCCAACACTCTCTGATATGCAAGCACCTATGGGAATACATATGCTTCATATCATTGAAGAACCCAAATTTCAAATCAATAAACGATTCCTTATTCAAGAATACAAATCCACTAAGAATGCTGAAAAACAACGGATCCTTGAAGAACACTATTCCGTTTTACAACGGCAAGAGCTTCATGAGAAATGGGTTTCTCATATGGAAACCGATCAAATAAATCTCCCATTTCTTTCAGTGTTTAAAGATATACCTTATGGGCAAATCACCTAGCCCTCCACAGTTGAATGAAATTAAGAAAATATCAACCACTTATGTTACTAAAGAGGGAACGAAAATTGAATCAATTCATCCTCCCCCTCAGACCTTAAAGATAGGAACCAATCATATGGCAACTCCTTTAAAAACTTCTAGTTATACTTCCTCTCCGTTAACTGAGACTCATTTTAATAAAATTGTTGAACAAAATAATTATACTAATTTGTGTCTTCAGTCCATAGGAAGCTAGATTGATCGTATAGAGACGAATATAGATTCTTTAAAGGCTTCTATCCCGTCTACTTCTTATGCTGAAACAGAGCATAACCAAAAGCTAATTCGAAGGCCCTTGCTTCTCAAATTAGAAGCAACCAATCCATCCTTTTTAAACCTCCTCCTGTTTTGGATATCCCAACTCAAAAGACTGAGTCAACCATTGTTGATGAAATAATATCTTGCCTCAGTTAACTTCAAGTTTCAAAGGACAAAGAAAAACAAGTAATGACTCTTTATTTGACTGATTCTTCTGATTTTGAGATTGAAACCGTTGAGAAAGAATTTCAGTCTATGCTACCTCAACAAGTAGCAATACCTGAGCCAATTCCTCAGCTTAATCGAGTAATAAGGAAAGCTCATAAGATTATGCCTATGGCACCAACAAACTATTATTATCCTCACCTTATCCTATTGATCTTCAATATGAAATGGAAGGCGAGCCTGCTACGTTTGACGGTACTTCAATTGTTGAATGGAATATTGATGGTTTATCTGAATATCAAATCGTCAATCTTCTAAAACAGATGCTTATGTATGCCACAACAGTAAAGTAGCATCAAACTACTGATTCGGTTATTGCTAAAATGATAGCCATCGGATTTTATGACCAACTTCGCGGTTGGTGGGATTTCTATTTATCCAAAGAAGTTTAGAATTAAATTCTTAATGTTGTCACCAATGTTTCGCATAATCAAACTGAACTACTCACTGATGGTACTTTTGCCCAATGAGTAATCTATGTTAATCAAGAAGATGTGGTAAACACTTTGGTTTACACTATAACTCTCTATTTTGTTGGACCAATTGAAATCCTAGTTGATCGAATAAGAGAACAACTTATGAATCTTCGATGTCCTACACTATCTCATTATAGATGGTATAGAGATGTCTTCTTTGCTTCAAGTCTTTATTAGATATGACTGCAACAATGTAATCTGGAAAGAAAAGTTTATCTCTGGTTTACCCTTTTATTTGCTCAAAAGGTTCAGTATAGGCTTAAACAAAGCATAATGGCACAATTCCCTTTGAGCAGTACACCTATGGGGAATTAGCTGCTGAAGTTTGTAATGAAGGACTTCAACTATGCATAGACCTTAAATTAAAGAAACAATTGTCTAAAGAAAGACAAGCTGGATTTAGAGAACTAGGAGATTTTTGTAAGCAATTTGGTTATGAGAAGATTCATCTTCCAAGCACTAAGAAAACTCATAAAAAACTCTCCAAGTTTTCTAAGCCTAAATATCAGGCTAAACAATATAGGTCTAAACCTAAGCGCTTCTTCAAGAAACGCTTTTCAAAATCTCGTCGTCAAAACTCTTTTCCTAATAACAAATCCTCTGTTTGTTACAAGTGTGGAAAAGTAGGACATTATTAAAACAAATGTTGAACTAAAGCAAGAATCAATGCCTTAGAGATTGATGATCCACTAAAGCAAAATCTTAAAAAGGTCTTACTCTATAGCTCGTCTGAGCCTAAGTCCGACACTGACTCCAACTTAGATTGAGAAATTACTCAACTTGAATTCGACAGTGATTCATCTGAGTCTAAAAGCTAGACTCCCCACTATAGTTGTGATCTCTATCAAGCAATCTTATAGAAAATGGCTTAATGGTTCTTTCAACCGAAGAATCATTTCTCTTAAAAGCAATTGACCAAGTTACTGATCTAGCAACTTAGGCCCAATTATTACATGAATACATTACCTTAGGAAAGGACAACACTGGGTCTTGCCCAGTTCCTCCCACACAGCCTACTGTGAAAGATTATAACTTTAAAACTATAATCAACCAGGTTAAAGCTACTTCTCAAGCCCGAGAACCCACTGTTCAAGAACTTCAGAGAGATCTTAACGAAGTTAAAACTAAAGCTAGGAGTCTCAAGCAAATAATTCAAACTCTTGAACTATATAATGAACACCAGTTGATTGAGTCAGACTTCAAAGAAGAAGCTTCCTTTAAGGATCTACTAACAACTAAAGATACAATAGCTAGTACCTCTACAACTACTGCTGCAGTTTCTCCTGAAGTTGCTCAAATCCTTACTGTTCAACAGGTTCAAACTCATCGATGGCACATAATAATTGATATTGTTGTCAATCGAGAATTCAGCCTGAAACTATCGCCTTTATAGACTCAGGCGCAAATATAAACTATATTAATGAAGGGTTTGTACCTTCTCAATACTTTGAGAAGACCACAAAAATTGGTTACTGACTGATGGATTTAGAATGCAGGTTGAGTACAAATTCACATATGCCTCCATCTGTAATAATGAACATTGCCTAAAGACCTCTTTTGTAATGGTAAAAAGAATTTCTCAATTTATTATTCTAGGCACTCCATTCTTGTCCCAGCTATATCCATTATGGATAGACACAGTTGGTCTTCATTCTGTGATTAATAATCACCCTATCACTTTTCATTTCATCGAAGCCCCTAAAGTTCATACGGTGAATGAAATTCGGACTGCAATTCATTATAAAGAAAAATTTATATGTTCTTTAACTTCTGAAATCCAACAAAAGAGCATTCAACAAAAAATTGATGATCCTACATTTCAAACTAGAATTAAAAACTTTTAAGCTCAACTTGAAAAAGAAGTTAATTCTGAAATCCCTACTGCATTTTGGTCTCGAAAAATGCATATGGTCACTATCCTATATGAAAATGATTTTTCCTCGAACTGAATTCCCACTAAAGCTCGGGCAGCTCAAATGCCTACTTCTTTAAGGGAAACTTGTCATAAAGAGATTTTTGAGCTTCTTGCTAAAGATCTTATCAGACCAAGTAAATCTCCTTGGAGTTGCACTTCCTTTTATGTGAATAATAATGCTGACATTGAACGTGGTGCACCCAGACTCGTAATCAATTATATACCCTTAAATAAGGTTCTTCAATGGATACGATACTCTATCCCTAATAAAAGTGATCTTCTCAATAGATTATACACCTCAAGCATATTCTCTAAGTTCGATATGAAATCTGGTACTGGCAAATTCAAATAACAGAAAATGATAGGTATAAGACAGCTTTTGTTGTCCCATTCGGACAATACAAATGGAATATCATGCATTTTGGCCTTAAAAATGCTCGTCTGAATTTTAAAATATTATGAATCAAATCTTTAATTAATATTCACAGTTTATAATTATGTATATTAATGATATTCTTATTTATTCCCAGGAGTTCTCTTATTAATCATTCTACAACCCTACCCAAAAAAAACATTCTACAACCTTTCTTTCTTTACAGGATTTAATTTTAATATATTTGCCTTCTCCACTGTGGGAGGGCCTAATGGCCTATAAGCCCAATCTTGTAAACCTTATCTCTTGATCCAACCTGTTCTAGAATCCCAATCTCTGTCCATCCGGAATTTGAGCTACATACCCTTTGCCCCTTGGCTTTTAAAGTTTATAAAAGCCGTAGTCCATTTTGCGGAGCTTATAATCTGATGTGACAGCCACTGAAAGGTCACTGACGCGAAAAACTGCTTCCGCATCATCATCTGATGGTCTGGTGCTCGCCCTCCAATCCCAAGTCGTTGGCGCTGACCGTCGGCTGCTTCACAACTGGCGCTTCTTTGTTCGCCCTCGGCGCTTACCTCTCTTTCCTCAATATCGCGCCTCAACAGGCCCGCATCAAAGCTCGAAACGATTTCGTTAGAGAGCGTCTCAAGAAGAAATACGGCAAATAATCACAACCCATCTGTTACCGCAATCACAAAAAGCAAAAGGGGAACCATTGAAGCAAAAAAGCGAATGGCTTTAGTTCCAACAACTACTATACCAGATGGAGCCGTCTTCACCGAAGTCGATATGGGCGCGGACTCTGCTGCTCCCACTGTTCGTGCCACCGTCGTTCAAGCTTCGACCATCTTCTACGATACCCCTGCTACTATAGGTACTTCAGTGCTACTTTGCCCACCACATGGATGTCGAATTTCCCCTTCCCCAGTCAGTGGCTGAAAATTGTCAAACCAGTTGGGGGAAAACCATGGATTTTAGTGGATTAATGATTTACTCAACAGGGTTGAGGCTTAGAGCTTATGTTTCATTTGTTATTTGCCCACCGTCTTGGATTGCCCCAGCAGTGACAGGCAAATCCATCTGTTTCTTTTCAATATCATTGACCCAGTTGGGAGAAATAGTGAATTCTAGTTGGTTACACAATTTCACGAAAAAGGTTAAGATTTTGAGAGTTTTCTTTACTTGCCCACCACTTTGAATGCTCTATCAGTGTATGACCATTCCATGTTTTGTTTCCTTTCATTATTAGTAACTCGGGGGGCGGAGCCATGAATCATAGAAGATTACTCGTTTTCTGTTGACATTTAAAGTTTATGTTCCTTGTTCTATGGCAGATAAGGCAGAGAGACTGATTGCTGATGCATCTGCATTGGGGTCGCAGTTGATTGTTTTTCCTGAGGCTTTTATTGGTGGTTATCCTCGTGGTTCAACCTTTGGTGTCACCATTGGTGCTCGTTCGCCTAAGGGCAAAGAGGATTTTCGGAAATATCATGCAGCAGCCATAGACGTGCCAGGTGAAATTTCTTCCTTTTTATAGATTTGTGTGCAATATAGTCTGGACTCTGGAGCATTATTTGAAGCCTTTTAGGACTTGCTAGTTAGAGATCATCTTAGCTAGAATTGAGATGGAAGTCCTAGAGGCCATCGATGGAATCTAATATACTTAGCTGTATTCTAGTCTGAAAGTTATTTGAATGCAGATAAAGGGTTTATATAAAAATTTTGAACGGCTAAATACATAGGTTAATTAAAATTAAAGTGAATCAGCGGCAAGAAAATGAACGGTGTGTGTCCGATGAAAACTGTAGTTGCATCCTAATGATACATGCATGCGTCAATGGTAAATGCATACTATAATGCAGGAGTTTTTTTTCTTTCTTTTTTTTTTTGGGGGGGGGGGTGTTGGGGGTGGGGAGAAAACGTTCAATTAACAAGCATCACGTCTAAAAAGGCAGATAATTAACTATGGTTAGTAATATTTATAAATGCTGCCTCCCTTCTGAGACTAAAGAATGATGGGAGTTTAACGTAAAAAGAGAGTGAGGTGTGGGGAATATAGAAATTAGTGAGCAGGATTCTTAACATAAGCAATTGTGTAACTTCTTAATGCAATGTTTAACTGAAGGCAATTATCAAAGGGCTTAAGGCTGCTTTGGCCAATGACATTGGAAGATGACTTTTCCTTCTTGATAAGATAGCGTGACCTTTTCAGTCAGGCGTGGTCCCTTAAGGTGAGGTTGCTTTTCTTTTTCTTGGAGATTGAGGGCTGGAAAGGGGATGGGTAGGCAGTCCTTGTACTTGGCCTTATCCCATTATGGGATCAAGCTCACTGTTTGGTCTCCTCGCATGATCACATCTGGCGACCACATTTTCAGAATTAACGGCTTGCCGTCATAAGTCCATGACCCCAGATCTGTAAAATTGTACAAAGGTATGATAAGGCTAATCAATGAAGATTTGGTTGAAGATTGATGTTTTGATACTCAAGGTTACTATTGGGTGTGGAGTGGGTACTTCTGAATTTCAACTATGGGGGAGTTCAGCAAGTAAAAATATTCAAATGGAATGTGTTTGTGAGTTGAGAAGTGCGATTACTTATCAAAAGGGTGGGAAAAAAGCAGGGGAAATTAGCATGGAAGAGAAAAAGAGCTGTTTACACAGATTGAGGGTTCTTTTACTGAACAGGTGGACTTTGGTCTTATCTCTTTGACTTATCTAACTGTTTAGAATTTGCTTTCTAAAACTTCTCAATTTTGTTACTTCTCAGAGTTTAGGACTTCATGAATCCTTTCGATAGCTTTTTTGAGTTGGAAATTTCTATATGTGTCAAAAAGTATTAAATTGCTATGATTTTACCCCCGACTCTCTAAAGGAGACGAGCTTGATGATTTCTATGCCAAATAGGAAATCAACTATTTATCATTACATTCAGTGTAAGTCCCTATTCATTAGCAGATGTCCATATTTACTTGTTTTGAGATAAAAAGAGTTGTTTGATGTTGGATAATATATATCTGGTTTTGGCTTAACGTTGCTCTTTAACTAAATCTTCCTCCATCAGTCTGATAAGGACTTATGGAGTGCATTCCAATGACACGAGCCGCTTAGTTTTCCTGTTTCTTTGGCATGGGGAGGCCTTCCTAGATGCATTCTAACATTTTACCGGTGATTAATCCATCGGCTGGGGGTCGATAAAGCATCAGTTGCTTTTCAGAACATTGTCTCATAAAATGGTGTTCTTCTACAACATGCTATGGTAGTGTATGATTCAGATTGTGGTTGAAAATCTCTTGCTTTGGGTTGGCTGCCTGTAATCAGACCTTCTAAACATATCTGTAGAGGTAATGTTAACATGGAAAAGCATCACTCATGCAGGCCCTACATCTGATGAATATGTGTATATTGTAATGTGTTTGTTACATTAAATTAACTTATCTTTACCTTCTTAAAATTTACCCTTATGTTGAATTTGTACAAACAGGACCTGAAGTTGATCGATTGGCAGCAATTGCTGGAAAGTATAAAGTTTATTTAGTGATGGGTGTAATAGAGAGAGAGGGATACACACTCTATTGCACTGTTCTGTTTTTCAATTCTCAAGGGCAATACCTTGGGAAACACCGGAAACTTATGCCAACAGGATTGGAACGCATAATATGGGGTTTTGGAGATGGATCAACAATTCCAGTATTTGAGACTCCAATTGGAAAGATAGGTGCCCTCATTTGCTGGGAGAATCGAATGCCTCTAGCGAGAACCGCAATGTATGGTAAAGGTAAACATATTAACATATAGTGTTTTGATATGTTGAATTTCCTCTCATCCGTGTTTCTCTTATAAGAAATACTCAATGTCTTAATAATTAACATATATATATATATATATATATATATATATATATATATAGAGCAACCTAGTGCATGAGGCTCCTACTATTGCATGGTCTAGGAGGGGCAAATGTATGCATTCTTACCTCCTGCTTTGCAGGAGAGGCTGTTTCCAAGGTTTTAATAATAACAACAACAACAACAACAACAACAACAACAACAATAATAATAATAATAATAATATATATATATATATATATAATTTTTTTTTTTTGGGGGAGAGGGGCATGATCTCATCCATTCCTAAAGTTGATGTATAATGTCTTAAATTGTGGATTGAGTCGACTTTGTGGCTAGACAGTATGATTGTACATCAGAGAAATCTTCTAGCTTGCATATACTATACATAATGGTACACATGGTGGTGGGAACTCACCATTTGGTTTCCCCTTTGGGTGATCTTATAGGTCAAGTTTGATACTCTTGGATGCTACAAAAGATCCATCAATTTTTGCTGCATATAAACCATGGTTCTAAAAAACAAAACGGAATGGTCAGTATCGGCCGGATCGGAACGATGTTGGCCTTGACCGATCCTGACCTTTCCGATTTCGATCCACATGTATTGACTTAAGGGTAAAATTGTAATAAAAACTGATTTTTATTTTAAAAAAAAAAGACGGTAGATCTGTCTGATACGGTTCGATCCAGACCAATCCGGAATAGTATCAGCCTTGACTGCTCCTGAGTTTTAGAACCTTGATATAAATATCTGTTTTAAAATA
Source organism: Macadamia tetraphylla (assembly GCA_022985045.1). Lineage (NCBI taxonomy): Eukaryota > Viridiplantae > Streptophyta > Magnoliopsida > Proteales > Proteaceae > Macadamia > Macadamia tetraphylla. Next base: position 5,010,283 of record CM040963.1, on the reverse strand, counting down.
TCAAGGCATCGCCTAGGAGAAGCCTTAACACCTTGTTGGTTTCGCCTTGATTATTTGATCATCCTCCATCGCCTTGTCCCTTGATAACTATGCATTTAAAACAGATATGGTCAATGATCCAACAGAGGCCCAGACAATTAGATGCTCAGAGTTCTTCAATTTTAAGGTCCATGATCCTTCACTTGTGCACAGGTCATAATTTGTCATGGAAACATGGATTCTATGTCATAACTCACAGGTACTGTTTTCTTGTGCCAGTTATTGTAATTAAAGGACTGACAAGTATTGGTAAGATGCGTGGTTGAATGAGAGACTTTACTCAAAATTCAATTTGAGATGAAGGATCTCTGTGATGATCATTATTATCTTTTTAGGTGAATATTAAATGCATTAAAAGAAGGGGGGGGAAATTACCGTCCCGAAGGGAAAAAATAAAAAACCCTAAAAGTGTAACAAAAGCCCATTAAGGACTACATCTCAGGCCCAGATAGGCAACAAGAAACAAAGGACACACTAACATATTCATTACAACTCAATAGCCAACATGGGCTTATAGACGAGATCAGGAAAGCCCATTACGAAGCAGAAAGGATCATTATTATCTTGACTGCAAGATGACCCACATTTCTGCTTGTTGGAATGACTATTATTCCTTTGTTGTTCACTTTCGTTAGTTACTTTCTGATGCTTAATCTCACCATATTCTCTGTTTTTTTAGGCATTGAGATATATTGCGCACCTACAGCAGATTCCAGGGATATATGGCAGGCATCCATGACCCATATTGCTCTTGAGGGAGGATGCTTTGTTCTATCTGCAAATCAGTTTTGCAGAAGGGAAGATTACCCTCCTCCACCAGAATACACGTTTGCAGGTACAAATGAAGAATTGTCACCCGATTCCATTGTTTGTGCTGGAGGCAGTGTCATTATTTCACCATCAGGGCAAGTCTTAGCTGGACCCAATTATGAAGGAGAGGCTTTCATATCAGCTGATCTAGGTATTGATTTCTAAACCCTGTTCTTAGGTGACTTAGACCCATATTAGGTATGCTTGTCTCTTTTAGCATTCCTCTATGAATTGGCAATGTGGCATTGATTTTATTCAAAATTTCACTGAACTGTCAGAATGACTGGCATGTCATTTGTTTGAGAAGGTGAAATAGACTCGAAATAAAATTTATGCATCATTGGGGTTTTAGGAACAAGGAAATTTTCACCTGGTTAAAAGTTATAACTCTGTGCTGGACTGCCAGGTAGCCTGTTTGAATGTTGGGGTCGCTGGGATTTTGGGTTTGCTCCATGTGCTTGTCCTCTGAAAAGTTATGGTTTCCTACCTTTACTTTTTCTTCTGGAAAGACAGATTCCATTATGTTCTCTTTTGGCTAAATTTCCACTTTTCGTGTGACCTTTTCTTTCAGATTGCAACTCTGTAACATTAGTGAGTTTGGCTACTGCATGGATGAGTGTACTTGAGTAAGGAAATGAGACAACAGGAAAAACTATCTTCCCACCTTGCATTTCACATTGAACACTCTGTGGTGCCCAAATACTATCGTTGAGGTCCCTTCTAGGATAGCTCCTAGGTTGATGCCTCATAAACTAGTAAAATTTAATCATGGAGACTTTCACCAAATCATTGGAATGCAATTTGTGGAATCAGATGTTTATTTCTCATTGTTTTCCTGTCTGGGGTCTGGGAACCTTTGCATGGTGCCTTTTGCAGTCCTGCAGTCCTGCAGTCCTGCTTGCTTTGTAATGGATAAAAGTTTTGCACGAGTGAACAATATATATGCACACCTATCTGCCTGTCCTGCATTCAGTAGTTATTCAAGCAACTCGGTCATATCTTGTGGTTCTTATCTTTGTAAGACTAATTTTGATATTGAAATGATCTGCAGATCTTGGAGAAATAGCACGGGCAAAGTTTGATTTCGATGTAGTTGGGCATTATGCTAGGCCGGAAGTATTGAGCTTGATGGTGAGGGACCACCCAACCACCCCTGTTTCTTTCACATCTGCATCGAAGGAAGCAGGACCACAGAAGCCATAACATATTCTTGGCATCATGGGCGACTCTATATACTCCATAATGGGGAAAGCTCTATCATATATATATATATATATATATATATATATATATTATTGAGAACTCAAGTAGTGTCATGGCTTCACCCCCATGGTGATGAATGCCAAAATTAATAAAGGTGTATTTAAGTCTGGTTTGTCATTGTTTGTGTTTGACACGATAAGAAACACCAAACCAATATGATGGTGCATATTCTATGACATTCTGTAGGTCCTAATCTTTCTTCATTACCAGAAGAGATTTTATTATTTTGCCTTTGATATAACATTTATTGGTGTGTTTTCTGGGCTTTTCCCAAGCATTTTTGGCCGGATTCCTTGTGTATTCTCCTAGCTCCATTTGGTTGCAAGGAAATAGAGAAAGGGAAACGAAGGGAAATATTTGCTATTTGAATGCACTTATTTTATTGGAACTTAAATATGCTTCACAGAAAATGCAAATATTTCCCTTCGTTTCCCTTTCCCCATTTCCTTTGCAACCAAACGGTGCCTTGGAAAACACCTTGTCTAGGGATTGAAATGGGTTGTTATTTTTTGTTAATATTCTGATTGGAGTTCAGAATCAGAATCATGCTTGGATACCCATAAGTTAACTAAATTTGGAAGCTGATTCTTCGAATTGGGACCAGAATTCAAAATCAGACTTCAGATCGATTCTGAGACTCTGGCGGGTTTTCTTAAGACTGTTTCTGGAATCTGAGAATCAGTTTCGACTTCGGTTCTATGCTCATATATTATAGAATTAGAATGCATAATAGTGTATGAAAGTAACATACAGCTGTTATAACTAAGAAGTGGAGAAAGAAAAGTGAAAGTTTATTAATTGAGCAAGAGATGGGATTCTTGATTCCATAGAGGTATGGAGTTGTAATTTCTTGGGCTCCTGTGTTGTAGGAACCATGTGATCAAGTAGTGTTCTTTTTCATATATTTTTGTGAAAACTATTGATGGAAAAAGATCATTTTAACTTTTTGCTTGTAACCCTATGATTGGTGATTGGTTTATGTCAATAATTTATTGAAAATTGATGTCTGGATTGAAAGTATGTCTAACCCCCTCTCATTTATTTATTAAGGCTATGTTTGGTAATGAAAAGAAGAAAAGAAAAGAAAAATAAAAATTTTTGAATTTGACGAGAGAGATCGATAGATACATAAAAAATATTTTATGTAATCATTCTTTTTTATTTTATTGTTATTATTATTTTTTTTTTTTTGGTATTATTTTCTTTTCCTTTCTTGTTTACCAAACATAATCTAAGAGAATTTAGTAAGTTTTTTATTTTTTGTTAGTAAAATTTTAGTAAGTAAAAGATAGTAAACATAGCAACTAGCAAGGATTTAGTTCTCAGCTATTAGATCCGTTGATACAGATATGATATTGATTTTGTATCAAGTTGTATTTGTTTGAATTTGTCAATTTTTTATCTTTACTTTTAATTTTTTTTTTGAAAAAAAAGTTTTTTATAACAATTTTACCCATTTTCCAATATCAATACCCAATCCTAAATTGGTCCGATGTTTAAGATCAATCTCAGTCAATATCAGGGAATTTAATATCAATACCTAAAAGATAAATCCATGTAGGGATATCATATTTATTTATTTTTTTCGAGTATTATACTCGTCACATATTTGAATTCCAAAAAGAGATTTAAGACTTGCACCAAAAAAAAAAAAAAAAGAGAGAGAGAGATTAAGACAGGCCTTCTGTCAAACCCATCATGAGCTCCAATTTGAAATCAGGAGTATCTGTAACAGAGGTACATGAGTCCCTTTTTTTTTTTTTTTCACTTTGGTTATATGAACCCCAATCCAAAGTCAGGGTAAGGATGTAATTTAAAACCTAGCACAGCCCTAGATCTCCTTAACTCTATCTATATATCATTTTTATTTATTTTTTTCTTAGTAAGAGATAAGGTGATATATCTCAATCCAAATCCAACCTTGTTGAGCTTAGTTCGATTTTGTGATGGACATGGGTTGGCCTTAGTTGATCACAAGATGTCAAGAAGAAGAGTTGAGGATTGATTCACTCAGTATTGATTTCAATCTGAATCCCTCTATTAGAGTGGATGTAGAATCGAAAAGATCATCATGGTTGATTCTGATCTAAATCAACCAATTTGACAAATCTAATTCCGATTTTTGAACTAGAATTAAGGTACATATAACGTTTCACATATTATGTTTGATGTATCTAAACCAATAACATTAAACTTGCTAATCATTTTTTTCACCTTTAATATACATTCACTAATCTTCTTCACATTAACTAGTAAATTTAATATTTTCATTAAAAAAAAAAAAAAAAAGAACTTATAAACTATTATATCTTCTCCTATTCTTATTCCCCACCCCATTTAGTTACCCGTCTTTGCCTCCATCCGTGCAACTCCATTACCCCATCACTCCTTGTCTTGCCCATCTCCCACCTCTACTTTTATTCTTCCTCATCTCCATCACTCCGCTGTCCCTTCCCTTCTCCCACATCTTTAATTTATTCTTCTTCCCCACTCCCATTCACTCCCTAGTCCCACCCCATCTCCATCATCTTATCTTCCTTGCAATTTTTCCAACGCCATCAGAGTGAAAACCCAATGACTAGTGAGCGATTATGTTTTTTCAACTAAATGGATGCAAACAATTGTTGTAACTACATGCTTTCCATTTGTCCTCCCCCTCCTAATCCGTTGACGTTATGTACTCCCTCTAATGGCATTGAAGGGAGAAGGAGACATTGCAAGGAAGATGAGAGGTGGGAGATGGGCGAGGGACATGGGAGTGCAATGAGGGTGGGTGAAAAGAATAGTAGAGGAGGGAGATGTGGGGCAGGACACAGGGAGTGACGGGTGTAAGGAAGAAGAATAGTAGAGATTGAAAATGAGGACGGGACATGAGAGTGATGGCGGTAGGAAGTTGCAGATGGCAAGGATGAGAGTGGGACAAGAGTAAGTAGTTGTGGTGGGGATGAAGAATAGTATAGGTGGGAGATGAACAATGTTTTGGTTTATTGGTTTACAAGAAGGAGAAGTTCTCCTGGAGAACCGTGAAGACAGATATATTTAGGTTAAAATTGAAACATTAAAAACCTATTTATTAGTCTGTTTAATGTTATCTTGGTTTAGGTACCTCAAACGTACTAGATCAAACTTAGGATGTTTGAGTTTTCAACTCGTACCAAGTTCATTGTTCACCAATTGCACTACCCCTTGGGTTTGTCAAATATCTTGTAATTTTTTAAACTTTGAGTATCTTATGTGCCATATACTAATATCTTTATTGACTTAGTCCCACATGTCCGCGTATACATTAAATCCCATTTTTTTTAAGAGTAATGCACTTGTCAAAATTTTCAGCAGTAGATAAAAAAAAAACCTTGCTCACTTACATATCTATATTTAGGTTGTGTTTGATAACGTTCTAAAAAATGTTTTTGGAGTTTTGTTCCTACAGAATAAAGCATTTGGTGCATTTATAGTGTGTGTTTTTTTTTTTGAAAAAAAAGTGAAAAAAAAAAAAAAATTAATGGAACGACAAAAGGTAGTTCCGTCGTTCTAGTTTCGCTAAAAAAAAAAAAACCACATTTTGACATAGAAACTAAACTTTCTACTTTTGACAAAAAACATCATTCTTGAAACATAAACATTACCAAACGCAGCCTTAGATACATGAGGAAAAAAAAAAAAACTTAATTATTCGATCCATGTGCTCTTATATGGCTTTCCATTGGTCTCTGCACTTGTACATTGGGCATGCAAGCGTACAAGGTTCTGTTGCCATTTTTTAATTCCAAAATTTTTATCACGTGTACGTTTTATATGGTTGTTGATGGGAGATTAAAGGGCCGTTTGATAACATTTCTATTCCTGGAGAGTGTTCTTTACGAATGTTCTTTTCGATTCCTCTGTGAAGACACTCGCGGAATAGAAACAACGTTGGTAAAACTATTTAAATGTCCTTAGAACAGAAAAGAATGAAATAGCGTTTGACAAACACTTCTATTCTGGAGAGTACAATAATGAAAATTCACTTTTGAACAATGAAATCAATAATTACAAACATGCTATTATGGTCAAATTTAACTTAAATAAGGAAATAATTTGTTTATGAAATTATCTTTTAAAATACTATTACTTAAAGGAAATAATAAAATATAAACATAAAGAGTTTCCACATTTATCTTAATAAGAAAACAAAAGTCTACTATTCAAGTTTATAGGAATTACAAAATAAAAATCATAGCTGTAAATAGGTGTCTTGAAATTTTATTACATAAACAATCAAATCAGGGGGTAACCCTTATTCATCGGCATCGATTTGCAATTTGTATCCTTAGCTCATTCATCTGTCTTCCTTGTACACGTTGACTGCCCTGATGAATTGTAGTAGAAGTACTAGCAATATCACCATCTTTTTGTTCTCCGTGAACATTGACTACCTTGACTCTCTCTTCCTTAGGATCATAGTAGTCATCTTCCCCAAATTGTTGAAAAAGTGCATCTACTATTTGTTCAGATTTAATATAGTTATGAAGTCCACAACAAGCTATCACAATATAACTTTGGTAACTAAGTGAGAATTGAGGCATGTTTTTTAAAATAGAGAATCTTGATTTTAAAATACCAAAACAACGCTCAATATGATTCCTTAAAGAAGAATGTCTATAATTAAACAATTCCTTAGTACTTCTAGGTTGTCTTCTTCCTCCATTATAATCTGGTATATGATATCTCTCTCCTTTGAATGGTGTCAAATATCCATTCCTACTCACATATCCTGAGTCTACAACGTAATACTTGTTGGGTCCCGATTGACACTGAGAGGGGGGGTGAATCAGTGTGCCAAATATTTTTTCACTTTCCAACTGTACCCCTGATGTGGCAATCACTATTTGCACTTCAATAGCAGATCTATTGATGCTCTGAGTGCTATGTATACTACGACCATTCTTACTTTGCATGAAACTTACTCACATAACTGTATTCTTGAGTGTCTCATAAACCTCACACGGTAATCATCACATACATACGATCGTATGCACATCCACACTGCACCACCAAGTGGTCGTCTACCAGATGTACACACCCATTCTGCACCAAGCACTCCAATCCACAATACAAATACGAGCATACACATCCACAACACAAGAAATACGTGCTTGCCGTTGCCTACATGCACGGAGTAATGCCCACTGTCGGGCTCAAGATTTACTCAATACTAATTATGACGCACCTACGCCAAGGGAACACATTCCCGCTTCCACCAATGACATACAATGGCTAGGTCTTCACCCTAGTTTTCTCGAATGATCCGAGAGGCCGCACTCCAGCAAATAGGTTTAGGTAGTTGTACCTACCAAGGAACACATAGCCCCGTGTCCAAAGACCCACGAACACCAATAAAATAAAGTTGGGCTTATAACAATGCCCTATAGTGAAGCACTCATACATGCAAATTTCCCCCAAATAGACTACAACTATCACTTAGGCATTTTATCAAACATCTTGCCTACAATGATTTATAATAATGGAAATTTGGCAAAAGTGAGGTTACCTTGGCAAGGAGTAACCGTCGGAGATGCAATAATGTCGATCTCCACTTGATGTGGACCACAATCACGTTGTCTCGGTGCCGCCAATGCTTCAACCCCGGTTGGCACTTGGGTTTCTTGAAGCAACTCACAAGAACCAAATTCTAGGTTCTTCTTCTTCTTATTTCTTTTCTCCTTGTCTTTACTTTCATGGAGTAACAATGGCATTCACATTCACATTCACACACACACAAAGAGAGGAAAAAACTTCTTCTCTATTTCCCTCTTCTTCTCTTCTCTTCTCTTCTATTTTCTTTTCTTTTCTCTTGGCAACAACCAATAGAACTTGCTACCTTGGTTTCCAGCAGCTTCCTAAGCCTCTAATGGTGGCTATGGATGAAGTGCAAGAGGATGGAAGTGTTTCATTCAAACATTTAGCCTTCCACGAGCTTCAACTCGTTTTTCCGACCACCTCAGCAACCCCTCTGCCTGATTTCTTCCCTCTGATGTGTAGAGCTCGGAGAGATGAAGAATCTCCAACTTGAATCACTCAAATCCGACTTAAAATGAGGAAGATATGACCTTTTGAAGTTGGAGCAATGAGATAGCCCGAAATGGAATCTTCGTACGGGTGGCGTAGGCTACACCGGCGGCGCGCGCAACAGGGGCGAAATCTGACCGTAGATCTCATATAAGAGATCTTATAATCCAAGCCGTCCGATTAAATCAACGGACAACAGATCCAAACCGTTAGATTTGAATCTCGATGACGTCATCATGACGTAAGCGCTGACATCGTCAGAAGTGTTGTCGATCTATGATTGGTTGCTTTTCCGGATTTTAAGGGAGCTTGTCTTCCACTCACAAAAGTGAAAATGCATATTGACCGTTGGATCCGAATCTTCCATGATGGCTTTAATCAGATTTCATGAGATCATTAAGATCGGAATCCTTTTTATACCTTCTGTACATGCGCGAAACACAATAACATACCTTGATATAGTGTAGCGCCAGTGCATCAAGAATTATGCATCTAACCAATAAAATCCCACGCGCAAGCATCTATCTCGTCCATATCACACCAAAATCTCAGCAGCCTTTGGATGGGCATCAAGCATACGTGGTCGAATCTTGGCCGTCCATTTCACTTCCCTTGACTCCTCTTTATTACAATCAAGCCCCTGCCTCCATATGTTTCAGTGCTTAAAGACCCCTTGCAACTCAGACCTTCAAAATCTTTAAATTACACAAAAGCCCTTCGAATTTCAAAAATAAATTCCGAAAAACCCACCCAACACCGAGAGCAATATGGATTTTCGGTTTGGATTTTCGAACCGACTTTACGGAAACGCTTATAACTTTTTCATACGATATCCGATCGATATGAAACGAAGTGCGTTGGAATCGTAACTGGATGCTCTACGACTTTTCAGAAGACTCAATCATCTGAATCATCCATGTAAAAAGACCAAAATGCCCCTACACATTTCCAATGACGTATCTTTCTCATACGCAATCGGAATGCGATGAAATCAGAACCGTTGGAAAGATTGTATTTTTGTCGTATTGTTACATGTAGAACACTTCCTTTAAAAAATCATCTTCGATGCGAAACTGCCTCGACGCCATAAATGCCGTAACTTCTTCATACGGTATCGGAATGTGACGAAATCAAATGCACTGGACTAGGAAAATTACAATCTATCTTTTTCATGAAGAACCGATCTTCCAAAAATGTCATTTTCATTGCCGAAAATGCCCTCGATCGTAAATAGGCCAATTTTGCCAGTTTTGACCCAGAAACCCGCACCACCTATTAATGATGTATTAAACCACTCCATGCATACCAAACTGCTCTGTTATCTCATCGGTGACACTGGATACTGCCATGTCATCATTTTCATCCACGTCACCCAAACTGGCCACGTCATCACCGCCACGTGGCCGAGTTGCCAACAAGGACAACCATAAAACAACAATAATACTTCCCTACAATATAATAAAGCAAGACATTAAAAGCATACACAATAATCATTTGCATACATGATAATTTGGGAATTGATATACCTTGGGGAGGATAAGGAAATCGCAAGGTAGGATCCTCTAGGGCTCTATTGAATACACGAAGGAGGTTTGAAAGCACAGAACCCAAAATGGAGCACTTCACCTCTATCTTGTTCTGGTGAAGAACACCCACCATTTGATTAAATGAACAATAATAATAAATTTATTTATTTATTTATTTTTTAGAGATTTTTATTCAAAGAAACTGAAGGATACACCAAAACCCTAGAATGGCACAAGGAAGAGAGAGAGAGAGTAACAAGGAGAACAACTCCTAAGATCCCAAGAAAATAACATATGAGAATTCCTATTAAGCAATCGAATTCATATTATTTGGAGACTAATTGAGCTACAAATTCATCAATATTAATGTCTGAACTTCCACCTTTATCCATTGCTTCTTTAGCCAAACTCTTCCATTTGATGGAATTCTTCTTAATCACTTCCCCTCTCTTTCCCTCCATAACTTCCCTTATACATAGCTCTACCTCTTCTTTTCTTACAATCCCTTTATCATCAACCCTAACTCTGATTCCTACTCCCCAAACATCCTCAACATACTTTGCATTAGTTGTTTGATTGTCCACTATGGCATTCCAACCATAGGAACCCCTAAGCTCAGTGCTTCTAGAGTAGAATTCCAACCACAGTGTGTAAAAAAACATCCTACTGCCTTGTGGGCTAACACATCTAACTGAGGGCACCATGTCACCACCAACCTCTTGTCTGATACTTCATCCACAAACGATTGAAGAGATTAACATTGTAGTCTTTATCATCTTCAATCCTCTTGTCAAGGTACATGGATGCTATAGTTGGTCCAATCGTCCGCAATTTCCAAAGTTTTGCCATCCACTCCACCACCTAAACAAAGAAGAAAATCTATTTCAAGAAACATTGATAGAAATTTTTATAGGATCAATATGACGGATCAATGAACACAAAAAAAAAAAAAAAAACATGATTTATAATATAGAAATGTTTTTAAGAGTCACCTCATTCTCCAACTTGTCAAAGGTGTTCACAAGAACCCAATCTACTTCATCTATATTAGAGAATTGATTCACAACCATTGTTGTGTAACCAGGATAAGATCCTACTACATAAAGAAAAGACGACAAGTCCTGTAGTTGAAGTGGTGGCACCCGAACAACAGACTCGATCCCGTGGTGGGATGCGATAAGTCCCCATTGGACATGGTAATAGATGTTATCAACAAGACAAGATTGAGTGAAGAATGCATGAAATCAAGCCAAAATCTTTGGCTACATCCAAAACCCATGGTAAGAATGAGTCGTACACAAGGCAATTGATGGGTAACTTGAATCGATCTTCTTTAGGTTTGTGAACCTCTTTCTTGTAAACATGAGAGATAGGTCTCGATGCTATTGGCTTTCGCGAAACCACCATCATCGAAGCCATCAGAGATGGTTTCAATACTAACTGAACTCGATTCAGCTTTCACGGACTTGGAGATGAAGATGGTTACAGCAAGTGTGGCTTTCAAGCCTTTATTTGGGGTTGAACAAGATAGCAGGAAGAAAGAGAGAGAGAGAGAGAGAGAGAGAGAGAGAGAGAGAGAGAGAGAGAGAAGCTCGGGAAAGCTGCTGCAGGGAAGCGAGAGAGAGAGAGAGCGAGAGAGCGAGAGAGCGAGATTGTGAGAGAGCGAGAGAGCAAGAGAGAGAGAGACAATACCTGCTGCAGGGAAGCGGCGACCGAGAGGAGAGACCGTTGCAGGGAAGCGGCGACCGAGAGAGTGAGAACCTGTTGCAGGGAAGCGACGGATTTGGGGGTTTTTGATCGTGAGTTGCAGAAAAGGGGTTGTGGGGTTTTGAATGGTTTTGTTCTTTTAAGTTTGCAAAAGAATAGAAAAGTAACTTTTTTGTACTCTTGCAATGTATTCTTTAATCATTCTTTTTCATTGGTTCATTCCGGGGGAATACAAAAATGAACCGGACGTGCCAAACATATTTCTGTTCTATTTGCATTCTCACGAATAGAAGAACACCGAAACATTCTCCCAGTGTTATCAAAGGGCCCTAAGGTGCTGTTGATAACGTTCTACCGTTCGTTTCAAGAAAGAGCAGAAACATAAATTTTCGTTTCTAGAAACAGAAACGGAATTGAAGGTGTTTGATAAATCATGTTTCTAGAAGTCGATAGTAACCAACGAAAGAATGACCATAAGTCGTTTCTAGAAATGGCTATTTATTTCGCCTGGGTCATTTCTTGAACCATAAATAAGTAGAAATTTCAATTTCAATTTCTGAAAACAAGTGACACGAAATAATTTTATTAAACGTTTTTTGTTCAGAAACGTGTTTTTTAAAACGTTTGTCCAGAAACAGTAGGAACACATTTCATGAAACGTTATCAAATAGGCTTAAAATGAGCCCACCTCAGCGGGTCATGGGGCTCAATCTAAAAGTGAAAGTATCTGTCACGTGGATTCAATCCATGTGCTTTGTGACTTGGGTCCCACATGTGCACATTCACTGATCACTATCCCGTTGACGCAATTTAATATTTGCCAAATTATTTGAATTCCAAAAATTTTACCCTCGTTAATGCAATTTAATAACATATTTCCTTTAAGTAGATGCTCTTACGTTATTTACCAGATCATAACCCTAACTTTCATTAAAATACCACATGTGCCCTCGTGAGTGGAAACTGAAAAGTGGAAAGGTGACCTGCGGAGGATGCAACGACACTCTAGCTTTTATCATCTTTCTTCTGGCAAACGATCCGCAGGCTTTTCTAGGGACAATACAAACCAGACAAAATCAAAATTTCAAAAATAAAATTACAATAATACCCCTATTACGAATATAAGAATGAATTATTTTTCCTTAATTACCCCTATAATAATGAGCTGGAGCCGTAGACTTGAAGCATTTTCTAGGGTATTTAGGTAAACAAACCACTGAGATGAGGAAAAATTTTTGAGGGTATTGTTGTCCTACTATTCAAATCGCATCGTCCACCTCGAAAGAGTCCATCCACCGTTGTCTATAGCTTAGGTTCCCCAAAGCTTCACTTTCTTCTTCACCCCTTTCTCTCCTCTTTTTTCTTTGCTTTCTCGCCCTCTGCAACTCCTTGTTGCTAAAATGGCAAATATGTAGTGCAAGAGAGCAATACCGGAAAAAAAAGAGAAGCTAATGGAGTTTTTTCTGCTGGGTTACTTTCCTCTGCTTCTTCTGTTACCCTCTTCCCTGGTGTCCTCTTTGAACTCCGATGGTCTTTCACTCCTAGCGCTCAAAGCAGCTATCTCTACTGACCCAAATCGATTTCTTCATACCTGGTCGGAAGATGACCGAGACCCATGTCAGTGGGATGGAATCACTTGCACTCACGGCCGAGTTACCGAAATCTACCTTCCCAACAAAGGTTTCAATGGCTACATTCCCTCAGAACTCGGCGCAGTCGTCTCTCTTCGCATTCTCTCCCTCTCTCACAACAATTTCACCAAACCTATCCCTTCTAGGCTCTTCAATGCTACCTCTATTGTTTCTCTCGACCTCTCTCACAATTCCCTCACTGGTCATATCCCAGACCAGATCAAATCACTTAAACACCTGATTCATTTGGATCTCTCTTCAAATCTCTTGAATGGATCTCTTCCAGATTGTCTCAGTGACCTCCATGAGCTCTCCGGAACTCTAAATCTCTCCTGCAACTATTTTTCCGGCGAGGTTCCTGCGTCGTACGGAGGTTTCCCCGTCGCCGTAAACTTAGATCTCCGGCACAATAATCTTTCCGGCAAAATCCCTCAGGTGGGTTCTCTTTTGAATCAAGGCCCAACATCTTTCATTGGGAACCCTAGTCTCTGTGGATTCCCGTTACGAACTGCTTGCCCAGAAGCTGGAAACCCTACTCTTACCATAAACCCAACAAACCCTAGAAATATAAACCCTGATTTCTCTAATGGAGGATTTCCTCAACAACCAAGCTCGAAACCCAGAGGTAGCTCAATGGTTGTTCCGATAATCTCAGGGGTTTCTTTCATTGTTGGTGCGGTTTCGGTTTCGATGTGGGTGTTTCGGAAAAAATGCAGGTCCGTGGAGGGTAAATTGGGAAAAGAGATTTCGGATATGGAAGGTGAGGATGATGGGCAAAAGGGGAAGTTCGTGGTAGTGGAGGAAGAGGGGTTTGGGTTGGAATTAGAAGATTTGTTGAGGGCATCTGCCTATGTGGCAGGGAAGAGCCGGAGTGGGATTGTGTACAAAGTGGTGGTGGGTAGAGGATCCGGTGGTTCTGCGGCGGCGGTGGTGGCGGTCCGGCGACTGAGCGAAGCCGGCGGCGTTTTAAGGCTGAAAGATTTTGAAACAGAGGTGGAAGCAATCTGTAGGGTCCGCCACCCGAACATCGTGCGGCTGAGAGCTTACTATTATGCGTTTGATGAAAAGCTTCTGATAACTGATTTTATCCCCAATGGTAGTTTGTACTCTGCGTTGCACGGTAAACTCTTCTCTGCTCTGTCTTTGCCTTTGTCTTTGCATTTGCGTTGTCTTTATTGTTTGGTGGTTGAATGGATGAAAACCCAGTCAGAAATATTGTTTGGTGGGTATCATTGTATATGAATGTGACTGCTCCTGGATTCCTGATCCAGTGCTCTGAAACCCTTATAATTGTTTTCATTTACTGGGTTGGTTGTTAGTGGGTATGCATTGTTTATGAATGTGATTGCTCCTGATAAACTCTGCAACTCTTTCAGGTTTTCTTTTATTGTTTTCATTAACTGGGTTTGTTGTTAGTGGGTACCCCTTGTATATGAATATGAGTGCTCCTGATTCAGTGATGTCTGACCCTTTGTTGACATTTTCTTGCTCTGTTTCTTCAGTGCTCTTGATTCAGTGATCTCTGATCCTCTTTTTGGCGTTTCCTTGCTCTGTTTCTTTAGTGCTCTTGATTCAGTGATTTCTGATTCTCTTTTTGGCGTTTCCTTGCTCTGTTTCTTCTGTTCCTTGGCCATGTTACTTGATTGTTGGAACTTGTAAACAATGTTGTATTGTAATTTCTTTAATGGGGTATATACTGGAGAGGGAAATATGTACAAGGACTCTGGATATTGTGGTTTTCTTGATCTCTCACTCTAGTATATACTGACATGATTTTAGAGGTGGGGAGTGTTTTTACATCTTTTCCAGACCCAAGGGGTAGCGCAGTTGGTGTGCAACGAACTTGGTACGAGCCGTAAACTCGGACATCCTAAGTTTGACTCCCACTAGGCACACCGTCGGCCACTCACACGGGGATGTTTAGTGCTCTTCATTGCTTTCAGTGAAAGTTGAATGTTTCTCATTCAACCCCGGTATGACCCAGTCCATGCGGTTGTGGGGTCAGTATGGGCCCGTGGGACTAAGGCCTGGATACCTGTCAGTAGAAAATAGTTAATTTTTCTGCCATTTGGCATTTTCGTGGTTGGAAATGACTGATAAGAACATTTAACATGATTCGTTGTGGGAGCTGAGAGTAACAATGGTCAAGATACCATCACTATTTTGGTTAAACAGTGTCTTGAATTTTGAAATAGAAGTTGTTTTCCAACTCCATATAGTGTATCTGTGAAACATTCTCAACCCCTCCCCCCCTCTCTCTAATCCTTTATGCAGTTTTGTATATGATTTCACTAAATATTTTGCGATGAGACACGTAACCTATGTGTAATTGAAATTGTATTTCTGCAGTCATTGCTGTCATTATATTGTATCTCATTTAAGTTTTTTTTTACCTGGTTTTCCTAAAGGATGTTAAGGAAAGAGTCTCTAATGGGCACCAAGGTGTTGAAATTTTGTGGACTAGTAGATCCTAAGGGCCCGTTCGCATGTCAAATCTCAAACCATTCTGAGTTTGCCAAGTGGTAAAACAAGGAATTGAAATATCTTGGACTACCACAAAGGTGCATGAATATACGCAGGAAATGATGGCATCAGATAGGAGGCTAAATAATTGAAATTGAACCTGAAATTTCACACGTGGTCTCTTCAGGCCATTCCCTAGATATCCAACAGTCGGATTTTCCGCATAACTCCTCTTCCATATGTCTAAACTAGGTGTGCTTGATAAGGAGTTTCATTCCTAGATAGCTGTGGGAAAACTTTTCTACTAAGCTTTTTTCTGGTTGTATTTTGTAGGTGGGCCTTCAAATCTGTTGCCACCTTTATCATGGACTGCACGGTTGAAGATTGCACAAGGGGCTGCGAGGGGTCTTATGTGTATTCATGAGTGCAGCACTAGGAAATATGTTCATGGGAGCATAAAATCGTCAAAGATCCTTCTCGACAATGATCTCCAGCCATATATCTCTGGCTTTGGCCTCAACCGTCTTGTCTCAGGCAGTTATAAATCTACTGAAATAGCATCTAAGAAGCAAGGCTCAACCCAAATCACCGTAACATCTGGGCTCGGGTTGAAAAGTTCAGTGGGTAATTCTGCCAGTTATATTGCACCAGAGGCAAGAGTCCCTGGCTTCAAGTTGACACAGAAGTGTGATGTCTACTCCTTTGGCATTGTGCTTTTGGAGGTCTTAACCGGCCAACTACCAGATACTGGGCCAGAAAACTATGGAAAGGGATTAGAGAGTTATGTGAGGAAGGTGTTTCGGGACAAACGGCCCTTGTCTGAGGTCGTAGATCAGGCGCTTCTGCAAGAGGTTCAGGCGAAGAGACAAGTCCTTGCAGCATTTCATGTAGCACTCAGCTGTACAGAATTCAACCAGGATTTGAGGCCTAGGATGAGAGTTGTTTCTGAGAGTCTTGATCGTATTGGATGTCATTGAATGCTGAAACTTTTCAGTTCTCTTTGACTTAGATGTGGAATTTGGCCAAGAGGAAATGGTTGGATGATTTGTTAATAGTTATGGTTTCCTGAGGCTTTTCTGTTTTGAATGTCACTGAATCCTTCTCCTTCAGCTTCATTCATGGAGGGTTTATTTCTGATTAAACTTTCAGTAATCTACAGAAAGCCTTAAAAGAAATTGGAAATTTATAATTCATAATGGGTGTGGGGATCCTACTGAGGCTAAGCTGGAAGCCGCTTTGTTACAATTGGATTTGGATTGTCTTCAAAAATTGATTTTTCGAATATGGATTTCCTCAAAAGGATAACACGAATTGAATACGGATTTTTGACTATCGATTGATAAGACCTTCATGAGAGGTTGATTTATTAAAACAAAAACCATACATACAATTTAAAAAACAGCCAATTTGATCATCCATTTATGCAAAATGAAATGGTCCGATCAATTTGATAGAAATATTTACTTTCGGTTGGAAAGAATCCGACCAGGCCTTGACTATAAATTCCAATGTTTTTTAGACTCATTGACTGCATTTTAGTTAGCGATGTAAATAGATACTTCAGCACTCTGTCGGTGGCATTGGGCTGACCAATGAAGATGCATTCTTTTCTTATAAAAAAAAATTAATAATAATAATAAATAAATAAATTCACCAGGCTACTTGATCATAGGCCATGCCTATGGATTCCCATGGACTTTAGCCCCGACGTATTATATATGGAATAAAAAAAATCATTTAAACGTACCACCTGAAATGATGATGTGGTAATTTTAATATTGGATAAATAATACATAAGTTGAATAAATAATGTGGCAAATTCTAATTTTTTTTGTTTCAATAAAATGCCTTTTCATATATTGGCATTTGTCCAATGTATGTTGATGCATACCTATGGTAATCATTTTTATTTTTTTTGGTAAAGAATACCTATGCTACTCTGACTATTACTATTTTCTCTCATAATCCTAGAACTTCAAACCTATTTTTCAACAATCGACGATTCTAATTCATCTAAAATTTTAAGGGCAAGAGAGTGTTACCTACTTGCAAGGCCACTGTGCCAGCAACACAGATCAATGTGAGTATGCACAGAGGCATCTTCATTGTATGGAGCGGGGGCAAAACAATCTTTTTTGTGCTCTCTTTATGTTAATACACACAAGCCAATTGGGTAGTTTTTTTTTTCCCACAGTTTAATTCAGTAAGAAACCTTAGACTTTATCCATTCACAAAGTTGGGAGCCTATCTAATTTGCCATGTGGCAAATATTTATGCTAATAATTTTAAAAGGTTTTATCCATTATATGTACATTATAATATATATATTTTTTGATAAAATATATGTACGTCATAATACATATAACACATATGTAATTACTCAAAAATCCTCATTTATGTGTCAGTTTCTCTCCTTCTCTAATAATGGATTTTTTTAGTCAAATTACCTTGTAAATGATAGAAATATCATTTCATAGAGGTGGAGATGAGAGATAAACACATGAAAATGCTGGCATAAGTTATGCTCTCGAACATAAAACATTTTCTCTATTTTTCATAGTGAAAAAGATTATTGTGAATGACCTAGATACAATTCACTTCTAAATATAAAAGGCTACTCAGCTGGTGAAGGAGATTGGTAGATGGCTACCGACAAATGCATTATGTTTTTCCTACTTCTTGTTGTTTGTGTTGTGATAGCCATCATTGTCATGAAGGTACCCTTATCAATTTAGCCACTATTGCATGGCATGCTTTCAATTCAAAATTTAATTAAAAAAAAAAAAAAACTTCATAATTGTTGGCTCATGAAATTCACAATCTAATGCTAGCTATTTTTTTTCCCCCAAAAGCAAGACAGCAACAACAACATAGCCTTTTTCCAAGAGCAAAAGCAATGAATTTATGTATTTAGAATCCTATTCCATTCCATGATTCTAAATAAAAGATGTATTTGCCAAAATTTTGTATCATGCATATTTTTCCACATACAAATGAAAATCTGAGAAAAACCAAGCTCTGTATGAAGCATGTGCATCTTCATAAGATGTTCAAAGAAAGGAAGTCCTGTGGTGTTTATATCATGTGCAATGGCAGCTTTCCTTTACTTGTATGCGTTTGCTTCACTTTCTTGTAACTTTTTAATGTCCTCATGTGGGTTCTCTACTCTTAAGAGCTAATTGTATTCCTTTAGATTGTGAATCCAAAAAAAAAAAAAATTATTTAGTGTGGCATGGAGATTCTTCCCCACACTGGCATCGTAGCCAACCCTCACCCTTACTTTTTAAACAAACTGGGCCAAATGCCTGCACTATTACTGTATCATATCTTTTTCTTTGGTTGAATATTACTGTATCATATCGCCAACAGCAACCGTGAATCGGTGTCCGGTGATTGGCGCCGAGACAGAAAATATTGGCTTCCCTAAAGTCAGACTCTGTCTGCAAGACCCAGAGGGAGAGAGAGAGAGAGAATGGATTCAAGTGGACTGAGAACCCTAAATTTCGTATCGCCACTCCATTTTCGCTCAAGAGCTTCTTTCATCTATCCCTTATTATTTGCAGAAGTCAGGAAAAAGCGTTACATCTCGCTCTCCTCTTCTCCACGGCTCACACGTCACCGTTGTTCATGTAAGCCCACTCTCTCTCTCTGGCTCTCCCATCTTTAGATTTCCTGTAATTGTCTTTCTAAGAATTAAGAAAAAAAAAGATTGAAAATTGGGGCTAAGACTTGGATGAGTCTCCACTGAAATCAATGCGTTTTGAAGTTTTTTCGTTTCTTCGATTTGTAATATCTGTTGTTTATCTGATGTGTATCCACATTTGTTTCACGAAGTGGCAATAAGCAATGGTGTGAGCTCTCTGCCTGAGGGCTCTGGCGAGGCAGTCGGCGAAGTATTGCGAGATAGACTTCTCCAAGTGGTATTGGTTTCCCCTCAGGTATCTCTTCCTCACTGGATTTTATTTCTATTTGACATTTTTAAGCAAGATTTTACTCTTTGTTTCGGAGAAGAATATGTCCACTCCACTTCACTCCCCCACCCCCCAAGTCCCACCCCATTTGTTTTGAGGTCATATGTTTGATGAAATGTAGTTGTTTCCCATTGACGCTGTGAGTGTAGTCTAGAAGAATGGACGCAAATGAATAGCTGAAGATATTATTTGACTAGTTTAGTTACAAGCATTGAATGTAAATGAGTAGCTGAAGCTATTACAGTGAAGAATATGACTGAAGCTGTGTGTTTATACTTTATATCTCTGCATTCCAGTTAAGAAAAAAAATAATCTTCCTCATTTTTGTCATTGGGTTATTGGTTCCTCTGAGCTCCTAGTTTTCCTTGAGTAAATATAAAATCATAGTTGTCAAGATGACCACCAAGGAGTTGAAGGGGCACCTAGGCACCTAGGCAACAAGGTGCCCGCCCAACTTGAGTAATAGAGCAATGCTAATTTTATATAATTATATTTATATGCAATATAGAAGCCATATATGATTAAATGATTAATAACCTAATATGAGAAAATCAACATATAATAAACAAAGTATAGGATGGAATATAAGTATATACATCAATAAACAAAGCAACAAAACATATATCAATGTAAACTTGTGAAGTGTCAACAAGGTGTGTTGTCACCTTGAACCCAAGAAAGAGTTTGGACACCTTGACAACTATGATAAAAAGAATTCCTCTATTGGAAGTATGGGAGGGATAAAGAATATTTTTTTTTTTTGGGGGGGGGTTGGGGAGAGGGGTGCTCTGCTAAATGAAAATTTGAGGGAGCAGATACCCAAAACAAGTAAGTTGCTCAACATAAAAGTAAACATGATCAAGAAATGAATTGGGTTTCCTAAAAATTAACTCGTGTTTTACTTTTTGGTTTAATCTACAAGTCATAACTTACTCGCCTAATTAACATGTTCTTGTAATCAAATTTAAGGATCTACATGTTTCTGTAAAAGATCCATAAAAAATCTACATATATGAAGTTTCATGGGATTAATTTATTGAAATGTGCTTGTTATACTGTTTGGTATTTGTTCCTTGTGAGTTAGGGTCAGAACTCAGAAGCTTGGTGCATCAAACTAAGTGACCAGAGTTTGAATTGGCTCTACTGATTTATTGGGAGAACGAACTGCTACACTGGATAATAATTTATAAAACTAGAT
Organism: Macadamia tetraphylla; assembly: GCA_022985045.1. Classification (NCBI taxonomy): domain Eukaryota; kingdom Viridiplantae; phylum Streptophyta; class Magnoliopsida; order Proteales; family Proteaceae; genus Macadamia; species Macadamia tetraphylla. The sequence continues at coordinate 4,989,627 of CM040963.1, read as the reverse complement.
TAAAATCTGTGTGAGGCTGGACCGTGGCGCAACAGTAAGGCTCCGTTTGGTATCATTATAAAAAAACTTTTTTGGAGTTTTTTTTTTTCTATTGGAATGAAAAAAACGGAATAAAGTGTTTGGTGCATCATAGATGAGTTTCCGTTTTTTTGGAACAAAAAGTGAAAAAAGAACAGTAGAAACTGGAGTTGACGGAACGACAAATAGCTGTTCCGTCTTCCTAGTGTCGTTCCAAATAAAAAAAAAAGGAACTATTTGGGGGATTTTAGGGAAATCGTTCCCGATAAACTTGTTTTCCGCTCTAGCTCTTCATTTTTCACAATTTCACTCACAAAGAGGAGAGAAGACCTATGTTTTGAAATCGTTCCAAAAACAGATTCACCAAACACCATTTTTTCGTTTAAAAACAATGTTTTGACATAGAAACTGAAATTTTCGTTTTTGACACAAAACGTTGTTTCTGGAAGAAACGTTACCAAACGCAGCTTAAGATTGCTCCATTGCGACCTAGTGGTCACGGGTTCAAATTAGAAAATAGCCTCTCGGAGAAGGGGGGTAATGCTGCGTACATTATGACCCTCCCCAGACCCTGTAGTGGTGGGAGCCTTGTAGTCTAAAATCTGTATATCTTTCTTCTATTGGAGTTAAGGTTGTAGTGGTTTCATATTGGTTGTTACCAACTGGTGGAACACTAATTTCTTATGCTGTTTCTGGAGCTTCTCAATACATGTCTTCTATATAGATGTATCAGAGTAATGACTTTGATCCAATGACATGAGCATTGCAATTTCAAAAACTGTAGTTCAGGTGGTGTTTCTACTGTTTGTATTTATTATCAGTAAATCCTGAACTAGGGGTGTCAAAAAAGCCTTGTCAACCCGAACCAGCCCTAGCCTGCCCTGAGCCCGAACAGGGCTTGGGCTAAGATTTCAGCCCATAGGGTGGGTTAAGGTTGAGATTTTTAGGCCCAAGGCAGGGTTGGGTTGGGCCTGGGTTGAGGTCTCAACCTAACCTAACCCAACCCAACCCAACCCAGCCATGTTTGTTAAGTATATAATCATACAAATATACTAATAATTATTAATGGGTATTTATGGAAAAAGGTCTTTCGTTTTCCACAATCACCACATATACGAAAACTTTGGTCTTTGGCTCTACAATGCATCAAGATCAAGCAACCAAGTAATCAATAGTATTGGGTTGGACTGGATTGGGTTAAATCCAGCCCAATCAGGGCTCATTAGGGCTGGGTTGGGCTAAACCCGACAGGGTTGGGCCTGGGCTGAGATATCCCAGACCGACCTAGGGCTGGGCTGGGCTGGGCTGGGCTTGGGTTGAGTTAAGAGACCTAGGGTTGGGCTGGGTCAACCCGGCCCATGGACACCCCTATCCTGAACCATGTGACTCAATATTTCTGTTGGCGACAGGCATCTAACATGTCGTGGATGGCACTGAAACTTCTTTTGTTCTTCGCAGATTCCTGGAAACACTGGATGCATTGCTAGAACATGTGCAGCGTCTTCTGTTGGATTGCACCTTGTGGGGGTGAGTATGAGCTGTAGTCCCAGAAGGTCTCAGTTCAGTCTGTTGGGACCTGCAGGATCAATGTGGTTTTCATCTTCTGTTGCAATATTTGACTTAATCATTCGCTTCAGAATTTCTGTTAATATTTTTATTATTTTGGTGGTACTGCATATACTCTATTCCAGCCATTAGGATTTCATGTGGATGATGCAAAACTCAAGCGTGCTGGATTGGACTATTGGCCGTATCCCTTTAAATGTGCTCTGTCTAGTGGTGTTTTTTCTGTCATTTATATTTCTCCAATCTTTGCTTTGAAGAATAAGAATCATAAGAAAGGAAAGCTGAAAAACTGATCTAGGATTCACAGGTTAATTTTCTTTGTACCTCATGCTGGGTATTGCATGAAGGATTCTCAATTAAAGAATATTTTTATTTTACTCTCATTTTATCGGAAAAACAGTATCCTTTATTTGATGTAACTGGTTTGACCATATTTTCACATATTTAAACTCAGTCAATTGTTTGCAGTAACTAGCCAACTAAACTAGATATGTAGTTGTAAAAGTTCATGGCTCGTGGGCAGAATTCAAAGATTATTTCAGGCAGCAGGTTTCTCTCTCTCTCTCTCTCTCACACACACACACACACACACACACACTGTGTGTGCGTCTTAACAGCCGTAATTTCTCAGTGCAACATGGCAATTTCTCTCTCACTGCAGGATGGGGAAAAGCGATTGCTAGCATTTACTAAGAGAGGGACAACAATACATTCTGTAAGTTCTCTATGCTTTTAGTAGCCCCATTGCTGCTGAGGATTTTAATAATGCTTTGTTGGGAATCATTTTGCTTTTCTTTTTTACTTTAAACCTGCTAAAGTATACTACTTATATATAACTATACTGACCTTGAATACTATGGCAAGGCAGCTTTAAGTATCATATAAAGTAATTTTGAACCTACTAGAGAGTAGTCCCTGAAAATAAGAATCATGTTAATTCCTTGAATATCCTTTAATCAATTCAGTATTTTCAAAGAAAAATCAAGAAAATTTTGATGGCTTTCTGTTAAATTTCAGAGTTCAAACCAAGGTTTTTAGGGAATTCTCAATAGAATTTTATAGTATTGAAAAGGGAATGGAGACCAAGCGTTGATGATATATAAACAATAAAATGCGAGAGGGTAGAAACATTTAAATTTATAATTAAAAATAAGAGCTAGAATAGGAAATAAGCTTCAAGATTTTATAAAGAAGTCAATTCTTGGTCCATGGTTTTGATTTTTTATGTAGTTGGTGCCAAGGACAGGAATCATATGTGGTTAGCATCACACTGGAATATCCACTGATGAATTCTTAATCCAATGATTGGATTCTTCATCCTATCATTTCATTTCATTCATATGTATCGTAGAGAATTTCTTTTACTAATATTTGGCAAACCTTGATGTCCAATAAACTACTGGAGTGGACTCTTAATTGGAGGAAAGCTCTATCCTACAGAGTTCTAGTCACAAACTGATATCCTGTAAAATTGTTCCTCTAATCACATTGGATTTTGTGAAATGTTGGTTCCTTAGTGAGGCCAAATGGGCAAATTTTGATTCCTAGAAGTGTGTTGCGGGGGAAAGAGAGAGACCGCAATCTTTGAGCTTCTGGTTGAATAGTTAGTTGTGATATACCATTTACTCCACCTCTCTTGTCAATATCTCTAGGTATGGTTCATTCATTGGGTTTGGTGGCAGACCTATTTTATAGGCCATAGCTGGCTCAAGGTTTTGCTGATCCTATAGATCCTAACAATCTATTCTGGATGCCAAGGTTTTTTGTGATTTGTTGAATCTAGTTATGGTTCTCTTCGTTATTCTAATATTTGGTTCAGAAAGTCAAAAGTAGCAGAGAAGGAAATTCATTTATTTCCGTCAGCTTATACGCTCAATCATTTTTCCACTTTGACGAGTTCCCAGAAGATGTTTGTGTTGGAGCTGGATCATCAATGTGCCTGCTCTCTTTTAAATCTGACTTGACTGAGCTGTTTGCAAAACTTTGGTTTGAGTATGGCTTACCATTTTGCTGCATCCAACACTATGTCAACTATTCTGTTTTGTAAATTGTGATTATGATGCAAAAATGTAGCAGTAGTTTGTCCTCATTTTTGTATGAAAGTACTAAGATTCCTAACCATTATCATTAGCAAAACTGATACTTACCCTCTATTTTTGCTTGGTCACACAGGATTTCTCATACAAACGTGGTGATTGGCTGGTATTTGGGTCTGAGACTTCTGGTCTGACTCCTGAAGTTTTGCTTGACTGCATGAATGAAACTCTTGGTGGTGGGATGATTCGAATTCCTATGGTTGAAACTTATGTTAGATGTCTGAACCTCTCTGTGAGTGTTGGAATTGCTTTATATGAAGCTTCCAGACAGCTAAACTATGAGCAACTTCAATCTTCATCAGAGCCTTGTATTGATAACTTGAAACCATTTATTACTGAAGATATATTTGCTTGATCATTAGAACTGTCAAGGTCTAGATCCTATATTTTCTTCAGTGAGTGAGGCATATTTCATAGGTTTCTCTCCATGTGTTGCCATGTTCAGTGCTGCATACAAATCTGTGCTACTACAAAGTATAGTGTATATTTATTAAGGGAAAAGGTTTTGTGAGTCTACTGCGGCTGCCGAGGGTATGCCAGCATCCTCACTCTATCTCTTTTCACTTCACATGAAATGGCGTCTATACCCTCTGTACGAAATTATTTCATCGCTACTCATAAATGTGATCCTTATTTTGCTTGGTCGAAGAACCTTCTCTCCTTTTATGGTGCATGCAAAAGGACTAGGAAATCGTATACTAAATTTGAGGTATAGTATCACCAACTGGGCCCAGACACATCCCGGTTCAACCAAATAATTGCACCAATATATTAGGAATTCCACCCACATATTTCAGCTGATCTTCAGTCAAACATGTTGAAAATGTGTGAAAATCGTCTGTAGCCGTTGTACTAGTGCAGTGAGCATCTAGTAGCTGGAGGCTTTTAAGGTGCATGTCTAGATGCTCTCAATCATCCAATGCCCATCACACCTCACCACTCATTGTAAGGATGTGGACTCATGGAAAAGATATTCATGAATGGTTCAGATGAATTAATTGACGGATTAAATTATTCTATTAGGATCATTAAACTTGGAATCAGAAGCCGGTTCCAACCCAATACGAATCGGCCGTAATCAATAAGTAATTGCATAAAATCAGGTGAAATCTGCCTTAACCCTAGATTTCGGAAGGGGATCGGTCGAATCGGAATTGGCCAATTCGTTCCATACGTGGGGCCAACCAATCCGTTCCAGATGGTCTGTATCGGCCTGGAACGGTCTAGATTTTACAACTACTCGTAAAAAATGGATTTTTGAGGATTTTACCCTTGATCTGATACCAATACCCGATGAAGGATCGGTGGCCAATCCGATACGACACTTACCAACGCGTTTTTGAGTCTTGACGCATGGCAAAGTGGATGTAAAGTACTCGACCTTCTCTTTCTCTGTTCCTCGCTTGTTAATCCGCGAGTGGACGATCTGTTAATTCGTTTGGTTCCTTAAGGATTTCTCGATTGCAATTTCTTCTTGGCTCAAGATCAAAGATCTAAGATTTGGTTGCTTGTTTTATCAATTTACGGAATAGGTATGGGGATCGATTTTATGTTTTTTCGGTGATCAAACTCTTCCGTGGAGAACTTAACGGAATCGTTAGGGAAGATAAAGCTGAATAGCCGATTTATAGAATGTAATTTTTTCTTTGGGTTGTTTAGTTGTGATTTGAGAGTGCGAGTGCCTCTGTTGTTTGGGATGGGGATAAATGCAGTTCTTTTCTAATGAATTAGGGTTTCAGGAATTTTTTTAGCGCTGAAATTTTATCCCTTTGTTATTGATTTTGTGTTTTCCTTTGCACCGTACTGTAATTTGATTTGGGATTGATTTATAATTCATGATCCTGATCGGAAATTACAGTTACGAGGGGTTTGTCTGCAGGTTTATGGGTTTCGTTTCCATCATTTTGATCCTTCTCCCTGGAGAAGAGAAGGAAATTTCATTGATTTTAGTTTTTTGTATAACCTGCTTTGGTACAATGAAAAGTTCTATTCTCAGAGGATGTGGTTCCTATGTCTTTCATTGTCTTCACAGTTCAAGAAAGTCATTAAGAAGAATTTGAATCATCGCTATTGTTGTTATTCTTTGTTAAGAGTTTTGGAAAGAACTTGAAATTTAGTTAAGCATGAACTGTTTTGATTGCAGTTTATGTTTCAGCGTTGAGAATTTGTACTCTGTCTATTGTAGAAATATTGAGTTCCTTCTCGGATAACAATCCATTTATTGTACTATGTATATGTGCACTGTTTGACGTTGAATCATTTCACCCTTTGCTATTTGGATATATTGGAAAATTTGTGACAATCGGATTGGGTCCTGTTTATTGTTTGGCTTATTTTGTGTTTAACTTGATCGCCAGACGAATTATATGTTTCATTATTCTAATTCTTTCGTGTCATCCATTTCTGATTTGAATATTAGGAGTGCAGTCTGCTATCGACTAAGGATTCAGCATATGAAGTTTCGTTTCAAGGCCTAAACAGTTTGAAAGGCTTTCTTGTCTGAACACTGAATTTCTATTAAAGGGCTGTAAAGCACTTGGTTTTATTTTCACAATGGAGAATGGAGGAGGTTCCGGCCTGTTTGTAAATGATGGTTCCTTTATGGAAAGGTTTAAACAGCTTCAGCAAGAAAAAGAGAAGGAAGCTGGATTGGAGGAGTCTAAATCAAGCATAAATACATCTGGGACTCTGAGATCCAATCCTTCCATAAACAAAACAGGCTTGGACTCTAAAGCGCTTGAGAAACGCAAGTTATTTCTGCTTCAGGTGGCAAACTTACATTCAGCTTGAAAAAAGTCTAAACTTGTGGCAGCCCCTGTTAAGCTGGGTGCTGATGAGGATGAAGATGAAGGGGATGTCGAAAATGGGTCAGGAGATGGAGTGGCAAAACGGCAGAAGTTGGATCGACCTGATGTATCTGTTCCCTCTTCATGTAAAGGGTATATTGGTAATTATTGCTTGGATACATACATTTATCTTGATTGGTTGCATTTTGGTTCTCTGACTCTCCTGCTTTCTCTGATGAAACTGTGCTTTCTCTCTATTGCGAAAGAAAAGAATGGCTGAAATTCCACAATTCAAATAACTTTTACTGATATGTTTATTTTGTTTGACCTTAATTATCCAGTGCTTATAATTTCTATTATAAAAATATGAGTGGTGGTGCTTGATATGCATGATGCTTGATATTGCTTCTTTGCTAGAGATTTATCTACAAAATATTTCTTTCATAAGCTTCTTCTATAGTGATGAAGCCATTGTACTATTTACCTCTGGATAATAGATGCTGTACTCAACTTGTCTTGGGTTCATATGATCTTGCAAATCCCTTGGTCACAACTAGTTCAATTATATTTTTTGCAAACTTGCATGAATCTCTTGGGAGTTCATTCTTGCAAATTGTTATGTGAACTTTTTAATTTCTTCCCATTTTCTCCTTGGTTTTGTGGTCTTTGCTTATTTCTTATTATGTCCTTTCTCTATGTTTTTGTTCTTTTGTGTTACAAAGTGGTTTTAATGAATTACTCTCTGCCTTCACTTGGTCTCTGAAGTTACAAACTGTTGATGAAACTGCAATTTTGAGTTATAATCATCAAAATTAAGAAGCTTTTAATGTTGACCATACTTATTAGCCTTTTCAACTCCATTCATGTGTGTTTCATAGATATGATATTGACTGCATGGGAATTCAATTATGAGGCAAAGCTTATCTTTGCATGGCCAAGCTTTTTATGAAGCTCCTCCAAAAAATGGGGAAGTGAGGATTTGATTTTTTTTTTCCCCTGAGAATTCTGTTATTGTGATAAGTTGGTCTCGTGGTTGCTATTATCTTATTTGGTTTGTGGTTTGTTGTGGGGGTAGAGTGCTTTTGAAATGTGTCTCAATGATTATTCATGGTGTGAGTGGTTTGTGTTTGGTAGCGTGGAAGAATGCTTTTTGTGAGAGCTCATGGGTGAAAACTATGGTAAAATGGTCAGTGATTAACCTACAAGTCCTCTATGTAGACTGTTAAGAAGAACAATCAGGAAGAGGCTTTTTGCAGATGATCATAGCTCATGGGATATGTTTGTCTCTGAGCTTGATGATCATAGGCATCTGTGCTAGTATTTGAGGGGGCATATCGTTCAAAGTTTTGATTATATGCATATATTTTATGTGTAAAAGGTTTCCTAATCTGTACAGAGTAGAAAACATTGCATGCTCTGCACATTGTATTAACACGTACCCTACTAAGTTCTGGATTTGTTAAAGATCTATTTTGCTATATGGTCAACTTCACTTGGAATGAAATTTGATGATGGGATATTGGGGCCTACGTGTAAAAAATATCAGCCATGTTGCAAGAAATTTGTGCGGAGTAGAGCAGAAACCCCTCCCCCAATTTTATATTAGCACAAGAATGTTTACCCTCATTATAATTTTGTTGCTTCAAGATTATCTTTCCAATCTGAAAATTGTTTTCATCGACCCAGCTGGGAATTTATGCCTTCTCTGCTCATTAAGTGGTGAATGGTGAAATCAAAACATTCTTGAAAGTTTCTTGTCTCATGAATGCAGCTTATGTCTTAAGTCTCTATCAACCTTGGTGGAAAGATATGTTGAATGAAGAATTGGAAAATATGGCACATCCTGCTACAAGAGTATTTGCATTCTCTTGTCCATGCTTTTGTTATTAATCAGTTCTTTAAGTGACATGCAGCCCCACTTTCCCCTAGCGATCCTACAGTGAAGAAAGTTGCAGACAAATTAGCAAGTTTTGTGGCAAAAAATGGAAGGCAGTTTGAGCATATCACACGTCAAAGAAATCCCGGAGATACACCTTTTAAGTATGTTTCCTATATTTTTGGTTGTTTTATTCCTGAATGCTAGAAAATTCTTGTATCAATGCTGTCTTTTCTGTTATATCTGTATGCAAATAGTTTTGGCGTGATCAATGCGTAAACCCTACTTGTTTGTATTGGAAACTATTCTTGAGCTTTTTGTATTTGTGCTTTTCACTGTATGCTGCATCATCCATAACTTCAGCTCCCAATTTGGATTTGTTGTTCCTTTTGTGGTTTTGTGTTTCTAGCACCACCTGTATAATTGCTTTTGATGTCTAAATTAAGTCTCTGTGAAGTAATGGCTAATTGCATAAAGTACTCAGCCAAAATTGACGTCTTCAATGGAGGTTTAGTATGGGTTTGTGCACATGCATGCACACTCACATGTTTGAGGTGAGATATATGGAGCTTCCTTATGGAAGCGAGACATTTAATCCTTGATTCTTCTATTTGCAAGCAACTGGATACTTGGGAATGGTTTGCTTGATTTATTGCAGTTTTAGTTTAGAATTTAGGCAACCAAACTTAGATTGGATTTGAAGTGAATATTGTAGTAGATCCAACAATATCTGAATTTAATCTTGTATCGGATGGGTATTCTGTCAAGTACATGGATTTGAATCTGGATATTTCAAATCCTAAAGAGATAATGTCCCCCTTTTTTCACAGAATATACAGATCATTTGTTAGATGATAGAATCAGAAATGAATGCATCTGAGGGTACTTGGGAGCAGCACCACTAAGTTAAAGATGTCTGATATAGATCCCCATCATGGGCTGCACTATCGCAGGAGAAAGGGCCAGCCCAAGCAGCCATCGAACGAGCCTTAGGGCTGAGTTCGATCCCTATCTATTAAAGGCCCATCGGCCCAGCAATAATTAGTTTTAGTAGATGTTTTATTAGTTACCTAAATTAGGAGTTAGAGTTAGTTTTCTAATTTGCTATTTGATTAGTTTCCTGATTGGAGTCCAACTCCTAATGTGAGTCCAACTGCTATTATTATAACTTCAGTCCTCTATTTAAAGAGGAGCTGTTGTAGATACAAATCAGATTTGAATTAATAAAGTTATTGCAGTTTACTTGCTACTACACAGCTGGGATAGCTGTGGGTGAGATGCCCAGGCTGAAATAGCCATTCCCACCCACATCTATCTTGATTGATCTCTTCTTTCTACTTTATTTTCTGTCTTTGTTATTGACTGCTGTGAGGGAAGAGTGAGTGAATTAGTCAGACTTATTTTAGTCATAAACCAGAATCAATTTCAGCAAGAAAGCTAGGGTTTTGAAGCCCATCGATTGACCATATTCATTCAGTTTTGAAGTCTGATCAGAAAACCCTAAAGTTCCAGCCTCCAAGAGGATCACTCGATCCAAGCTTGGTGGCCAGTTGAAGTGTTCTACTGCTGTTCTTGAAGAATCTCCTGTTTTCTCTGTTTAAGGGCCTAAAATCCAGAAGTCTCAGATCTTCCAAACCGACCAGCAGAATTTGGAGGTATTTTAGGGTTTTGTTCAGCACCCTAACCCTACAGAATCTCCTATTTCTGAAATCTGTCAAGACTAATTTGAGGGTTAGATTTGAATTGGTTTGGGCTGTAACATATTGGGAGTTTGTTGCTTTGTGTAACCTACTTCTACATTAAGTCGTAAGGTCAATTAGATAAATTTTCTTGTGAAGAAAGAACTCTAATGGTAACAGTAACAATTGACATGGTGCAAGTTGGTGGTGGTAGAAGTTCAAGGACAGGTTGAAATGCATCCGATTGAGGTGGTGGTAGGTGAAATTTGTAATAATGGGTTTTCAGAATATGCAGAAGAAATAAAAATGTGAATTGCATACTATTGTCAACCCTGAGCAGATGTTGTAAGGCTTGTCTGTGTTGATTTAGTGTGTTCGCTTCGGTTAGATTGCATTTTATTTTGACAGATGAACATTCCATCTTAATAATTGCTTTCCGACCTTGAGATGCGTAATTGTTGCCCTTGTGTCGGTTTGCCTTGATGTTAGTTTATAAATTTTTTTTTTTTTTTGTTTTGGCTCTTGGAAACTTCCTTTTCTTTTTCCTAATTTTTTTAGCTTCTTCTGATGGAGGGATTTATTTTTCTTTGCCCAGTGGCCTCTAGTTATTGTTTTATTTATTCCTGTTTGGCGTATACATGGTGACATCCAAGATGTTTATCTTTCTGACCTTAATTTTCATACTTCTTAATGTCTTTCATGTATTGTACCACTTGTAGGTTTCTATATGATGTAACCTGTCCAGATTACAAATACTATGAGTATCAGCTTGCTGAGGAGGAGAAGGCTCTTGCACAGAATGCAGATTCTCAGGCATCACGGAATGGTTGGGATCTAAGTATCTAACCTCTTAACTTTAGGTTTTCCTTAATTTAAATGGTTTCTTTAGTACGGTAGATAAAATGAAATATGCATATTAAAAATGAAATGTGCCAGTTCTCAGAGTACCTGGTTTGAGTTTGTCTGCTGTAGTGGATATTTGGAGTTGAATGGAAATCTGTAAATGGATGCTTATAAGATTTAGGGAAAAAAGAGCCTGTCCGGGAGTGTTCCATCTTAGTGTCCGACCACCCCAACGTCTATACAAAGGATTACGTATGGGCAATATTGAAACCTTTCTTTCCAGTATTATCACTGCTGTCTTTTTTGCAGCCTTTGTTGTTGCTGGAACTATGTGGTATTTTTCAGCAACTACCGTGTGACTCCTGCGTCAAACACAGGCCTCTGCGAAATGACTGCCTCCCTGTGAAAGATAAAAATCCCACCCCTGTTAATGCTTCCATGTGCTTTCTCATTGGCCCCTGCACTGGTGCAGGAGCCACACTCACGGACAGAAAACTCTTCCCTAATATTAATTAAGAGCATGGTGATATATTCATGTAGATCAGGTACAATGGTGGGACTTCTGGAAAGTTTCCTAGTTGGATAATGATCTAGAGATGGATGGGAGTTGGATAATGATCTAGGGATGGATGGGCATGAGATTTTTTAAGACCATTGCCAAATGATACAATGGTGTTTTAGTGATGCGAGACCTGGGAAGGTTTCCAGTTGTTGAAACTCTGAGATGTCTTCCTGCACTAATGCAGATGCTTAAATTTGTGAGGACATTCACTATTTTGTCCCTTTCAAAGTGGAATCCTGACCTCAGAGACCGTCCTGTGGCATGAGTGTCCTTGTGTGTGTGGAAGTCACATGCTTAATATTCTTTTTCCCTTCGTATTAGTGGAGCAGTCATTATTACTGTATGCAACTTGAAGTATCTAAGTTCAGGGAACATGATCCTGAAAAGGAGCATCTTTTATATTCACTTGATATATTGACTGGCATCAGTTTTGTAAGATCTGATATTTATTCACTTTTTCTCCGAGACTACTTGTTAACTTTTGATCCGTCAACTAATACAGCCAGTGCAAGCGCTTCTTCTTCGAGGGGATCAAATGCTTCAGAAAGGTGGCTTCCACAACACTTTAATTACCAAATACCAGCCTCAGCATTATATGAAGCCAATGATGAGATGCGATCTTCTTTATCGTCAACTCAGACAGCTCCAATGGGGACAACCTCCTCTCAAGGTATTCATCTTGTGGCAGTACATTTTTGTTTATTTATTTTGTCGAATAACCAATTTCATTGGAATAAGAAAAGATCATTAAAGTGGCCTAACAAAGACCAAGGTCAACTGCCTCCCGAACTACAACAATAAAGAAGAATCAACAACTTCTATTCCTCATAAAGAAATCCTAGATTCAATGTGATCAATATCTGGATTGCTCCTCGTTTGGCTAGCTCATTTACAATTTCCATTTACAATAGAGAAAGCATTGAATTTCCATTTCGAGAGGAAGTAGAGCAAGAGCAATGTTCCCTCTCCGAGTCCGAGGATTCAGATCCCCTCTACCAGGTTATCCCTTTCCTCTCCCCGAGTCAACCAAGTCAACAACCAACACCTCTTCCTTGTCAGTCTATCACCCTACCCCATGCCGCAGTAACCTTAATCCCAGAAGCTTATGCCAAACCAATTCATCTCATAGCCTTTCTTGATACAGGTGCTGCAACAACCTTTTCTGTCATCCCTCTCCTTTATCCTCTAACCCCAGGAGCCTCATCTTCCTCCTCCTCAGCTTCACCACAGCCTCTACCTAGCCATACCCTTTGCTGTGATATCCCTCCTCATCTTCCTCCTGAAATACTTCAAACCTTAACCTACAAAGCCATTCCCCCCTCCCTTCCTCTCCGGCTAAGGTCCGTCTCCGACGGCCATCCCTTCCTGGTTTGAACCTCTGCTAGTCCAACGGATGTTCTAGGCCACGCCCTATTGCAGGACACTTCGTAGTTTCGGTTTTCTGGTGACAGAGAAAGAACCTTTGAGCGATGGGTCCTCAGGCCAAGGAGTGGCTGTTTTATACCCTGTAACGGCTCAGGTTGATCTGTCTCTGAGAACTTGAACTCCGGGGGTCCTGATCGGCCTCGACTAGGCATCTGTTGATCTATTTGAGTTTCACCGGAGGTTTGTGCTGCTCGGATACTGGACTACGGCCCCTACCACCTTTACCTAAGGTATGTGTAGTTAGTGTATTTGTATTGAGTATGTATTATAGGAATGTATGCCGACTCCCCGACATACGGTCCCACAGTCATGTGAAGCCCATGTGACAACCATGTGTCCATGGTCCCACCTGTCCCCTTCATGTGTCCCCTTCATGTAACTTTGGCTATTTAAAGCCCCTGAGTTAATGGATTTGGGCAGAGCCCGTTTGTGACTTACACCGTGAGATAAGAATAAATGTTAGTTCCGATGCTCTGACTGGAGACCAAACAGGAGGATCAGAGGATGAAGGTAGTGCATCCACATCGGTGAGACTAAGTCACCACCATGTCATATAAATGGGCCTTACCTTCCCTGTCAAGCGGTTTTGCAGTGTCTTGCCTCAGTCTTGTAGTGAAATCTGTATCGAGTGGGCGGTGTGTGAATGTTAGTTCGATGCTTCGGAGACCAAGCAGGAGGGTATGGCGGATAGTGGTAGTGCATCCCACATCGGTGAGACTAAGTCACCACCGGTCATATAAGTGGCCTTACCTTCCCTGTCAACCCGGTTTTGCAGTGTCTTGCCCTCGTCTTGTAGGCTGGAAATCTGGTATCAGAGCTGGACGAGTGGGTAATGGGAATTTATCATCAGCCAAGAAGAAATTCAAGGGCCGATAATTAATCACCATTCTCATTTTTCCACGGATCTGTTCAGTTCTTTTATTTACATAGAACGCCTGACATGCCCAGGGAGACACAGTTGGTTCAAGTAATCCTTGAGCCTGTAATTGAGTAAGTTCTTGAACTGCAAGTGTCAAATGTTCAGGGGGCATTCCAGGATGGCTGGCTTTTGTTGGATTAACATCTTCATTCTTCTTAAAGGGTAAGGAGATGAAGAACTTTGAATTCTGCCAGAGAGGATGAGTGCACTTAGTTAAAAATTCAGTGTGAGAATCTGCACATGAGGTTTGCAGAAGTTTTCCTTTAAACTCATCAAACAATGTTGGGCCTGTTCCTGCAAGAAATATGTTAGAAAAAGGGGACCAGGGGAGAAGCTGTTGTTTATATACAAGACCTTGGGGTGTCCATTTTAAGGGAAGATGACTAAGGACATCAAAACCTATAATAAGGTCTTTACCAGGACACTGGGATCCTAACATAACATGGGTGAAGGAAAGGGTTGGAAGAAGTTGGATTTTAATGGGTTTCTTAGTAACTAAGGTGATATAGAAGGTTTCACCATTAGCTGCTAAAAATGGTAAAGGAGGGACTTGTGGTTTCCAGAAATGGTTTGGAAGTATTTTGGGAGACAAAATGGTTGTTGCAGCACCTGTATCAAGAAAGGCTATGAGATGAATTGGTTTGGCATAAGCTTCTGGGATCAAGGTTACTGCGGCATGGGGTAGGGTGATAGACTGACAAGGAAGAGGTGTTGGTTGTTGACTTGGTTGACTCGGGGAGAGGAAAGGGATAACCTGGTAGAGGGGATCTGAATCCTCGGACTCGGAGAGGAAGACTCGGTCGCAGTGCGTGAGATCTGTGGATCAACCTCGTCAGGGTAATCAATAGCAAAGAGGGAGAGGTCAGTCGGCTCTGCATCGAGAGAGTACAGAGATTCGAGATCAGCATCTTGTAGATCATCATGATGGAGAGAGGCAAGCATATGAAGCACCTTGTCTTTCTTACTTCGGTTAGGACAATTTTTTGCAAAATGTCCATCTTTTCCACAAATGAAGCAAGAAGTATTCTTGGATTTCCCACGAATTGTTTTTCGAAGGAATTTCCCGAGGTTTAAACCGTTAAACCGAGAAGGCTTAAAGGAAACCTTTCTTGTGCTTTCGGAGGAGAAAGAACGCTTATGATGGAACTGTTTCTTGGAGGACAATCACGGTTGTGATCGAACCTTTACATAATTTTCATCCGGAAGTGTCAGCAGAGGACACTTTGTCGATTTGACTGTAATTCTTTCCAGATTTTCTTGACATTACTGAGTTTGTCAAGAGCTGTAAACAAAGGCAGTATAAAGAGCCGATCTTTGCGGATGCAAAGCAATGTTCGATTCGTAAGAACGCAAAATTCGGCACCAAGAGGATCGAAGTGAATTCGGGAAGATTTGTTTAAGGTTCTCATCATCAAGGCCGCCAATCTTATGGAATCGTCATCATACTGAACATAGTGTTTGTCAAGATCGGAGAGCAGAGGCAACACTTTAGTAAAAACTCTTCACGAGCTTTTGTAATGTCGTTGGAGACAGGACCAAGGAATTCTTGATATAAGACTGTAATGAACTGGCCTTCAGGAAGTTGAACAAGCTGTAATTGTCTATATCCTCCAAGAGCTAAGTACCATTCCCTGAGTTTACCTTGGAGTCGTGCGACAAACTTAGTCAGAACACTGACTGATGTAGCACCTTCTTGTAGGAGTTCAGCATTAATCCAAGCATGGAAATCAGCAAACTTGGATGCCCATTTAGAGACAGGGACATCATCCAGGGTAAAAAACTGTTTAGGGTCTTGATTGGAAAATGGAGCATATGTTGGAGGGGGCTGTGGTGCAGGTTCAGGATTATGGACCATAGGGTCATCCTGATCACCATCCATTTCATCAACAGTAGGAGGTGCAGGATAAGGAGCAGGGGGATCTTGGCCTGTGTTCATGAAGGAAGGGACAGGTGTTGGGTCATGAAGAGCCAAGGTGGTAAGAAGATCCGTGAGGACATCATCACCTGAAGGAGTTATGGCACCTATAGGAGGGTATTTGGCTTTGGTTCGAGGGGGAGAAGGTGAAGGTGAAGGTGATGGATATGTAGTTACAGGTGGTGGTGGTGCAGGATAAGTTACAGTCATGGGATATGGCTGAAACTGTGGAGGAGAGGGTTTTTCTGTGGGTATGGGTTTAGGTTGCTGTTGCTTGGGCTGCCTGGATGTCAGATTGCTTTGCTGACGCTGTAGAGCTTTTAATTCTTCAAGGGGAAAGGATCTTTGAGAAGCAACGACCGGAGGAGCCGGTATTGTGTACAGGGCAAATGGATCTTGAGGAGACAGACTTGGAACCGTCAAAGGTAAGGGTTGCTGTCGACTGGTTGTTGCTGCTTGAGGCGGAGTCTGTTGAAGACTATGTAACTGAGCTTCAAGAAACCGCAGATGTTTCTCTTTGACCAATCAGGGCAAATACCTGAGCGGTATCAGCAGTCGAGGAAGCAATACCAGCAAGTTCAGCATGAACTTGATCCATTTCTGCTTTTAAAGATTGAAGTAACTGGGTATGCCGGCCAACAGTACTATGAGTGTGTTGGGTAGACGCAAGGATGCGTTCAAGGTACTGATTTTGGACGATGGCATTCTCATTTTGCCAGTTTAAAGCTGCTTCAGCTGGGGAGACATCTTTAGATTGTCCAGATGGGAGGATTGGAGGTTTAACCTTCCATACATGACGTACATCATGAGAATCAGGACCATAATCTGTAGGACCAGGAAAATTCTGCAAGGGAGCAGAAGAAGAGGATCCTGGAGCATACATACAGCAAGGAGGAACTATGGGAGATGGTGGCTTAGGTAAGATAGGAGGTTTACAGACTGGAATGGGAGGTGGAACATAAGGGGGTTCCAAGGGAGGAGAACTGTATTTGACCATAAAAGGGTACCGGGCTTCAGTGCTTAAGGGTCCAACTGTGGTATCTCCTGACTCATAACGTTCCCTTAGAATAGTCTGAGAAGACTTTCTTTTGGGAGGAAGGACATAGTCATCATCAGAGTCCTGGAGACAGTCATCACAATCACAGAGGTCAAAGTACTTATGACCAGTGATCGGATCAGAGAAATAGTAAATAGGGTTGCCTTGAGCATCAAAAGATTTGACAGGAAGTTTTTCATGGATCATGCCCGAAAACCGAGTAGGGAAAGGAGAAGGTAACGGTTGTGGAGGGGGAAACCGGATTTCAACCTCAACGGTAGGGTGAGTGATAAATTGGGGATCTGTAGACTGGAGAGGTTCTATCGAGCAAAGTTTTTGGTAGCCATTTGTTGTTCATAAGTCAGTAATCCAAGAAGAAGGAAGGAGACGAAGAAGTTCATCTCGTGGAATTTGTCGGGGTACATAGGTAAGGCTTGGAACATGGTCAGAATCCACTGAGAGGAATAGAGCATCCTCAGAATGTCCTGTTGAGAGATCAAAGGCATGGTTCTGTAACCGATAAGCCATTTGATAGTGTATAGTTCCTGCTAAAGCCGTAGGAGCAAGGGGAGAACCAGAGATTTGGATCTGAAATTTTAAGGTTGTGGGAAGAAAAGGATCTGCTAAGGGTATGTTGAAGTTAGGATACAAGGTAAGGAAGATTGTTCCAGCGTTCAAGGTGGTCTGGACATGTGTAAACACGGCATGTTCATACCGAAGAAAACGACTGTCTAGAAGAGCAATTCGAGAGAACACGGGAAGGCCTTTCCTGCCATGGAAAGTAAGGGCAAACTTGATTGCACCAAGTGGAGATGGGTATAACCTGGGTTTTTCCATTCGTGGATAAGAGTGGTCGAATTTTCCCAAGGTGAACAGCTGTTCTTATTCGTGGTGATGTGATATAACTCACATCGAAGCCTAACAAGTTCCTTTAATGGTGGGGTTTTTTCTAGGGCTAGAAGGGTTTTCCTGTAGAGAAGAAGATGTCTTCTTGGGAAGACAAGATATGGGTTTAATAAGGGAGAAGGGGTTGAAGGAATGATTTGATCATCAGGAAGATAATCAAACTCATAGAGAGAGTCTATAGAAGAGAAAGAAGATGAACGAGAAGACGAGGGAGAAGAAGATGCAGAACTTCGAGAGGAAGTAGAGCGTCGGGAAATTGACATACCTTAGGTAAAGGTGGGAAAGAGTCCAAGATCCGAGCAGCACAAACCTCCGGTGAAACTCAAATAGATCAACAGATGCCTAGTCGAGGCCGATCAGACCCCGGAGTTCAAGTTCTCGTGAGATGATCAACCTAAGCCACATAGGTATAAAACAACCACCTTGGCCCGAGGACCCATCGCTCAAAGGTTCTTTCTCTGTCACCAGAAAACCGAAACTACGAAGTGTCCTGCAATAGGGCGTGGCCTAGAACATCCGTTGGACTAGCAGAGGTTCAAACCAGGAAGGGATGGCCGTCGGAGACGGACCTTAGCCGGAGAGGAAGGGAGGGGGGAATGGCTCTGATACCATTCTTATCTCACGGTGTAAGTCACAAACGGTTTCTTATCTCACGGTGTAAGTCACAGCTGAGATACCATTCTTATCTCACCGTAACGGCCTATTCCAACGGATATAGAGATAGGAATCCTCTACCTTTTCTATCACCGTAACGGGATGACAGAAAAGGTAGAGGATATAGGAGAGGGATGACAGAAAAGGGATATCCGTTTAGCAAGTTCA
Organism: Macadamia tetraphylla; assembly: GCA_022985045.1. Taxonomy (NCBI): domain Eukaryota; kingdom Viridiplantae; phylum Streptophyta; class Magnoliopsida; order Proteales; family Proteaceae; genus Macadamia; species Macadamia tetraphylla. Next base: position 4,971,178 of record CM040963.1, on the reverse strand, counting down.
CTGTGACTTACACCGTGAGATAAGAATGGTATCGAGCCATTCTCTCCCTTCCTCTCGCTAAGGTCCGCCTCCGACGCCATCCTTCCTCGGTTTAAACTCGCTAGTCCAACGGATGTTCTAGGCCACGCCTTATTGCAGTGACACTGTAGTTTCGTTTTCGTGACGAGAAAGAACCTTGAGCGATGGGTCCTCGTGCCAAGGAGGGCTGTTTTATACCCTCAGAACGGCTCAAAGTTGATCTGCTCGAGAACTTGAACTCCGGGGTCCCGATCGCCTCGACTAGGCATCGCTGATCTATTTGAGTTTCACCGAGGTTTGTGCTGCTCGGATATCGGACTACGCCCCTACCACCTTTACCTAAGGTATGTCAATTTCCGACGCCTACTTCCTCCTCGTTCTCGATCTTCTTCTCCTCGCCTTCTCGTTCATCTTCTTTCTCTTCTATAGACTCTCTCTATGAGTTTGATTATCTTCCTGATGATCAAATCATTCCTTCAACCCCTTCTCCCTTATTAAACCCATATACTGTCTTCCCAAAGAAGACATCTTCTTCTGCTACCTGGAAAACCCTTCTAGCCCCTAGAAAGAAAACCCCACCATTAAAGGAACTTGTTCAGGCTTCCCGATGTGAGTTATATCACATCCCTGCCACAGATAAGGAACAACTGTTCACCTTGGAAATTCACCACTCTTATCCTCGAATGGAAAACCTGTATATACCTGCCTCCACTTCGCAATCAAGTTTGCCCTTACTTTCCATGGCAGAAAGGCCTTCCTGTTCTCTCGAATTGCTCTTCTAGATGTCGTTTCTTCGGATGAACATGCCGGTTTACACATGTCCGCACTCACCTTGAACGCGGAACAATCTTCCTTACCTTGTATCCTAACTTCAACATACCCTTAGCAGATCCTTTTCTTCCCACAACCTTAAAATTTCAGATCCAAATCTCTGGTTCTCCCCTTGCTCCTACGGCTTTAGCAGGAACTATACACTATCAAATGGCTTATCGGTTACAGAACCATGCCTTTGATCTCTCAACAGGACATTCTGAGGATGCTCTATTCCTCTCAGTGGATTCTGACCATGTTCCAAGCCTTACCTATGTACCCCGACAAATTCCACGAGATGAACTTCTTCGTCTCCTTCCTTCTTCTTGGGTTACGGCTTATGAACAACAAATGGCTACCCAAAGAACTCCGCCCAAAGAGAACCTCTCCACCATAGATCCCAATTTATCACTCACCCTACCGTGAGGTTGAACTGCTTCCTCCACAACCTGCTACCTTCTCCTTTCCCTACTGGTTTTCGGGTATGATCCAGGAAAAACTTCCTGTGAAATCTTTTGATGCTCAAGGCAACCCTATTTACTATTTCTCTGATCCGATCATTGGTCATAAGTACTTTGACCTCTGTGATTGTGTGGCTGCTGACCTTATGATGACTATGTCCTTCCTCCCAAAAGAAAGTCTTCGCACTATTCTAAGGGAACGTTATGAGTCAGAGATACCACAGCTGGACCTTACACAACCGGTCTCTTTTATGGTCAAATACGCTTCTCCTCCCTTGGAACCCCTTATGTTCCACCTCCCATTCCAAATCAGAACCTCCTATCTTACCTAAGCCACCATCTCCCATAGTTCCTCCTTGTCGTATGTATGCTCCAGATCCTCTTCTTTGCTCCTTGCAGAATTTTCCTGGTCCTACGATTATGGTCCCGATTCTCATGGTGTACGCTATGGGAAGGTTAAACCTCCAATCCTCCCATCCGACAATCTAAAGATGTCTCCCACGAAGCATTAAACCGCAAATGAGAAAGCCATCGTCCAAAATCAGACCTTGAACGATCCTGCGCCTACCCAACACACTCATAGTAATCTGCCGGCATACCCAATTACTTCAATCTTTAAAAGCAGAATGGATCAAGTTCATGCTGAACTTGCGGTATTGCTTCCTCGATCCGATACCGCCAGTCTTTGCCCCGATTGGTAAAAAGAGAAACATCCGGTTTCTTGAAGCTCGCCATAGTCTTCAACAGACTACCAAGCAAACAACTAATGACAAAGAACTTACCTTTGACGGTTCCAAGTCCGTCTCTCAAGATCCATTTGCCCAGACACAATACCGCTCCCCCGGGTCGCTCTTCTCAAAGATCCTTTCCTTGAAGAATTAAAAGCTCTACAAATACAAGAAAGAAATCACATCCAGCAGCCCAAGCAACAAGAACCTAAACCCATACCCAAGTAAAACCTCTCCTCCACAGCTTCAGCCATATCCCATGATCAGAACTTATCCTGCACCACCACCACCGAATTACATATCCATCACCTTCACCTTCACCTTTCTCCTCGAACCAAAGCCAAATACCCTCCTATAGGTGCCATAACTCTTTAGGTGATGATGTCCTCACGGATCTTCTTACCACCTTGGCTCTTCATGACCCAACACCTCCCTTCCTTCATGAACACAAAGCCAAGATCCCCTGCTCCTTATCCTCGCACCTCCCATCTTGATGAAATGGATGGTGATCAGGATGACCCTATGGTCCATAATCCTGAACCTGCACCACGGCCCCCTCCAACATATGCTCCATTTTCCAATCAAGACCTTAAACAGTTTTTTACCCTAGATGATGTCCCTGTCTCTAAATGGGCATTCAAGTTTGCTGATTTCCATGCTTGGATTAATGCTGAACTCCTACAAGAAGTGCATCACCAGTTGTTCGACTAAGTTTGTCGTGACGACTCCAAGGTAAACCTGTGGAATGGTACTTAGCTCTTGGAGGATATAGACAATTATAGCTTGTTCAACTTCCCCAAGGCCGTTCATTACGCCTTATATCAAGAATTCTTGGTCCTGCCTCCAACGACATTACAAAAGCTCGTGAAGAGTTTTTACAGCTAAAGTGTTGCTCTCCTCGCTCCCGATCTTGACAAACACTATGTTCAGATGATGCATGATTCCATAAGATTGGCGGCCTTGATGATGAGAACTTAAACAAATCTTCCGAATTCACTTCCGCATCCTCTTGGTGCCGACATTTTGCGCTTTACTTAATCGTAACATTGTTTTGCATCCCGCAAGATCGGCTCTTTATACGCCTTTGTTTTACAGCTCTTGACAAACTCAGAATGTCAAGAAAACTGAAAGAATTACACCAAATCGACAAAGTGTCCTCCGCTTGACACTTCGGATGAAAATTATGTAAAGGTTCGATCACAACCGTGATTGTCCTCCCAAGAAACAGCTTCCATCATAAGCGCTTTTCACTCCTCCGTAAAGCACAAGAAAAGGTTTCTTTAAGCCTTCGGTTTAAACGGTTTAAACCTCAAGGAAATTCCTTCGAAAAAACAATTCCTGGGAAATCCAAGAATACTTCTTGCTTCATTTAGGAAAAGATGGACATTTTGCAAAAATTGTCCTAACCGGCTAAGAAAGACAAGGTGCCTATATGCTTGCCTCTTCCATCATGATGATCTACAAGATGCTGATCTCGAATCTCAGATTTCTCGATGCAGAGCCGACGACCTCTCCTCTTTGCTATTGATTACCCCGACGAGGTTGATCCACAAGACTCAGACTCGCACCTGAGTCTTCCTCTCCGAAGTCCGAGGATTCAGATCCTCTACTGTGTTATCCCTTTCTCCCCGAGTCAACCAAGTCAACAACCAACACCTCTTCCTTGTCACCTATCACCTACCCCATGCAAAGAACCTTGATCCCGTGCTTATGCCAAACCAATTCATCTCATAGCCTTTCTTGATACAGTAAGAACAACCATTTTGTCTCCCAAAATACTTCCAAACCATTTCGAAACCACAAGTCCTCCTTTACCATTTTTAGCAATAATGGTGAAACCTTCTATATCACCTTAGTTACTAAGAAACCCATTAAAATCCAACTTCTTCCAACCCTTTCCTTCACCCATGTTATGTTAGGATCCCGTTGTCCCGGTAAAGACCTTATTATAGGTTTTGATGTCCTTAGTCATCTTCCTTAAAATGGACACCCAAGGTCTTGTATATAAACAATATTTCTCCCCGGGTCCCTTTTTCTAACATATTTCTTGCGTGAACAGCCCAACATTGTTTGATGAGTTTAAAGGAAAACTTCGCAAACCTCATGTGCAGATTCTCACATCAATTTTTAACTAAGTGCACTCATCCTCTCGGCAGATTCAAAGTTCTTCATCTCCTTACCTTTAAGAAGAATGAAGATGTTAATCCAACAAAAGCCACCATCCCGAATGCCCCTAACATTTGACACTTGCGCTCAAGAACTTACTCAATTACGTGCTCAAGGATTACTTGAACCAACTGTCTCCGCATGTCAGTTCTATGTAAATAAAAGAACTGAACAGATCCGTGGAAAAATGAGAATGGTGATTAATTATCGGCCCTTGAATTTCTTCTTGGCTGATGATAAATTCCCATTACCCACTCGCCCAAATCTAATTCAAATTAGCCTCAAGAATCGCCTTCTCCAAGTTCGATTCGAAGCGGTTTTTGGCAACTTGAATTATTCTCAAGATAGACCAAAGATGCTTTTTGCCCCTCGTCATCATTTATAAGTGGACGCTTATGCCATTCGGATTAAAGACGGCTCCATCAATATTTCAGCGTGCCATGATGCAAATCTTTGCTCCTATACAAGATCAGGCCCTGATCTATATTGATGACATTCTTCTGTTTTCATCCACACAGGATGAACATCTCTGTCTTCTCCGACAATTCCATCAGCTCGTTCAAGACTATGGCATCATGCTCTCTTCCAAGAAAATGCAAATTGGTGTTTCAACTATTGACTTTCTTGGAGTCACTATTACCAAAGGAACTTATGCACTCCAACCGCATATTGCTACCTCTCTCCAGCAATTTCCTGATGGTCCACTAACAAAACATCAGGTTCAGCAATTCCTTGGTATAGTCAACTACATGACTGAGTTTCTTCCTCAACAAATCAGACACACGTCTGTTCTTCACCAACTATTGAGAAAGAATGCTCCTCCCTGGTCATTTGAACACTCAGCAGCTATTCAAGCTCTGAAACAATTATCTACAAGACTTCACATGATTCCCCCAGGCGCCGATTCTCCAAACTGATGCTAGTGATACTCACTGGGGTGCAGTTCTCCTTGAAGAAACCCCTGATTCTACAAGAACAGTTTGTGGTTACAAGAGTGGCTCATTTAAACCATCTGAAGCCCATTATCACTCCACGTTCAAAGAAATTCTTGCAGTCAGACGAGGCATTGAGAAATTCCAGTTCCATCTCATTGGACACAGGTTCCTCATTGAACTGGACATGTCAAGTTTCCCTCGAATGCTTGAATTCCGACAAAAACAACTTCCAAATGATCAACTCCTCCGGTGGGCTCAATGGTTCTCAAAGTGGTCCTTTGATATCAAACTCATCAAAGGCAAAGAAAATATCTTGGCAGATTTCTTGTCCCGACCTATCTCTACCTTTTCTGTCATCCCTCTCCTATATCCTCTAACCCCAGGAGCCTCATCTTCCTCCTCCTCAGCTTCACCACAGCCTCTACCTAGCCATACCCTTTGCTGTGATATCCCTCCTCATCTTCCTCCTGAAATACTTCAAACCTTAACCTACAAAGCCATCCTTACCTACAGTAAGCTCACAGCCATCCAGTTTCTCAGAATAGCCCTTCGACAAGCAGGACTCTTCCTTGCTGGTTCTACTTGTCACCCAGATTTTCAGCCTACAAGACTGAGGCGCCAGCACACCTGTCAAAACCGGCTTGACAGGGGAAGGTAAGGCCCAGCTTATATGACCGCGGTGGTGACTTAGTCTCACCGATGTGGGATGCAGCCTACCTGCTACAGTCCGCTACAGTCCTCCTGTTTGGTCTCCAGTCAGAGCATCGGAACTAACATTGGTTTTGGGAACCGGATTCCAATAGACTGAAATCGGATCGCTTAGGGCCCACTTAACACTCAATAAAACAAAGGCAACACCCAATAACAATTGTATTGAAATAAAGCTTTAACTAAATGGCAGAATTCTAATTAAGCTGAAGTTATAAAGGGGGTGGCAGAATTGTAAATAACCAGATTAGTTAATGAGCTATTTGGGAGATGGGACCTAAAGGGAATTGACGCTTATTGGATGGGGATAAATTAGGAAACACAATATGAGTTTAGGACATGAGAGAATTAGAGACAAGGAGAAGGGCATAACTGGAAATCAGAATGCAAAGAAATAAAGCAAACTCATGACTCTTTCTTCAATCCTGCGTCAGAACCAGAAAAGAGGGCAGCTTCGATACTTTTGATGGAGCTCTCCCACACCAGCATGGATAGACCTTGGGCTTGGAAGGAAGAATCGCAGCTCACAGGTCTTGTGATTCCAGCCAAGGTTCAGCCAAAACAGGAAGTGAAAAGATGGAGTTTCCTCTCAGATATCAGGGCTGGCGGAGGGTTTCAGAACCAGATCTGAATCTGAGTTTGATTTCTCAGAACAGAACAAAGTCTTGGATGTAATACTCCAGGTTTTTTATCGCCTGTAGGTAGGAAACCTTCGATCAAGGTCTTGGTCCAAGTAGTTCAAGAATGAAAGAGGTCGACCCACTTATTTGGGGCTGCAACCATCGCCCAGAAACAGAGAAAGAGGGCAGGGAAAAAAAAAAAAAAAAAAAGAAGAAGAAGAAGAATAGAGAAAAGATGAAGAAGAAAAGAAAGAAGAAGAAACAAGAGTGGAGAGAAGATTTCAGAGAGTCAGGGAGGGGGAAAACAGCCCACGGCAGCCATGATTTTCATACCAAATTTCAATTCTTCAAAAAAACTTCAAATCTCAAAACTGAGTTCTTCTCTATTACATGACTATTATAAAGGAAAAATCAAATAATTAATGGAAACTACTTGAAAATGGAAACTAATCTAAAATTAGAAACTAACTAATACAAAAGAAATTGTTTCTAAATCCAAAGAGAATCAAATCAAAAGATTTTTTTTTTTTCCTTTCAGTCCATCGTGCAACTGCATCACCTTAGCCTCCATTGGATGAGTTATTCACTAGGGAAGCCATGAATCTTTTGCATTTAACTCTGACAGAAGCCAGGACCAACAAGGACCCTATCAGCAACCAATGGGCCAGGAGCTTCAACTGAAGCCGAGGAGCTATAATAAGAATCCAACTAGAAAGTGGTTCTTGCTTGGGCAAACCTCCCAGGCCAATCATTTTTTCTAGTTCCCAACCCAGAACAATGACAGAATCTCCTTCAGGAAAATATCTTAGAAAGCCTCCTTGAGAAGAATTCAAAATCATGAACGAAATGACTCTCCTTCCCCAATAAGATCTAATAAGGTGCAACAAATGGAGCCTAAAAAGAATTCTGGTAATGTGAATCTGCCCCTCCCCCTCCCCCCCTCTTCCCCCCAATGGCCAAGTCTCATACTTCATTTTTTGTTCTTTGAGCCCCAATCAGAGAAAGGGGGTTTGATGTTTATGTCGTTATTTTGGCTATTTGCAGGTGAACCCAGTGCACCTCCAGATTCGGATCCTCTTGCAATCATGGAGTTCTACATGAAGAAGGCTGCACAAGAGGAGCAAATAAGACGACCTAAACAGCCAAAAGATGAGATGCCACCTCCGGCTTCTCTTCAAGGTCCAGATCTTTTTCTATCCATATTTAATTCATTTTGTAATGTTTTAACTAACCATGGTCAAGGCTGGTGCGGAGGTAGAAATTTTGTGTGTTGAAGCAAACCCCATGAATTTCTGTTTACTTATGTCCTCTTTCACTGTTGATTTTGTTTGTGAAGCATAAATTTGAAAGCATTTCCTTGTCTTTTTGTTCCTTTTGGCAGCTCCTGTCAAAAAGGGTCATCACATGGGAGATTACATACCACCAGAAGAGCTTGTGAAGTTCTTGAGTAGCTGCAACGATGCTGCTGCTCAAAGAGCTGCTGCAGAGGCTGCAGAAAAGGCTAAAATTCAAGCTGACAATGTTGGGCATAAACTTCTATCTAAAATGGGCTGGAAAGAAGGTATGGTTTCAATGAAATATTATACACTAAAAGATGTATCTATTGCCCTTTAATATGAGATGCGGCTATATAATCTTAGTTACTTCCGTAAAAAAAATCTTAATTTGACATAGTTTGAGGCAGTTGTCAAAGGTACGGTTGAAATGTCATCTCTATAGGTGTATTTAGAACTTGTAACCTTCTTAATGTAAGACTAGATCCCCCAGTCAGGATCCCACAACTTCGGGTTTGAAATCAGATTTAGAGCCAAAGTTCAAATCTGGATGAATAGGGATATCTTCGTTTACTCACAAACCACTTTTCTGATGGAGCTTAAACTTTGTTTGAATGCTTCCATCGTGGTGCTGATCAAACCCTCCGAAGGGTTTTGTAACCTGATCTCAAGTTTAGCAGATCTAAGAATAGCTCCCAAAATAGAAACTTTGTAGATCTTTAAGAACAGATGATGGAGATCCCTGTTGGACCCCAAGAAATAACAAAAAGAAACTAATGGACTGAAATGAGACTTTTGAAATTGAATATAACTTGCTAACCAAGCTTAACAAAATTAGAAATTAACAACTGAACATAAAAAGGAGACTAGCCTAAATCATAAAATAGAAACTTCTTCGACTAACAAAATAGGAAACTAACTTGACTAATTTATTCACTACGAAAAAAGAAACTAACAAAACTAAACTAAATAGGAACCTAAAATAGAAGAGAATGACCAATTCAATTTACTGTCCACGTGAAATGTGAACAGTGTTTTGTGAACTGTAATTTCTGACTCTTGTTTTTGTCTTCTTCTTCAAGCTTTGTTATGCATCACTTCTTTTGATTACTCTGTCTTATTCTTAAAACTTCTTTTAGTCTAGTAAAAATTGGTTTTCAAAATAATTCAAAAATGACTCGTCGTTATATTATTATCAAAACCTATTATCATTGCCTGCACATTTTTCGGAGTACATGTAATGCATATTGGAAAAAAGTATATTATACTAAAAGGGCAAAGAAAGTTAAGATTACGAATTATTAGTATCCATTATCAAATTCAATGTTTTTTTTTTTTTTTAACATTTATTTTTACTTCTACTTAAAATGCTGAAACGTAAGTCTGCATATTATTGATTTATGCCTAGCATTGTAGAGAGAATCTTTCCTTCTGTCTAAATGGATGAGGTATCCACGTTGCAGGCATGTTGGAATCTGATACTGTTGTTCCTCGAGTGACACCAGGAATTTGTTCTCTTTCCTTGCCCTGGTGACTTGTGTAATACACATTATGACCTTTTCTTCTCCTATAGGGAGTCATACTTGCTGACTTCATTTTCCAAGTTAGAACTCCAGACCCGTTTTTACTGCCCTCTTCTGATTTTACTCTCCCATATGAATTAACTTCATGTTATTGGTTTTGGTGGTATTATGGGCATTTTTCTGGTGCTATAGTTATTAACCTAAGTGTGACAATTGCAGGTGAGGGTTTGGGGAGCTCTAAAAGTGGTCGTGCAGATCCAATCAATGCTGGAAGTGTCAAGTTGAACAATTTGGGAGTTGGAGCTTCGAATCCTGCTGAGGTCAGCCCTGATGACGATATTTATGAGCAGTACAAGAAACGGATGATGCTGGGTTAACCTTTTATGTGGTCTCCTATTCATCAAGAGTCTTTGCAATGCCTGAGTTGTACTGCCAGATCTGTTAATTGAAGTTTGTACTGCTTTTTCTTGCAGAACAATCCCCGGAAAGCATACTATTAGAGGGCTGTGACATTTTTTCATCTGCTCTAGATAGTCATTTTTGTGAGAACAAGAATTGTGAGATTTGTCAATTTAGAAAGTTGAGAAAATTAGATTGGTACTTGTTAGTGGACAAGATAATATATATATATATATATATATATATATATATTTTGCCAAGTGGAAGGATGATGTGGCAATCTTTATGGATGTCTAGAAAATGATCAAGATTCTGGATATGTTAGATATGATCGAAAGATTGATCAAATTTCAAAGTTATAATCGTATATCCTCCCATGTAATGACTTACAGTTGAAGCTGACCATTTTTTTGGGTGCAAAAATTAACTGAACTTAAACCTGCTGAGACCTTCACATCCACTTTAAGCCATACATTCCTTTTTAGAAAATTGTCATTTTAAAGCGAGGTTATTGTTCTGAAATGTTTCATTGTTGACCTCATGGAGAAAAGCTAGTAGTGTTACCAAATGCAGCCCAACATTAATCACTCTTTAGTTCCAGCATATGCGTTAGGTTTTCATTTCTTTCAACATCTTTCAAAGTGTAAGGAGGCGTCATTTGGTTGCAAATTGCAAGAGAATTAAAGGGATGGGAATTGAAATTGTCAAACTATATGAAGGAACTTTTGTGATCATAAATTTCATGATATATAAGAAATACTTAATTAAAAAATGCAGGAGAAATAAAAAAGATGCACAGTCCTTTGTCTGCCTTGCTATAGATCTTTGGGCTTCGATTGCCAGGAATAGAGACTTTACAAATAAGTCCGAGGTGGAAACCCCTTATTGTTTATACTAGACCAACATATTTTCCTAAAGAATTGATAAATACTTTTGCTATGAAGAAGGGTTGTGATAAGAAACGTTCAATTTTTTGTGCCCTTACTACAAAAATTCGAGTGGCTGAAACTGAAGCCAGCTACTTTCGAAGTAACAGAAAGAAAAGCAACAACTAGAGTGAGAGAGTTAGAGTCCAAAAGAGGATTCCTCGCTTCTCTCTCATTCACAATCGTGCATGAGACTTTCATCTCGCACAGCTCCTAAGTGATGTTTCAATGTGCATCCAAATTCCTTCGATCTAAAAAGTAAAATATACCATAACTATATATTTAAAAAAAAATAATAAGTGGTTTATGTAATCACATGGAGTAATGATTAAAAAATATTTATTTTTAGGTTTGAAAAAAAAAAAAAAGAACAACAACAAAAATTTAAGTGATTTATGTAATCACATGAGTAATGATTAAAAAATATTTCTTTTTACGTTTGAAGAAAAAGGAAGAAGAAGAAGAAGAAGTTTATTGCATTTTTCCGGGTTTGGTTTGGTTTCCTATTTCAGTTGGTCCATGCAATCGATCTAGCTGTTGGTTTTCTATCAATTCATAAAGGCCCAAAAAATCAAACTGATATAGGTTCAGTTCAGTTTTCTAATCGGTTTTTATCGATCCAGCCGGTTTGGAATGGAAATTAATACCATTATCTTAGGGCCCGTTTGATAACATTTCTGTAGTTTCTGTTTCAAGAAACGGTAGAAACATAAATTTCCGTTTCTAGAAACAGAAACGGAATTGAAGGTGTTTGATAGGTCATGTTTTCAAAAATCAATAGTAACCAGTGAAAGAATGGCCACAAGTCGTTTCCAAAAACGGCGAACAAGTTCAACTTGTTTCGCCTGGGTCATTTCTTGAACCATAAATAAGTAAAAATTTCTATTTCTATTTCTGAAAATAAGTGAAACGAAACAGTTTTATCAAACGTTTTTTACTCCGTTTCTGCTACAGAATTGGCAGAAACGCGTTTCTTGAAACGTTATCAAACGAGCCCTTAGTTCTCTGTCCTCCAATGGTTGGAGTGACCAAACCCTAAATCCAAATGAAAAAACATCAGTACCATCTGACGTCTCACACACGAAAAGGAAGAAAAGAGTAACCATTAAAGACATGTGAGTTCATAAGCTCAATGGGTCTAAACTCTGCAGTGTCTTGTTAGCGATGGCACCTCATCAGCTTCATCACTCAGAATTTGAGATATATGAAGAATCCAAGAGAGATTTTGTAAAATCTAATATAGATCCTGAAAGTGAAAAAGTAAACATAAACTTTTAGTTAGAGGGAATGAAAGGATTCTCATAGGTCAAGAGAACCACTTGGTATTGTTTTTTAGGGTGTGATAGGGTTCATAGGCTTCTTGCAAAAGTAGTAAACTTTTATCTTATTTTTTTTGTTACAAATCAGGAAAAGTAAAGTTGAGCCAATTGAAGGACAAGAAAGGAAAGCCCAACTCCATCCTTTGTGAGACTAAAATCCTCAAGGCACAGGCTTTGTCTCAATGTGTTAGGAGCAAAAGCCATTGAACAAATGAAACCTCACATGTCCTTGTTTCCCTCTACACAAACATCACCTACTTTAATCATATTTTTTAAAGCCTTTTCTTGTATCTCTACTTTCACATATTTGTTTGGTTTTGCTTTTGTAGAGAAAGGCTTTAAAAAGATTGTCTTTCTTTGGACTTTGCTTCACTAACTTCTATCACCAGTAGACAGGAGTTCTCACATGGGTAGAATAGAAAATCTTTTGATTTTCATTTCCTAATCCATCTTTTTTCATGGGTACAACTGGGATAGGTTGGGCCTGGGATGGCCTCAGCCCAAAGCTTGGCCTAGCCCATCAATTTGGTCATATTCAGGCTTTAAATCCACACATCATAATATTAGGTTATTAGATTTATACCTTATCATTGATACCCTTTTTGGCTCCGCCACCCATCCTTGTGTTATGAATGGTATATGACATTTTACATGTATCGATTAATGTTATGGAGGCATATATAATAGGATAAAGATGCTAGTGATTGAAAACTACAAAGGCATCTGTCTGTATGGAATAACTGTAATTCCTTCTAAGATGCATTTAAGTTGGCATCTTGGAATAGAATCATTTTCAGTCTAAATTCCCATGACAAAAGAACAAAAAAAGTTTCTTGAGATGAGTGGGCAAGTCTAGATGGTATCTCTCGAATTGAAATTCATATCCAACATGGAGAGAGAATTGATGATCTATGGAGCAACCATTTATAACCCCTTTTTCTTATTTTTTATTTTTTGGCTTTTGGGATTCCAACATTATCTTAATGGCTTCATCTTTTACCCTATTTTCATTTATAATCACCGGAGAACTAGTTTTTGAAGTACTATTGGGATTTGATGTAAAAGCAATGATCTGACTATATAGGATATAGGTGGCTTGATGTGAAAACTTATAAAGACTTAAGCATCTTCTCCTCAATGGCTAGTTTTGAAGGAGAGTTCTACGGTTCTACTTGAATCTCAATACTGATATGTTACCTTTATTTATTTCATAGATGGGAGGATAGAGTAGATTTGTCATTTATCAAATTCCAAAAATATGCACCCTTTCCCCTCATAAATTAGTAAGCCTAACAATCTTCATCAAAATTGTTTGTTTTGATTAATGTTGAAACTTATAAATATTTCTCAATAAAACTATAGCTCATACAAAGCAAAAATATTTCATTTCAAATAAAACAAACACCACTTAATAGTACCCCTTGCCATTGGAATTTGGATCTAATTTTTCTTTCTTTTACCCAATTTTTTTTCCTTGTTTGGTGTATAAATTCCTTGCCTTTTTTATTAATTTTCTTTTTTCTATGAAAACATAGAGACTTTGCTCTGACTTCATTAATAAGTCCAATGGTTGAGTAGCTACTATGCGCAGGCTCAGTTGATGCTAACTAGTAACAACAAACTACCATCCAAAGAGTAATTGCATATTCCTTAAAAATTGTGCCTATCTGATGCTAATAAAATTTTGAATAATTGATTTTTTTTTTTTTCTTTCTTCTTCATTTCCATTCCCTTCCCCTTATCTAGCCCAAATCTGTCAAGCAAGAGGTGATAGTTTAGGAAACTATAATTTCATTATCCTTAGCACCACAGTTTTTTTCCTTTAATCTCTTTATATATATATATATATATATATATAAGAGAGAGAGAGAGAGAGAGAGATGGCTTTATGGTCAAATATTTTTCTATTTTGATTTGAGAATGTGGCATGAAAAAGAACTTTAGAAACCATAATTTCTATATTCTCTGCACCATAATATTTTAGCAGTTTTTTCTTTGATCTCCTGTCAATCTCTGTGCGTGTGAGAGAGAGAGTTTTATGGTCAAATATTTTTCTCTTTTGGTCTGAGAATGTGGCATGAATATGAACAAAAATTATCAAAAAAATTCTTTCATTTTTTCCATCATAAACCACTTTTCCCCATCTTTATTATTATTTTTTTAATGCTTTATTGTCATAAGTAATTCAGTCTGGTTTGAAATTGATCATTCGAGAGTTAGATATAGAGGAAAATAAAGCCTATCCAAGTCTAAATAGCTACCAGTCAATTTGAAGCAATTTGAAATTGTTCATAGTACTAAGCCTTAAGCCTGATAGAATTGTTGTTGAGCCACAACCATCTTCATATCTTATATTTTCATTTTAGGGCAAAGGTTACCTTATGCCTTCTCATAGAAAGTTTTTTATTCAAAGGAAAAAATAATAATAAAATGGAAACCATTTTGTGAGGGGACCAAGTTATGTTGGTGGCTCAAGGACACTTTTTTTACTTTCATTTCTTTCTTGGTCTTACTTTCTTCCCTTATTTTTTTTCTTTAATATATACTTAGAGTTGACCATCTAGCAAAAGTAGGATATAAACTTTACAATGTCATCAACATTGACAAAGCAATTTTTTGTTCCAATTGCCAATGCACATGCCCTTATCCATACAATTCATCATTCCGTAATCCCATTTCAATGACTTGAATATTTAAAAAATTCCATTAATTGTGTGTGGCACCATAGTTAGTTAAAATGTATTCTTTGCCAATTATTTTCTTTTATCGTTTTCTAAATTAATGCCAATGATATGAATATATATATATAGCAAAAGTTTTAAATGTGTTAGACAATTTTTTATTTTTTTAAAAAATTTTTGGACTTTGATTTCTAAGAAAAATAATTTAATATTAGCAAAGTTGTAGAAATATGCCTAGTAAAAAGTAACTGTTTAACAACAACTGAATTTTAAACATATTTTCAAAAAAAAATTAAAACTTTTTCTCAAACATCTAGATTAGTTTAGTTGGTACCCCCCCTTCCCTTCCTTCCTTCCTCCTTCTTTTCCTCTTTCTTATAGGGGTTGTAGAAGTGTTAATGTCCAATCTTGACTCATCTTATGGTTAAATCACACCAAGCTTGAGGTAGCTTTTTGTTTAAACAATTCTGAAATTAATTAAAAATGTAAAAGGGGTAAAATAATAGATAAAGGCATATTTGATCTCATTTTGAAAACTATCTTTTTTTTTTTTTAATGTAGTTTTGAGATTAATTAAATATGTAAAGGGAAAGAAAAATAGATAAAAATATATTTGATCTCATTTTGGAAACAAGAAAAACCAGTAATTAGATTTGCCATTCTTTATTTCCCATCTGTGAACCATATGATATCATAAACAGTAAGGAACCCCAAAAAAATATAAAAAAAATCTTGTTTATGGGGGAGAGCCACATCGTTTCACCCACTATGAAAGATAATAATGCAGTTGATGCTTTTATATGCACTCCCATGGCTCATGTATTAGTGGGGAAGTTGTACTCGGGGATAGAAAACTCTCCCTAAAATGTAAATTATCATTTCTAAAACAATTGAAGCATATATAAAAATAGGAAGAAGCTTCTCTAAGAAAGTGGAATAGAAAAGTGTATCAATGAAGAGTGACACAACAGTTAGTTTTATACATAGGATGACTTTGATTTCATTTCATTTCATTTCATGAGAGAGAGAGAGAGAGAGAGAGAGAGTCTGTGTGTGTGTGCTAGCGTACCTTCCCTTTGAGAGCATTTTCCATGAAAAAATTTCAGTCATTTTTTATATAATCAAGAGTTCCATTGGGAGGCCTCTATGTAATGAGAATGCAAACAAGATCACAGGTAACACCCAAAATAAGCAACATATGAAGACATCTACTAGTGCAGCTGGTTGGTACCCTGCCAATAGAGAGAATCTATCTTTGGCAACACCAAGTTCGATACATCCGTATCCATCTAGTATCTGGCATTCTCACACAAAATTGATATCAATATGCATTTACTAATATAATACTGATATTTCAATCCATGCTACTTAGTTCGTAATCAAAGTTAAAAAAAAAATAAGCAAAAACAATCGACTAGTAAACAATGCGATTAATTAGTTTCGACCTTGTAAGTCATTAATTACCATGATATTCCTCTAATTTTTTTTCTTTTAGTGAGAGGATTCTTTGAACAAGTGACATAAGGGATCACACCAATGGCGTACATCGAAATGGTATCATACATACAAATGCAACAATAGTATTCATGAGAGAAAAGATGCTAGTGCACGGTGCACCCTCCCCTGGCTTTGAGAACTTTTTACCCTTTTTTTTTTAATTAAAAAAATACTATTAAAAAAGCTATCTTTGTCAGGATTTGTTTCTTTATTAATTCAAAAAGAAAATAAAAAAAAGAGTTGAATTAGTTGACGTGGCCACGTCAAACCATCCATTAGTAGTGTTTGTGACCCCACGGATTGGTAATCTCACCCACTTACCTAATATTTATTGGATATTTTTCCTATTCAAATTGCGGCTTTGCCATAATTTTCATTTCTTATATTCACTTATATTTTAAGATACTTAAATAAAATGGGAAAATATCTCTTAGCATGAAAGAAGAGGTTCTCTTTTAACCACGTGGCAAAAATATATAAACTTAATGAATGGGAAGCTAATAAAATAGCATATTAAATCCTCTAAGGTCCAAAGCCTTATCCTCTTTGATGAGAGGCAACTATATTTTTTTTCAACTTAAATAAAAATAAAAATAAAATAAAATAAAATCTTGGTATAACGTAGGGAAACGTCTAGACACAACAGACACGAAATGATAGTACTTCTTTCACACTTGTGTATGCTGAAGATGCTCTCACCTGACTAATAGGGTTCTTTCACCCAATTTTATCCATTGGATCGAAATGGCTATATCAGTGGTATCGATCATTCAATATTTACCTATACCATTACGGGATTGATTGCACAAAAATCAAAGAGAGAATCATAGTAAAAGAAAAGGAGAAAAGAATCCTACCCCCTTGCATGTCTCTACGCTCAGATACAGACAATCACAAAAAAACCGTGCTGCCCCCACCCAGATGCCTTCAAATATTTTCCCACTGAACTGCATGCTAGTGAGTGCAGTAGCCACACAAGCGGATAGGGTTCTCGTGCCCCTGAAAAAAATAGTATCCAATTCTTGAGAGGTAAATTCATCTGATACGACCAACGATATTGATGTCGATCACCTTCAACTAAATCCTTGTTGCTGAGTGGAAAATAATTGCATAATTGGAGATTAACTCACCCAATCAACTTAATGAGCATAAAAATGTATCATGGGTTGTTTTCATAATAATGCTTATGATAGTGATTATGTCTCCTAGGGGGGATCTAGTTAAGGTAATCATATCACATGAGAAAAAAATGATCTAGAAGGCAATTGTGACAATACCGATATATGTCGGAAGAAACCCTTTCCATTCATTAAATTGGTCAGATGGTTTAGCTAAGGTCACATAGGGAGATAATTGTTTTCCTAATGTTTATTCATTTCATGAATTTACATAAATACCCTTATATGCATTTCTGTCATTGATGATGTGGTTCCTTATCCACATGTGATCCAATCACTATCCTTGTTTGATTCTTAATGGAACAACATCAACTTACATCATCAGATAGAATAGGGATCAAAGCAGAACCAGGGTTATAGATATCGGTATCGGTGGTCATATCGGACATGTATCAAAGATAGATTCAAAAATTTGCCATATATTCTTGATGTGTATAAGTATCATATTGGTATCAAACATTGAAGAATTCGATATTAATATGATACCGATGGTCGGACACCTTGATCCATCATGAGAGAGAAAGATGATTTTTTTTTTTTATAGGGCAATTATTATCATTTCTTATACTCACCCATATTTACTCCAAAGTCTCTACCCTAAACTTCTTTTCTAATTATCCCGAAAAACGTAAAGTTCCATCTAGCCTTTTCCCTTCATATTCTAAAAATCCCACATTATGCCTCTATTATGGTAGCCCCATCGCCTTGGTTGGACCCCTACCTCCCTGTCTTCGTCTTCATCTTCCCTGCCCCACTCCCTCTCCTCCCGTAGCCCCCTGTTGCAGCTCACATCTGACTTGCCACCACCCCATGCCTCCCACCCTCCATCCTAAATCCTTATGTACCCATTAAGCACATTGAAGTAAAAGGTACCTTTTGTAGTGACTTTCCATTCAGCCGCTCCAATTTCCCCTGAGCAAGCTGCAACTCTGTTAATTCGAAACATTTGGCAGCTCTGATGAGCTGATTGGTATGGCGGTTATATTAATCATTTGATTGTCATGGGTGTAAACTTTGAGTTTATGTTATGTTTGTCTCGAATTCTTGATTTATTTTGAAGAATGATGTATTTCGATAATTTTTTTGTGGTGATTCGAATAAGATTTTCTCTTAAATCTCTGATTGTAGCATAGAGGTTAAGCCGATATGCCTCAGGGTATGGTTTGACTCGATTGATTACGTATCGATGGATCGATCTACAACTTGGAGGTGTACATAATATACTATTGTCTTGTTGAGTAAACATTAGATTTTGAGGGTTTTTCGTGTTAGGGTTTCTGAGCGATTTTTCTTATCACGATTTGATGTTCTTGATCAATCTCCATTGTAACCTCCTTTTGCTACATAGTGAATTTTCTTCTTCTTCGCTCAAGGATGTAGCACACCTTATCAGTGTGTGAACTTGTTAAATTTTTGTGTTGTGAGAATGTGTTAGTTTTTTTTTTTCATATCAGTTTTTGTTTGTTCTAGCAATTTCCTTCACCGCATGCTAGGTTCACCACATCTTTCTAAGATTCACTAACTTCATTAGAGTTTTAGCATATTCTCTAAAATACCCTCTCGCATGCATCTAAAATCCAGATCAAGAGATTCTCTTTCATGAGTGTGGATAAGTGATAGTAATTGCCTCTTCTTTGTTTCAAACCTAGAAATAAAAATAAATAAACAAATACAAATTTGTACAATGATGTTTTGGCCCAATGGATAGACCAAACTAAAATGGGAAAGTCTCAAATTTTGGTTGCTTAAGTAACCATCTAATGTATAGATTTTCCCTCAATCCTATCAGAAAACTTAGCCATCTAAGAGTCAAAGCAACCAATTTATTAAGTCTAGTATTAAATTTTTTGGTCATTAGCTCATTGCTACATCAATCGTACTATAACCTTCATTTATTTAGGGTTACATTAGTATTAGAATTTGTTTGGTTTCTTTATTTTCTTTTTTCCTAACAAAAATATAATAATTTTAGAACTTTCCAACCATTTTTTAGAACTTCATTCTATATGGTGACCAAGTCCTCTTGGGCTTAAGGTTGACTCATTATAAGAGGATAGAGCTCACACCTTACGGACAAATTTGCTTCCACCTATGCTACCATGTGGATGGTATGATGAATGTGTGTCATGGTCTTGCGTATTTTTCCTCTTAAATATTGTTTTAAGCTATCTAACATGTATGCTAGTAGGGGTGTCAATTTGTGGCCCGAACCGGGTAAACCGACCAGGATCGACCATTTAAAGACCGGCCCGGCCCGGACCGTTTATTAAAAGTGTCGGGCTTGAGCCCGGCCCGTTTATAAATGGTCGGTCTCGGTTTGCTACTTGAACCGTCGGCGCTGACCGAGACCGACCGAATAACGCCCGACGAGACCGGCCTATTGTGCACCGACTTGGCCCGACCCTTTAATGATTGTAGAATACCTATTTTACCCCCCAAATTAAAGAATAAAAACTAAAAAGTAAAGACATGTTCACATTTTAAATAATGGTTATATTTTGTATCATTTATTGATTTATTGTCATTTTTTTGGGCTTGCATAAGTGGGCCGGAATATAATAGCACATTTTAAAGAGGGCCCGTTTAAAAACCGGTTAAAGCCCGTTTAACATTAAACATGTCCGTAGCCCGGTTAAGGCCCGATTAAAGCCCGATTAAGGTGGCCCGATTATAACCCGAGACCGACCGACCGAATATAAAGTGTACCATGCCCTCAATAACTAAGCCCGATTAGTTAAATGGGCGGACACGGTGTAGCCTTTGAAAGTCTTCAAGCCCGATTAAGCCCGACCGAAACCGAACCGGCCCGACCGGTTGACACCCCTATATGCTAGTGTCTATCTATGTCTATCTCTCATCCCTTGTAAAAAAAATAACATAAGGAGCTAGGCTCTAATATATGCCACACAATTAGAATGGAAAGTCAATCTCATTACTTTTTTATGTATAAAGGATTTTGAATGAGATATATACCTAGAGGTATGTTGTTGCTGATATCTACTCCCTTCTCCCTTCTCCCTTCTCCCTCCTCTTCTTATTAAATATGTGAACCCTCTTCTCTTTCCTCCTTAAATATTATGTTTCATTGTCCCTTACTGACTTGATCCATAAGAAATCAATATAAATAGATATCATGCAGATCCTTTTCCCATAATACTGGCATGGGATTAAAGGGGTGAGATACCTAGGTAGTTTTTCTTTCTCACCTCTTTTTATCTAACAAACAAGCGGGGCTAAGTAAAAATAACTGAGAACCAAAATGAAAAAAGAAATTTGAGTATTGATTCTTCATGCATAGATTTTTTTTTCTTAGTGGGGCGTGGTTTGGGGTGGGGGAGGAATAAGATTTATTGTATCCTCACCTATGTTTAGCAAAACAGGTAAAAGAGTCTTAGCGTATACTACATTGTCAAGTAGGACACTATCAGAAGAGGGAGAGGTGTCATTCCTGGCACAAGGAGAAGGCAGAGGACCAAAGCCAATAATACCATTTATTCATTTATTTATTTATTATTATTAATTTAATTTTATTTTATTTTATTTTATTTTATTTTTTATTTTTTTTATTTTTTTTATTTTTAAGTATGGACCATCTTATCTTGGATCCTCTAGAATGAATCCTTTATACTATATTCAAATAGAGGGAAAGAGTATCACAAATATGTTTTACTTTTTGGTATGTCACAAATATGTTTCAGATGTTATTAATCAAAGGGAGAACGCCAGGCACACGTTGGTGTATCATAAACTAACACTCATTATGTATATCTCTCTCCCTCCTTTAAAGGGACTCGTTACCCCTCATGTATTATAGGCCATGCTGCACCTCAGTGGTTCAGCCCTCTAGTTTATCACACATAGGCATTGTGTCTATCTATCTCCCTTGATTAGAATACCTCTTTAATTATTTTCCGCAACCTTTGAAGAAACCATGAAATATTATTATGTCTTTGATTAATAGATTTGGATTAACACTTAGTTGAGTAACTCCACAATTTTTGATAAATGATGAAATTAATCTTAGTACCCTCTAATTAATTATTAAAATATGATCCTTAATAAGGATTACAACAAAGACTTGGTGTGTGGTAATACCAATTTTTTATTAAATAAAATTAATCTTTTTAGGTTTTAAATTCTGGTAGATTAGGCAATCAATGGCCATTTCTCAAATTTGAATAGCTTCTGGTAAAAAAAAAATCACATCTTACAATCCACAGCATTTGTAGTTTTATCGTTCTTTTCAATAATAAATTAAGCCCTTTTCTTCTTTTAACCGCTCAATAATTTTTCAACTATATTTTTAGAGAAGCCTAGGTCTCTTAAGAATTGAAAATTTAAAATCTATTCATTTACTAAAAGTTGACAATAAATGGTAAGGTTTAGGAAATCTTCATGTTTGAAATGATTTTAATTTGCATTTTTTGCAAATAATATGAATTAGCAATTTAATAAGAAGATTAAGGTATTTTTTGCATTTTTTATGAACAGATATATGAAATAAATGCTATGCTTAAAAATCTTAAAATTATTAATTGTGCATATTCTTATAATAACATATATGTTTACTTTTTGTTTTTGTGATGCACATAAATATACAACAAAAACAAAAAGGAAAAACCCCAAAAGATACCATCATAGGTTGTGTTTGGTAGTCATTCAGTTCTAGAAATGACGTTTTATATCAAAAACAGAATTTTTAGTTTTTGTATTAAAATGCCGTTTAAAAAAAAAAATGATGTTTGATGAACATGTTTCAGGAACGATTACTCTAGTTGTTCATTTTTTTTGAATTTAAAACGAAATCAAAATGACGGAACAAGGTTTCATCGTTTCATCATTTTGTATTTCTAGTGTATTTTTTTTTTTTTTCATTTTGTTCTAAAAAAACTAAGTTGACATCAAATGTTTTATTCTATTTTTTTATTCCCATAGAACAAAGCCATATAGATTTGTGAGCTTATGATTCAATCAATTATTGAAAAATAATTTCTTTTAATTTGCATATTTCATAGTTAAGCACAAGATTTCACCTGACTTGTTCAATTAGGGCAGCGAGGGACATGTGAGGTTGCATTTAAAAAAGTTGCAAACAGTCAATTTCATGTTTTTAACAACTTTTAGGAAACAAAAGATGTCCTTCCATAGATATATACAACTCAATTCAGTGAGAGACATGTGAGGTTGCATTTAAAAAGTTGCAAACAATCAATTCCATTTCTTTAACCAATTTTAGAAAACAAAGATGTCATTCCATAGAATTATACTAGTATATAACCCAACTCAACCTTATCTCAACTATAAATATGGTTAAATGGGATTGATTACGTAGAGACATTTTCTTTAAGAAGTTCTATACAAAATCATACTTATCACTAGTCCTAAAGTACGCATGTCTTTTCTAACTACTTCTCTTCAAGAAATTTTAGATTTACATCAACTCTTTTAGCTTTTTCGGTCTGAATCAAATCATCCCTTCATAGCGGAGAATTCAAATGTCTCTGTTGCACACTTATACACCTCAAACGACTTTCTCATAACTCATCATATATTGGAGTTACTTCTAAATTATTTCTAAGTTTATCCTTCATAGTTTTATCATTCATTCATCTCAACATATTCATATCATCTACAACAAGCTTATCTTTCTCTAGCTAAGATTCAGTTTTATACATCAGTGTCAGTCATATAATTGTTTTATAAGATTTTCATTTAAGTTTTTAAGGGAATAGGTATATCACATAACATTCATGACGCACCTCTTCACTTCATCCAACTTATTTTTATTATTTATGTAACATCATCGGCTAGTTTCTTATTGACATATGTGTTACAAAAACTTTTTTTAAAAGGGAGGCACACATTAAAAATTGAATTTATTTTAGAGAAAAAAAAAAGCATAAAACGTAGTGTGGCCACAACACTCAGACACGATAAGAGATAAAATGACTGCCCCAACCTATAAAGAACAGAAATCCCCCCACTGTTAATATTTACATGTGTATCCCAAATCCCAACACTAGTGTAGGGCCATACTACCTTTTAGGGAACCCTCTCCCTTTACTCAATCATTCTCATGAGTGAAGGGGGAAGGTTCGGGCAGCCAGGGCCAATGTCTGGGTTTGTATCACATTACCATTGTAGCACAAACTATTTGTACTATCATATAGTGGACAATATACTATTAACCATGGATGTAGGGGACGGTATCGGTGCCAATATCAATCCGATATTGATCTGAATCATATTGGATTGGCACGTATGGTTAATTTTGCCCTTTTTTTTTCTTTAAGTACAATTTTTTACTGTTTTATCCCTGAAAAGATGTGGATAATTGATCCGAATTGATTGGAGATTGGGGATTGGTTTCAGTCAATATCAATTCAGTATGACCGATACAATACCGATATTTGAAACCATGCTACTGACACTTTCTAGAGCCTGCTCCACAACCATCCTTTTAAGATTTGGTATCAGATCGTTTGTATCAATCGTGATCGACATCATCCTGACTGCTACGAATCGGTTGATGCAATATGAATATGATTTCTTATGATAAAATGGTTTTGTTTCAAAATCAGACGGGTATAACCTATACGTATCTGTATCGGTGGGGATCTAATCCATGTCGGCAACTACCCAAAACGGATAAGAACATATTTTCTCAACTGCATAGAACGATCGTGAAGTGCCATCTCTTTCAAGGGCATTTTAGTCAACACGGCAAAGATCACGTCGAATAAATCTATTCGCTCCAATAGTATGGCATTTTCGTAATATTGGAAAAACAAGAGGACATTTCAGTAAAGCTCCTTCAATAAATATTTCAGAAATGGTGAGAGACGATTGCGGCCTTCCTGCTACTGTAGAGTAGTGCTTCTTCATTGCAGAGAAAAGCTAAAAACATCTCTCTCTCTCTCTCTCTCTCTCTCTCTCTAAAATCTCAATCGAGCTTGCTGCCATGAACAGTTGCAGCGACCTTTCTGTGGATGCTAAAGCTTTGAAACCCTTCCTTGATTTCGGTGCTTTGTAGATATATATAATAAGAAAGAGGAAAAGAAAGAAAGGGATTGGTTTCTCTTCTGCTTTTGCCTTTCTTTATTCTCTCTCCCTGTTCTACTTTCTGCTTTGGACTCTACTTGTTACCCTCTATTCTCACTGTAATTTGGATTTCGGGAATAGAAAGCTGTGGACTGTTGAGATCCAAGATTTGTGTTCAGTTCCTGTACACGTTTCGATTTTGTTTTTCTCTGTGGCCGTGAGGGTAAGGTGGCTTTTGCCAGTTCAAGCGCTTCAGCCTTTTCTGGATTCCTAACCGAATCATTGGGAGCTGAGGAGGGGTTTTAGCTTCTGCTGGTGACTTTGCTGTTCTATTTGTGATTTAATGGCGCAGAGCTGGAAATGGAGAAGATTCATGGTTTCTGTTGTTTACCGTGAGTTGCTTTAGCTTTCGATTTGTCTGAAGCAGCTTGATGCTTGAAGTTCTCGATGTGCTGGGGGATTGAGGAGATTGGCTGTTGATGGAGAGTTGAAGAAGAGAGCAGAATTTGCCATTACTGCTGTCTGCCTAGTTATATCACTTGTTATTATTGCCTCCTTCAATTACGATCTAGGGTTTTATTTGCTGGTTTTTCCTTTTCCCGATCTACTTTAAACATATCATTAATTACTTAGTTTCCTGGGGAAAGGACGGGGGATTTCTGAATTTGGAGTTCAGATCATCAAGGATGTATGCGTCTTTAGCATCCTCAAAAGACATGGATCTTCTGTTCCCTTCGACTTCCAAGCATTCGGAAGGAGAACTGCAACAGAAAAGTAGAGAAACCATGGTTTCCGATCGCCATCAGCAGCAGCAAGAGCTGAATTCCGGTCTGATGCGATTTCGCTTTGCCCCGAGCCCCCTGCTTGCAAATTACGTGGACGGTAGCAGCGAAGACGGAGAAGGAGGAGCTGATGATTTCCTACAACCTCGTTCTTCAAGTCCCGAAGCGGAGAGCATGTTTGCGAGGTTCTTGTCTTGTGGTGGCGGTGTCGCTGGACCTCCCTCACCTGATATCCGTGAGATCGGCGACAAGTCTCCAGCAGTATCGGCGACTCCCACCGGAGCGGTTAATCAGAGAAATTCTCAATTCGTAGCATCCATGAAGCACGAAGCATCTGAGGTTGTTCCTCAGCAGAATGGATACTCTGCCGCTGCTTCCCAAATGCTTTATCAAGCTCCGCCGCCGGCGCCTCTGCCCAGCCAGAGCTCAGCCTCCATGGATAATTCTTACGGGATGGTGAATTCGATAGTCATGGATCACAATCCTCCTCAAGTCAAGACTGCTAGCGCCAATTGCTCCAATCTTATCAGACACAGCAGCTCTCCCGCGGGGCTTTTCTCTCACCTAAACGTGGAAAACGGTACAGCTCTTCACTTCTTCGAACCTTTTCCCTTAACGTTTCCATAATTACTGACAGTTCTTTGAAGACCAGTTGAAGTATTTGATTATATGCAAATCCCCCTCAAATTTTTTCATTTTAGCGAGGGATCGAGTTTTTTGGCGTTAAATATTAGCTCCTAATTTTTCAGTTACCATTAATGATTTCAGAATGAATTACTGAGAACTTGGCAATTAACAGGTTACGGGTCAGTGAGGAGAGTGAGGAATTTCAGAGCCGGGAATGGTATTAATGGAGAAGCAGCTTCAGGGGCGAGCAGGTTGAAGGGTCAGATCAATTTCTCATCTGGGCCTTCTTCTTCGGGGTTAATGTCTCAGATTTCTGAAATTGGTAACGAAAGCATTGGAGCTAATAGCCCAGATGATGGAAGCCTGGGAGACAGCAATGGTTACATGCCGGGCTTCTCGATTGGTTCTTGGGATTCTGCACTTGTTTCGGAGAATTTTTCTGGTGTCAAAAGAGCTAGAGATATCGATGGAAAGGTGCTTTCTGGTTTAATCCCATCGGAGATTCAGGTAGAATTTATAGATGGTTTTTGTATAATCATTAATTGAAGATCAAATCCCTCTTTATTTTGTTCATTTTTTTTTTTCCTGATTGTGTTATTTCTCAGAATGGAGAAGTAGGGAATCGTCCTCCTGGTTTGACCCATCATTTTAGTTTACCAAAGACCTCCGCAGAGATGGCTGCCATGGATAAGTATTTACAGTTTCAAGAATCTGTTCCTTGTAAGATACGAGCCAAGCGGGGTTGTGCCACTCATCCTCGGAGCATTGCAGAGAGGGTAAAACTAAAATCTTAAAACTTAACACTTAAAACTGAAAAAGCTTTTCTAACGACTGCGATCTTCGTTTTCATTGTTGAATAGAATAATATGTTTTTCTGGTTAAACTAATTTTCAGGTCAGAAGAACCCGGATTAGTGAAAGAATGAGAAAATTACAGGAGCTTGTCCCCAACATGGACAAGGTAAAACCTTTCAGACATCACTTCTTTTAAGAACAATTTATGCTTTTAATTGGAAGTTCAGAGCCTCAGACCCAGACGTTTCTTCTTTGCAGCAAACCAACACAGCTGACATGCTAGACTTGGCAGTGGACTACATTAAAGACCTACAAAAACAGGTCAAGGTATGGCGACAATAACTCAGAAGTCAGAACCTGCAAAGCCCACCAAATTAAGCAACCCATTTTTATCTTTCCTTGACAATTTCCATTTTCTCTTGCAGAATCTCAAGGATGGTCAGGCTAACTGTACCTGTTCCAGCAAGTAGAAGCCATGGTCAAGTCCTGTGGCTTCTGTAGAGATGTAAAAGAAGAAACTATGGCAGAGGAGATATTTAGCAAAGCTTTCTCTTTGTAGGACAACAGAGGTGGAAGAAGAAGAGGAGTATTGTTGGGGTGGAGGTATGGAGGAGAGAGAAAGGGGCTGCTAAGAATTTCCAATAGCAAAGAAAGATCCATGTCCACTAGTGCAACAAAAGCTACTGATGATGACATAGAAAAGGGGCAAAACTGTATAGCATATGTACCACAAATTAGCTTTGTAATGCAGTTTACTGGTTCAGTTGAGTACTAGAACCAATTTATCTGAATTCCTCAGAAGAGTTAGAAGAGAGAAGAGAAATACAAACCCCATAATGGGAGGATATAAAACTACAATTTGGAAAGCAAAATGTACCCTTTTCAACGGTCAAAAGGGGGGGGGGGTGGTTTCCCACCGGCGTATCAATTGTGTGTACCATTATACCTTATCGGCTGTTGCTGTGTTTATCTTGGACCTGCTTTTGATCTGTTGGTTTTTTGAGCTGCCCAGATCAAGATAGTTCTCTTCCCTGATTTTCGACCTCAAGTCTAAGCATCACTCACCTTACATGTATATTAGTCAAGCATGGATACAATGGAGGTGGGACTATGAATCCCACCACACCCTCACGTATAGGTGAAATGAAACGTTGTATATGTGGAAAGATGAAAGACATGCAACATGAGGGAAAGAACAAGAAAACTTGGGCTCTGATACCGTGTTTGATAATCTAACTCAAAACCTTGAGACATTGGGTCGGGAAACTTTCTCAAGTATACAAAGGTGCAAATGAACCTCTCTGGAGGACTAAAACTCCCCCAACATTGGAATATCCACAGTTTTGGTGAACCAGATGGGATGGTCGATGATAGGTGTTGCTGCCAAAAACCCCGCTGGTCCAACCTACACAAACACAGATGACGGAGGCCCGGAACTTTGTCCGGGGTTAGTCCTCCGACGCTCAAGTCAGGGTCGGCCGCACAGTTCAATAAGGGAGTAATGGTGAGGGTGTTCCAGCTTACCTTCCCCTTTCTTCCGTGCCTTCTTATATAGCTCTTTGGCCTTAGGGTTTTTCCCCTTCTTCCCTCTTAGAGTCCTACTAGGATACGTCCAACCTTCTGGGGGAATATTCCCCTCATGCAGACGACGTGATCCCGTGATTCCGCGGCGTGCCTCGTGATTGGCGTGCTTGAGTGTGAGTGGTTTCTTGGAGCCTTCGTCAGCGGAGGACACGTGTCCCGTAGTGACACGTGTCATTGCCCCACCGAGAGGTCATTTTGGCTATATCGGGAGCCCCTTACTTCCACTAGGAGCTTTTTCCCGTGGGAGTAACCATCTTCTTAGGTTGACTTGTTCCTTGGCCTTGGCATTTCCAGTGACCAAGGCTTGGGGTCGATCGAGAGAAAGACCTTTGGCCGCTTGATCGGCTTTATGAGCCCCTCGAGGTGGGACTCTTGGTCGAGAGCCTGCTCGGCTTTGCGAGCCCCAACGAGGAGGGACCCTCGGTCAGTCCGTTCGGCTTTGGCCGAACTCCCAACCGAGGAGGGACCCTCGGTCAGGTCCGTTCGGCTTTGGCCGAACTCCCAACCGAAGGAGTGACCGCTCGGCTGCGAGTCCACGGGGGACTCGGTCGTTTGGCCGAACTCCCAACCGAAGGAGGGACCCTCGGTCAGGTCCGTTCGGCTTTGGCCGAACTCCCAACCGAAGGAGGGACCCTCGGTCAGGTCCGTTCGGCTTGGCCGAACTCCCAACCGAAGGAGGGACCCTCGGTCAGGTCCGTTCGGCTTTGGCCGAACTCCCAACCGAAGGAGGGACCCTCGGTCAGGTCCGTTCGGCTTTGGCCGAACTCCCAACCGAAGGAGGGACCTTCGGTCAGGTCCGTTCGGCTTTGGCCGAACTCCCAACCGAGGAGGGACCTCGGTCAGGTCCGTTCGGCTTTGGCCGAACTCCCAACCGAGGGGACCCTCGGTCAGTCGTTCGGCTTTGGCCGAACTCCCAACCGAAGGGGACCCTCGGTCAGGTCCGTTCGGCTTTGGCCGAACTCCCAACCGAAGGGGACCCTCGGTCAGGTCCGTTCGGCTTTGGCCGAACTCCCAACCGAAGGGGACCCTCGGTCAGGTCCGTTCGGCTTTGGCCGAACTCCCAACCGAAGGGGGGACCCTCGGTCAGGTCTGTTCGGCTTTGGCCGAACTCCCAACCGAAGGGGGGACCCTCGGTCAGGTCCGTTCGGCTTTGGCCGAACTCCCAACCGAAGGGGACCCTCGGTCAGTCTGTTCGGCTGGCGAACTCCCAACGAGGGGACCCTCGGTCGTCTGTCGGCTTTGGCGAACTCCCAACCGAAGGTGAGATCGTTGCTAGGCTGCTTGGTCCATTCGGTCGCAAACCTCGAGGCTTCGTACCACGATGGCGGTGCCATTAATGCTCGGAAGTCGATCGCCATCCTTCCATCTATATAATGTGGGGGGCCATTTGTGGGGCAACCTTTCTTTTTTCCCTTCGGAGAGCTCACCTTCGGCCTCGGACCCCTTTCTAGCCTCGTCCACTTCTTCCTTAGCTTAGCAACAAGTAAGTGATGTCTTCCTCGTCGCTCTGCCCATCGTCCCATGAGAGGTCAAGACCAAGGCAGGTATAGGAGTCTGGGAAGTCCGAGGATGTCCTCGGACTCCACCGACTCTCCCTCCTCCGCGACTCATCGTCGGCCCACCGTCGGGGTCCAAGGGTGGCTCCAACGGTGAGGAGTTCAGGAGAGGTGCTCGGCCGAGCCTGAACAGAGCCCCTAGAAGTTGAGGCCCTTAAGATTGTCTCCACGATGGGCGAACCGAAGCTGGAGGAGCTAAGGGCCTCCTTGGCGTTTGGATGCTTCGAGCTCCGTCCGACCCTCGCCGAGCCAGCTATCGGAACCCCGATGAGTTGTGCTGACAAGGAGGCCTTCAAGGCGGCCTTGGTGCCCTCCACCCCTTCTTCACCAAAGTGTTTCGGCACTATGGGTAAGCCCGACCAGCTAACGCCGAATGGGTGGCGACAAGCATTAAGCCGTCATCTTCTTTATTCGCACAAGAGGCCTCTCTCCTCCGACTCTTCATAACGCTTTCTTCTTGAGCTGTAAGGGACTTACGGGCTGGTACTATTTTGCCCCGAAAGGACCTTCGGCTCTGAAGGGTTACCCACCTCCATCCATGGATGGAAGGAAAAGTACTTCTTCGTGAAGTCGACCGGGGGTGCCCTTGCACGGATGCAGGACATCCGGACCTTAGGGATGTGAACTCCGCCCGCCCTATTAAGGCGAGCGAGTCGTTGGCGATAGCGGCGGCGGGAAGTGTTCTCCGGTCGAGGCCGATCGCCTCAAGTCCGACGCCATCCTCTTCAAGTTCGGGCTTAGCCGTGAGTTAAGCTAGACTCCGTCTTCTTCCTTCGATTTCGGTCCTTCGTACTAATGCTTGTTATTTCTTCTGCATGCAAGTCACAGGCGAGGCTAAGGCGCCGCCGCAAGACGAGCCAAGATAAAGGAAGCCAAGGCCCTGACGCCTCCGGCAGAAGCCCAAGAGGAAGGAAAAGCGGGCCGTCTTTGAGACCCGAAGAAGAGGCCAGGTGGAGGGGTCGATGGCCGAGGTGTCCAAGCCCTCAGCTGCTCCTGGGATGGTGCGCTCAAGACCCTTCGTCGCCATCGCCTCCCGAGGCCCGAAGGTCCGTCGTCGAGGGCCGAGGTGGGGTTCATCCCACAATGGTCGGTGAAGGAAGCGACTCTCGACCGTCGGACGGGTTGCGAGAGTTGGTGACGAAGGAGTCTTCCCAGCGCCACGGCCGAGGCAAGGGAGCGACCTGCTCACCTCGGCGTGCATCTTCATGGCGGGGTAAGCTGGTCCTCCTTCTCCTTCGGTCTTCTTGCCTCTTTTCTACTTGTGCTATGTGTATATTTTTATTCGACCTTGTGCTTTGTGCGGGCTCAAAACCGGATGGGTCACTGGTCCTCGAGCCGAGGCCATGAGTCGGGAGCTTGAGGCGGCGAGAGGAGAAGATCTCCCTAGACAATGAGCGCTCCACCCTCCTCGAGAAGGTGGAGCATCGAGAAGGACTTAGCCCTAGGCGCCGAGAGTCGATCGAGCTCTGGAATTGAAGTCACTGGCGAGGCCCGCCTTGGAAGCCGGCCGAGGGGTCGAAAGTCGGTCCTCCGAGGCCTTCAAGGAGGAGATCACGACGCCATCGCCCGAGGTACACCATGGGTGCTACCGAGGTCCGAGATTGGGTCCTCGGGCACTATCCTGGGGTTTCCTTTGCAGACAGGCCTCATCTTGAGGGACGACGATCGGGCGGTGCCATCGGCCACCGAGGTTGCCGACGCCGCGGTGGAGGCGGCAGCGAGGAAGAGAGATCCGCCGCATCGGAAGTCCCTCCGACCCCGATCGTGGGGTTCGGACAGAGGCGCTCCCGCAAGACGAGGCCGAACCCGATGGGCGCTCCTTAGGGTCGCCCGGCTCTCAGCAGCTTGCCCCGTCATGTAGCTAGCCTTGGCCTTAGTGTAGTTTTTGCCTTGGGCTTTTTGTAATCCTTGCCTTGGCCTTGTGTAATCCTTGCCTTGGGCCTTTATGAATGAAATCATCTTTCTTCATTTGTTCATTTGACGATCTTTGATTCATAAATAATTGCAAAGGGCGAAACCCTAGTTGTCCATAGGCGCATGGCCCGAGACTTGGCGAGGTCGACACGCTAGCAAGTCGACGAAGGCCGACCTGTAATCACTAGCAATATTTTACAAGTGTTTTCCCTCTCGGCTCCAACGAAGGGTTTGTCCATCGCATGAATCGGGCCTTGGCAAGGTGGTCTATTCGATGGCAACCACCAACCAGTTGTGTACCTCGGCTCGGCGAAGGGTTCACCAAGGTCGACTCTTCGATAGAAAGGATCCACAGTAAGTCCACCAAGGTCGATGAATCCCGTAACCCGGTGACCTCGGCTCAAAGGTCGATGAAATCGCCGTAATCCACCAAGTGTGAACCTCGGCTCGGCCGAAGGTCGATAGAATCGCCGTAATCCACAAGTGTGAACCCTCGGCTCCGCCGAAGGTCGATTGGATGCTAAGTCTTCACCGAGGGTTTACTGTTAGTAAGTCGACGAAGGCCGACCCTGAAAACACTTGGCAATATTTTACCAAGTGTTTTCCTTCTCGACTCGAGCCGAAGGGTGCACCGAAGGTCGAGGGTGCACAAGATACCCTCGGCTCCGGAGAAGGTGCGTAGATGCTACCCTTCGGTCAGTCCGTTCGGCTTTGGCGAACTCCGAGCCGAAGGGGTGATTGAGCCTCAAGGTGTGGACCTTCGATCGTCGTTCCTCAAGGTTAGAGGTAATCAACTGGGGATCCTCGATTCGTAAACCAGCTCTCGTATTATTCATGAATTAAATCTTGCGATTTCAAGATGAATCACAATTTAAAAGGTTCGAAGAGCAATAGTTGCAAAGAACGCGGAAATAAAAACTAACGAGCCACTTTACTCTGGTGGAATTTTCTTAGATTATCGAGTTCCACGATCGGGTACCCTTACTCCCCGTAGTCTCTAGGTGGTAGGACCACGGTCGTATTATCCTCGAGACTCGAGGGGCCTTCCCACTTGGGTCTAGCTTCCTTGATGCCTTGGGTCCGACACTTCCGTCCTTCGAGGACAAGGTCGCCTGCCTAAACTCATTCTTCGGACTTTGGTGTTGTAGTGCTGGCGATCCTCCGTTGGTAGGCGGCCATCCTTTCTGTGAAGCTTCTCGGTTTACGCCAAGAGGTCCAAATTTGCGAGTCCTTCGTCATTTTCAGTATTCGTTGTAATACCGAACCCGATGGGTAATAGCCCCTATCTCCAGGGAGTACACTTGATGCCGTATGTTAGCATGAAGGTGTTTCTCGGTAGCTAACCTCTCGGTGGTGCGGTAGGCCCGAGAATGTGGTACAACTCGCGCCCATCGTCCTTTGGCATCATCTAGCCTCTTTTTATCCCTTGGAGTAACGTACGGTTGGTTACTTCGTTTGTCCATTGGTCGAGGATACCCGACGGAGGTTTTCTGTGATTGATGCGAGGGCTTCACGAAGCGTCGAAAGTTGGATTGGCGGCGAGTGCCATTATCCGTAACCACGCACAGGGGATTCGAATCTGATACCACCGCTCTCTGGAAGAAGTCCCTTATGTTCTTTTCATTATC
This sequence comes from Macadamia tetraphylla, assembly GCA_022985045.1. Taxonomy (NCBI): domain Eukaryota; kingdom Viridiplantae; phylum Streptophyta; class Magnoliopsida; order Proteales; family Proteaceae; genus Macadamia; species Macadamia tetraphylla. The sequence goes on along the minus strand of CM040963.1, from coordinate 4,938,009 downwards.
GTTGCTAGGGCTTGACTTCGCCACTTCGTGAAATAGTCGACCGCCACCACCACAAACTTCCTTTGTCTCGTGGCCAAGGAACGGACCTAAGATGTCCATCCCCACATGGCGAGCAGTCTGGGCTAGATAAGGGCGACAGCTCGGTGGAATGTAGCCTAGGCCGAGGCGAACATCGGCACTTGACGCATTTCCGACCGGTGCTTCGCGTCCTTCCTCATTGTCGGCCGATCTGAGCCCGCCTTAGTACTTTGTGAGCGGGCCGGGCTCCAAGGTGTTGGCCACATATCCCTTCATGCACTTCCGGAGCGCGTACTCGCGTCGGATGAATCCGAGCACTTGAGGTCGGTGAGGTAAACCCTATCTTGTCAACGTGTCATCCTTCAGGAAAAAGCGTGCCGACCTCATTCTTACTTTTCTTGCTTCGTCCTTATTCTCTGGGAGCTTCCCCTCCTTGAGGTATTCCATTATGGCGTCCATCCACCTTCGGCCATTTTCACCTACGGGTAACACCTCGTGGGGTTTCTCGATGCTTGGCTGTGGTAGTACTTCGAAATACACCGCTCGCCCAAGTTCCACGAAGTCGGAAGTGGCCAGCTGCGACAGTGCGTCTGCGCTAGCATTCTCTTCTCGTGACACCTGCTTTACCTCAAATTCCTTGAAAACCGCTGACCTTTCTCGCACCGTGTTCAAGTATTCGGCCATCCTCTGCTCTTTGGCCTCATATTCGCCATTCACTTGTCTCACCACGAGTTGGGAGTCGCTATTCACTATTAGTTCCTTCACCATCAAAGCCCGAGCCAGATTAATTTCGGCTATTATCGCTTCGTACTCCGCTTCGTTGTTGGAGGCGTCGAAGTTGAACCAGAGGCGACTCTACTTTGAAGCCTTCGGGCTTACCAGCACAATTCAGCGCCACTTCCATCCTTTGAAGCCCGTCCACATCTGATGTCCATGCCTCATCTGCTCGTCCCTCGGCGGATTCCTGCGGGTCATCGGGAATCGTCGTCTCCGCTATGAAGTCTGCGAGGGCCTGTGCTTTAATTGCGGTTCTCGGCTTGTACTGGATGTCGAACTCTCCCAACTCTATGGCCCAATTTACTAGACGATCGGACATATCTGGTCGTTGCGTATTCTCTTGAGGTGGTCGGTGAGTCGCATATTGTATGTGATGAAAATATGGTCTCGGCTTTCTTGCGGCGTCCACGAGGCGTCGCCACTTTTCCGCCTTCGGTATCTTGTCTCGGCATCTAATAGGGTTCGGCTGACATAGTATATCGGCCGTTGTTGCTTTCCTTCCTCTTTCGTCATCTGGCTTACTAAGAACCGTCGATCTGCAAGATACATTGTAGAATATCTCCGTGTTCGGCTTTGTCAGCAGTGGGGGTGCGGCCAAGTACTCCTTCAATTGTTCGAAAGATTTTTCGCACTCCTCCGTCCACTCGAACCTTTTAGCCCCTTTCAGCGCCTTGAAGAAAGGAAGGCATCTATCAGAAGACCGAGACATAAATCTTCCGAGGGCAGCTACCCGACCCGTCAGCTCCTGGACTTGCTTTACACTCGGGTGACCTCATGTCTCGAATGGCTTGTATCTTGGTGGGTTGGCCGATTCCTCTTTGAACGATGAAGCCAAGAAACTTCCCGAGGCTACTCGAAGGCACACTTTCTTGGGTTCACTTCATGCCGTCTGTCGTAGCACTTGGACGCCTCTTCCAAGTCTTGGATGTGTCTTTCACCTTGGCTTTTACGAGCATGTCGTCTACATACACTTCCATGGTCTTGCCGATCAGTCCTTTGAAAACTTTGTTCACCAACCTCGATAGGTGGCCCTGCATTCTTTAGTCCAAAGGCATGACCTCATAGCGGTACAACCCTCCTTGATTATGAAGGAGGTTTTGAACGTCGGCCTCGGCCATTTTGATTTGGTTGTACCCGAATATGCATCCATGAAACTTCGTGCCTCGTATCCGCCGTGGCGTCGATGAGCGAGTCTATCTTTGGCGGGGTATGCATCCTTGGCGAGCCTTATTCAGTCGGTGAAGTCGATCGATCCTCCACTTCCGTTGCCTTCGGGACCATCACCACGTTAGATATCCACTCCGGGTAATGAATCTCGCAGACGAACCGGGCCTTGATAACTTTTCTACTTCCTCCTCTATCTTCTTACGCCTTTACGGCTGACGTTCTCTTCCTCTGCTGCCGGCTTCTTCATTGGGCTAACGTTCGGTGATGTTCTATTACCTCTCGGTCGATCCGGGCATGTCCGCGCCGACAGGCGAATCGTCAATTTTTCCGTAGGAATGAGATGAGCTTTTCTTGTTGCGGCCTTGGCATGGTAGCCCCAATCTGAAGTTGCGGAGTCATCTCCTTCTTCAACTTCAACTTGTACCAAGTCTTGACGGCTCTCCCGTTGATAACGTCATCATCCGTAAATCCTCTATTGGGAGCGTCTCACCCGCCTTTTCTTTTCCCAGAGTAGTGGCGTAACATCTTGGGACGTCTCCGATCACCCGACACTCCCAGCGCCATTCTTGGTTGGGAACTTCATTTTGAGATGGGGGTGGAGACGATGGCCTTTAACGATTCAACCCGACTCTTCCTAGTATGGCATTATCTGCGATGTAATGCTCACTACCGAAGTTGATCATCACCGTCGCTGGCGATCTCGGTGCCATTTCGAACCGGCAGTTCTATCGACCCTTCCACCTTCACGGGGTGCCGAGAATCCTTGCGGGGTGTTCGACCTTTTAACTTTCCTTCGTCGAGCCCCATCTTCCGGAAAGCTTGAGAGCAGGATATCACTGATGCCGTTATCCACTAGGATTCTCTTTACTTTGCAATCTCCTATAGTCATGGCGATGACCAAGGCATCGTCATGCGGGTCTATACCCTTCCGGATCATCGTCCGAAAAGGAGATGACCGTCCCGTCTTTGCCTTCTTGTTCGACCATTACGCCACATGTACGTTCCTCGCGTAGGCCTTCGCCTTCTGGCGAGACGAACTCTCTCTGGGCCGGGCCTCCACGATGGTTGCTATAACTCTTGTTGGGCTCTTGTTCTCCTCTCGAGGCGGTGTCCATCTTCCTCGTGTCTGGTTCCTCCGCTGTTCTTGATTTCTTCTGTGCGAGACCCCTCTTTCATACCGACCTCCACCATCTCTCCGATGGTTATCTCTCCGACCATTGCCTTCTTGAGCCAGCTCTTTCTCCGGTCTACAAATCGCCCAAGTATCCCTTGATCATTCCTTCTATCTCCCCTTGAGATGCCAGCAGTCCTCGGTGTCATGGCCGTGGTCTCGTGGAAGTGGCGATATCTATCCCCATTCGTCTTTCGGGATGTCGCCCCATCTTTCTGGCCACTTCATGGCCCGCATCTGGAGAATCTTTTATCGCATTAACACCTCTGTTCGTCTTGGTTCGAGGTGCATACCTCTCAAACTTCCTCGGCGATGGGGGCCGTGCTCGAGACTTTCGTCTTTCCTTCTTCCATGGGTTTATCATCAACCCTTAAGGGCCTCTTCCTCGCCGCCTTCCTTTCGACTTCTTCATCGCACTGGAGGTTTCCTCCATCTGGATATACTTATCGCATCATCCTCTTCGTCGGATCTCTAGGCGTATGCTTCGCCGAGGACCTCTTCAATTCCTTGTCCTTAACGCCACCCAGCGAGGCCGTGAACTCCTCCTTGGTCTAGGCCCGATCGTGATCTTTTCTTGTTGGAATCGCTTCATGTAATTCCATGCGATTCCCCTTCTTCTTGTTTGCGTTGGTTAGGTTCAACGTAGTCTTCGGAGGGCTGGCTACTAGAGAACCCTTCACGAAGAAGTAACTCGGTCGATTGAAGGTGGATCGACTTCGTCGGTGTCGGTTATACCATAGCCTCGCCGCTCCTGAGCGTCAATGGAAGGGCCCTACACATAATATTTTCGAGCGATGGAATTGCATGGCGACCTTAAAGCCTTCAAGTGATCGCGGGTCCCCAGCCGTCATAGGTGTCAAATGACTTGGCGGAAACCGGCGAGGCGGATCCCTCATGACCTCGTCGGCTAAGGCCGTATCATTGGTGAGGTCGGGCTCGCGGTTCCCTGTCGGTTTTCGCCACCTTTCGATCTCGTCCTTGGTCTAAGATCATCCTCTTTAATCCGAGTCCTCGGACCTCTGTTTGTCCCCTTGTGCTGATCCCCATGCGGGTCTCTTGCGGCGTCGCGTCCTACTGGCGCAGGACTCTCCTTGGTCGGCCGAGGATCACGGCCGGCCTCGTCGATCCGCATCTTGCTTCGGTCTTCTTCTCGAGCCCTCTCGAAGCTGGGCGTGGGTGCTCGGGGTGCTCCGCGGTCTTATGGGAGACGACTTTGGAGACCTCCCTCATAGTCTCGGCCATCCGGTTATATTTGTTCGAGGTCTTGACTGTGCCTTATCACGTACTCTGGGCAGCGGAGGCGATGATCTTGCCTTCCCGTCTTGAATATCCAACCGACCGTTGATATCGGCGGATACTTCCGGTCATCATGACCCCTTCTCGTCCGTCTCGGGCGAGGAAGCCCGAAGGTTCTTCCCCATGTCCACGTTGGACGTCACTCTGTCCTTCTTCGGTTGTAGGTTCTCCCATCATTACCGTCGTTCCACGACGGCGCCAATCTATTCTGCCAAAAACCCGCTGGTCCAACCTACACAAACACAGATGCGGAGGCGGAACTTTGTCCGGTTAGTCCTCCGACGCTCAAGTCGGTGGCCGCAGTTCAATAAGGGAGTAATGGTGAGGTGTTCCACTACCTTCCCTTTCTTCCGTGCCTTCTTATATAGCTCTTTGGCCTTAGGGTTTTCCCTTCTTCCCTCTTAGAGTCCTACTAGGATCGTCCAACCTTGGGGAATATTCCCCTCATGCGACGCGTGATCCGCGTGATTCATGGGCGTGCCTCGTGATTGGCGTGCTTGAGTGTGAGTGGTTTCTTGGAGCCTTCGTCTGGCGGAGGACACGTGTCCCTGTAGTGACACGTGTCATTGCCCCCACCGAGAGGTCATTTTGGCTATATCAATAGGAATATGAACAGATGCCATGGAAGAAGCATAGAGAGTTAAACAAAGAATGCTAGATGAAGTTTATATCCAAACAGTGTAAAAATATTTGTTTTCGGGTAGTTGTTGGTGTTACAATAGTTTGTGAAGTTTTCATAGTAATATGGATTTGATTCTATTTTCATTGTTTGACTAGAGTATTGATACAGATGCATGAATAGATATATATATATATATATATATTACGCATATCATTAGACCATATATTTTCTAGAACGGAGTTTTTCTAAGGTCAAAGTGAACAGGGATTTATCTACCGTGTGCCCTTAGGACCACTTGGATGGCGATGGGGAGGTGCGATCTACAACCTTTGGATTATGTGGTGACCTTCACTGCATCCTTTTTTTTTTTTCATATGGAGTATCAAACACCCCCCCTCTCCCTTTCTAGTTTTTATCCTCCTTTTTCTTTAATGATTTATCTGATGGTGTTCACCCCCGTTTTGTAAGATTATATTCTTTTCCTAATTAATTTATTTTCTTAAAAAAAAAATGCATTGTAGATCGATAATTCATTCTAAAATTATAAAAACATTCAACTAAGAATGTATTTGAAATATGCATACCGAACACAGCCTTAGATTTTGGTTTGTTTTCATATTGGACCATGGGATGCCTTGTCCCATTTCATTATTTTCTCAGTGAGGTATGTTCCGGGCTGAGTTCATTTACAGATTACAAATACCTTTGTGTGCATCTCATTTAATGCATCTATGATCAAAATCCATCCATATATATCATCAATGCTATTAACATCATATAGGAACCACAGTACCTCACCCCCCATATCCCAAATCCCTTTGACTTCAATTTTGAAGGGGAAATCTTGTTTTAAGTTGTAACCCTCCTCTATATCTTATGGGGCCATCTTTAGGATGCTTGTCAAAAAAAAAAAATAATAATAATAATAATAATAATTAATTAAAGAGAAAAAATGTATATATATATGGTCCAAATACAGATTCCAATATATGTCTTGTCACATTTTAAGTCTTGAGGTCTACATTTGATATTTTCTCTTCTATTTTGATTATGTGAATCCTATGTGGATGATACTATTCGCCAACCCCTTGTGGTGTGGTTTGCATATTCTTTCTTACAATATCATAGTAAGAAACCCTCTCCTGTTAATTAATTAGAGGGGGGAGGGCTCCCTAAAAGGCAGGGTGATCCTTGTGCGAATACATGTACATAGAAACATCAATTAGGATGAGATTTTCACCTTTAATAAAAGGCGAGGTGATCATTTGTCCAAGGCCACACTACCTTTTAAGCTTCTATTTTTCTTAATTAGAACTATGGTGAAATGTTTCCTTGATTGTAAAATCTATTTATTAAATCTAATGAATGATTAATCAATTGTGCTTGCCTTATAAAAGATAATGTGGCAATTTTATTCATTAGGTATGACTTTGACATGACATAGGAAATATCTATCTCTCTCTAGGTTCCAAGGACACACTCCTTGATATTTTAGGGTAAGGATTTCCCATGCAGCTCATGTCAAAAGAATTCTTCACCACCAATCACAATGTGAGAAATAGTTTCATCAACAAAGGGCCCGAATGGCTAGAGAGAAGAGTGTATGTTAGTGCAGAGCCCACATGCTTAGACTCTGGGAAGGCATTGGAAAACATCTCCACATCGCTTACGTGGAGTCTTTTTCTCATTTGTTTTGGTAGAGGGTTCCCTAAAAGGCACTGTGGCCCTTGTACCAGTATGGTGACCAATGCAAGCACACATGGAAGTATCAACAGCGGGGGATTTCTGGCTTTTATGAGGATGGGGTGATCATTTCGCTCCTCCTTATGTTTGGGTGTAGAAGCCATGTTGCCTTCATTATAAGGGAAAAAGAAAGCTACCCACTTCCATGTATCTACGCCTAAACACAAGCATAAGCGAAAGGACATGCTTCCCCACTAAATGTGCTAAAGATTCCTCTACATGACATCCCATTGATCTACACACTAACGCAGTGGCCACACAAGTTGATAGTGTTCTCTTGCCCTTATTATAATCATCCTATTTTCCCCTGTAATGTAGCATTCATTCTCACTGAACCACTTTTAAATCTTTCAATGCCTTATTCGTTAGGGTTGAAACTTATACATATAACCGTGGGACCTTGAAATCTAAGTTTGCATAGAGAAGGAAAAAAGTTTTGCAAATTCCTAGGCCGACTGGGACTAATCTTCTGGGCCCAAATCTAAATCCGACGGATAGATTTGGGACATGAAGGTTTATGTGAGACATGAAGGTTTAGGGTACTGACCCTTCAAGATTTGGCTCAATCATACAATTAGGTGTTTGGTTAAATGGATACTAAAAGGCCCAGAAACAGTGTGGACCGTGGGCCCTCCAATTGCTTAATGCTGTAAGGGGACTGAAAAGCAGACCATGGACGGTGTCCGTTTGTTTGGTAGAGCTGCATCATCTTTAATGTAGGTAGGAAGGGAGGTGGGTCCCTTGAGAATTGGAGTTAATGGAAGTTTCTCTTCATCATGTGCTGCCTATGCTTACTTGGTTTTTCACTCTCTATATGACATGAGAACTGTTTCACTCCCTTTTCCTACAAATGTTCATACATCTCTCTAAGTAACCCAAAGTCTCCTAACAAAAAAAAAAAAAAAAAAAACCTAACCCAAAAAGTCACACTAATGGGGATAACAATGCCTTAAATTCCGTCACTTGCATAAATAAGTTGATTACATAGGACTATTAAGAGATTCGAAGAAATCAGCCCACCTTGTGAGTTAATCTTTGTTATTGGAGCCTCTGCAAGCTGATGGGTCCATGGCAAAAGTTACAAGGTAGAAGTTTTCAAGAAATTTCTTTAAGGGCTATATGGGTATTTCAATAAATTTACTACATATGGTTTTGTTATGAATTTACAGTGATAGTTCTTTCTCTATAATCAATCTAAGAGATGTGTGAAGGCGAGCGGTTATAACCCTATTATTTAACAATAATAAAATGGATATCATCTCATCATGAACATATAAACAATCTTTGTGAACCACGTAAATCTTTGTCTGCAACTATGTAAATGATGTTTATAATTTTCATTCTTTTTTTACATCATTTTAAATTCTCGTTTTCTATACCACTCACACTGTGGCGAATCAACTGGTGCTCTCTAGCTGACATTCAAGTCTCAACCCTTATGAAATCAGATTTTAAACTATAAATTTTTATCTTATTTGAAAATTGAAGTTCCATTTAAATATTTTTCAATGTGACCTATGGATAAAGCACATCCATAAGATGATACCAATCAATTCTTAAATGGAGTAATGTTTTGTCATATGAGTTTGGTGAGCTACATTGTCTTTAATGGAGTGAGGGTCCCTCAAGACTTTTTTTCATTTAATGGATCCTTGGCTTTATCATGTGCTTCCTATGTTTTCTTGGTTTCTACTTTCTACATATAGACATGAGAATTATGTTTCATTCTCCCTTCTTTTGCTAAAATTTTTCAAACATAACTCTTCAATTCCCAATGCCATCTGTAGAAGGAAGCTGTCTTCACAAACTTATCAAGATAACCTTTCTTGGTGACTTAACGAAAGTATAATAAAATTTATTATCAAACCTGATTTTAGATAAATTGTTTTAATTTATTTGAAAATTAAGATCCACTTAACTCCATTTGAATGTGACTATGGATGAAACATATCCATGAGATGGAACCAATCAATTCTTAATGAGGTAAAGCTTTGTATTGTGATATTGATGTGTTTTAAGTTTCAATCATGATTTGAAGGATTGTGTTTAGATTGATTGGGTTGCTCAACCCTGATTAAGATTAGTGCTCATAGATACAGTTGATACCTATGGAAATTAGTCAAGGATGCCAGCATTAATTCTTGGTTTCAAAGAAAATTATTAAGAAAATAAATTACTTTTGGTAAAAATATTTAATATTTTTTAATTATTTGTCTTTCTATGACTTGTACAAGACAAGGAAGACTAGGAAGTATTTGGTAGAAAAAAATGATATTTTTAAAGACGTAAATAGAGAAAATGAATGTCTTTTTTAATAAATAAATAAATAACTAAAAAGGAGTAAATTTGAAGTATGACATGAAGTACTTCTTACCTACAAAAAAAAAAAAAAAAAGACATGAAGTATCATGCCTTGCCTTGCAATCTAATTGGCTTTCATTATTATTGTTATTACTACTATTTTTATTATTTTTTGGTACATAGCACATTTCAAGTAATAGAATTCAGATTGATCACCCCAAGCATGATGCACAATGTAGCAAATGAAGCTTCAAAGAAATAGTTATAAAATCAATGTTTTAAAAAATGAAAAGTTGGAATATATAATACAAAAAAGGAAAGTTTTAAATTATGGCTATGTCATCACATAAGACTAACAAAATTTAACTTGTGGCTAATCTATATGGTCACCTATATAACCAATGGGAAAAGGTTCTTTGAATCATCGGTTGAGGATACATTAGTATCTTCTCTCTATCTCTATCTTGTTCACATGAAATGATTTCATTGCCTTCCTATATATGAATGTAGTTCAATTGCATGGTCCTTTATGCCGCTTGCTCAGATAATCCTGATTTCCTATAACCAATATTATAAGTTAAACAAAAAAAGAACTTTTGGGGGGGGGGGGAAGTGAGGCTCCTACACCCAGATAAAGAGGGGACAAAATAACTTCTCTACCCCTATGAAAGATGGAAATACCATCAATATTGATGGTTCCATCTATGTTTTCATGTTCTCACACTCACGTAGAAGCCACATTCCTCCAGAGGAAACATTTTTCCATATTTTTAAGAAGAAAAAAAAAAACGCATAAAATTAGTGTATAAATTCTTAAATATGTCCTCTCACTTTTCACCTATAGACTCCAGAAGATTGTCACCTGCCCCCTTATTGGTGCAAAACTGGAGCACATGTACACAACACCATTATCCTTAAGTTACATAGAAAATGGGCAAAATGGAAAAAGGGAACCCATAAAGTATCTACTTCTCTAGTTCTTTAGGTTTGCTTCTTATCATATGTTAGATTTTTGGTTCTTAGTGACAATTGGCAAGAGATTAAAAAGAAGGTGGTTGGGAAGATTTATTTATTTATTTATTTTAAATTAAAGATCCAAAGGTGGACACAGCTGGGTGGGCTTGAGAACCAAACCTTGAGAAGCATCCATGATCAGTCACACTCATTACTAGAAGAAGAAAAAGTGTAGGGACATAGATGGAATTGAAGTTCAAATACTTTCCTTAATTGTGTCATGGAGAAGTGGAAACTGTTGAGAGAGGGGATCTAGCAGTTGGATCCAACTCACGGGGTCCTAAATCCTAATGGGTCGAGAGCCCTCACAGCCCACAATAGCATGTAAGTGAGTGCCATGTCATTGATGATGTCATCATCCCCTCTTAGAACATGTGGTCGTAAATAAAGAAAGGAGTGGATGGAGAGGAATTACAGTCGAGTCGTTAGTCAGGATTCTCAGGAAGCACTTTTCCACGGAAAAAAATCGTCTGTTTTTCTTCATCCATGTTTTTCTTGTTTTGCTACCTTCAGAAGACGACATGTGGCATTATTTTAAGTGAACGGCCAAGATTGAGTTAAAAACCAAACTGGATGTAATAACCCTCATCCAACTGAATTAATCTTGGCCATTGATGACACGTGTCATCTTCTGCAACTAGCAAAACACAAGAAAAACAGGAAAGGGAAAAACAGACGATTTTTATCCCTTTTCCACTGCCTAAGCTCCGAGGTCACCCAGCTCGATAGCTGACTAATTTCACCCACTTTTCAATTACTTTTCTTAAAAATTCATCAAAAATAGAATTTTTTTTGCTACTTCCGATTGTCAACCTCGTTTTGAACTCAATAACAAAAATCTCACTGCCCGGCGGGTGGCCTATTCGAAGGAGTAGTTCCTTTCCTTGTACCTACTAAGAATGAATGGACTTGTGATGCCCACGAAGCCTATACTGCTTTCTGACCCTTTGTGTGTGTGTGTCCCAGAGAGAGAGATATGGATGGGGCCCATTAAGTGACCATGGATTGGGTCGCACCTTTGGAGCTTTGAGGTAGGTTCACTGGCAGGGATGGGCCTGGGTCTGTAGATTATAACCTTAATGTGGACAGTTTTCTGAAATTCAAATTAACAAATGGGCTTCGGTGGCTATGGAACATTGAATTGGGCCAAGTTTGTATCTTCTTTAACCTGAGATCCCAGATCCATTGTAATTGCATAATAGACTGAAAACAATTATCCTTCATCCAATGGGGTGCACGACAAAACAGATCCATTGTTCCTTCTACCTTGCTGACTTGTCACGCAGCCATTGGTGAAGAACGCCTACTAGCTGGACCCACTTGTGCAGCTTAATCCATAGTCCTTTTAATCTGGGCTGGAAATGGGCTGGGCTTGCAAGAATTTTTTTATCTATTTTATAAAAAAAATGTTATTTTATTGATAGGTTCCGGGCTTAAAAAATCAGGATTAGATTGTGTTAAAGAAAACACCAACTAATATAAAGAAAACAGAGAGATAGATTTAACGAGGTTCACATACCGATATGGTGTATTACGTCTTCGGGCGAAGAAGAAGATATTCACTTAAAAAAGAGGTTACAATGGAGATCGCTCAAATATACTCAAACTGCGGCAAGAAAACTATCCTAGAAACCCTAGCTTGAACCCCCCAAATTACAATGCTTATTCAACAAGACGATAATACATTATATATATACCTGCAAGTCGTGGGTCGATCCATCAGGTTGTACCAACTCTTATTCACGTCACCACAAAAAAATGTCGGAGCGAATCATTCTTCAAAACGGATCAAGAATTAAAGACTAACTTAACAAATTGGTTGGATCGGCCTATTCGAATTGGAATCAATCACGGCTGATCTGATTCTAGCTAATCCAGCTTGGCCAATCCGCTTCCAAAAAATAGGGTTTATGCATATTTGAGTCAATTCTTATTGATTCCTGACCAAAAGAAGGGGAACAGGAGGAACTAAATATCTTTTTCTTCCCCTAGGATTGGATATTATTCTGCAATTCCCTTCACAACTCTTGCTCGTTTAATGCAATAACGATCAATTGCAATGTAATACGGATCTTGATTCTAGGTTTTATAACCCATGGTAGGATTTTTTTTTCTTTTGGTTTAAGATTTAACCCGCGATAGGTATTCACTTTGGTTTTTAAAATTTCCTGAAAAATTCCATTTAAGCAAAAGACCCTTAGAAATGCTAGATATAGGGCTTGTCATCCATGTCCCCTTCAGGTCTATATAGCTTTAGTTCTAATTATGTGTTCCTTGGGTAAGCTGGGATTAAGTAAACTTGAAAAGTGATTTACATTTAGATCAAGTTTTCCTTAAGTCACGGTGGAGAGGAATTTCTTTACCGATGGCCATTATTGCAATTGGCTAGGTATCAGAGAACAATGAAGGGTATTTTGGACCTCCAACATACAGGAAGGGCTCCTCTACTACGCACAAGTGGTGGCAGCGCATTTCCAATGCTTTGGAGCACCTTGAATTGCATGCCTGTGTGTTGGGTTCTGTGACGAGATGCTCCAGAGCGTTGGATCTATGGTGCCACCTCTTGTCCCAATTGTGTCATGGAAGAGGGTTCCTTGAAGAGGTGTGAAAACATCAACATGAGTGACATTTCTACCTTTAATGAGGGATAAGGCACCCAATTTCCCTCGCTCTGTATTTAAATGCTAGGGCCACGCTGCCTTTCAAGTTTATTTTCGAATGTAATACCAGATTGCATAGGCCTCATTCACGTCGATTTGGCCCACCCAAGTATAGTTAAGGATGGGACTGGGCTTTGGTAAGCCAGCCCAAATACCTAATTTGAATGTAATTTTTTTAGTTTATCTCCCAATGTTATAAAATATAAAAATGGTTCGGGATGGGGCACATACCTTCAGCATCTTTCCCCTCCCGGATTGGATTGAAGCATGGATTTAGGTATTGAGATCAGATCTCCTGATACAGCTGATCCGGATTGGTATTGGTAGGATGATCCAGATCCCATATCGATTGAATGGTATGAAACAAAGGTACAACTATCAAAAAACCCTGATTTTTTAGGAAAACCAAGGTTAAAACTGTTAAATTCAGAGTATTGTATCAGTTTCCACGATTCTCAATACCTGATCCGATATTGTGCACTAAATCTATGAATCAGACTATCCAAAAAATTGTTATACAAATTAGACAATCAAAAAACCATCTGTTTCGTAAGCAAGTAAAAAAGAGAAGGATTTTAACTACCTCGTACCCGTTACAATTGTATATCCCTAATGAGGTCTTGAACAATAATTATTCAAAAGCCGAAAAAAAGTGACTACTCCTTAATAGGAAGGTGATTGTTGAATCTCTCTCCCCCTCACCCTTTGAATTAAACAAAAAACCTCGTAAGTTTGAAGGGAACAATGTCCAATGAAAAACTTGTGAGAATGCATACAAAACTGGACTGAGATTACTCTATACTGTTGCGCACATCAAGCGACCAGTAACATCTTGGACTGCGTATTTGAATATTCTTAGTCATTAGATGTGCACTACACGCCCCTTTAACGTTACAAATGAACCCAATCCTACAAAACTACTACTAAAGCACATTTGAGTACTACATTCAATTTTACTATAAATGACTGATAAGATTGGGTTTCAAAAATTGGTTCAAAAATCAATGAAATCGGCCAATTTAGCATCAACTGATTCCAATATGGATTCGCCCTAATTCCTCACGTATTGAGTCTGACTGATTTTCGACTGGTTCTGGGATGATTTGAATTGCAATCAATTTGAAATCAATAGAGATGGACCCCATACCTAAATAGACAGTAAAAGTTCTCATGCAGGCTCTTTTTGTTTCCATGTAGAAAGTAGAAAAATGGCAAAGAAAAATTTGGCTAGGAAAATAACGGCTAGTTTCAATGTAAAATGCAGGAAAAGATAATAAAAAAAAACAATAAATAGAAGAAAAATTTTCATATACAATATCATTTGCTAATAAAATTCATAAAATTTTTACAAATAGTAAGTGAAATTTTACTTATAATTATTAAGTTCGGGAACAACATTGATATGGAATAGATTCGTAATGTATTTGAACAAACCAGATGATAATAATACATTTAAAAAATCTGGTGTAATAAAATGTGTATGATAATGATGCAGTACATGTTTAATATGTTTCTAATACAATCCCTTTGTACGGAAGCAAAAATATCATGAAACATATATGTATATACGATTTTAAGCAAAAAAAGAACTTAAGAGACCTTCTTTATAAAGGACATACCCAATGCATGAGGCTCCCACATGTGCAAGATCTGAGGGGCGAGAACTACACAGGCTTATCCTCTTTATAATTAGTTGAAATAAATAATAAGTCAAAAAAACATATAAAGAGTATTCCTACATCCCTCTCTGGATTTGGATTTTTGATCGAAAATGTATTTTGGATCTTGATTTAAAAAATAAAATGCTGTTAAAATATGCGTTTTATTTGGTATCGCTTAATTTTTTCCGCATCTGAATTTTTATACGTAAAATATGGATTCGACAATTAAACGTTGGAATACGGCAAGAGAAAGTGATTTGATTTTAGATTGAGTTCAGCTTGAATTCGTCCATACCATATTAACATCACCGACTGAAATGGTAAATATCGCTTTGAATGGTAGGTAAAGATATGCTTGATCTGTCCCCACTCCCCAACGGCTAATTAAAATTCTCTTCGAAGTTCAAACTTCTAGGAGAAGAGAAGAGAAGAGAAGGAAAAAAAAAAAAAAACGTGAAAGGGTGAGAGAGGTCCAAAGTCACCCTTACCACGTTTCGTATTTTCCCTCCCAAATCCAAAAATTTGAAACTCTCACTCTCGTCTCGATCTTACAAAAATCCAATAAGAGTACAGACAGAATCGGAACCCCTTTGGAGTTTCCAAAGGAGTGATTCTGTGAAATTTTCATTGCTGAAATCACGCCTTCCTTGAAGATTTGGGGCCATGGAAGACGATCAAGAGCTCGGCTTTGACGCCTTTCATGGCGCCCCATCTCTTGTATCTCTGGCTCACTTATCGCCTTCCTTCACGCCCTCTTCTCGCCGTTTGTCGAGCAATTTCAGCCCTCTTGGTCCCCCGGTTTGCTCAGCTCGGCGGCTATCCTGGGTCTCTCTCCAGGGTCGTCTCATTGGTGCGGAAGAAGCTAGTTCTGCTAAAGCTATTGGAGGTTCGTTGAGTCCAGAAGAAGCCGTGGCGTGGGAACTATTTAGCCCCATTCATCGAATCCTCATCGTCGCCGTGGTCGCTGTAGCTGCTGCTGATTCGAAGAAATCTCGACAAATATGGGAACTTAAAAGATCCGTACATCTCAGGGTTAGTAGTAATTGCAACTTCTTCAAGCCTTCTGTGTTAAATGAAACTATGAAAGAGATGGACTTCCGTTACATATTTCATATTAGGGTTTTGGCTTTTGGGTCTATAGATTCGGATTCAGGGGGAGTGATTTAAGCACACTTTTAACAATTTCTAATTCTGGCTGACATTAACCCCAAATGCCATGACTTTTGAATCCCTTTAATACTCAGCTTGATCCAAGCCAAAGAGAACTTATTCTTGCGGATTTAGGCAAATGCTGATATTGGACCGAAAGAAAATTAATATAAAACACCAAACAAGGAAGGTCGTGATCGTGTGGGCTATATTCTTGAACCCTCCTTGTAAATCAGAGTTTTTTCTTCTGGCTATATGTTTTTGTTTCTCTATGATATTGCCTTGACTTTATATGGTGTCTTGAGCCAGTAGACTCTCTGCGCCTTTCTGTGCAAGTATGGGGCAATCCATTATTAAGCATCACTTGCTGGTCAAATTTGACATTAACCCCAAACTCTGATAATTAGCTCAAACAGAACACTTGATCTCCAGTTTGTTCAAAAAAAGTAGTAAATTTTGATATACCTTAGCTCATTTTGAAAATAAGTGATCTAGAATTCTCTTTGAGAGCCAAAGACATATAGTAGATTGAAATGTAAGACAATTTCAAAATACTTGGTAGATATATGTAAACCAAAGGATAATTTTGAGTTTTTAACAATTTAAAAGAAAAGCTATATAGATGCTGTAAAGTGATCCATGTAGAAGTAAAGAGTGGGGTGCCCCTGGGGGGTCGGAGAATCAAAATCACTGCCCTAGAGTTATTGTACTGTGTCAGCATTCTTAATCACTGTCTAGGTCTTGTCTCAATTATGACCTTAGATAGAGTCGATTGGAGAGCAAGGATCCATGTAGCGGACCCCATTTAGATGTGCTTCTTTCCTTTTACTTTCATTTCCCCTATTTGTTTTGCTTAAGTTGGGATAGGCTGAGTTTGTTGTTTTGCTCTTTCTCCTGTATACATAGTAATCATTTATTATATTTTTTGCTAGTGCAGTTTTGAAGTTTCATTCTGCCTTTCAGGATCAAGTTTTGTCAAGCATGCAACAGAAGCTTGACGATCTATGCAACCAGATGAGCACCATGAAAGACAGGCCTGAACATGAAGTTAACTTGTCATTCACAAATAACAAAAAAATCCTATACAACAATGATATCCAACTTGATGATACTACAATTTCTCCTTGTGGTTGTCAACTTTGCTATGAGCATCGTGATTCATCAAATGGTTTAGTGGTAAGAACCATAATAATAGGCACTAAGAAAAAATATTATTGTTCTATTGAAGTGAGATAAGATTCCTCTTTTGTTGCTATCTTGGTTGTCATTGTATTCTTGTAGTATGGAGGCTGAAATATTAACCTTTATTTGCCAAATTTTTTATCAGTGTGACTTTGTTGAGGTATCATGCCGCGGAGATGAGGTGTTAAAGTATAAGATACCTTCCCCAAATATAGCAGAGCAAGAAGAGCGCCGGATGTCTGACTTGTCTGACTGGTCTACAAGTGTGAATTCTTTACTAGATATTCAGCTAGAGCGCCGGATGTCTGACTTGTCTGACTGGTCTACAAGTGTGAATTCCTTAATAGATATTCAGGTAAGAGAATAAGACCCAAAATCCAAGTTTAGGAGTTTGTTCTAATTTTGCACTTTATGTGCTTTGGTTTTTGGGGAATACTAGACAATCATTAACTTGTGACACAATGTATTTGATAATTGTGTATTAATATGGGTTCGACTAGGGCTGCCTGACCAAGGAAAGTGTACTACTATACTAAAAATAGTCTTAGGTTAGGTTATGAATTCATGTTTGAGTTATGAAGAATATTGTTTTGTTTTAAATGTTTTTTTTTTGTGTGTGTGTGTGTGTGTGTGTGTGTGATGATAAATCACAATGATCTAGCAACTAGAGCTTAGTATTTTGTTCCTTGCGTTGGAAAAATGGTAGGGGTAGTAAATTAACATACAGTGTGTGTGTGTGTGATGATAAATCACAATGATCTAGCAACTAGAGCTTAGTATTTTGTTCCTTGCGTTGGAAAAATGGTAGGGGTAGTAAATTAACATACAATCTGTTAAGTCTGTCTCGAATTCTTGACCCGTTTTGAAGATTGACCCGATCCGACATATTTTGGTGGCGACCCGAATGGGAATTTTTCTGAGATCTGTGATGGAAGCAGAGGGCTTGGGCCGATATGGTTCGACCGGATCGACCGTGACCCGATGGGTCGAACCGCTATTTGGAGTATATATATATGATGTACTGTTGCTTGTTGAGAGTCATTGTATTCTAGGGTTTTCACGAAGCTAGGGTTTCAGGGCGAGTTCTTCCTCGCCGCTGCTAGGGTGTAATCCTTCTTCTGCATAGTGAATCATCTTCTTCTTCGCCCGAGGACGTAGCACACCACCCTGGTGTGTGAACCTCGTTAAATCTCTGTGTCGTACGAATCTATTGTCTCTCTTTATTCGTGTTTCTTGGTGTTTGATCTAACACAATCATATTCGGATTAAGTTTTGGTAGTATTTTAGGGACATGCCCCTCTGGGATGTCAGTTTTAGAACCTAGACTTAGTTTATTCTGATACTATCTTGATCCTGTCTAGCCAACAAAATCCATAAAAGAAAGCCAATAATCAGCAATCAGATTGTTGTTGGTTGTCCTTAAATAATTCATAGATATCTTGAGATGGGTTCTATTGCTATTTTCCCAAAATTTAATGCAACAAATTGTGAATCTGCTTAACAGGATCATCACTATGATTAATTATGTAATTGGCAGTTCTTAGCAAATGTTGATGGTAATTATTGTGGTTGCAAATTTGCAACCAAAGCAACCAAAAGCAGATTAGAATTCACTTGCTACCAGGTTGTTCTTTCTTTATAATGCCTTGATGGATTGCTTACAGCTCAACTCAGAGCAAGATATCTACAACCTCCAGCAAGAATGTGATGAAAAGGATGCCACCATAAAGGAGATGTCAGCTTTTCTTAGCGCATCTGATGCTGCTAGTTCAAAGGTAATTGACATTTTTATGCTCTACTTGGTTAAAACTTCTCTTGCTCATGTATTATCTTTCTCTTCTTAATT
Source organism: Macadamia tetraphylla (assembly GCA_022985045.1). NCBI lineage: Eukaryota > Viridiplantae > Streptophyta > Magnoliopsida > Proteales > Proteaceae > Macadamia > Macadamia tetraphylla. Next base: position 4,919,402 of record CM040963.1, on the reverse strand, counting down.
ACAGAGAATTGCAGAGTTAGAAGATATTATTAAAAGGAAAAACATGATTATTACAAAACTAAAGAAAGATATGGGGGTTCTAGAACAAAAGGTCAGAACAGTTCATTTGAACATGGATATATATATGTTTTAAGTTCTTATTTTTTCGAATAGTAGGAAATAATCATTATTCACAATCTTGAGCCAAATCCAAGCACTGAATATGGAAATCAAAATATAGGTGGTGCATCTGACTAGGCTTCGGAGATCATCCAACTCAAACATTAGGCAATCTCCGATCATGGCAGATAATCTCCTTTATGACATGGAGAGTGGCACTAGTCCATCGTCTTCCGATCCAGACTCTCCTATTAAAACCCGATCATGTGAGGATGAGAACAGACCTGCTCCTGAGAAGGGAACTGGTTTGAGTAGAGAACAGACGAAAGGCAAAGCAAAGGCTCCAATCTCTCTTCCAAGACCAGCAGACATATCTCAGAAGCAGCGACAGAGACCTATGAACCCTCTAAGCGAGGGCTCTGTGAATCGCAGACTTGATTCGACAATGAAGTTGAGACAGAAACAATTGGTACCAACTGATAGAGATGTGAAGAGGATTAGGAGGTACACTCAGACAGTGTCTAAGGACAAAGCTCAACCAAAGAAAGGGATATAGTAAGTTCTACTTAAATGTTATGTTTTCTTAAAGTGTGAAAATTGTCTGCAGCCACTGCAAGCATCGGGTGATTGGGAGTCCCTTGGGACATGTGCCCAAATGCTCTCAGTCATTCGATGCTCACTGCACCTCACCACTCACTGAAGAGGATGTGGACTCAAAATTTTCCTTGGAGGAAGTCATCTTCCCACTAAATATTTCATTTTATTCTCTTGTTCTTTAGGTGCTTGAATGATGAATCACAAAATGATGCTTATTTAGTCACCTCCTCCTTCCATAAGATATATTTCTGGGTTATTTATTTATTTATTTAATTTTTTGTCTTGTGACTTAGGTCAAAGTGGAGATGTGATATTTGGGGGATTCTATTTTGTATCAACTATCGGGAGCATCAAGGTGGCTTATGACTGATTAAGCAGCATTGGAGCTCTCCAGCATGCAGTGTCTTGAACATATTATCATTGGACAATACCTAATATTTATAGGTGTTGTAAAACTTTAGTAGTTTCATATATTTAATACTGAAATATTTGGAATGATTAAATCAGCTGGTGAATTTATGTAGTTATAGAATAAGGAAAAACTCATTTGGATGCCTGGCTTTCGTAAGCTTACCAAAGTGCCTATCCTTATTATGCCATGTGGGATGATGATGTGACAATGTTGACGGTTGGATATGGTGATAAATAGTCATGTGTCAAATTTCAAAGCTTAATTCAATCAATACCCTTTCATTTTGGCATGCATCTTTATTTGGGATAAGGCTTTGTTGTTATTGTTGTATTGGCATAGATCCTCACGTATGATGATGTACATTTGGGGTACTTTGACCATTGTTATGCATTATCTTATAGTTATGAATTTCAAATCTTTATCTTGGCAAATGGAAAACTCAGTTTGGGTTAAATTTACATGTGGGTAGGGGACCTTGGGTTCTACGGTTCTACTTGTCAACAAGATATGAGTCCCATCCATTCTACCATGTAGTAGATATATGGGTCTTCTTTATAATCTTATCAATAAAAAAGTTACTTCAAATCGTTATTTCTTTTTGTTTTTATTATTTAGTGCTTGATTAACTCCTTGATGGTTGAGTACTATCATTTTCCATAAACAAACTTGTATGTTTTTAGATTCCATTGGAGATAAAATGTAGTATTTTTGAAGGATTAAGTTTTCCTTCACCCTTGAAGAAGAATTCCTCACCAATAGTGGTGTGACCTTGTGATTGGATTCATGTGTCATCGTTAACTCCCATCTCTTATTGTACAAAGTTTAAAATACCCTTCCCCATGCAATAATTAAAGAGTTATATCTCCATGGTGAGGAGATTCTCTCTTCAGCATGAGTGAAGTGAAACTAGGTTCATTTTTTAATGCATACCTTTTGTTTATACTATTGTGAAACTGTATTTCCCTAGTTCCATTTGATAATGTTCTTTTATTATCACTGAAAAAACAAGTGGGTCTAAATTGATGAATATTGCATTTAGCAATTCACTAAGAACATTTATGGTAGTATTCAATTTGATCATGATCAAGTAATCCACCTTTAACAACACGGTTATGGGGAAATGTAATGGTAGTGTCATAGAATTTTGTCTTATAAGTATAACTTGCTTAACTAGAAGCAAAAAATTCATGCAGTAAGGAATTCCTATAGGCTATGTTTGACTGTAAAGGAAATGAGATTTCCAGACTTAAAAAGAAAAAACTTTTATTATCATTACTACATGTGATTATATAAACTACTTAAATTTTTTTACCATATTTAGTGATAATACTTTTAATTTTTATTTTACATTTTATAACAAAGGGTTTTAGATGCAAAGCAAAGTTAAATTTAATAACTAAATCTAAAATGATTTGGAGTTAGCGATATAGTAATATGGGTTAATGATTTCAAAAATTTCATTTTTAAGTTAGAAATTTTCACTACCCTTTCTGTTAATTCCACTTGCAACCAAACAGAGCCTATATAGTTTTAACATTGAAGCGATGATGTCTAAAGGTATGGAGAAAATTTTCAACTTGAAAATCTTTAAAGAATAGTTACATTATCAGGTTGCTCCTTTGGTTATGACTGAAAATGGGAGATTTGCTCTTTAAGTGATATTGAAGAGTTCATGTAGACCTCAAAAAAAGAATCTTCTGGAGTCTTAACTGTGCAGTCTCCTACTTGAATTTGAGCATCATATAGCAATTTAATTCTCCACAAGACTACCATAACCTAACATGTGTGGAGTAAGTGATCAGCCACTTCCCTTTCTAATATTCTAGCTGTTGACAATTTCATTTGATATTAATTTGGCTTGTCACAATTGAGGTCCTGAGGACTTCTTGAATAAAAAGTGCTTTATTTTATACTAGCTAGCCAGAATAGATTATTTCCATGTTACATGGAATTGGGGCCACATTTAGTAGGTACTGGCTTTCAAGTATAATGATTTTTTTTAAAGCATATATTGTTCATTAAAACAGTTTAGAATTGGGAATGTTCATAGGTACATGAATGGAGAACCTCTAATAAATACCATACTATTAGAATAATACTGTCTGATTCTTATTCAAAGGCTTATTTTCTCTCCTGTTCACAACCCTACCTCATAAGTATATAGTAGTTTTCTATAAAAAAAAGTATATAGTAGTTTGATTGTTATATTTCTATTTGTTATTCTCATGCATTCACCTCTCCCTTCCCTACTCTCTCTTTCCAATAAGTTATCTTTTGGCAACTCATTTCCCCTTTTTAGTAAGCAATATGTATGATGTGTCTATCTCTTTCATCCCCACTTTGAAATGATCCATTGTTCTCCTATATAATGTTCCTTCCCATGCCTTCCATGCCCCCATTGATGTTGCCTTCTAGTTTAATGCATAGGTTAGTGTGCCTATCCTCTTTGCATTTTTTTAAACAAAAACTATAAGAAGATAAATGCACATACACATGCACAATTTTTGCAGTGTGGATAAAGACACATATAGGGGTGTCAGAAGTTAGCTTGCACCGGTAGGCCCAACCTAAATTGATCGATTGAAGCCTGAGATTGGCCCGATTGAAGCCTGAGATTGGCCTGATTGATTATTGTACATGTCGATCTCAAGAACCGACCAATTAATAATCGGGTGATCCTATGCAAGGTAGTGGCCCGATAGTCGCTTGACTAAGATTGACTGAATATTGTGATCGATCGATAACCAACCATTTCTTGTTAGTTGTGTACAAACATGTATGAGTATCAACTAGTTGGGCCCAGTCGGTTTAGGTACCTCTGATAAATGGTCAATTATTGTGCAGAGTGGTAATTTCGCTTGGCCTTGTAACTATGTGCAGGGACCATACGAGCAAGCAACTTTTCCCCTCAAAATGTAAATATAAATTGGGGAAAGGAATATTGCCAAGCTTACACTATGCCTCCAGATGTCTCTTCTCCCTCCTAGGAAATGACATATTCACCCCTCATTGTGGGAGAAGATAAATAGACATAGGAGGTATTAACGTATGCAATGCAGCAAGATATAATATCTTTTACATAATTATTTTTTCTTAGCATAATAGATCGTTGTTTGGCCATGTAGCCCTTGCACCAACACGAGAGCTAATGAGAGTGCATGGAAAGGTATATACATGGATGAGGTTTTTTATTTCGTTGAGGCCAGGGTGGTAAATTCTCATGTATCTGATGTATAAGCTATGCGATCCTAAATGATAGTGTCTATGCATGACATAAGAGGGATAAATGACCACCCTTATGAATGGTGAAAATCTCTCCCTTATTGATGTTTTTATATGCATTTCCATTGATCAGGTCACGCTGCGTTTAAGAGAACCCTTCTTTATTTTGTTGGCTTTCGAAATATAGCCGAAGTGAATCAGTGATACGCCCCAGAAGGAAAAGGCGCGTGAGAAAACCGTTAAAGGGCCCGCACAAGCCGTTAGTCTCCTCTGACGCGGCTCCTTCTATCTTCTCCAACTCATTTCTATTGGGGAAAGCCAGGAAGGCAGGTTTCAGGACAAGCTCTTCTTCCATGTCCTAAAGACGCGTCCCTGTGAAAAATCTTCTTTTCATCTTCATTTCTCCGTTTCATCCATCTTCATCTTCTTCACTGTAATCCTAACCTTTCTCTGTTTCTAATCTGAAGAAAACCTCATGACAATTCCTTACGTCCTCGATCTCCTCTCTTATCCGGTTTCGAATACAAATGGAATTTCAGATCATGTTCAGTTTCCCGAAGTGATCCTTCTCTAGCCTGATTTATCTAGGATTTTAGTCCCTTTCTTTTGTTAGAATTCTGAAAGAGGGGGATCTCATTAGATTTGAGAGAGAGAGAGAGTGATGTCGAATTTGTATGGGGATTTCAATCAGAAGATTGATTATGTATTCAAGGTAGTCTTGATTGGAGATTCGGCAGTCGGGAAATCCCAGCTTCTTGCACGGTTTTCCCGCAACGAATTTAGTTTGGATTCAAAAGCGACAATTGGAGTTGAATTCCAGACGAGGACGCTCGTTATAGATCACAAAACTGTCAAGGCACAAATATGGGATACGGCTGGACAGGAAAGGTACGTTTTCCTACAGTGTTCATGCTACTCTTATTATAAGTTATGAAATTCCCATTCAATCTGTCATTGTTTGTATGTTCATCAAATTGATGGTCATGAGTTTATTCTAGATTCTATCAAAAAAAAAAAAAAAATCTTATTCTAGAATGTAGATCATAAAAAATAGCAGAGTAGAGCAGGTCTTAAGAACAACACCTTTGGCACCCTGAGGTTAAATATTGAAGTAATTTAGTGAAGAAAATTGACTCTTCATTCTTTCTGGCTGTATTATAGAATTAAGCTTCATTTTGCTACCGTAGGAGATGTTACCTGCCTGGTAGTTCTAAACTGTCAAGTATATGAAGAGGCTTGCCAAATCCCTTTTTGTTCGACCTGGATAGCATAGTGCTTTAACCTGGAAAGGTGAATATCTCTGAAAATTCAATATCTTATGGTATGGGAGTCCAACTGTAATTGTTGCAGCACAGAAAATTTTCATGGCAGAGAATACCAATAGCTAAGAGGAATAGTTCTTGATCAAGGCTTGTTAGACTAACATGTTGATTAGTGATAACCACAATACACAATCCCTGGCTTAAGGGAATCTAAATTTTGAGATATTTGTACAAGGAATCATGTGTGGAAACAGTGAAGGAACTCCTCCTGTCCTCTTCACATTTCACTCTCTCACCTTCTTACCTGAGTTTCTTCTTGGGATTCTGTCACCTCACCGTGGGTAGTATTTTCAAAATAGACATCCCAATGCTGGCGACAAAGAACTAGGAGAGGGACCAGATGGATTAGGAAGCAGAGTTGGAGGCAGAGAAGATAGACAAGAACGAGTCGTTACCAATTGAAAAAGTCTTAATGGAAAAAAGGGGGGGCGTAGACCTTTGATTGCAATTAGGCTGGCCTTCTTCCTTTAATAGGTCATAATAAAGCATATTGACAATCAACTCTATACTCATTTACATATCAACAACTCCACAAACCTTATTCAAATTACTTAAGAGTCATCCATTCTCCTGGCCACATTTTTTAGGGCATCTAAACCCTTCTACAAAGATCATTTATTTCTCATTGCACAAAGGGCGTACCCAGTGCATGGGGCTCTGCCACTGTATGGCCTAGGTTATCCTTCTAATTTGCTTAATATTCCACATTTCCTCCGTTCTAAGTCATACAGTCCTTTTCTCAGTCTAAACCCCCCCCCCCAAAAGAACTGTAGGTACTTCAATTTTCAATGTATAATGTCTCATTAAGTATGAGTACTAAGTACAAAATCATGCTCTTACTGTGATGTTGACAAGAAGATAAACTTTCGTCTTTGTTATTTGAGTACAAGATCTTGCTCTTACTATGGCATTGAGAGTCTTCAATCATTAAGAGCTACGGGTAATTGCATTTTTCCTATTTAATCATACTAATGGTTAGCCATGATTACAAATAGAGATACACATCACAATGTGGCAGAGTTTCAATGAAAAAAAACATTTGAGTTTCTTGTGCTGTGTACCAACCATGTGGAACCCAGGGAGGCAATCTTGGTAGATTCTGACCTCTCTTACTCTTTCTATTTGTCTTCTTCAATTTTCTTTTCAGATCTTACTTTCTTCCTGTTTTGTTGACTTTCAGTGTCTTATATTGCTGACTTACTGCCCAAAACTTGACCTTCATTAGCCCCTGTCATTCTATTCTTATTCAGTCTTTTCTCATTTTTTTTTTCTTTTTAATGAGTATCTGTTTACTCATTAAATCTTTAATATGATTTTATTAACCAATTGGATTTTACCTTTTTTGTCCTATTGATGGTGTTATTTAAGCACTGGATTTATTTTGAAGAAACCCTTTTCTCTCTCCAACCCTCTTCCAGACATAATAAGAAGCCCCAACTTGTTTTACCCTCGGCTTCTTATTTTATATCCTTCCTTACTGTATTTTTCTCTTTCTCATTACTCCAATGAGGGTTGTTGCCATCCTATCTGAGATGGAGGAATTAAATCTTGGGAGATTAGCAAGAGTTGTTTCACCTTTTTTTTTTTTTTTTTTTTTAAGATAATTATTAGAAGCAAGCAAATAATTAGCGGAGAAGATAGACAAATATTAAGATTATTAATTTTTTTCCTCTTGTCTAATTGTTTCCATGCAACACATTATTTGGAAAGAATTTTATTGTTCCAAGCATCACCAAGTGCCCCACTCTTGTTTATGTTGAAAACCAAATCCCTCAATTTAAATTTGCAGGTGCAACCATATGCTATATATATGCTTCAGAATATTCAGCTTGCCCTGGCCATTTGTTTTGTGCAGGCCATTCTAAAATTGGGTTGGGCATTTGGGCCAAGAGGCATTTGTGTCTGTATACATGGTAGCCGTGGGGCTAGTGGGCATTGTATGTCAGAAGATATGGCTTGGCTGTGAGGGTGGAATGCTTTGGTTCTGGGGATTTTGGTAAATGTTAATTGAGCATTTCATTACATTGGGTGTTCCAGTGGCATTTCTGTGGTGTGTGTATTATCCTATCAGGTGATAATTTTTCACTTTAACTAATGGATGCTTGGAACTTGAAATCACTTCTCTGGAGTGATTATGTGTGAATTAAAGTTCAAGGAAGGAGTATGTTTTATGATTCTTAGGTCGATAGGGTTTGTTCATTGAATGGTAGGGCCAGGTATGAATTTCCTGAATTAGAAACTTCCCTTTTTTTCACCTTCCATATTTTTCTTTTTTCTCAAGTTCCCCCCCAAACTTTGTTCTTGTGGAGGATTTTAGGTTGTTTTCGCCAAATTCCAGTTTTTCAGTCATTGGACTAATACTTCCATGTCAATTCAATGGATTTTTTCTGGTTGAATTAGTGAATCTCTTGACGAGTTTAAGGGTTTCAAGCTTCTATACTTTAGGCACAAAAAGTCTTTATATATAGATAAAGAAGCCTATATCAGCATCACTCTTGGTGTCAATTGTAAAGAACTTATAGGTTTTTGTGGCTTAATGCATGGTTAACCAGGTCCTACTTTGGAATACTCTACCTTGATTTGCCTCATTCTAGTTCTTTGATCTCAATATGTGCACTGGATTCTGATTTTATTGCCTCAGTGAAATTTAAGGAGACAGACCCATGAAGTTTTGTGGTGAAGAAGAAAAAATTGGTGTTTAGGGGCAGATGGCTGGCTTGAAACGATTTTGGTCCTGGACAAAGGGTCACTGATTGAGATGTTCTACATTTGGTTCTCTGGTTTTCTGATATCTGTCATCTTATACAACCTACAAGGACTTTGAATTCCATGTTGAAATTGCCAGCAGGAAGAGGGATTAGGAGTTTGTTCTGTGTGGAGTAAGAGATACAGACTTTGAATTCCATGTCGAAATTGTCAGAGGGAAGAGGGATTAGGAGTTTGGTCTGGGAGGATTGAGAGAGACAGGACTTAGGGACAAGACTATGTCTGTCTGATGCTACCACGCTGTCTTAAAATTGGAAAAAATTCACGTGGGTCAAATGCTGGAAATGTCAAAGTCAGTCATAAGCTTCTTGAACTTTCTGAATATCCTTTCCCTTAAATCTATGAAGTTTAATACCAGCCTTCTTGATTTGTTACTAGACATAAACCTGAAATGCTTCCTAGTTTTGCAAGAACATACATGTGCAGAAACTGCAGGTTTTCAAGTTTCTGCCATTGCATTCCATGGGTCATCTCAAATAAATAAATTCTATTATGTTATTCTTTGTTTCCTGCTGGTCCTACATTTTCTTACACAGACCATGGGTGGTGGGTTCAGGTACCGAGCTGTGACAAGTGCTTACTATCGAGGAGCGGTGGGGGCGTTGCTCGTTTATGACATGACCAAGCGTCAATCATTTGATCATGTGGCAAGATGGCTAGAAGAACTTAGAAGCCATGCTGATAAGAACATTGTCATTATGCTCATTGGCAACAAGTCTGACCTAGGAACCCTCCGAGCAGTTCCCACTGAGGATGCCAAAGAGTTTGCCCAGAGGGAGAATCTCTTCTTTATGGAGACATCAGCCCTTGAAGCTACAAATGTTGAGACTGCCTTCCTGACTGCCCTTACAGATATATACCGAATTGTCAGCAAGAAGGCTCTCATTGCAAATGATGAATCAGAATCTGGAGGGAAGTCAGCACTTCTCAAGGGAACAAAGCTTGTTGTGCCTGGCCAGGAGCCAGAATCCAATGGAAGAAAATTCCCATGTTGTGCCTCTTAAGTTTACTGCCTCCTACACTGAAAAACTTCTTGTGAGAATCATCCTTCACTCTCCTGAGCTTTCATACCTTTTTTTTTTCTCGAAATTTTGTTATATTTAGCCCTCTTTTTTCCCCTTTTCATTCTTGTTTTAGTATGAGTTGGAAATTTGAAATGCCAATCATTTTGTAGGAGACAATGAGTCATGCCATTTGGTATGTGAAATCATTTCTAATCTCTCCTTCTTGTAAGTTTGATAATTTTGTATAACACTGATAGTGTGATACTATTAAGTTTGTACACCTGAAAATTCATGTGATGTATTTCTGACTCTCAGTTAATACCCTTCTGTTTTTGTTAGCCTAAATCATGAAAGAGGCAATCTGTGTGTACACATGAGTGTGTTAAATGTTTCTACCAAATCTGCAATACAACAATAACGAACTCAACATTTTCCCAACTTAATGGGGTCAGTGATATAGATCTGTGCAAAACAAAATAGAGGAAAAGAAAGTTCCAAAACAGACAAGGAAAAAGACAAAAAAGAACGAAAATGAGAAATACCAGAGAAGTGAAAGACAAATGCAGGTAAAAGGAAAGAGGCACCACCCAACAAGCCATGAGAAACTCAGCTAAATAGAGTCAATTACATGGATCTTTGCCTCCAATAAACACTATCTGAAATCATACATGGGACGAGACCTAGGATAATGAGATATTCATGTAGTTAGCTTAGTTTGGTTGTCAAGAAATGAATAGAAAAAAAAAATCAAATTTTTTGAATTCGAGGAAGGATAAACACGTAAGTCAGTCGTTGCATCATGATGACAACTTGAAGATGCTTGAAAGAATACGTTGCTGACTCATCATGAGTTTATGCAAACATGCAACGTGAATCTACCAAATGTTACCAAATCTTCATCCGACGTAGGAATACGCTCAAAAGTGGTCGGAATATGCTCACTGGATGTTGACTTGAACCGATAGTTAATTATTTTTCATGTCTTTTACTTTAAAATCTTAAAAAAATCATAAGTTTCAAACTGCAAGTCCAACTTAATGATTCAAAATGCGTTTCAAAGCATGTTTTGAATACTATCTAATGATCTGAAAATAAAAAACCGCGTTGATAAAAATAGATAATTGACAATAAGTTCCATCAAACAAAATGAATATTCTTTTACAAAAATGATGAAATAAACCTAATCACAAATTTTTGATAGATTTCAAGGTCCTTTGACTACCCTTTGACCTAGCCAACCTTCACAAAAGTATTTTGGTCATTTCTTGACCAATTTTCTTGAACTGCTCAAAATGGAACAAAACTCATCTAGGAATCAAAATAAAGCCTCCTAATCTATAATTTGGTTTCATAAATTATCCAATATTGCTACACACACCTCTAGGATGACAAAAATGAGGTGTCTACAATGAATACATCGAATCTCCATCAAACCTGTCAAAATTATCAAATCACCCTTCCATGTGAAACAACTACTGAGGTCCTACATCCACCTAAAAGACCTTTAGCCTAATAACACAAAACAATAACAAATGATATATAGAATCACATATCTTTATGGGATTAAAAAAAAAAATGTAAAAGAGTCTGCCATAGAATGAAATTATTTTTTTCTGGAATAAAAAAACTCCATAGTATGAAAGAAAACAAAATGTTGTTTCAAACTAACCTATCTTCAATGAAATTGAACCAGTTATCAGCTTGGAAATTTTATGTTTCATAGGAAACTAAATGCAGGAATCATTGGCCAGTCCTCAATCTTTTGGAATTACTGTAGATTCTGCCACATCCTCAATATAGCCTCTCTTATTCTCATTTTCCATGTTAGCCACAGTTGGTCCTTCTCCATCCACAGCGACATCATCATTAGAAACAGACATGTATTGAGTCAATGATCGATCATTATCTGATTGGATTTCCTCCTCATCAAGCTCGTGCACCAAATGGACTCCACATTTTTCCACGTCCACACGTCCTTTCCAAGTCATAATTTCTACTGAAATCTCCACTTGATCCCCTACTTCCAAGTGAGCCTCAATAACCTCAGCTCCAAAGAAACCATAAAGCCGAGAAAGGGGTATATAGCATACCCATAATGCATGAGTTGACTGGCAGATAAACACGTTTCTATATGATCTATTCCAGCGCTCCAATTGAATACCTTCGGTCTTATTATAAATAAGAAGGTTTGCCATAACTGCTAACCTCACATCATTGTCAAAAACAGCCGCTACATCTAACCCTTTGATTTTACAACCTGGATGTGGTGATACCTCAAAAGATATTTTGGATCCTATATTTTGGTGGTCGATCCACTCTGGAATCTCACTTCCACTACCCCAGACTTCAAGTTCCCAATGTACACCCTGTCCCACAGAATACAAAATGTAAAAAAAAAATTATATATATATATATATATATAGAGAGAGAGAGAGAGAGAGAGAGGACCTGGAAAAGGCTCTTCTTCCTCAAAGTGTTTCCTGGATGGTGGCACCCTTCCATGTGGATGTCTTGTACAGATTGAGAAGTCTCCGAGCACGGGATATCTCTGGACTTGTTAGGCAACATTGATGCGTCACCTTCTAGTATCAAGCACTCTAAACTTGATGGAAGTTTTGGAAATGATTGATGCCTCTTGGAGCCCTCCAACGCAAGGGTTTTGAGCTTAGAAAAGTGATTTATTTCATTTGATAGACTACAAAAGATGTCATAATCAATATGTAACCTTTCTAACGAAGATAAGCTCCTCATGTTTAATTCTTTCAAAGATGTGCAACCATATGAAGACAATTGGCTTAAACTTGATGGAAAATCTGGGAACGACTGCAGCCTTGAGCATCCATCTAATTCAAGAAAGTCAAGTTGAAAGAGGTCACTAATATTTGCTGGTAATTCTTCCAATGATGTGCATTCTTCTATATTCAATGTCCTTAAACGTGGTGGAAGATTTGGTATTACTTGGAGATTTCTACAGTCATTCAATGAGATGCATCCCAGACGAGAAAGATGACAGATGCTGGCTGGTAAGGTAAAAAATCTGTTTCCGGTCAAATCTAACTCGGCCAATGATGAGGATAAGCTCCTGAAATCATTGGGAATCATGTCTTCTGATAGATTACAGTTACTAAGATTCAGATCTCTTAAGGAGCATAAACCAGACAGAGATGCAGGAAGCAAAGTGATAGGCTCAGGCTTTCTTCTTAGTGAACCCCAATACTGGAAGAATGAAAACCATGATTTGGATTGCAGCTGCGTAGACTGTGAGCAACCAGAGAGATTGAGTCTTCGAAGGGATCCCAACTTACAAATGCTGCTTGGAAGATTCAGAAGGTTATTGCAGTCTTTCAGATTCAAAATAACAAGTTTCTGAAGCAATCCTATGGATGGGTGAACCTTGATCAACCTCCTACAGCCTTCAAGAATCAATTCCTCAAGATTAAGGAGTCCAGAGAAGTTTGGGGTTTTTGTTAGGTAACAAGAATGGCTAAGATTGAGGATTTTCAACCTTTTGAGCACCTGTATATAAAAAAAAGGAAGAGAAAGAAGTTAGCTTTTGATGAATACACAATTCATTCTGAAGAAAGCTTGATATAGTGACTATTTTATACCTTGATTTCTTCCCAAACTTCCTTCATATAGCTATGTTGCATGTCAAGGACAACAAGCTTCTCCATGTTGAAATTTGTAGGAATGGAATTCAAAGGAAATCCATGCCAACAAAGCCACCTTAGCTTCTTAAATAGATGTTCATACCCACCCCTGAGATGTACATGATTAAGTTGAAGCAATCTCATTCTATCCATGGTTACAAATGCTTTAACATCAAAAGACACATCTTCAAAGTCGAACGCGTTTAAGATGAGGCCTTCAACAGATTTGGTTCCCTATCACCAATAGTGTTGGATTAATGAAACAAATGTTTAAGGAAATAAACACTCACTGAAAATACACATGCATATGCACTTAAAATACCAAATTAGAATCTATCCTGAAAGCAGTAACAACTAAAACAAAGCCTTCAAGATAATTAAGTATTCCAAGAATTGACATGGTCTTGGATCGGGAATTTTATTTTTTTCTGAAGGACCCTCTGTTTCAATCACCATTCAAAAGAAAAGAGGGATAACTTAAGCCAATAAGAGCTTAAGAGGAGCTATCGGGAGCTATCGGTCAGCCTTATGAGGAGGATTCAGTTGGAGGATTTCATAAGCCCATGTGACAGCCACATGGATGTTGCTGTTAGTTTATTTGTGCCCCTAGTTTCTAATTTTTGTAACCAGTTAAGTCAAGGGTGTGTATGGAACATTGCCATTCCAAATTATTGTTTCTGAGTTGGAAACATTTGTTTGTGTTTCTGATATTTTGGAGTATCTGTACAAGAAAATGTTGTATGGTAAAACAAAGAAAAAAAATATTTCTGCCACAGAAACACGTATGGAATGCATATTAACAGAAGTATATCTTCTGGTGGCAGCGGTGGAGGTGGAGGTGGCGGTGGTTGAAGTTGCAGTGGAGGTGGTGGTGAAAGGATCGAGATAGGCAGGACAATCAGGTAAATGAACATTCCAGTAGCAGGCCTTCCGTTTGATCTCTGTTCCTGTGAAAATTTACCCTTTCGTGCGAGTTTTTGTCCCAAAATTTTCTTTTCTTTTAATTTTTTCTAAAACTGTTTCAAATGTGGTTTTGTTTTTCTCGGTTCATTTATAATTAAAAAAAAAAAACACGCACACACAAAAAACAGACCAGATATCCCATAACTGTTTTGTTCCAAATGTATTCCAGAAAACAAACACAAAAACAAAAAGCATTTTTTTTCAATGTTGCCATACAGACCCTTATTAGCTAAGCAGTTGTTTCTATTTTATTTACTTTCTATTTCCATGTAACAGCTTTGGATCTTATTCTAGAGGATCCTAAATAGATTAGCAGCCAATTACCCTTGCTCATGCAAAAAGGGTTACCATTCTGTACTAAGGTTAAAGCTATTATAAATAAAAGAGGATGGGAAATGTTGCCTACAATTTTGATGAAGAACAATAAGCTCTCTTTTTGAGTTTTTGCTACTGTGGTGATTCAGTTGAATGCCTTAGGTGATGATTCCTATGGTTTGGTAGGTGGGGAACCTACTGCCTTCCTTGGTAGTGAAGCCAAGATCATATCCTTCTTCTCTCTCCACTTATGTTTCTCTTTTGAGTTTTTGCTACTATTAACTGTTTCTCTTCTCCTACAATTTTCTGGGTTCCCTTTTTATATCAGAACCCTTGCCTTAATGTTTCTCTTAATATAACCATTCTATCAACTTCAATTTCTGATATAAACTTCCTTCCTTCTTCACTATAATCTAACCAGAATTTGGTGGTCGTGCTTGTTTCCTCTAATCCAACCACTGGTTGGCCTTGATATTTTAGGCACTTAGTCTTCCCATTAGATTCTCTAATCAGTCCATGTTTCAGCCCCATCAGATGAATAAATTCAGAAATCTTTACTGTCCAAGTTTCTGCCATATACTGATAGTACTGTTTTCCCTGGAATTCTGGTTTTCCATTTTTGGTTGGGTTTTCATGTGCTGTCTTTTCAGCCTAGAAAACCTCATCACTAGGTTTCCAACTTCTAAGATAAAAGTGACGGAAGTCCATGCTTATAGTTTTCAATAAATCTGCAAATGTTAAAGCAAAAATTAAGCAAAAGAGGAAGAAAAAGAAAGATAAATTCGATTACTTTTACCTTGTGTTTTGCTAATACATCACAAACATCTTCACGTGACCACAATCTTGTTCGTCTTTCAGGTTCCTTAGGAGATTCTTGACGAACAATTTCCCTTCCCATGTCTCGAATTAGATCATGCATCACTAGCTTCTGTGATCGGATTATTATAAGAGATCTTCGAGTGAGAACACTTATTCCGATATCTGGGAAGAAATCACATCCATCGAGTATTTTAATTACACAGTCTACTTCCATTCCAATAAAGAAGCATGCAATATCAAGGAATATATCTTCTCTGTATCATCCAAAGCATCAAAACTCAATTTAAGTTTTTCTTGAATTTGATTATGAGGAATTCTTTTTAATTTGGCTAATGCATCCCTCCACTCTGGTAAGCTTCTTTTGTCAAACAAAAAAGAACCCAAAACTTCAAGAGCTAACGGATTTCCTTTGATGTAACCTAAAACATCCTTTGAGAGCTCCATGTAGTCATCTACTGGATAATATTTTCTAAAAGCATGCCAGCTGAAGAGTTGAAGAGATTCCTCAAGGTCCAACTCTCTAGGCCTATATATTCCATCTACATCAGGCTCATTTAGCAACTGCTCATTTCGTGATGTGATGATAATTCTACTTCCCATTCCAAACGAGTTGTGCCTAATAGCTAATGCATACAATTGGTCTGATTGATCTACATCATCAAGGATAACAAGAACCCTTTTGCAGTAGAGTCTCCGTTTGATCACATTTATTCCTCTATCAATGTTGCTAATCTTCAAGTTTTTCTTCATGAGCACATCGGCAAGGAGTTGTTCTTGTAAATGAATTAGGCCATTGGGTTGTTTTGAAACTTCTCCGACATTCTCGAGAAAACAACAACCTTCAAATTTATTAAAGATTTCATTATAAACTGACTTTGCGATGGTTGTCTTTCCTGATCCACCTATTCCACAAATTCCTACAATACGAACGTCATAAGAAGAAAGATTTAACAACACTTCCAGCTCTTCTACTCGTGAATCTATTCCAACTAGATAATCAGCTACATCCAAAGGTCTCCACTTTAATTTAGTCAAAACTTCTTCAACAATTTGTTGGACAAATTTTGTCTCATGCCTGTCAAATGTGGCCCAAACAACAAATATAAATACAAACAATTTAGAAAGCCAAGAAGCATGAATAGGCAAACAGATTTAGGAATATACAGCACTGGGCGTCCTACAAGGGAAGACATTCTCACAAGCAGTTCCACATATTAGCATATGTTGTCATAGCCAGTTGTCGGCATCATCATCTAGTCATAGTTTCTATTTCAAACCAGTCTGAATTCTCAATGTGCCAATATAAAGCTTGGAGAAATGTTTGAAAAGAAAAAATCATTTTTGATTATTTGAAGCTTCATCTTTGAAAAAACAATGGGAGAAGCCCCATATGTGGTGGTGAGACATAAATCAATATGGATCACCAAATTTGTCATTTCGCCTGGCGGCCCATCCTGGGATATCCCCTTTATCCAATGGTCTTAAGGACCTAATCATCAATTCACAATATTGAACATGCACAAATTCCCATGCATAATGTGAGGAAAGAGAGAGAACAAAATGCATATACCAATTACATATTATGATACGTGAGAAATTGGTCCAAGGCAATTGGACTAAGAATACCACTACTCCCAATTCCCACTAGGCAAACCCGAGTAGGTCCATCTTACAGAGGACTCAAACCCATATTATTGGAGAGGTTGCACCCATAAATAACGAGGTCAAAAGCCCCAATATGCCACTAGATACCATCACAGTAAAATGGTGTTCTTACAATTAAGAAAGTTCAAACACACCTTTAACCAGCTCCTCTGCGTGTTTGAAGTCGAGACCTCTGATATGGGGTGTAAGGTCCATCTATCATATTAGCACCACCCCCTAATCCATGAGTATATCATATAGCAAGTGGTGACAAAAAATCTAAATCTAAATCTCACCAACAGTGGGAAACATAGATTGTTCCCAATACACCATCTTCTAACTCTCTACTTTCAAGCATCTAACATGACATGACATCTAGTTAAATGCATTCAAAGCAACAATAGCCCTTTGGCCCTTAACTAGAATGCCTTAATCTGCCCAGTATCACATGAGGATCAAATTTAGAGGGGTTTAGTGAGGATTACCCATTGGAAGCTTTACTTAGATCCCAACCAGAAAGATTAGCTGCTTTTGTGAGGCCTGCCTTCCACCTCTCCACCTTCTCCTTTTCCTCCTTGAAGTGCTCTCCGTGTCTGGCAAATGCTTCCTCAAGACCACCGGTCTGCTTCCTAACATGAGAAGGATCCACATCATAGAAAACAGGTAGAACAGTGAGACCACTCCTGCTCCTGCATTCAAGAATCTGCAACAATTGATCCAAACTATGATTCGAAAAAATGTATTTTATTGAGAAAACCACGATAGCGATCCTTGATTCTTCAATTGGGTTCTCTACTTGCTTGTGTTCATCGTCATCTCTGCAGGTGCGAATCCCTCTCTGGACCAAATCATTGTAGAGGCCATCGATGAAGATCTTGTTGCTTGCATCTTCAATGAAACTCAAAAAGACGTCGTGATTCCATCGAGGAATGGAAGAACGAGAAGAAAAGGGTTCACAGGCTATCTTGTAGGCCATGGGAAATTAGTTTGAGATGGGTACCGGAATTTGGAGATGGATAACGCGATTTTGCAGAAAACACTTTGTGAGAGTCGTAAAAGAAATACGTGTTGTCTTCGTATAATCCAAACGTCAACTCGAATCAAATTCCAACCCCCACCCACCCCCAAAAAAATAGAAAAAATCCACCGCCCTGGACCCAGGAGGGTAATTTCATTTGGGAGAATCTGTTCTAGAAAGGTAGAGTTGGATCGCCGGCACCGGAGAAGATGATCGGTGGAGATTGAGAGCTTTTTCTTATGTCAAATAGGAGTATGTCATGGCCAAACTCAAACTCAAACTGGTCAATTTGTATCAGTTTCCTATACTTACCGCTCTAGCGTCTCCGTCCTTCACAAGCCCGGTAGGTCACCACCAATCCCTCTGCACAACTCCGGCCATCCCCGACCACCTTTTGACCCCCATTCAATGCCCCTGGAACACCAGCCACTATTTTCATCACTTTAATCAATAGATTGGGTTTGTTAGATTTTTTTATCTATTTTATTATATTTAAATTTCTAAATGAAAATGAAGTATTTTTATATGTTTTGATTGTTTTGTTTTAGTGTAAAATCTTTTGGGGTCAAGGTAATAGAAAAGAGTCAATAGCACCTATGGGATTTTTAAAGTTCATTCATGACCATTACTATGAGTAAAGAGGTGGCAAAGAGAATTGATTGGTTATTGTCAAATAGAAGTAAATAGTCAATGTCATTATATGGGTGCTTTAAAATTCATTTATAATCACTATCATGAGTGGAAAGGTGGGTTAGAAAATTATCAATAACACAGAGCCCTTCATTCATGGACATTACCAAAGAGTGGAGAGGTATTGGGATTAACTCAATTTATTGAATTAATTCCCAATTCATATTCATATTCATATGACATTATTCTCTAATTAACTTATCATTAGTTAGAGGTTACTCTTGGGGAATCCAAGAGGGTGCAAGGGTTGGTTTTGGGTCCATATAAACCCAACCAAATACCTTATAGAGATATACATTCACACATAGACATTCCTTCAATTCTACTTGTTGTAACCATACAAGTCTTTCTCTTTTTCCATTTTCTCTAAATCTTGTGTAAGGTTAGAGGGTGTTGTTGTGCTGTAGTCTTTTGCTCCTAAGAAAGGATGAGAAGAATTGCCTCATCTTTTAGTGGAATGTTGTTTTATCTTGGACGTAGAGGTGCAAAACAACTCTTGGCAGGAGAGGGCATCAATTACCTAAAAAGTAGCATTACAAGTGTGACTCAACCTCAATTCTATTCGAAGCTTCTTCAATTGCTGTGGTGGTGATTCAACATCTATTTCAATTTTTTTTTTTTTTTTTTTTTTTAATCTCATTTCAGTTAAGGACCAACACTACAATATCATAGTTTCTACTGCAAAAGCTTTGTATTGCAATTTTTATTTTGTAAGAAATTGTAATACAATTACCCAACAGAGTTTCATCTTCGAAATCAGATTCTGTGACGCTCATCTAATACAAAATTGAAGTTGTGTGTAGCTCTCGTGTGGAACTTTAAGACATGAAGAAACACATTTTCATGTAAATCCAGCCAGACCTTCTCAACGAATTCAAGAACTTCGTTCGCCACAGAGGCCCTCGACATTTGATCAAGCTCTTATGAGTACCCATTGAGCATATCAGACATTCCAGTAGTGTAATGCATGTCCTTCTCATCTGGGTACTGATCAAACTCGGATTTGATGAGTATTTCTTGAGAGATCTTTTGCAGACCCAATAATCTGCATTGAAGCCTCATTGCATCTGCCACATTGGATAGATGCTTGGGCAATTTGTTCTGCTGAGAGTCTGAGACACATTGAAACTGAACTTGAACTTGCCATTGATCTTACTTAGTCCTCACTTTATCTCACAAGCATTTCTCCTGACTGCTTGCTTGGATCTGCACAACCTTCTTAGACAAAAATGGATCTCAAGGCCAATCCACTCGGTGATGCTTGTCAAACCATATTCCCATGTCTCCAATATTGTCTATACGATTAGCTCTATGAATCCCATCTCTATTGCGCCATACATTCCTTGTTGAAAGCCCCTTGTCTTTACCTCTTGTATGCATCTTGTAATTCCAAAATTCAAAAAGTCAAACAAGAGTATGGTTAAAGAGAATTATGGATGCCTACCTTGAAACCCTGGTCTTTTTTTTTTTGGTAAGGACCTTGAATCCCTGGTCAATTGATTAAAATAGCCATGGACAATCAGTATAGGACACTCCTGTGGAGGGTGGTTCAACATCTTTTTTTTTTTTTTTTTTTAATGAAAGGTTCGACATCTTATCAAAAGACACTTGAGAGAAAAAGAAAAAAGGGAAGCAAACAATAACTTTGTGAGTTGTAGTGTGTAAAAAAACCTAAGTTCATTAGGAGGTCTCGAGTTCGAGTATCTTAGTTGTTAACTGCTTTCCTCCTTATTTATCACAAAAAAAAAAAAAAGTCTCTGTTATGCAAAATTATTGTCTCACATTCAATGAAATAAAAAATTCCATCAATGTTAATGCCCTTATGTCATTTTCATTGCCTTTTCTTAGTAGCGACTTGTCTATTAATCACTTTGAAGGTATTTATAGGTATCTTTTACGACTTTTCATGGCCAAGTGTGTACATCAATACCTCCTGGTGAAACTACTACCTTATTCTTGTTTGGACGAATTTAGCCATTTCCTTAGATATCAAATTTTTATATTTGGCCTTTATCCCAAAAAAGAATAAAAAAAAAAAAAGAAAAATGACTTTTTCACTTGAGAGAATGAGAGGAACAGTTAAATTTTTTTTTTAACCCCATGTGTTGGAAAAGATATACGGTTTTCAAAAGTCAGACGTCACCAACTGGTTACAATAATTTATTTTGTTTTCAAATTCGAACGAGGTAACCCAAATTTGTAAACCAAGGTTGGGCGAGGGAAATGGTGTTTTGACTCAACCATGATTAAGTTTGCAGTTTCAGACAGTTTGGCCGCTCTTTTTTAAACTTTTGAATTTCATCATTTCGTCAAGAAGCATTTTTGTTTCTCTCCGCTTCTTCAAATGCAGAGCGGCTCCCTCTGTAATGCTGAAAAGCTGAAGCCCTCTTCTCTTCCCCAGTTCTGATCTGGAAAAAAAAAAAGGTAACCTCTATTCGATTTCTTCTTTCTCTCATTACTCTTTTCAAATCTGTTTTAAGGAAATTTGATTCTTGGGTCACCGGAGAACTGAGTGGTTTCTTTTGTTAATCTCTTCATTTCAGGTTACGAGAACAACAATGCCGGAATCAAGAGACAGACTAGTAAGGCCGGGTGCGATCGAGCCACTGTTTGATCCTCGTCGATGGGTTGCTGGTATCCCTCAAGATACTGGGCCGCAAAGGGGTTTGTTTGCCTCACCTTTAAGGACCGTCCATGGTAGTGGTGGTGGGAGGAATATGTTTGCTGGGTCTTTGCAGCGAGGGTCAATGGCAAACTCGGTTCAACGATTGAGTCCTGGAGGACCTGCTAGGCGTGGCCGTAGACGTGGTACGACGAATAATAGCACGTTACCTTCTTGGTACCCGAGAAGACCTCTCCGGGACATCACTGAAGTTGTTCGTGTAAGTGTTTTAGTTGAAGCCTAATTGAGATCTCCGTAATTCTTTGAATCTGTTTTGGGTTTCATCTTCTTTTGGGCTCCTCTTCATTTCTGAATTCATTGCTTCATTTTCATCGGTTTTCAATCTTGATCTGTTGCGTTAATAACTAGATTTGCTCCTCCGCTAATCTTGAGAAGAACTGTTAAATCTTTGTCTGAAATATTCTTCGGATTGGATTATGAAATGTTGAGTTGTGCAGAAAATTAGATGGGTATTATTCAAATTCATCTATCCATTAGTTCTTTTCTACTGTACCTTGCGAATTCAAAACAGAGATTGTGTTTGGTGCTTCTTCAGGCCATTGAGAGGAGGAGGTCTCGTCTTGTAGATCCTGAACACGCTCAACCCAACAACCCTTTGCCTGCTCCACTCGAGCAGAATACAAATCGGGATCATGCTCAACTCCACAACCCTTTGCCTGCTCCACTCGGACAGAATACAAATCAGGATCAAGCTCAACTCCACAGCCCTCTGCCTGCTCCGGTCCAGCGGAAAAGAATTCTCAAAACCCCAAAACCAGGAACTGGGGTGAAGCCCTGCACACCTTCTAGCACTCGTTTATCAAAGATTCTGCATGACTTTGACAAGAATTCAGCAGATTCTGATTTCATTACCCCACAGAAGAAGCTTCTCAACTCCATTGAACAGGTTGAGAAGGCTGTGTTGGAGGAGTTCAGAAAAATTGAAAAGTCCCGCAGCGCAAAGAAGGTGGTAAGGGAAAACAAGGTGCGAACATTAATGTCAATCAGATGATTGAAGAGAAATGAAAGGAACCTGGGGAGGTGAGAGATGGGCTTCTATGATCATCCTCTGATGATCTACCTTACAATTTCAGTTTCATCGGCTCGGGTAGATAGATTACTTTGTTTTCTGTTTTGCTTTAGGCTATTAATGTCGTCTGCTGAAGGTCTACTGTAGGATTTGTAGGCAGGTCTTGCTTCTTAAAGTCACTGGCCGAGGGTCTTGACTTAGGATTAGTAGGCATCAATTTGTAACAATGTAAATAGGGGAGTTTCCTCTTCATTACTTGAGAAATTGTTAGACCATGCATGATTTCTGATATCGTTCAATAAAATTTGGTGGTCATTGGGAGCTATTTGAGGTTCAAGTTTATGGGTTTTCCTTTACAATGAGACAGTAGAAATTCATGTGATGGGACAATTGCTTTGGCAGTGCTTTGTCTCAAGATGTGATTCATGGAATAATGGTTCTAAGATGTTTTCTTTTTACTGTTTCTGTACACAAAATCTCATTCAGTCTTAAGATTCTGACTTAAATTATAATCATTAGTAGAGCTGAGATGTGGATAAAAATTACGCAACGATGTTTTTAAATCTTAATGGGATCTTACTGAACTAGGTTGCAGATGAACATACTTGTTTTGCAGCAAATGATATTTGACAAGTGATGTTTCAAACCTAGGATACTGATATAGAGAAAGTGAAAACTGGCTAATGCGAATGTTAATCTATGAAATTTCTTGTAGATTCAATTTTGTCTTCATACGGCAATGTGATTATACAAATAAGTGTTCATGTAAACTGTGAGATCTCTCTGCATGAATGAATGGGTCTTCTGGAGCAAACAGTGGACCTCTGTGAAGACTCCTTGCTTGGAAATTTCTACTGTGAATGTGATCAATGAACTGGAGCCCTGTCAGTGTTGGATCTTGGATACAGAATTCTACATATCCATTTAGGAAGTATCTGTACCTGGAATTGATAAGATATCATGATTTTATTTATCCGTTACACAACATTTTATTGGGGATGACAGAAATCAGATTTCAATGAGTTTGCTGGAGTTCATTTGTTTGCCTAAACAAGAGCATTTTGAGTGACACAAATTGAGTCCCCGGAGGCCAAGGGCTACTGGCTCATGTCCAGAGCTACTTTCTTGTAGAGTTCCAATTGAGTGGGAATTTATTTATCATCCTCTGTTGGATGATATGCTGTTGGAACAAGGGTTTCAAGAATTGGAATCTGATCTGTCGAATCAGCTGATTTGGATCAGAATTGGCTGAGCTTGATCCTGTTTCCAGCCAATCCAGAGCACAACAGATCCATGCTGGGTTTCAAAGGTTCATGTCAATTCCTGACTGATTCTGGCTGATTCCAGCTGAATCGGAATCCGTGGACCTGATCTGGATTACTATATCAAGTTTAATAACCTTGGTTCAGGTCAAAGGTACATTGCGTCTTCCTCACATTAGATGTTTTCAGTACCCATCAGCACTTATTATTCAAGAATCTGTGACATAAATGAGTCGTGTGACTCCAAAGGTTAGGGGTGTTGGTTGCAGGTCATGCGAGGCATCCTGAGATGTGCCTTCTCTGTTCTGGATGTGGTGTCTACTATGGCTCTGAGTCTGACCCATTTTCATGGGAAAGGCTCCTCAACCGGGCATGTTTCAAGGACCAAAAGAGAGAAGAAGCACAAGCTTTCACAAAGACTTGCAAGCTATCTGAGTAGCCAAATTGGAGATCTTTTAATAGTTTCCAGATATGAACCAAATGGAATTCATCTTACTAGTTGATACAGTAACTAATCTAAAAATTTCTCTTATGGCTCATGCATGGTATACACCTAAATGAAACCCTTCATAAGTTGCAGATGTATCATTTTATTGTATAATGAGAAAGAAAAGGTAAATGGCTTGAATGTGAAATCAACAAAATTTGATCAAATAGTTGGCTCCCTGGCAAGTAAAAGTGCTTGTGCGATCATCATAGGCATAGCTATATGCACTTGGGCAAGCAGCCTTGAAGACTTTGGAGTAGTAAGTTGGCTTGCAAGTATTTGGATTGCCGAAAGCCCCAGTGCAGCAGAATTGAGGTTTGTTGAAAGCCATGCATGCACTCTTGCAAGCAACAACCCTCCTCCTCCTGTTTAAAACTCGCAGACCTCTTGGGCAGGTCCTGTTCAGGTCCGAGACACACCTGACTGGCTTACAATTGCCAGTACCATGCATAGGTACTATTGAGACAGGCATGTCAAAGCCGTCGACGAGGCTGACATCGTAGAAGTCCTGTGGGCCACCAAGGGTGAATTCTGCAAGTGTTGTGGGTGGTGTTCCTCCAGCACCGGCACATTTTAAGACACCACCACAGTCGCCGGTTTGACAGGTTCCCTTACCGGAAGCATCGAAGTTGCATCCACGACGGCCCCAGAAACGGCCTCCCCATCCAGTTGGTTCATGGATGCTCATTGCTTGGCCTGGTCTTAGCATAAACCCACCATTGTTCAAGACAGCTTTACCAGAGTTAGGTAGGATGCCGGGCCATATGGTATTCCTGCAATTGTTCTTAAATATGAAAACAGCTGCTTGGGCTCCTGCATCAGGAAATCATAATAGAAACTTAGATAACAGCAAATTGAAATCAATGAAAGTATCTCATAACAAGAATATGAACATACCAGAGAAGGAGAGAAGAAGGACAAGATTAAGGTACCACAAGGCCATTGTAGATGTGCAATTAGGACAGACACAGAAAGGAGCTTCTTAACAAGGATATGCTACCTCTCACACAAGCCTGGAACCTCTTACCTCAAGGTTGTGGAAATGATCAACAAATCATTGAGGCTAAGAGGAGGCTAGTCTTAACAAGGATGGCTGGGAGGTTTATATAGAGGGAGTCACCAAGAGAGAGAGAGAGAGTTTGCCCTTTTCTTGACTGGATGAAACAACCATTGACTTGAATGGATGAAACAACCCTTGGCGTGTATGGCTGGTAGTTATTGTTTTGTTCAACAAACTGCCCTAGTTTTTTGGTAACAGAATTAACTGAAAAACAATATAAACCTGGGATGATATGTATATTCTGCATAGTTGGTACAGGTTGGGGTCAAACATGGGTTTCTAGCCCATGAGATACCCTAGATAGTAGAGGCTTTCAAGCCATAGAGGGTGAAAAAAATAAGGACTTGCTGATCTCTATCCTTTATTTGTAGTAATTGGAGCTTGATAAAATTAAGCACTTAACATAGTTATGATTTTGCCATAAAACAAAGGTCTAGTTTTTTTTTACCCACTTTGAAGAGGAATTCCTTCACCGATGGCTATCATTATTGTTGGATGGGTGTCAGGGAACAATGAAGGGTATTTTGGACCTTCAACTATTAGGGGAGAGTAAAAATGATGATAAATTCATGGATGAAGGAAAACTTTCTCTAAAACAAAATAGTTTAATATTTTCTTCGATATTGGATGTTCGTTTTAGAGTACTCATCTTGTTTTCATATTAAATCTTGGAGATATCTAATTGGCAAGAAAATCTATCATTTGATATATTGAACAGAGCCTAAATTTTGGTGAACAAGTAGATCCCATGGCGTCTTACCCACATGTCAAGTTTTATCCTAATGAAAGTTGGTCTAAGTAACAAAATAAAGCATAGAAAATGCATGTCTATGAGAGGGTGCATGTGATTCCATTGATAGATATACATGTAAAGATAACATTGAGTTTGATATGTGGCCACATTTTAGTGGTTGCTCTTTCTATCATACTGTCAGAAATGAGAATTGCAATCACATATGGTCTTATCTTGAGGTAGAATTACGTAGGCCAACTAGATAAGCTTAACTAGTGCTACCAAATACCTATGTTTATGAAGTATTTTATGATAGTCATGCCATATACATGTATTAAGGATCAAAGTATTGATATCGAGTATCGTATTGGCTAGGTGTGAAATGTGGCCATATTTCTTAAAATATATACCAGCTTAACCTTAGGTTCCCTAAACTCAACAAGGCCCAACCCAACCCGGAGGTCTTGCCAAACTAATCTAGCCTAATTGACCCTGATTGGATTGGGTTCGCACTAATTTTTTCCAGGTCAGGCTAACTCTGATTGGCCCTATTTTTTCCATTTGTGTTTTATGTCTTAAAAAAAAATATGAAGTGCAACACCATAATAGGTGTTCAGGACACCTGACCATAAGAATCAATGTCCCAAAATTTTATTATGCTAAAAAAAAGGATAGGATGATAACCCTAAATTACATTATATAAATTAGAGTTAAAATCAGGGTCGGGTTAGGCCTAGGCCTCGACTCAGGCCCAGGCCAACCTTGACCTAGGGTCAATGGTTTTCAACCCTACTTTGCCCTCAAGGTTAGAAATCTTAGCCCAAGTCCTATTCAAGCTCAAGGCGGGCCAGGTAGGTTTAGGCCGTCAGGGCCAAACTCATACCCTTAGTATTGGAAAGGCAATTTAAGAGACGTATTGTATCGTATCGTATCAGAGACAAATAAGATACACATGGATATGGTCAAGAAACATATGGATTCTATTTTAATACTTAGAATACATGCAAAATACAAATTTAAAGTATAAAACATTATAAATAAGTAATGTGTAAAGTATATCATATATTAAAAAGTAGGGGTGCAAGTTTGGCCTTAGTGGCCTCAACCTGCCTTGAGCTCGCATAGGGCTAGGCCTAAAATTCTGGCCCTGAGGGTTGGCCCGGTCCTAAAATTTTTGGCCCTGAGTCAGGGTTAGGGCGGGTAAGAGTTGATGTCCGTGGCTAGCTTGGCCCGCCTTAAGCCATAATTATTTTTATCTTGATTTTGGTCTAACCCTGATATTTTTGCCATAATGAATATTTTTTTTATATTTAATTTTGATTTTACTTTTCAATTCCAAGGGATTTTGATGCGAAGTCAAATGAGTTTTTATTTATTTCACATTATGTAAGGTCATGGTCAGGGTCAAGGTATAACCGATCCTTGATGGCAAACCAAAGTCAGGGTTAATCATGGCAAGTCTGAGCCCTGTAGGGTTGGGCCTGAGTCGAATTTTTTAGGCCTTGAGTCAGGGTACAAGCCGGGCTTGGGCCCAGCTAATGAAACTCAAGGTTGGGCTAGGGTTTTAAGAATCCCAACCTGTTGCAGCACTATAAAGAGGAGTACAAATGAGACATATACATTCAATTGACTATATTCAAAGGATGAGGTTTCTTACACAGTCTAGTACCAAAAAAACAACATTTTCAGTTTAGAGAGGATTTAGGGTTAGATGCAAATATCATTGCAAGGAAAAAAAAAAAGTTTAATGCAATTATTTAGGTTGTTTTGCACATTAATTTAGTGATCCGTTGTAAAAAAAAACATTAAAATCAATATTGGAGCAATATACTTAAAGTTTTGATAGAAAGGTGTTTTTGAGCAAATTTTATCTGATCCTTATTGCAGGGTATTTAATTCCCAAATGTTGTTAAAATCAACACTATTAGAGTTGCTTTTATCAGTAGAAGCAAGGAATCGATTATTGTTATTATTAATTTTTTTTTTATTTTTTCCAGAAGAAATTCGATTAAAATGCCTTTTAAGAGCTCTTAGTAAGTTTTTTGTAATCACTGATATTGTCTTGTAGTTTAAAGAGATGTATCAAGTGTATTGATAGGTATAAACCATATCAGATCACATATTGACCCGACTCAATTGATTTTTTTAGGTATCGTTTTGATATCATACCATATCGTACCTTAAAGATACAATACATATCAATCAATATTAACAAATATAATAAGATACTTACAACCATGATGTCAGCTTAGAATTGTGTATTTTTTGTTTTTGTTATTGTTTTTTAGTTTATGCAATCACTTCAACCTAAGGGTGTAAATTTGGGATTGAAATTTTACCCAAAAAAAAATTTGGGATTGAAATTGGAACCGACTGAAACCAGCTTGCTAGGAACCTGAATCATCCCTCCCATTAATTTTTTGGGTTTAGATTTTTGAACCAATTGCTTTTTTGATTGATTATGACCCAGGAATCCCAATAGTTCTAGAAACCGAATAACCGGTTACGGTTCAGATAGAGCTGAAACTGTCACAACCATTTAAAAATCACAAACAAATCACATTTGGGATTTTGATTTTAGTGTTGGTCATTAGGATTTTGGGGTGAGTTTATTTATATTATGAAGGCTATGTTTGGTTGTAAGGGGAATTAAAGGGAAGGGAAGTAAAATTTTCATACTTAAAAAAAATATATGTAATCATTAACCGTGTGACTTTAACATTAACTTCAAATCATTCAATATTTGGTTATGAATTTTATTTTATTTTGCATCCAAAACCCTTTGCTATAATATGTAAAATAAAAATTACATGTAAAATATATCATTACTAAATATGATTAAAAAATTAAATAGTTTATACAATCATATGGGGTAATGATTATAAACAATTCTCTATAAAGTATGAAAATTTCACTTTCCTTCCCTTTAAATTCTCATTGCAATCAACCAAAGCTGAATGGAGATTTTTTCCTTTTTGAAATATTTTTTTTATCTTTTTATTTATATACTTATGGATGAATATATCTGTATGTTCATAGCAAAAGGCTCCTCAACCAAAAGATTTGTAAACTATCTTACTAGTCACAAAATGGATTTCTTTTCATACATGTCTTCAGATATGAATAAATTTTTTTTTTGACTAGAAGGTCAGCAAAATCATATTAAAAAATAAGAAATGTTGTACAGGATTATAGTCCAGGCATACCCAAACTTATAAATACAAGGAAACTTGAACCCCACCTACGGCAAAGCCATCGGCTGAGAGCAAGAAATTCCAAAATGACTTATCAGCGAAATGGAGTTCATCTTCTTAGATGATTGATACAATAACTAATCTAAAATAATTTTCCCTAAGGCCCATGCATGGTATATACCCAAATGAGACCCCTTCGCAAGTTACATAAAAAAAGATGTACCCAGTTCCACGAAACTCATGTCATTACGGAATCTGGGGAGGGTCATAACGAAACCCCTCACAAATTATATACGTATACGTGAAATTAACAAAATGAGATCACATAGTTCGCACCCTTGCATGTAAAAGTGCTTGTGCGATCATCATAAGCATAACTATAAGCAGATGGGCAAGCAGCCTTGAAGGCCTTGGAGAAATCATTTGGCTTGCAAGTATCTGGAGTGCCAAAAGCCCCAGTGCAGCATAACTCAGGGGTGTTAAAAGCCAAGCATGCACTCTTGCATGCAATCACCTTCCCCCTCTTGTTCTTCACTTGCAGTTCTTTTGGGCAAGTCCTGTTCAGGTTTGAGGCACATTTGGTCTGCTTACAGTCTCCGGTACCGCCGACCGGAGTTATCGACACAGACATGTCATAGCCATCGACGAGGCTAACATCATAGAAGTCATTTGGGCTATCAATGGTGAATTCTGCTAGTGTTGTGGGTGGTGTACCACCGGCACCATTACATTGTAAGACACCCCCACAGTCGCCGGTTAGACAGGTTCCCTTGCCGGAAGCATCAAAGGAGCATCCACGACGACCCCAGAAACGACCTGACCACCCAGTTGGTGCATCGACATTCACTGATTGACCTGGGTTTAGCTTAAACCACCATTGTTTAACATGGGCTTACCAGAGCTAGGTAAGATGCCAGGATATATGGGTCTTCTGCAATTGTTCTTGAATGTGAAAACAGCTGCTTGGGCTCCTGCATTAGAAATCAGAATAGAAACTTAGATAATATCAAAATGAAATCCATGGAAGTGTATGATCTAATGATAAGAATGTGAACTTACCTGAGAAGGAGAGAAGAAGGAAGAGGCTAAGGTACCACATGGCCATTGTAGATGTTCAAGTAGGATAGAGAGGGATTCTCTCAACAAGGATGGATGAGAGGTTTAAATAGAGAGGGAGTCACCAAGAATGGAGTTGCCCTTTGTTTGAATGGATGAAACAAGTCTTTCTAATTAGAGGGGTCAAAGAGAGAGGAAAAAATTTGACTGCTATCTGCGTGGGCAACCCCTGTTGACGGCCAAAGAAATGGAATAATTCTCTTCCCCTATTGTTCATAAATACAGATTGCCGCTTAGTTGCAACCTGTGCTGACAACCAATGAAATGGAATCTGGAAAGGTGTTTTTAAAATATTGAAACCTATGAGTGTATTTGTAAACCCAAGAGAAAAGGTGAATTATTCCATTTCATTTCACTGGTTCAATCCCCAATCCACCAATTTTTAACCTATCAAAAAAAAAAAAAACCTGCAGCAACCAAAAATTTTCCCGTAAATACCTTCTTAGATTTTAGTATTTTTCAAAACATCTTTTAAAATTCTATTCCTTTGACTATCCTAGAAGCTGTGGCCACTTGATTGCAACCCGGGCAACAGTTAAATTTTGTTTAGAGAGAAGGATGGAAGTCTAAGTCTTCTGCCATTTCTTAAAACAATTATCTTCCTATGCTTTGGTCAACAAACTGACCGAGTTTTTTTTATAACAGAATAAACATAAAAACACTATAATCTGGGGCCATACATGGGTTTCTAGTGAAGCCCAAGCCCACTACTATTGCCATACAATCTTGGAACAAAATGAGCTTTAGAATAGTGCAGCCAGGGTCCATACATCGGTTGCTAATGAAGTCCAAACCCTAGAGGCTTTGAAGGTATATAAGGTGAAAAAAAATTGAAGAGCACATTCTGATCTCTACCCTCTTGATGAAATTTAGCAATTACATAGTTGTGATTTTGCCATAAAATGAAGGATCGAGTTTTTTCAAGCCACGTGAAGGATGAATTTCTTCACGGATGACTATCATTGCTATTGGATGGGTGTCTGGAAAAGTGAAGAGTATTTAAGACCTCCAACAAACAGAGAGAATAATAATGATGGTAGATTTGTGGGTGAAGAAAAACTTTCTCCTAAAACAAAATTTTCAATTGCTTGGATATTGGATCTTTATTTTAGAGGACACGGTTTGTTTTCATATTAAAACTATGGATATATCTAGTTGACTTGAAATCGATCATATGAAATGCAAGTTAGATTGAGCCCAAAGTTTATAAATAGGTAGAAACCAACTACCTGCTCACATCTCAAGTTTTAACATAATAGAAGTTGGTCAAGTGGAAAAATAAAGCTTCGAAAATCTATTGACATCTTAAAGATTAAAAAGAAGAAAAATATTTGCATTTTACAGAAAAATTGAAAAACAACATTCATTTCTAAATAGATGATTTTTTCCAAAACAACGATAGTATCCTGATTATTAGTTGTCTTGGCATTTTTGGATAATACCGCCAAATCCCCATCATATGATTGAATTATGTCTCTCATTCTGTCATGTTCGAATGTACTTATATGTAATGTACAGTAAAAAAAAAAGGTAGGAAAACTAAAGTGAATTTAATAGATAATAATTTTTATTTTTGTATAAATATTTTACGGCCAAAAAGATACAAAATATTTCTATAAAATGTGATTAGTTGTTGGATAGAAAATTGAGTTAATAAAATTCCATGAATGATGTGCCTCTTTTCCAGAAGATCTTGGATTAGCTAAAGCATGCATGGCATGAACTTTATAGACTTTGAAGATTCATCACCCTTAAGATTTGACTTCGAGTCTCTCGGTCTTTTCCTCCTCTTGGAAGAAAAATTAAGTATTTCATCAGCCATGTACATGCTTTTGGACAAATTTAGTTAATCTATCAAAATAAATGGGTCCTCTTTATTTTGTCTTTCTTTTTTTTTTTTCCCTTCCAAAAGATAAATGTCAAAGAGTCCTTCCCTCTCTTGGAAGCTTACAAATTTCCTATCCATTGAACCTCTTCCACACCCAACCCCAATTTGAAAAAAAAAAAATCAACCCCCGAGTTAAGGCAGGATTAGTAGTGGGACCTTGCATTAAATCAAAGTCTTTATCAATTGAAATAGTTTATACATTTGTCAATGGAAAAAAGATCCTCTCTAGGGAGTGGGTAGTCCAAAGAGATCTCACGATTGAAGTGACCTGGGGATGCACGTCCATGTATTGGGTTTCTCAGCCATGGGATGGCACTTAAGCTCTCTCCTTAATGGAGAGGAACCGCATTCTTGTCAATGAGCCATATTGGATTGTGTAGGTTTCCTTGTCAATGGATCATATACTAGGTTGTGTTTGGATTGTGTCACAAAAATTGTCTATGTTTAATGAAATTGAAAATTTTCGAAAGAAGAAAAGAAGCGACAGGAAAGGATCCTCTCTGTTTATCCTTATAAAGTCCCTTCTCCAAGTACATATAGAAATTAATAATACCAGAAGAGGTATGTATGGGGTAGAGCAATGCCACTGGGTCCTCTTGGAGCTGATATGTATGGGCTTCTGATCTCATTCACCCACTCACCCTTTCATTATTATGAGCGAGAAAAGGGTTTTGCTGAGTTTAACAAAAATTTGATTGATTGTAAAGGAGGCTTTGGGCATCACAAAATCCATCAAGGGAATACACGTTGGAAACGTCAATAGCGATGGAATTTTCGTCTTTAATGAAGAGTGAGGTGGTCATTTCATCCTTCTTGTATTCGGACAAAACACACAAGAGCCACACTACCTTTCAGGCTTTTTTCCCCATCTTTTCAATAGTAAGGAAAAAGACCATAATGCCGACAATGTGGGGATTCTTTCCCATGTTCTCTTACATCCTGAATCCTGATTATGTAGGATTTAAACTAACAGTCTCTCTCATCACTGACTATGTGAACCCTCATCTCGAGGACATGTGTCTTACATAGTGAAAGGTGTGTGATAGGAGAATCATCCTGCACGATTGCGTATGAAACCAACCCTCTTCCCAATAATAATTAAGTTAAGGGCCCGTTTGAATGAAGGGGTTTTGATGGGGTGGGAGTGTTGGGGCGGGATAATAGTACATATTTTTCCACCCCAGTGAAGTTTATGGCTGTTTGTTTGTTTGGGGTGGGAATTTGAAAAAACATCACCTTTTTCCTGTCGGCCCACGTGGCCCAAGATTTCTCCCACCCCACCCCTTCACAAAGTCCCACCGATTCGGCAGGACTTTGCAGAATTTACAGAGGAAATGCCCAACGGCTCTATGCGAGTTTGTAGTGCCCAACCTCGACTCAACATGTATGCCCCTGCTTCTCTGAGTATTTCCCGCCATTGCTGCAACTTCGCCTCAGTCAAGTCCAGTGCAAGCCGCCCTGCCACTTTTACAGCCATTCGCACATTGTAAAACCCCCTATTTCATCACCAAACCACCACTGCACTGTTATGCCGAAGTGTCCAGATCTAATGGCCGTTCTGCAACTATTTGGAGCACCAATGTCCCAAAAAAAAACAAAAAAAAGAACAAAAAACAAAATAAATAAACAAAACAAAACAAGGGAGAAGAAGAGCAGAGTGAAGAAGACGAGTAGATAGAAATAAAAAGGGAAAATGAAATAGCAGAATCAAACCTGAAATGCAACTGCTTCCGTCTCTGGTTTCTCTCTCCTTCCTTCCTACCTCTCTATACCATGATCCAACATTGAATCTTAGCTTTGAGCTCCGACCATAGTATTTTCTGAACTTCGGTGGTTTGCCTCCTAAGAAAGAGGAGAACAAATCACTGGAGATTCTACGGCAGAAATCGCACCTCTTCTTTTATTCACTCTGATTTTATTGCAAAAATGGTGAATCAGAGTCTTCGTTCCTCATGGTTGTGGCTGGAGATGAAACACATCTATCTCCCCTGCCTCCTCTCTCTCCCTCTCTCTCTTCCCCCTCTTCCCCTTCATTCGCCCTCCATGGCTTCTATCTCTCTCCTCACTTTCCCTTCTTTGAATCCCAAAAACCTATCCAAACGCCTATGGGATGGGGGATAAACAGTAACTATTCACTACTTTACTATTCTGTTCCTCACCCCAATAACATATGGACCCCACAAGTCAGGGACTCCCACCCCATAGTCCCTTCTAAACAAACGGGGCCTAAGGGAAAAATGTTGTCGTGCTGACTACGGAGGGTAGAATAGCACACTATGTGTCTCTATCTCGAGTTTGGATCACTTATTTGTACCCTCATGTATGCTAGGTGATGAAATGTGTCATTATTACTTCCACAAATGAATTTCTATGCATTCTTAATAGAAACAAATGAGACAAATGTAATCATTTACTCATATGTGAAGCATAAGTGTATCTTTCCTTACATGAAATGACCTCTTTGCCCTTTATTGGCATGTCCTTGTGTATATTAACTCCCTTATGCCACTTGCATAAGAAACTTCTTCAGATATTTAAAATAAGGATAATGAAAAATGAAGATCATCGACTGATCATGTGGCCTCTACACTGACATGAAGCCAATGAGAGTAAGTGTAGGGACATCAACATAGATGTAATATTTTTTTTATTTCACTGAATTAGATAGTAATTTCATATGTTCCTGTATCTGGAAATAGGTGCCACACGACCACACAGCGTTCTTTTTCCGTGCAAAACATAAACCAGTTCATTACAGATCTATCCCAATCTGACGTGAGAAAATTTACCACACAGGACACCGTCTGCTGCTGCTGCATCACAGATTCACATTCCTTTTCTTTTCAAGAGATATGGACCATGGACATCGGCCGTCCATACTGAAATTGTCCACATCAACCCGAGCAGGAACAGGAGCAGTAGCAGTAGACGGAGCAGGTAACTCCCATTCGCTGGTGGGCCATGAGTAAAAGAACTGTAAACGTCACCCGCTCGTCATCAGTTTCTGTCTCAACCACGTCATAGTCTTTGAGCTAATCATTAACCGCGTTAGCGATGATTTATTAAATAACAATATTTCATAATTTTTCTTTCTATCAACCAGTCAACTGTCACCCCGTCCGTCAACAAGGATTCTGATCCTATCATGCGGAGAAAGTCCAATAACAACCAACGGTTTGGAACACTTTAGGAGGTATTTGATTCGGTAAATCTTTGGGATGATATTCTTTATAATAATAATTCTTAATTTTGAAGTTGTTTGGTTTCAATAGGATGATCCTCATATGTGAGGACCCTACTTCCTATGAATGACCATATTACAAAGGATGTGTTTCGAATCTGAGTTTACCTCAACACTTAAACTCAGATTTGACAACCTTTTACCACCGGTATAAAAAGAAAGCGGAAAGAAGTTCTCTACGGAAGCCAATATCTCAACCCGTGAGAAACATGTATTAGCCTCAAGGCAACCAAACGATTTTTCAGAAAAAAACATAATTCAAAAAAATGTCTATCAAAATATTGACATTCATATCCGATACATATACCATTTGATTTACCGAATCAAATACCCCCTTAGGCATCCATCTAATTTCTAAGACACTTAAACATCTAATATTTGAGAGGAACACAATTAAATGTGCCACCTCGTTTAGCAACAAATAAAAAAAAAAAAAAATGTGCCACCTCAATACTTGGGCAGGCTCGTGGCCATTGAATGTGTGTTGGAGAAAATCTAAATCCAATCAATAGAGGTATTTGAAAATGGCACAGGGGGAGGGGGAGGGGAATGAATATGAAAATTCATCCTTCTTCTATAAGCTCCAATGCTCCATGTGCCCTTGAAAAGACAATAAATAATGAACTTTTAATTTTCTATCCATCATGGAAGTGGTAGATTCATGTTTTAAAAGAAATAAAAAAGAAAAAAAATTCTTACTGTAAATTTGTTGACAAGAATTGGTCAACCTAATTTTGACAAAAAAAAAGTATACAAAATTACCATCTTACCCTCATGAAATAAAATGTCTCATCCATGTTGATGTCCCTGTGCATGTTTTCATTAGCCTCATATTGACGCATAGGCACATGGATCTCTCTTTTTTTTCCTTTTTCTTTTTTTTTGGGACAAAAATAGATTAGAGGGAAACAGATCTCATTTAGTTGAGATAAGCCTGAGCTGTGGTGGTGTTGTTTCATTCTTCTAATTAGTTGAAACTTCTAAAGATCAATGAGATTTACCTACTCCTGCTATTTTAAAATTTGGGATTGGATTGGATCTGGTCAATCCAGGGTTAGTGCAGTTTTATATTGATTTTGATCAATTTGGACTGATCTTCCAATCTTTACAACCTTTCCTATTGTAACCAATTTCTATATCAATCTAAAAACTAATATATATATATATATATATATATATATATATATATAATAAATAAATAAGAGGCAATCTATGTTTTTTTTTTTTTTTTCTAGGGTTTTGACTGATTCCAACCAATTCCTTGCTTATGAATCAATTGAAGGTGGTTGAAGATGCAAAGAATAGGAGTCCAAGACATCCTGTGCCATGAGATCTGTATCTAGATTATTATTATTATTTTTGTAATTGGAAATATGCCAGTAGATGTTTTGATATATTTGTCAATCATCAAAATATTCAAATTAGCCCCAGACCAATGATTATGCTATGTTTGAGAGGTAAGAAAAAAATAATAATAAAAAGATACATAATGACATTATTGTCATCGTTATTTTTGTCTTATTGAATGAATTATTATCAATATCAATATGATCTTTAGTCAACTCAACTACGTTTGGGTCGTATTATTATTATTATTATTATTATTTTAATTATTATTATTATTATTATTTCAAAGGAATTGTCCAAAGGAATTTTACTCACGCACACTAGAGAGTAGGGAATGATAGGGCGGAGGAAGGGGGAGACACTAAATACACACTACCACATCCATGTGACAAGAGGCAATCCACTAACCTCTTAATGTTTGCTTTCAAATGGAAGTTGTATACCAATGCGTTAGGCACATGATCCATAAGTTTAGACTAAGACACTCCTTACTCTTATCAACACCATTCTAATAACATTTCAATTTATCTCTGAAAGAAAAGAGGGAAAGAGTGGGAGGGAGGGCAACAAATCGGTTGGCATCGGTCTTGGCCAACCCTGAGTCAACTTGGCTGATAGTGTAAATTCAATCTTGAGCCCTTAATCTATCTTCCACGTGATAAACATAGGTGATCAATAGTGTAGGACTGGAAATTCTCACATATATTTAAAATATATATATATATATATATATTTATATACACCTTGGATGTATATATCTCCGCATGAATATAGAGTTTAAACAATTCACACAGAGAGAGAGAGAGAGAGAGAGAGAGAGAGAGAGAGAGAGAGAGAGAGAGAGAGAGAGAGAGAGAGCTTAAATTGTGATTTTAGTAATAAAGAACATAGCAAGGTGACAAAGGACTTCACCTATTGTTGAAAGTTCATCAATAACAAATTCTATACTCTATAAGGTCGATTTGATCATTAAATAAGTGGTCTCTGAATTTTAATTCAAATATGATCGTGGGAACCTCAAACTTGCAGTTACAACAACTTTAGCACAAAGATAGAAAATGGAAAAAGAAAAATTGAGAAATATAAAAGAACTGAATTACCTAATTAGCACTTTATTATGCTTAAAACCTACATTAATTGAAGGGATATCCCATTTGATAAAAATAAAAACTGAAAGATTTATCATTGTTTGGATCATTCAGAAATAACTAGTTGGATGCAATGGGGATGATTGTAGTTATATTTGTAATATCTATGATCTAATTCCTATAAATTTGTGCAGTTCAAATTCAATACAAGTCCAATCTGATAGGACCTGATTTGTGTTAGATGATGAGGGGACTATAGGATTTGGTAGTATTATCATCTAATTTAATTATAAATAGAGAATCATGCCACCACTTAAAATAGGTTTAATTTAGTTGTAATAATAATAATAATAATAATAATAATAATTTACATAAATTAATTATAAGGAATTAAAGTTCCATATGGAAGTGGGAATCAAATCTGATATATTATCTTAACATCTTAAAGTGATAAAAGAGTGAACCTCACAATCAAGGAGTTGAAGTCCCCAAGTCCAAACATAATTATAATTTTGGAAAAAAAAAAAAATTCTATTCACATTACTATTTTCTCTTTCAATGATAACCCCAACACCATGAAACATAGATTTAGAGCGTCTGTTTCTTCATATATTGACCAAATGTGTCTTCCACCATTCATGCATTCTTAGTTGCTTCCTAGGATGGAGCCATTGTTTCCTAATGGTAGCAATTTTTATATTTTACTATTATTTCACAACAAATATTAATAAAAGCATTTTTCAAACATGATAATTGATTTTGAGGGGATCAACTATAGCAATAATATGGTGACTCATCTACTGGTTTTTTTCTTATGTGATATTGTATTTGTCACAAGCCACCTTCGTGGGTACCACATAAAGGGAACTCACCATGAGTCATGAGGAAGGTAGCATTTTTTTTTTGCTAGAAGGAAGTAGGTAGCTTCTTTTAAGTAGGAGGTAGAGTAGAGTTCAGTTGCTTGGCCATTTGTTGAAGTGGACGCCCAATTACTCTTCCAACATCATATTTGTCAGATAGGGATAGACTCAACTACTCTGGTATCTCATTCACCATGGATTCAATTAAGGAGCATGTTGCCTTATGTAAGACCCAACAATGGATGGCTGATGTCAAAATTTTTCCTTATGTATTTACTATTATAATCAATTACATTTTTGTACTACTTGTTGTAACCAAAATGATGAAGTGAGACTTAAAAAAAATATGGAAGTGAAATGGAAAAGTTGTAAGTTTCTTTTGATTGCTTCTTATTGTATTTTTAAATTTATTTAATTTAGGATAAAAATCATTTAAAAGTTATCATTATATCATTTGTAAGTTTTTTATTGTGTAAACTAAGAGGATTTAACCTTATTTAAAAAAAAGTGTGTTATATTAAAAGGGAAAAAATATAAGATTATAATTTATTTTTTACCGAATTTGATTAGAATAATATTTTTCCATCAAAACAGCGTTAAAGTAAATAAAGCTCCAAATTTTAATGTATAAACACACAATTAATGTTATACAAAATAGGTTTTAAAAAATTTTAAATGAATTTTGAAAAGCTCAGACATATAATGGGACTGAGTTTTCTTTCACCCATTGTGAAGATAGAACCTCTTAATCCTTGGGATCAGACCCTTTGATTGGATTGAAAAAATATTATTTTAAAATTTCGTAAATATATAGCAAGAGTTATGGATGATATTCACCATTCTAAGAGTCCAATCATAGTGTCAAATTACCTTAGATGAACCTGAGTGGTTGGAAATTTTGTGCTTACAATCCTGAGGTATTCAATTGAGAGGTTTAGAACAAATTAAATTTTAGGGTAATTTACAATGCCACCCCCTGGAGAATGCCAAAATTATAAGAACACCCCCTCTATTTCACCAAATTAGACTCAGACCCCCTACCGTCAGTCACAGTTAAGGAATATACCTTATTTACTTATATCAGTAATTATATTTTATTTTAAGTACCAAAATGCTCTTATGAAATACGAAGTACCAAAAATACCCTTACAATAAGTTGCTATTTCCAAAACGTAGTTATTAGACCACCGGCGGTTATTCAAAGCAGCGGCAGTGGCAACGGTATTTGACGGATGCATCTCAATCGAACTTAGGAAATGTGAGTTGCAGAAAAATTACTGCCCAAGTCAGAAGCCCTAGAATTGATTCCATAGTTGCTATAGCTTCAAATCCTAGGTGAACATTTGCTCCTTCGAACCCAAGTTTCTTTTTTGTTTTATGCCATTTATTTGTGCATATGCATACCGATCATCACTAATGGGTGGGCTGGGGTCCGAAGGTTGATGCGAGATGATGTAGAAGGAAGAGAGGGTTTGCAAACTATTGAGAGCAAGAAAGGAGAGATCGATGAGGAGATGCAAGAGACGGAGGTTATGTCCGACTTCAAGTCTCGACCACCGATGGATTTGATAAACTGCTGCATCACTCTCCAATTGAAACCCTAACCCAAGAAAAGAGGAAGTCGAACACGATTTTGGGATCTAAATCAACACCATATGCACGAGGAGGATGGAAGCAACCGACAGGGTAAAGGTTAGGGTTACGAGGAGGATGGAAGCAACCGAGGATAAAGGGCTGCTGAAGACGATTTGACCACCGAGGCTCAAAGATGCAGGCCTAGAGGACTACGCTCTTTCCCCTGAAGCCATCGAAGAAGCATTCCTCAAGGCCGCACTCCATCGGCTCGTGGTTCCTCTATCCTCACCATCGTTGAAGATGAAGAAGACGATGCTAATAGTCTGATCAAGGATCTTAGCCCAGCGGCAAGTTGTCCGACGATTTGTAGGATATCATCAACACGCATGCACAACCGAGACCCTTTGGCAATGAGAAAGCGGTGCCGCCACAAACCTTCCCGTGATGCGAGATCCAGATAGTAGAGAGACGAGTCAGTGGGAGTGAAGAAGGAGAAGGAATCTCTGCGC
Organism: Macadamia tetraphylla; assembly: GCA_022985045.1. Classification (NCBI taxonomy): domain Eukaryota; kingdom Viridiplantae; phylum Streptophyta; class Magnoliopsida; order Proteales; family Proteaceae; genus Macadamia; species Macadamia tetraphylla. Next base: position 4,878,829 of record CM040963.1, on the reverse strand, counting down.
GCCGTCATGCTCCTTGCCGTCATTGCGTCGTCGCTTTCGTCATTGTCGTCATCGCTCGTCGCCATCTCCCGATCCGCCATCAGCTTACAACATGAGTTTTAGTGAATAGGAGGTAGAACGGTCATTTTAACTCTTGATTTAACAAGAATCCACGGTAGGGGCCTGAGTTTAATTTGGTGAAATAGAGGGGGTGTTCCTATAATACTGGTATTCTCCAGGGGGTGGCGTTGTAAATTACCCTAATTTTTATGCATGGAGAATTCCACTGTGAGCAAAGGAAAATGCATGATTTGATAGTCATTACCCTCTTATAGGATGAAAGGTTGAAAATACCCCTACCCTCATTACCATCCTCATCTTACCCCCTTTAATACCCACAATAAAAGAATACCCCCTTCGTCGTGGGTGAAGGGAAATTGCCTCCTATATATATATATATATATATATATATATATGGGACATGTTTACTATCCATGAGCACACCCTTGAGCTCAAACATAGGGGGTGCGAAATGACCACCGCACCTCTCCTAGTAGATCTTGTCCGAAACCATTGTATACATATACGAGTTTAACTCTTTAAAAAAGTTTCAAAAAGCTCCAAAATATAATGCATATGTATTAAAATCATTATATATAGGAGTGTTTCAATGACACCCTCTATATATATATATATATATATATATATATATATATATATGTATTTAGAACTTGAAACATTTTAATTATCTTTTATCTTATTCTCAAAAGGTTTTTAAAAATAGGGGTAGAAAAGGGTTTTCAAAAAATATGTTAAACGACTTCTTATATTATTATTAAAATGTTACGCATGTATTTTGAGTACACATGTGAATTGACACTATTATCCACATTGAAAAAAATTTGTGTAATATTAAAAGGCCAAAAAAAAAAAAAAAAAAAAAAGGTTAAACGCATTGAGGGGTGCCAATAAGACCCCCACATATATCTATAATATATATGAACAGGTTTAACTCTTTCAGATAAACTTCAAAAAGTTCCAAAATATGATGCATGTATATAAAAAATCATTAAATCGATTGTGACAACTTTTTTACATTTACAATGTTTTAGGTGGACTATTTAGGTGTAAACGCGTTTAGTTGTCGGTGCTAATCCTTTGTGCAAGGGACAATGAAAGCAACTAAATGAGTGTTCAAACTCATATATATATGTCATGTAACCCTAGATTAATACAATTTCATAAAATATTTTAAAACATGCCGACTAAAAAATTGTATTTAGAACAAATTTATACTATCTCACAAGACTATTAAAATGAGTGACCGAGCATCCTCATCTTATAATAAAAAAATTTATTTATCATCAACGTAAAATACTCTAATATGTAATTTTCAAAATGAATAGCTTTGAAGCAGTCTATTCAGTAATGAAGAAAGAAAAATTTACTAACATTAAATTAATAGATTATTAATTATTTAATATTACTTAACATTAAATTAATAGATTATTAATTATTTAATATTACTTAACAATCTTCTATTGAACAAGTTGGTTTTGTATTGCATATCCAGTAACCTTCAAGTCTACTTATTAAGAAATATTTTAAAACATTCAGTTATATTACTTAGCGGTTAGGTATTACCTCTATTGAAATGATTATTGGACCCACATGCTTTTGATTGCTTCTTATTGTATTTTTAAATTTATTTAATTTAGGATAAAAATCATTTAAAAGTTATCATTATATCATTTGTAAGTTTTTTTATTGTGTAAACTAAGAGGATTTAACCTTATTTAAAAAAAAGTGTGTTATATTAAAAGGGAAAAAATATAAGATTATAATTTATTTTTTACCGAATTTGATTAGAATAATATTTTTCCATCAAAACAGCGTTAAAGTAAATAAAGCTCTAAATTTTAATGTATAAACACACAACCAAGGATTAAAGTATCGGTATCGGTCGTCGTATCGGTCCGCCAAAATTAAGATACGTATCAGAGGGTATCGTATTGTATCGGAGATACACTAAGATACGCTAAAGATACACACATAAATGGATAGGAAATATTTTTTTTAAACATTTTTGCATAAAGAATTTGTTAAAAAAAGCTATTGATAACATGTATTATGCATAAACACTAAATTGAGGTATCGTATAAGAATTCAAGGTTTGTAGTTGTCCATAAATGTAAAATCCTTGTTCCCAACCTTGATTTCCACTTTAGTTAGAAAGAAATATGATCGACAACAACTTTGGAACAAAAACCCTTCAAAAATCGTGTTTTTCGAAAATTACGATCTTGGCCATTATATGACCGTAAGCGATCGATCGGTACATATCGATACTCATCGACACGTATCGATACTCACCGAACGTACAACGTACGATATATATATCGATACGGTCGATATATACCGATACGCATCGATCGATACATACCGATATTCATCGATACGACAATACATACCGATACTCACCGATACGCACAATACATATCGAAACGTACATTTTACCTCAATTTTATATTTTCATAGAGTCGACGAGGCATATCGTATTGTATCGATGTGCATTGGTGGTGTATTGATGCATATTGGTATGTATTGTAGGATATATATCGATCTGAAAGGATTTTAAAATTTCATGTATCGATCGGTGTGTATCGTGATCGATCGGCTAAATTGAAGATACGTATCGGAGGGTATCGTATCGGTATCGGAGATACTTAAAACCATGCACACAACTAATGTTATACAAAATAGGTTTTAAAAAAATTTAAATGAATTTTGAAAAGCTCAGACATATAATGGGACTGAGTTTTCTTTCACCCATTGTGAAGATAGAACCTCTTAATCCTTGGGATCAGACCCTTTGATTGGATTGAAAAAATATTATTTTAAAATTTCGTAAATAGATAGCAGGAGTTATGGATGATATTCACCATTCTAAGAGTCCAATCATAGTGTCAAATTACCTTAGATGAACCTGAGTGGTTGGAAATTTTGTGCTTACAATCCTGAGGTATTCAATTGAGAGGTTTAGAACATATTAATTTTTATGCATGGAGGATTCCACTGTGAGCAAAGGAAAATGCATGATTTGATAGTCATTACCCTCTTATAGGATGAAAGGTTGAAAATACCCTACCCTCATTACCATCCTCATCTTACCCACTTTAATACCCACAATAAAAGAATACCCCCTTTTGTCGTGGGTGAAGGGAAATGGCCTCCTTATTATATATATATATATATATATATATATATGGGACATGTTTATTATCCATGAGCACACCCTTGAGCTCAAACATAGGGGGTGCGAAATGACCACCGCACCTCTCCTAGTAGATCTTGTCCAGAAACCATTGTATACATATAACAGGTTTAACTCTTTAAAATAAGTTTCAAAAAGCTCCAAAATATAATGCATATGTATAAAAAATCATTATATATAGGGAGTGTTTCAATGACACCCCTATATATATATATATATGTGTTTATAACTTGAAACATTTTAATTATCTTTTATCTTATTCTCAAAAGGTTTTTAAAAATAGGGGTAGAAAAGAGTTTTCAAAAAATATGTTAAACGACTTCTTATATTATTATTAAAATGTTACGCATGTTTTTTGAGTACACATGTGAATTGACACTATTATCCACATTGAAAAAAATTTGTTTAATATTAAAAGGGCAAAAAAAAAAAAAAAAAAAAAAAAGGTTAAATGCATTGAGGGGTACCAATAATAACCCCCACATATATCTATAATATATATGAACAGGTTTAACTCTTTCAGATAAACTTCAAAAAGTTCCAAAATATGATGCATGTATATAAAAAATCATTAAATCGATTGTGACAACTTTTTTACATTTACAATGTTTTAGGTGGACTATTTAGGTGTAAACGCGTTTAGTTGTCGGTGCTAATCCTTTGTGCAAGGGACAATGAAAGCAACTAAATGAGTGTTCAAACTCATATATATATGTCATGTAACCCTAGATTAATACAATTTCATAAAATATTTTAAAACATGTCGACTAAAAAATTGTATTTAGAACAAATTTATACTATCTCACAAGACTATTAAAATGAGTGACCGAGCATCCTCATCTTATAATAAAAAAATTTATTTATCATCAACGTAAAATACTCTAATATGTAATTTTCAAAATGAATAGCTTTGAAGCAGTCTATTCAGTAATGAAGAAAGAAAAATTAACTAACATTAAATTAATAGATTATTAATTATTTAATATTATTTAACAATCTTCTATTGAACAAGTTGGTTTTGTATTGCATATCCAGTAACCTTCAAGTCTACTTATTAAGAAATATTTTAAAACATTCAGTTATATTACTTAGTGGTTAGGTATTACCTCTATTGAAATGATTATTGGACCCACACTTAGGTACTTATGCATCATAATGCTATTATATCTTAATAAAGGAGAAGTGTTTCCTTGAGGGAATGTAATTCTCTTTTCATATATAAGGGTCAATGGGAGCTCATTAGAAGCATCCATAGATATGTCATTTTTCTTTCATGGAAAACGTGGGCCAATCATTTCACCTTTATATGTCAAACATCAGGACCACACTCCCCCCTCTGAAACCTTTTTCCTTCTTACTAAATCTTTATTGTAAAGAAGATACTATCATAAAATAAATACATAATATGAGATCCCCTCTCTTGTATATCGCCCTCACGGGTACGTTGACCTTATAAAGAAAATTCCAAGAAAAATATGAGAAACAATGCAAATTGACCAAATTCTGAATTTACAAAGAGAGAAATGCCATAAAATGCTAAGAAATTAGCCAAAAATACCAAGGAAATCTATTATGGATTGACGAATCGAGATGAACCACAACTGATTTGTTGCACGATCCAATACCAATTCCTCAAACCTTGATCAAGTAGTTACAACAAAGCATATCAATTGAATCTCATTTTCTTTTTGCCTTTTTCTACTTTGCATGAATTGTAAAAGAAAATTTCTTATTTTTTATCTTCCAAAAGATATGTGATTGGAAAAACTATTGCAAGCACATTTTCTTTTCCAAAAAAAAAAAAAAGCCTCTAATAATTTGAGGTTTCAAAGGTTACAATAACAAGATGATTTGCCAAGTGGAGTGCTCGTGTGATTTTGGCTCTCAAAAGTCTCAACACAGTGAAAGACATGTTGGATCAAAGGTTAGCTTCCTCCCCAAGCTACAAATTTATCTTTAGTTGTGAGCATGGTATCAAAAATTGAACCAGATTGATCGAATCAGTCGATTTTAAGACTTAAAACCCTAATCGTGAAAGCCATAGACATGGCCAGCCATGTGAGAAAACTATATCTCAGGGACTTTGGATCAGGGTTTAAAATTGAGAATTAGATTGATGAATCAGTCAATTTGGATTAAATTGATCATGATTTATCCAGCTAATTCCGATTGATTCTACTATGTTTTTTGATTGATTCTGATTGATTTGATCAGAATCTAAATTGATCAATTCGATCCTAATTCCATTTGTTGAAAATTGAAGCCTTGATTTGAATGAAACCAAACCAGAGGGCCCAATTTTTATTCCCTCTGTGGGATCATAGGACCAACCAGGATTAAGTAAAGGAATATTGGCAATTGGCAGCCACTAAGGGAATATTGGCAATTGGGCAGTGGCTGCCAATTGCCATATTTCCCTATCAGAGATTTGTAGCCACAAATTGTTCCAACACTTGTCAAAAGGAGGAGACTACTCTCCAGCTCTAAATATAGACTCTAAAGTTCGGTGAGAAACCATAGATAATACCTCAAATAAATTCCTTTGACAATTTCCAATCAAACATTGAAAGGGATAAAGGAGTAGCCCATGGTTTTAAAAATTGAATCAGAATTGGCTGATTCAACTCGGAATTTATTGGCTGGTTTTTTTGATTTGGTTTCAATTTGGTTCAAGATATGATTTGTATAAATTGAAATCAAAAAAATTTCATAACTTAAAACATAAAATCAAACCGACTAATTCGATTTTTATTCAGTTCTTATTTAGTTTCAATTTGTTTGTGAATGATCTTGAAATTCAATTTTAATGCAAATGACCTAATAAAACAAATAAAGTTGGGATGAAAATTATAACTTCATGAAAACAAGTCATACAATGTCAAATCTTGTACATTCCAGTCATTTTGGGGATCACAACCCCTATATAGGGTTTTACAATGCTTCCCAAAATACCCTCTTGATATACTCCCACGTGGCATTTGAAGCCCCATAGTCAAGTGATTCCCCTTCAACATGGCTCAAGGAAAACACAGTCCATTAAACCAAGAAACCCATAATAGGTAATTTCACGCAACTTAATATAAACCAAAATTTTGGGTATCATTCAGTTTGATCTTAAATAGTCGTTTTTTATTCTAGTTCTAAATTGATACGTTTTAGGCTTGAGATGTCCATAAACTTAAACAATCTAAAATTACCTTTCCTACAATATTGTGTGAGAATCATCTATTATCATTGCACCAAATATCAGATAGTTTAGAGACTCTTGAGATGCGTGTTCAGATACTTTCAACCGTCTAATATTTATCGAATCTCACCACTCATTGTAGAAGATGTGGACTCCAAAATATAGCCTATAAATCATCCATTCCATATCCAAGATTGAAAGAGGATAAAAGATGAACACAGCAATCGACAATCCTGTTTAGGTGTTTTGCCACAAACACACAGAGCAATCCAATGGCATTTATTTGTTTTGTTTGTTTCTTTTTTGAGGGTTGATGAGAATCTTTGCTTTTAGGCTTCCTTCAATCTCTGCAGACTTTGAGGCTTCCATGCGTTTTTGTCTTGTTTGAACTGTACCTCGTCTGGCTCGTGGGTCGTGCTGCCCTGTCTGTGGGGTCCCATGATATTGTTCTAAAAAATTGACTCTTCCCTCATTGGAGATCCATTTGTGGGCTCCATTTCATCCATTACAAGTCACAACGCCATTTGCGTTTCCTAGTTATCAACTCCAAGAAATTCTCTCTCTCTCTCTCTCTCTCTCTCTCTCTCTAAACTCTCAAATTTCAACGTCAACGTTTAGCCATTTAGCGTCTACAGATAAGCTATCCTCCAAAATGCAAAGGCTATGGAATGAGAAACACTGTACCCATCCAATGACTGAGACAGGGGACGAGCTTCCTTTCTTCCTCCTCTTCACTCCTTTTGAAGTATCTCAAGTCCAGCTCCTCCTTCTGTGCATGTGAGGCGGTGATGGCGAAGCTTCTAGCATCCTTACGGGTCCCACATAACCTTCAAACCCCTTTTTTTTTAATGGCTTAAACCATCGATTTTCATTCTTCTCAAGTCTCTGCATTCTCCCTTTCTCTGTTCTTATCACTGAGAAAGAGATATGTCTTAATCCCAGAGATTTCTGATTCTCTCTTTCTCTCTTAAGGATTCTTCTATAAAACCCAATTGCTGCTTCACTCAGAATCTCTCGTTTTCCTTTGTTCAGATAACTTTTCCTGCTTCTGGGTTGGTGAAGATTCATTTGGGCTCCTTAGGATTTGGTGGGTTTCGAGTTTTCAGTTTGATTCTTGAGGGGGTTTCGTTAAAACGATGAGGAACCAGTAAAGATGATCATGGATCGAAGCTTATCAGGGGATTCGCACGAGTTAAGTAGTAGGGGAGGAATAGTTTTAGCGATTGAATGCTTGAAAGGGACCTCTAAAGCCGATGAATGGAACGGAAATATGCTTCAGACAGGGGATATCGTGGAGGAGCTCAAGATCGGGAACCTGCTAAGTGTTCGATCGCCGTTCAAGAACGGGAAGAGTGGGATCCAGAAGCTCCTGCACACATCTTTTAAGAAGAAGGAGACGTCGATTCAGGTCCGAGTCCGACGCGGCGATGAGTTCGTTGAGTTGCAGGCTTGTATCGTCCCCAACGATGCCGCCGGGAAGAAACACTATATGCTGAGATCCATTGATGATCCAAACTACGCCGTTGGATTTGCTGATCGGACGGAAGGAGATTGCCTTGCCTTGCAAAGTAAGCTTTCCAGTTTCATTTCGTTCTTAGTTTTTTCACACTTTGACTTCCCACGTGTCAGGATTTCACACACTTCCATTACAGTTTTGACAAGTCAACATGATTTGGATTCATCACTAACATTGATGGGTTAATCTTAGCCGACCAAAGTTTCAAAATTTTAATAGGGGATGTAAGTGAATGTGTTTTTGGATCTTAACAGTTTCTTCAAGACTGATCTAACATTTTGAAGCTGATGGAAGATTTGAATAAAATTCTATTTGATGGTTTATGAATTTCAATTAAGTAGACATTATATTTCGCTATAAAAACGAGAAGATGTTTAAAACGGGAGTGCTTAAAGTTTGCTGTTTTTTTCCATATCTTTGGAAGCATACGGTAAATCGTGTTTTAAACGGTAAAAAACGAAAACGTGTTTAAGACTGTTTTTAACGCGTTTTTGCTAACAATGGGATAGACTGCTATGAACTCTAATTCTAAATGATATAGTGGGTTGACCATCCATTCCAAATGGAATGGAACTATAAGCATCTATAAAAATGATTGCCTCTTCTTCCTCAATTAAAATTTATCCTTTGTAGCTTTTGTGCTACTGCACCTTAATCCTGAACTAGAAGTGGGTAAAATTTATCCTTTGTTTTAATTGTTACAGAATTTTTATTGTTGGTTTGAAATTTGAAGATGTGGGCATTGGACTATTAGCCTTCAGAACATTTATACTCTCTGTGCAGCACTAGGAGGAATCCAATTGGATTGACAAAGCTATGCTTTATAAATTTCTGCAATATTTCTTAGCAAATTATTAAGAAAGCCCTTCGATGAGATGTTTTCAGAAATTTGATCTGGTTGGTATCAATACTTTGAGGTAGTTGGTAGGTTGGGTCATGTGTTGTGTGGGTTGCTTTGTTTGCTTGGTTGCTGTCTTTTGCTACTGACTGCTGAGGATTAAGAACATCCTTACATTACCTTTTGGATGGTTTGATGGCATTGGTAGGTCTGATCTGGAAGGTTATTATTTGGGTTCTTACGTCTAATATGCATTTGCACTGAGATATGGGGTCAGACGCATCATACAGATCTTTATTTAACTTTTACAGAAATTTAAAAGGAAATATTTTGGATCCACAGGTTCAAGAGGCTCTAGGGTGGTCGGGGCATTGAGCAGGGCACAGCTCCAAGATGGCTATGTTCCATACAATTGGGAGAGGAAGATTCAGTTGCTTACTGTTCCCAAATCAAGTTGCTTTCTTTCTTTATTACTTCTTCCGAAGTCATCAGATCAATTCTTCTCGGTACAATGACCTTGAGGACACACTTGCTAGAGCAAATGCCTGGCTAAATGCTGCTAAGGCCTCTGGGGTCCCTGTAGTGTTCATGAATGTCCAGACTGAGTCTCTTCTTACAAAGGTAAATTTTGAAATACATTATGATGATGGGTTCCTTAAAACCACTATAACAATCTCTTTTTTTTCCCTTCACTGGTAAACCTTTCACCATTTTCCGCATTGGAAATGTCGACTACCTCTTGTGGAGCTCTTGCAGTCACTGTGTTAAATCAACGAAAGTGGCCGTGAAGTAGCATAAACAATCTGATGGGTCCTTCCTTCAAACTCTCCTGAGTAAAATTTATTGGTCTGATTGGAGGACTGTTAGCTGTTGAGGTTGTTCACTGTTTGAACAATTGAACTTAACAATATGAGAGGTTGTTCTGAAAGGAGCTTACAACTAAATAGGAAGAATATCCAGAAGGGATGATCATTTGTGTATCAGATCCCTAAGTTGTGACATAGAAGTTGAAATGCTTGTATGATTTTGTTTGTATCATTTTCTAGAAAAATTTGTAGCAGTGCCTAAGAAAATATGTATACATATCTTTTTTGTAACAGATCTCTGGGGAGACTGCTTCAGCTACTGTAAATGCTGGTTCATTTTCTGACCTATCAAATCTTGCAAATGTCAGCCTTTATGGGTTTGAAGATTATCACGGGGTTGACATTGGTGTGGTGAGAGCAGTTCGCCTCTGGTATGCTCCTATTGGAGGAGAGGTACCATTGGAGATTGATCTAAAGGAAGGTGATGTGAAGCTTGGGTTTGCAATTAGTCGTACAGATGAGGTTTGTTCCATATAAGAGATCCTATCCCCCTTCACTTCATTTTCTTAAAGACAAGACAGGGTATTGGACCACATAATTTGGAAAAATTGATATCTGATTCACCAGTTAAGAACTGCTCAACATTATTAGAAAGATGTAGGTTATAAAAAACTATGACCTCTAATTGAAGATGTGTACTTATTTGTTCATATTTTGCTGATGTTTTTCCTATGATGATGGACAGGGCTTCATTTACATATCATCTGTTATTGATGATGAAAATAGTGACCTCGCATCAACACGATCAGGACTTAGAGATCTGTACAGGGAGGCAGTGATTGCAGGTAAGCTCCTGGTGGTCTCAAGAGTATCAAACCAGAAAATCCTTCCTTGGATGGTTTCTTCAACAGGGGCAATCCGTTGTTATGACACGGTCTCTCTCAGCCAGAAGTTGTCATTACACCGACATGCCTTACGGCCAATTTCCATCCATGTGTTAATGTGGGACTGCACATTGGATACCCTAAAGGGAAACAGTGGCAAGTTTAAGGCCAGCACACAACCTGCAACCGAATACACATCTGAAGTCCAATTGTCACCACTTCCTTCAAGTGAAAGTCAAGTTATGCCTCTACATCCTGAAGCTAGATTGCCACCGCGTCCTTCAAATGAACGCCAAGTTCTGCCTTTACCTCCTGAAGTTCAATTTCCACAGCCTCGTAGTGAGAGTCATGTCCTGGGGAATGAGTCTGTGCCACTAGTGGGAGATAGAGACACCGCAGGCGGAGAATCATTTAGATTCACTAATTTTTCGATCTCCAGCAACTGGGTATGATTCCCTCCTCCCCCTTACCTTGCTGTTTAGTGTACATATGAGATGAGTTGATCCCCGTCGAGTGATGTTAGTCTTCGTTACGTGTTTGAATAAGAAAATAAAGGCTACAGTTCATTGCTATAGTAGTACATCATCCAAAATTCAGAGTTCATGGGCTGCATTTCTTGCAATATTGGAATTATTTACTTCTGAGGTAAATTAGTAAGAATATTGGCTGGTGGTATTGACCATTACAGCTCTTAGATTAGGATTACAAGTCATTCTTTTTTTGATAGTTATCTGTATCTGCTCTGTTGCAGATCTGTAGGTCTCCAAACTTTTAAACACGTCGACATTAGCCTCTATACTCTTGTGCTTTAGTTTCAGCCCTGGCAACTGAATATGTGAGGGCAAAAGCTTAGCCCAAAGGGCATAATGGGTTCCTTGACTACGAGTTCAGGAAAGATATTCTTTTTAGATTTTCATTAGCTATGGAGCTGATATATGCTTGGTGACTCCTGTTTCAATAGATTATGAAGAATGTTAACCCCATTCACAGGATGTCCACTGTAAAATTCAAACAGAATGGGAATTTAGACCAATATATGGCTCTACATCCCAACTGGAGACTCAATTCTCTTATAAGACGAATTTGGTTGGTTGATAAATGATTATACATGCAAATAGAAAAGGAGAATGGAGTAGCCACAGTTCATGATACAAAAGGTTGGTGCTACAACCACTTATACCAAAAGGTCGAGCTGTTAAGGAGCTATAATAATGTATCCTCCACACCCACCCCCACCCCCACCCCCACCCCCACCCCCACACATATGCACAGGTCTGCACACGACATCACGTGGCACCAAGAGGCACAAAGGGCACTTATCAAGGGTCAAACACTCAACTTGCTGGCTCTGAAACCATGTTACAACCACTTACTCAAAATGCTCGAGATGTTGAGTTAGGGTTATAACAATGTCCATCAACACATGATAACAGTTTGAAAACAAGAATCAAATTAATGAATTATGGCTCTGATACAATATTACAACCACTATCCTAAAAAACTCGAATTATTAAGAGCTATAACAATGTATATAAATTCAACGAGAGTCAGAAAACAAGAAACAAATTATTGACTTAATGAGTTACTGCACTCGCTCGACGTCAGAAAAATTGTCTTGGGTAAGTGGCAAGAATACAAGATTGGAAGGGGATGTGTGACTTCCACAACACTTTCCTTTAATATCTTCCCCTAAACTCCAGCTAATTGGTAGTTGGCTTGACTAAGTAGGCAGGAGACATGTGGGCCAAGAGAGGAGGATAGATAATATTATTAATTAGGTCACTGTTGAACAATGGCTAGCTCTTCCATTGCTTGGTCATGGCCTCATGGGTGTGGCTTTTATTTAGTCTTCCTCCATCCATATCATTGCTTAGATCTTTTGTCTGTTCAAGTCAGCTTGCCTTGAAGGATGTGCAAAGTTCGTAGGTTAATGTCTAAGTTATGTCTGCAGCCTCAGCCATGTCCCAGCTCATGGTTTTCTGTCATCATGATCTCACACTTTAGGTGCTAATTTTCCTTTTAGTTTTGATCCCAAAAGAAGTTGACTGCAAGAAATTTGAATGGACTTGGGGAACAAAGATTGTTTAACACCATAGCTATCCTATATCCCAAAATGAGATATCATTGACTTCTATAATCACTAGGTATTGTAACCAGGCTAGGAGGGCCCTGGGGCATCTTTGAATGTTGAAAATGAGTTCTCTGGAGAGAAGAACACAAAGGTTTTTTGATGTCAAATCCATAAGTTGGCCCCATCAAGGTTTCTGTCATTGGCTTTCTTATCATGTGCAAAGAAACTTTTGTCATTAATTTTTTTCATAAATAATCCTGCAGGTAAATGTTCTTGGAGGAACAAGATGAGAGGTGAATTAATAACAAGCTCTGGGTGGGTGTAGGAAATATCAAAGTATTGGACAAATCGCATGTTGGTCTTTCTTTGGTATTCATAAGGGGGTGGACATTTCTTGTAACAAAAGTTGGTGTAGAAGAAGTCCCAACCTTTTCTTTGCCCTCTCAGACAAATATAATCATTTTTTTTTTTTTCGATTGATTTATTTTCAGGCTTGAACCACTATGAAATCTTATGTTCATCAGAAATGAGGAAAGATTTGATAAAAGCATTTTAAATCACATTTTTCTTTGGTCAAACAAGTAAACAATCAAGAATAGGGAAATCGACTTTGCTGTTAAATCATTAATTTCGTATGGTGAACGAAGAGATCAATGGAAGCATAGTTACAACTCAATTTTCCTTTTCACAATTTCATACTCACTGGTGTGTAAAAATTCCATTTACAACCAGAAAACCTTCTCACTAATATTGAAATTAATGGATAATCAATTCACCTATTATTAACCTCATACTCAATGAGTTTTTCATCGGTTTCATTTAATTCAGTTTGCATCTGGATATTGGCCAGTTCGATGCGATCTAGTTTTCATCCGGTCCCATCATAGCCAGTCCTAATAAAAAATAGGAGGAAGAGATCAAGCTTGCCTCTTTACTGCAACCCCAGCCACGTCTCTGTCATTCTCAAGAGACATGCCGGGGTCAACGACACAGCTTCATGAAATCATTGAAGCTCTGATCCGAGCAAACGATTTCTGCAATCTTTGAACGAGATAACTGCAGATGAACGTTTGGAATTTCTCTTCATTTATTCTTTTGGCTACGTCATATTTGATTAATTTGTGCCTTTACTTAATTACTGCAATTTGCCTCGATCTATTCGATTGTGGGGTTCAGTATGAACTCGCAAGACTAGTTAGGCCAAAACTCTAGATATCCGTCGTTCGTAAAAAATAAAAATAAAAATGAAAATGAAGAACCTATCCCTAAAACAACCTTACTCATATGTTCTCACCACGTTTATGCTTTCCTTGTAAATTTTGTTAACTCTCTTGGCTTGAATTTGCCCATGCATGCATGCACATCATGATATATATGTTGTTAAGTTTTCCTCGAATTCTTGACCCGTTTTGAAGATTGACCCGATCGACATATTTTGGTGGTGACCTGAATCTCGTATGGGGGTACAAGGGTGTAGACCCCGCAGTATGGTTTGACTGGATTGATCGCGACCCGATGAGTCGACCCGCGACTTGAAGTATATAATATACTGTTGTCTTGTTGAAAAAGTCTTTGGATTTTGGGGGGTTTTTCGAGCTAGGGTTTCAGGGCGAGTTTTCTCGCCGCTGTTTGGGTGTAATCTCTCTTCTGCATAGTGAAACATTTTCTTCTTTGCCCAATAACGAAGCACACCACACTAGTGTGTAAACCTCATTAAATCTATGTGTCGTACGGATCTATTGTCTCTTTATTATCGTATTTCTTGATGTTTGATTTAACATATGTTAATGAAGTCCTTTGGACTACCTACTACATACATAGAATAGATAATTAATGAGTACTAAAATGGTGATTATGCATTGTAATAGATGATTAAGAGCTAATAAGATTTTTTTTTTTCCTAAATATTTCTCAGCATGAGTAGCACAAGATCATAGAGGAGATTTGCAGCAAAGGTTGCAGTGGGAGCTGTTGGATTTGTCTTCCAAAACCACCATAAGAAGAAAGAGGCTAAGAAAACCCCAAGGGGTAGCCGAGTTGGTAAGAAACTTTTGCCTCAGGAAGCGTGTGATTTTAAATTCAACTCTTTTTATCTCCTTAGGGCCACTCACACAGGGGTATTTAGTGCTCTTCAATATTCTCAGTAAAAGTTAAATGGTTCTCATTCAACTTCAGTATGATCCGATCCACATGAAAATCGTCTGTAGTAGCTGCTAGTGCAGTGAACATCGGGTGGCTAGGAGCCCCTTGAGACGCATGCCCAGACGCTCTCAGCCATGCAATGCCCACCGCACCTCACCACTCGCTACAAAGGATGTGGTTTTGATTTGATCCATGCGATTGTAGAGTCATTATAAGCCCGCGAGACTCGTCAAGATAAAGGTCTGGATACCCGTGGTAAGTGAAAGAAAGGGAAAAATTTGAGGAAATAAATGTGGGGTCATGGGAAGAATTAAACACACTATTTTGTGTTCTGAGAGCCATTTCTTTAATTTGTCTTCCACCCTCCCCCCTTCATTTGTTTTTCTGTTATTAGCGTCACTGAGGGTGAGAGATCTGTCTTAATCACTTTAAAGTACCTATTTAATGCAAATGGAGGTTAATCCCAAATTAAAATCCTGGTTGGAGCGAAGATACATCCCCTGGCAATCAATAATTTGGTCTCTCTAATCATATTTTATTTGGGGTAATTGCCTCTCTAATCATTTGAAAGAAAGAAAATTAATCTCTCTCTGTCATGGATATTGGTTATATATATTCTCTATCATCATTTATTAATAACTTATAGTGAACTCTTGGGTCCAAAATTGTTCTATGTCCCAAACTGAGATATCATTGACTTCTATGATCTCTATATTCTAACCAGCCTATATATATATATATATATATATATATATGTTTATCCATCTGCCTATCAGCTCAAATTTTTTTATATGAAAAGTAACATGGTATCAAAGCAAATTTCAATTCTGTCTTCGTTCATCCTTTCATGCGTACATGTTCTAAAATGACTATAGTTTTCTTGAAAGATCCTTCTTAGCCTCTAGAATATATCTCACATTGATTACGGATTTTTCATATATAGTCCCTTTGGTGTGGAGAATGACATTTTTTTTTTTGCGAAGGATTAGCAAAGTACATTAAATAAAATTAAAAGTGTACATGATTATAGTTCAGACATACCTAGACTGAGAAGAAATACAGAAGTTTTCTACAATCCTACCTTCGACAAAGCCATCAACAGGGAAAACGAGAACTCAAAATTTGGATAGAAGACCACATTTAGCATTCCCATCAGCGAAGCCTCTAATCCAAATAACATAGAAAATGTTATCCCACAGTACATGAAACCTGAATTTAAGTCTATAGTGGGCATCCTAACTGATTTCAGAGGAAAAAAAAATTAGGAGAGTTATGGCAGACAATAGAATTCACTTCTCTAAAAAAGTGAGTTATCCTCCATGTGATATCATTCAAAAAAGAGGAACAAAGGCGTTCTACTATTGCTGAAAATCCCATAATGGTGCAGAGAATGATCAAAACCATAGCTTTCTTTGGGACATCAAAGGTTTCACTTTTGGAGTACTTTTGGGTGCACCCTTTACTAATTTTTTAATTTTTCTTAAGCAACTGGTCTATTAATCTTCGAAAATTTTTGTTGTAACTGAGGTTAGAGAAAAAAAAAATCTTATATTTTTTTGTCCTTTTAGCATAATAAATTTTTTTGTTATAATTTTATATCCTATAAATTTTTGTAGTGTACTTAAATGGCATTGATGATGAGCTTCACAAATATGCTTAAAAAATGTGCAAGACAAAGATGGACAAAAGTCGCAAAATGATGAATCATTTTTTCATTATTTTTAATTTTTTTAACTCAATAATTTTTTAAAATAAAATAAAGAACAACCAAAAGAAGATTACGATGTCTCATTTCACCACTTTGGTGACATCTAGATAGTTATAATTTCTCCAATCTAGGAAATATATATATATTTTTTTTAGTGGTAGTAGTAGAAAGGTTATGAAAAACTCTTAAGGCCAATTTATCGCTCCACATGCATCCTTGTTAAACCGAATTAATTATGATTTATTAACTTGGTCACAATTGATAATGGTAGTGCAAGGTAACTTGTATAGCTCTTCCATTCAAGGATTGAGGTTGATGCAAACACCTAATCGATCTTTAATTAGGTATCAATATCGGATCAATGGCAAAATTTTAAAAGAATCCATTGCTTCAACTCTTAAAGAGGGATAAAATTGATCGAGCCTAAAAAAAAAAGGTTAAGCTGATTCGGTTCCATATCATATTGGTATCGATGGACTTGATTCCCAAGAACTAAATCCATGCTTCCTAGGATGGTTTAGGTAATTCAAATTTTTTATGTTTTTATCATGTATCAGGATCCAAAAAATCAGAATTCAGATCAATCAAGGCCCATACTAATCTGATCAGATCGAAATTTAGAACCATGGCATATATCTGTCAATATACTTATGTGGATTGGTTCATATGTGCTTAGATCAAACAGTTTTACCATCATTCTTATTTTTTGGTATTCTTTTTAAA
Organism: Macadamia tetraphylla; assembly: GCA_022985045.1. Taxonomy (NCBI): domain Eukaryota; kingdom Viridiplantae; phylum Streptophyta; class Magnoliopsida; order Proteales; family Proteaceae; genus Macadamia; species Macadamia tetraphylla. The sequence continues at coordinate 4,861,701 of CM040963.1, read as the reverse complement.
AGTGGTTGCACAGTTGCACCATTCTCGCATTGGACTATAGATGCAATTTCTGTTATGTCCCAATTCTGAAACCCAATAATTTTTAGGAATAAAATAAAATACAATAAAAAAAGGTTATAATGTCTCATTTCACTAATTTGGTGATAAACAAGGAGGGTTACAATGTCTCCAATCCAAGAAAGAATTTTTTTATTTCAGATTTAGGTAAATATGGAATTGCTAGTTAAATGGAACTAGTTAATTGAATTGGTCGCACGACTAGGTAGGTCAAAGGCCTAGATACCTGTCATTGACAAAAACAAAAAAGAACAAAAAAAAAAAAAAAAAGAAATTAAATGCTTAGATGACATTTGTTTCAATAAATTATGACGAATGTCAACCCTACCCAATAGGATGCCCACTTTAAATTCAAACAGAATGTGAATAGAGACCAATTTATGGGTATGAGGTATGGAATAAAAATAATTTCGTTGGTAAATTGATGATTGAACATGCTAATACAAGGAGAATATTAGAGTAGCCACACTTTTTTTTTTTTTTTTGGGGAGTGGGGAGATGATACAGAATGTTGGAATGCCAGAATCTAATTAATGACTTAATGAGTTACTCAACTCTCTCAACCGCTGAAAATTTGTCTTGGTGAGAAAGAATACAAAATTGGAAGAGGAAAAAAAAATGGAAGCAGATGTGTGACTTCCACGACACTTTCCATGGTTGATTAATATTCTTTCTCCCATAAACTCTTCCTAATTGATAATTGGTTTGACCATGGAAGCAGGTAAAATTAGGGGTGTAACAGGGCGGGTTGGGCTGAGTTTCTTAAAACCCTAATCCAATCATGAGTCCCCTTAACTAGGTCCAAACCCGCCTTGACCCTGACTCAGGGACGCAAAACTTCAACCCTAGCCCTATCCTTCAGGGTTCAATCCAACTCTTGCCCCCCTGATTGGTCCTAATTTTTCAGGGTCAGGCCGAGATGACCTTGACCCTGATTGACCCTAACCTTGGTTTGCCATCAAGGGCTGGATATATCCCGACCCTGCAAAATATGAAATAACTTAAAAATAAAAAATATTCATATAATGAAGAGGAGATAAAAAAAATATAAAGTTACAAATTTCTTGGTAAAAAAAGCAAGAGAGATTTTTTTTTTTGCTAAAAAGAACGAAAGATCGGTGAGAAGATATATTAGGAGTTTTGAGCTATCAATAACTCAATGTCAAACAATATATAAAATTATGTTAAATTCAGGGTTAACATCAAGGTCACAACCAGGGTCAACATCATGGGCAAAAATCAGGGCCGGGCCAAGCCAAAACCAGGGCCAAAAGTCAAGGTAAAAAAATTAGGACCGGGTTCAGGGCGGGCCAAAGACATCAACCCTTACCCGCCTTGACCTGATTCAGAATCAGAAATTTTAGGGTCGAGCCGGCCCTCATGGCCAAAATTTTTGGGTCGGTATTTGTTAGGGATCAAGGCGGGCCAAGGGCGAGTTCGGGCCATCAGTGCCAAGCATGCACCCCTAGGTGAAATAAAATAGATATTATTAACTTGGTCTCTTTTGAAAAATGATTGTGAAATCTAACTTGAAAATCTCTTCCAATATTGATTGGTCATAGAGTGATCGATTTACATTTTTTGTTATTTTATTCTATTGAGTGTCGTTGGTCAATGATCAACCTATTAGGCGCTAGTAGAGTCAATGGCCACCTATTCCTATACGTATGTATCAATACACACTTGCATATGATAGGATTCGAACTCACAACATCCTCCCTTAGGCATCGACTCTTCATACTAAAGCTACCATCACTAAGCTAGACTAGTGTTTCTATTTACACAATATCAAGCTATTTTTTGTAGCCAAGAGAAGAAAAGAAAAAAGTACACTTTTTATATTTGAAATGTATTTTTTTCTTTGTATTAAGAATTTTTCTTTGCACTTGGTATGTCTTCACCCAAGAAAAGATTCTCCTTTTCAAATTCAAAATTTTCCTTGGGAATTGTGAAATTTTCTTTTACTAGTTCAAAAATTTTCTTAAATAAAACACAAGAAAACATGAGAAAATATAAACATTATAAGACAAAATATGAATGATTACATAATAATTTCCTATATGTCTATCTTTCTTTTAAAATTCAATTTTTAAAAATTTTTTTTTTTCTTTTGTTCTCTTGGTAATCAAACATATATACTCTTTTTATTTTCTTACCATTTCTTCTCTTCTTCTTTTTTTTTTTTTCTTCTCTGTTTTTTACTACTAAACATAACCTCATTGAGCCAATCTTTCATTGGGTTCAAACTTCAAAGTCAGCTTGCTTTGAAGGATGTGCAAGGTAAGTAGGCTAATGTCTAAGTTGTGTATGGAGCCTCTGCCATGTTGACTTCTATCATCACTAGGTATTGTAACATCGCTTAGAAATGAGTTAATCTATAGAGATGCTAGCTGTCTCCGTGATTATGAAAGGGGAGGAATATAGAAGGCTTTTTTTTGTGTTTTTTTTTTTTTAAAATCCAGAAGTTAACCCTTTACCATTGGCTTGCTAATCATGAGGTGGGAATGGATCAATATCTGATCGCTCTTAGTGAACAAAAATACCCTTGATTTCCTTAAAAAAATGATTTTTTTTTATTATTTTACTCTTAATTCGTTAAACTTATATAGTATCAATTAAGAATCAAGATTGTAAACTTATCAAACTGATTCAGATCATCCAATACAGACAATCCGATATCAATGCATACAACCATGGTAAGGAAGCTCACCTTGACTTTGATGTGTATATGGTTTTGGCCTTCTCAAAGCCTTCAATTTTGCCGCGTTTGGTGCATCCTTATCTACTAATTGTTTAATTGTTTCTTAAGCAGCTGGTCTAGTAATATTTTATGCATTTGAACTGATTCTGTTTGTTCTAATCTATCCTTCACATCGGCTAATTTTGTATGGTGAAGCCCTATATATATATATATATATATATATATATATATATATATATATATTATTATTATTAATCTAAGACAGCCTTGGTTTATGGGATCCACGTTCATTTTTATTCTTGGTTCTGCTGTATCAACTCCAGCATTTTGTTTGGGTCCCCCTCACAATGACATCATCACTATGATGAGGAATGGAGGAGAGTAGGTAACGTCATTGAGTTTTTTTTTTTATCTTATCAACCTCCCATGTCATTTGCCTAAATTACATAATCCCCTTTGAAAATGAGAAAATTACATTTAAACCTACAAAGTTGATATCGTTAGCATTTTTTGTGGGTTAAGCCGTTAGTTTCAATGAAACAATTTGAAAACCCCCAAAAGCCCTCACATAACTTAATCCCAACAAACCCATCTTCCCTTTTGTTGTTTCCCTGGTTCTTGTGTCTGCAGACCGCGAGCAAAGAACACCTCTCCAACGAAAATCAAACACTCTGACAAATGTTCTCCTCTCCGATGAAGGTTCTCCTCTCCGACGACGGTTACTCGAAATGCGAAGGACTATAATTTTTGTAGATATATGGTCATTAAAATGTTCCCTCATCCTGCTTATACTATAATTTTATGTTCTTATTTGCTTATTTCTCGCGTAACCAAGCTTGTGATGGTGTTGAAATTTCTTAGTAGTAAGTAGTATTTATACCTTGGTCAGGTTTTGTTGTTGTTTAATCTTTCAGAGCAAACTTATACTTTAAAGGAGTCTTTTTGTGTTATGTTCCCTGACAAAATTTAGTTATGATTAGCCCCTTCCCACCATGGAAGTAAACGCTTCAGATGCCATGGTTAGGCTGCTTTTTCAAAAGATGATTTATCCCCTCGGTCAAGGAGTTATTAGTTCTTTAGTTTGTTTCCAATTTGGATACACATAGATATGAAAAGGGTCCTCGGTTGGTGAATACACACAGATATGAAAAGGGCTATGCCCGTCGCTCGTCGCTTGTCAGACTTCTCAGTACCTTGTCGCCTGTCACCCGTCGGGAAGATCTGTAACGAAGCCACAAAGATCACTGACATTCAGCAGCGAATAGAACAGAGCTGTTGTTCCAGACTAATGATTCTGTTGTTATAGGATTTGGAAATATGCCCATGGAAGAAATTTAGATATTGAGCTAGGGGAATCAAGAAATAAGATGATTTTGAAACCCTAAACCCGATCGAGAGGCCATTTTCTCTGTTTTCTTTCCTTTTTACAAGAAGAGAACCAGTACCTTTACCCTTTTTTTTACTTCTAGGAGGGGAATGTTTAAATTAGGAAATCGGGAAGGCTAGTTGAGGTGTGAAGGCGACCGTTCGATGGGATTGAGAGATGGGAAAAAACAAAAAAAATATGCAGAAAGAGTCTTGGCTGGTTACCGTGTAGGGGGATTTCGGAGCCGCTGTCACTGACTTTTTTCTTTTTTCTCGGATCGGTCATGGTATCGGCTGAAAAACCCGCCGGAATATCCTCTCCTCCTCTCCACTATAGTCCTCCAACGTCGTCCTCTTTGGACTTGATGGTTTGGATATAAAAGAGAAATGTGAGTCTTTAAAAGGGTTAGGGGCCATTTCGTCAGTAAAAATTCAAAACAAACACTTCTCTAACGGTGTCAACTTTGTGGCAATGTAATTTTCTGATTTTTAGGGGGAATTATGTAATTTGGGAAAAAGACAGGGGAGGTTCATGTAAATCACCTTTTTTTTTTAAAGAACGATATATTAACGAGAGAAAGATTATGTTACAGTGGTAAGAGAAGGGCTATCGCCCCTGATAATCAGATTCCTTATTAGTACCATAGCTGGGTCATTGATATCTTTATACACAAAATTGATGGATCATGATAGGTTGTATATATTACAAAATGTGTTATGACGATTTATGGATTTTTTTTTTCTTGGATGAGGGTAAAGATTCATGTACATTGTTCAAAAAATCTTGTAAATTGGGTGAATAAATCCCTATTTCTCTTCGCTCCCAATTATTATCCATTGCATGTTTCCTATCATAATGTAATTAGCTTTATTTAAGATAGCGTGTTTTTTTTTTTTTTGTTAAACAAGAAAGTTCAAGCAGAAATTGTAAGAGTCTGATCAGTGAGTCTGACACAAAAGATAGTCGATGGGGTCCATTTGGAGAATGTTGTGGAGGTGGGATAGATTGTATTTGATGTCACCTGGATGGATAATTCAAATTTGCTTGCCTATAAAATCCATCTATTAACGGAATGGATGATGCCAATGGATTGGGTTTTTCCTGTTTTGAAAATCACAGCATTTCTATGGTAAAAAAAAAAGATTATCAAAGAAACAGATTTAAAAAGATATAACAACACCATTGAGAAAGAAACATTCTCTTGTCTTAAACCCCCCCCTTTTTTTTTTAGACTTAGTAATTGAATTTCATTATATTCACCCAGCTTCATTTATATATATGGGCAAGAGATTGCTGTTAGGTTGCATGGTTCTTATATCAGTGGGGTTAATGAAAACACGTGCAAAGGCATTAATATAGATAGAATTTTTTTAATTAAATCAGGGTACTAATTTTGTGTGTTCTTGTATTTTGGTGCTAGAGCTATGAGAACGGACAATGTTCTTTTTCACTTTGTATTTACCTCTCTCTCTCTCTCTTAAATAGAGCTTAATTGTGTTGTCAAAAGTAATTGCACCGTGCTCTCCAATCTCCATAGATCTTCCAATCGAAGCATTGGACTATAGATGCAATTTGTTGTACGCATAACAGTAAAAACATGGGATGAATTATAATTTAAATTTGGAATCGAGGCTTAAATTAAAATCAACCCTCAAATATTAAACCCAAAAATCTAAGAACCAATAACTTCAAAAAAACTAAAATCAAGATCAATCACGGCAGATTTTAAATTTCAAAACAAATAATTGTTCCCACCATCCTAGCGGATGAAAGTAAAGCCCCTACTATAGATCGGAATGATATATATATATATATATATATATGTGTGTGTGTGTGTGTGTGTCTTTCACTTCCATGAATGTATTTCCATGTTGTCATTATGAGTGTTCAAGAAACCATTTGCAGGAAAAAAAAAAGGGTTTTATAATCGCAAAACCATATAACAAGAGTTGTCACACTTCACACGTAAGGAGCTGATCCTGACTCAATGTCATACAATTTTCTCTTTTAGAGGTTGGGGAATTTGGACCAAGTCATAAACACAAACTTATTTAGAAGCAGCTAGGATAAGTTTGGACTAAGTCATCATATAGATCATTTCTGTCTTATTTGATTTAAGGGAGAGGATTCTGAACGAGTAGGGTATTATACATTTTCTCACGTAATTATTTTAAATTCTTATTTCCCTCTCATTAAAATAATAACATAAAAATTTATTGTGAGAAGGCACATTGTACGCCTAGGGCTAAATAGACTTTTCCCTCATTTTAATTAGTCACCCTCTTAAGATTGGATCACCTCTACCCCTATGTATGTGCTTCATGAACAGTTTGATGATAACATGTCCTCCGTCTACTTCCATTAAGAGCATGGGCGAGTATTTATGTAAGCCAGAAAAAAAAAGGGTCATGGGTAGGTATTCCAGACTCAAATCGCTATTAGATCCCTTGCTAATGGGAGAGGATTCCCACACTAATAGTGTTGGGAGGAATCTATATGCCACACCAATGATGTCCTAAACAAAAGATATGGAAGAAGAACTATGATTGATCACATGGATTCTGGTTTCCGGTTTCCAGACTTATAATTACTATCCCGCCTCTTGTGACATAAGAAACTCCATCTATGTTGATGCTCTTATACACGCCCTCGTTGATTTTTACACGCATAATCAGTGAGTGATGTCATACTCAAAAAGATACCATCCACATAGAATATAGGACAACATTCAAACAACAGAGAAAAAAAAAATTTAAAAATAATACAATAATATGATTGAGAAATTACACTCTCGCTTCGTGGGAAAATTCTTCCCTTCTTAATATAAAAGTCTTACAAGTGGAACCCAAAAACCATTGACTTCATCCACTTGGGTATTTTTACCAAAAAAAAAACCACTTGGGCACAAACAAAATTCTTTGTTTCTTATAATTAAATGTGTAATTACATTTTTGCCCCTTGCGAAGTTCGCCATAGCAAATGATTTAAACATCTATATAAGAAACTGCTTAGCTTTCACAAGAACTGCAACTCCCAACTCTGAACAAATCAATTTCTTCAAACTCTTCATTTCCTTCGTCTTCTTCGCGCGTTTTCGCGATCTTCATCATCCAGTTAAGATGAGTCCCATGAACGAATCTGAAAATAACAATCCACAGAATCCTGCAATGGCAAGATCGCCGGCCGACATGGAGAACCAGTCATTATCTTATGCGCCCATCGTCGGCCAGCAATGGAGAAAAGAAGATATTCAGGTGGTTCTAAGGGTGTTAGGGTTGGTCACCTCTATCATTTCTTTTGTAGTCATGGCTAGGAACAGTCATGGCCTTACCACTGATGGTTTAGTTGATTATACTAACAATTTCTATGATTATGATGTTTATAGGTAATTGTTGATTCAATTTTCATCTTTAATTAGCTTCTATTTGATGATTGAATCTTATTTTAATTTGGTTTCAATTTGGTGGTGATTTGATTCAGGTATTTGTTAGCAGTTGGGATTATTTCTACTGTTTACTGTAAAGCTCAAGTCCTGCGCCAATTCTGTAATGGGATGAAGCCCATGTTCACACAGAGGGGATTGATGTTGCTGGACTTTTTTGGAGATCAAGTGAGCTTTTAAGTTCAATCTTCATCTTCCTTGTTTAAATAATCTAAACAAAAAAGTGACTTTTCGTTGGGACTTAGGTAGAACTCATCCTTACAAAATTAGCGGTTAAGAAAAGGATATCTAAAGTCCTTAAAATCTTCATATTGAGCTATTCAAATTTGATGTGAGATAATTGATTTTACGTGGAAGCCCAATAATCTTCTTCCACATGGAAACACGTGGGAGTTGAGATTTTCCTTGAGGGATTTTTCTCCATCCATGGAAGCACATCTGAATTACCACACCCTATCTCTGATACTACTTTTTGGGACTTGGGTAAATGTGTGATATGCAACATTTAAAAGCTAGCTACTAAGAATAGGATTAAGGATGGGTTTTTACCAATAACAATCCAAATCGCTCTCGATCAAGCTGGATCGACGAGTTTTACCTTTTTTTTTTTTTTTAAATTGGTTTTTGTTACTTTTTACCCTTGGGTCGTACCCTCGGGATAAGTCTCGATCGATATTGATCTGATCTAGGTGATTTCACCGATCTTTATCCAATTTTTGAAATTATAAAAAAAATATATCTAAGTACCTATAAATCTCCATGTCAGACTACTTATATCCAATATGAAACTATTATTTTTACCTTCGTGTGTAATATGAAAATCCATCATTTTCCACTAAAAAATTAAAAGGAAGTTTCTCAGTTAGGATTTTGATTACGACGCTGAGAGTCATCCTCACTTCCATTTTTATAATTGAGCTCTTGATTTCCTGCTGATGGCAATACCGTATGTGGGATTTCATGAGTCTTTTATTATGGGAGTGCTCGCCAATTATTCAACCTGTCTCCTACTATGATCATGCCCAAGGTGGAGTAAAAGTCTCTTTTCTTTAGAGCTCTAATTTTTTATTTTTTTCTTTAATAAAATTTTTAATCTTTAGAAATTTTTTTTTTGACTAAATCAAGAATGTCAAATGTTTGATAGAACAATCAGATAAAGATAAATTCATCATTAATGAATTTTTTTTTTTTTTTGGGGGGGGAGGGGGTGGAGTTCAAATATCTCTGTTATGTCTATTCTTTTTTATATTAAACGAAAGAAGATTGAAAATTGAAATTGATACTTCTTTTGCAGGTCATTGCTTACCTGTTGATCTCTGGGGGATCATCAGCCATTCAAACCACGAGAGATTTGAAATCTTCAGGAGTGATACTTCACTCATTCACAGATTCATCCGCGGCCTCAATAAGTATGGCTTTCTTGGCCTTCGTGGCTTTGGCATTGTCAGCCATTATTTCTGCATTTAAGCTCTGTTCTTAGACATGTATCTTATAAGCTATCTCTTTTCCTCCATCACTGTAATCTTTCCTCTGCGTTAAGGGTTCTCTCTCTTTACTGTTCTATCTTTTCAGGTCTAGAACTTAGCAGAAAAAAAAAAACCAAATTGCTTTGTTTTTGAATAAACCTTTTGAATGTTTGGAGAGACTTAATTTGTATTTGTTTCCTATGCATTCCCTGGTGTTGTGTTGATGTATTGGTTCACTTGTAATGTATATTCCTATAATTAATACAATTGTTTTAAGCAGTGAAATTTTTATTTTAACTATTTGTTCTACATGTAATTTTTAAAACTGGCATACAAAAATGGATACGACAATGATACAATATGCGTTTAGTACAATTAGTATGGTTCCTCTTTAAAATCCGGGAAACTAATTTGCAGCATATGTGTGTACATCATTTAACAAAAGTAATTGTTATATTAAATGTATGGAAAAAGGCTGGGCACACCATGGGTGTTCCATGTATAAGCTCTCTCTCTCTCTCTCTCTCTCTCTCTCTCTCTCTCTCTCTCTCTCTCTGTGTGAAATGACCCCATGCCCCTTCTATATGATACTCCATCCCACGTCCCCAATGGTGCCTACTGAATCATGACTTTATCCTCATGATTTGTGTGATTGTTCCAATGCATGTCATAACACATCTGGGTGGGCAACTTCTTTTTTGCATAGGGAAAAATGTTTCTCATTCACTACTCATTACTTGTTGACAAGAAACCCTTTTGAACCAAGCACAAAGGGGATCATAATTGGAGTTCAACAGTCTCAACTGAATGGTTGGAATATAAAATATGTTTGGAGTAATTCTAAAGAATGAACTCTTATTTTTTTACCAACACCACATCATAGTCTTGGAATGGAATTCCCCTTTTCTTGGATGTCTATAACCTACTTTCAACATTCTCTTTTTGTCTTAGACCCACTAATGATGTGGTTGTTCATTTAACAAATATAGCCCATAAAGCTATGAAAAAAACGAAATATGTGTCAAGATGTAATGCTGACACTAATGTTCTAATCCTATATCTCAATGAATCATTTTCTATTTAATAAAAAAATTACATTTTTAAGATTTACCTTGTTTTTGTCTTCCACAAATGCTGAACCAAAGGCCTTAATATTTCTTCTATCAAAAAAAGTAGGGACATATTTAATTTTACAATGGTTTTGCAAGAAAGTGAAATGAAGTTTACATAATATAATTGGGAACTACAATGGCAGGGTTACATGAAAGAAAGGCTCACTGAATATGTATGTACCACATGGGCTGTATTAGAAAAAAAAGTATGCATTGAAAGATGCCGATAGTAAAAGTAGATGATATGAATATTGTGTCTACTCAAATTGATGTCTCTTCTCTTTGAGTATGTGGGTCTTATATGGATGACAGCATTTTCAAGACTATCATTGTTGCGATGTAAAAATTCCTTTCCACATTGACACAGTGATGACATTGTGAAAAAGCTTCTCCCAAAAAGAATTTACTTGGTAAATTAATGATTGTACATGCTTTAAAAGAGAATAACAGAAAAGGAAGCAGATGTGTGATTTCCACAAGAAGTTTCATCCATTGATGATGATCTTCTTGGGTTGACTACGAAGGCAGAAGGCATATGAGCCAAGATAGGAGAATAGATATATACTACTAACTTGGTCAATGCTGAACAATGATAGTGCAAGCTTAAGATAACCTGTAAAGCTCTTCCATTGCTTGGTCATGGTGTGACTTTCATGCAATCTAGCTCCATATCATAGATTCGATCCTTTGTCGGTATTCAAGTCAGATTGACTTGAAGGATGTGCAAGGTAAGCTAATGTCTAACTTATGTATGAAGCCTAGTCATGTTCAGCTCATGGTTTTTTTTTTCACAATGTTCTCTCACATCATATGCTAATTTTAAGTTTTGGTCAAGAAATTTGAGTTGACTTGGGAAGGATGACATTGACTTTTATTATTATTACTTTTATTTTTTATTTTTTTTTTTTTTAAATTTTTTGAGAGGGGGTTAAATATTAGTAGCTATTGTAAGACTGCTTAGAAACACATCTGTCCATGATGAAAATGAATTTTGTGGAGACCCTGCCTCTATGTAATTTTGATGAGTAGGTATTGTTACAACAAAAGAGAGCATATTGAGTCTTTCTTCCAAAGAACCCTACTCTTATAATTATTGTTATTTAGTATGACCTACGCTGTGCTCTCTTCGACTTTTTCATAAGCAATATGAGATTGAAAATACCCACCCACCACTTTACAAGAAAAACAATGGGGAATTTGAGTTCAGGCTTTATGGAAGGCAAAATACAAGGAAAGCCAAAGTATTTGGAATCTTTTTTTTCCTTTTGAAAATTCAATTAATATATCATCCAATGAATTGGGCCCCTCACAACAGTGTAAAGAATGAACAATACCTTACCCTTCTTTGGGGCATCAAAGCCTTCAATTTTGGGAGTACTCTTGGATGCATCCTCGACTAGTTGTTTAACTATTTCATAAGCAATTGGCCTATAAGCATCGAGATGGAAAAATCTAATTGTAACCATGGTTCGTAAAAAAATAGTAGTAACGTTACTTTTTTTTCTCTTTATTATAATATTATTTTCTCAAAGAAGACAAATTTTATCAATTCACATGTGACATAAAAAATGTGCATAATAATGATAACTTTTTATATTGACATAATATACACTTTCAAATTATTTCGAAGCACCATCTTTTAGGTTTACCCAAAATAATTTATAAAAATAAGATAAGACACAATTAAAAAGATTACAACTTCTCCCTTCATCGCTTTGATGATAACAATAGAGGCCATTAATTTCTTATGTATTCTAGCTGGTTCTATATATTTGTTATTCTCCACCCATCACATTGACCAAATTTGTATGGCCAACCCTATTATTTATTCTCTCTATGACAGCCTTTATGAGATCCACGTTCATGTGAATCTTGGATCAGCCATCATATCGTATCAAGTCCAGTACAAGACTCTCTCTCTCTCTCTCTCTGTGAATGCTGAACATGTTTGTTTATGTTACAATGAAGCAACAAGTGGGCAAAGTTGAGGTATGGGAAGACAAATCAATGGGTGTGCCATACCTAGAGTCAGTCCGAGCCATGTTCCATGTTGGCAGGAATAGTTTCACCATTTTCTCCATGGATCTTCCAATCGAAGCATCGGACCAAAGATGCAATTGTAAGGTGCAAAGCAGTCAAGGCATGGGATGAACCAGGACAACCTCTCCTTCCACCACCAGAGGGGATGAAATTTCTGTTCATGATATGGTTTTTGATGCTCTCATTTGAGTTAACCATGAACCTCTCTGGTCTGAACTCATTTGTTTCCTCCCATGAGTTGGGGTCCCTCATGATGGTGTATAGGTTGATCAATGCCCTAGTCTTCTTCAACACATCAAAGCCTCAAATTTTGCAATCTTGGTTGCATTCTCTACCCACAACAGGGAATGGAGGATAGAGTCTTAGAGTTTCCTTTATGACTGCTTGCAAGTAAGGGAGTATGTGAATGTCAGATTCTTCAACTAGTCTGCTTCTTCCAACCATCTACTCTTATCTCTTCTCTTAATTTCTTGAAACATCAGTATGGTTAATGAGCAATGCTAGTGCCCATTGCATGGCTTTGGATGAGGTATCATGGCTCCAGCAATCATGTCCTATAAACAGTAGCAAATTAAATTAACAATCAGATTTTTGTGTTAAACATGTCATTTTGCTTCCATAAATGTTCCTCTATGCAGTCATTAAGAGCGTTTAGAGGAAGGTTTGTGGAGAAAAAGAGGCACATGTTAAAAAAAACCATACATGAAGAGTCATACATTTTTTTTTATTGGAACTGAGTCGGTCAAACAAATCATTTCTACATTAGATTGTTTTGATATGTTCTTACAATCCTACCTAGATCTAATTATCTACCCGTACATGTATGTTTCATGTATGATTAGGTGATGTCACGTATCCCTTTTATTATCATTAAGAGGAGTTTGGCTCCAATTTCCCTTTTATTATCATTAAGAGGAGTTTGGCTCCAATTTCGCGTACTTGTAGGGGCAACTCATGTCGTGGTCCATATCATCTCCCCACATGGTGACCACCGCACCCATCTCCCACCCTTCATCACCCCACTGGGTGTCAGTGCAGGGATGGAGAGTGGGAGATGACTTGGGGAAGTTACTAGGTGGGAAGGTGATCCCCACTCCACATGTCCCACCTATGTGGGGGAAGAGGGAATTTAAGGTAGGGTGGGACAGGGGTGTCAAAGGGTCAATTCGGCCTGCTTTTGGTTGAGTTGAATCGGTTTCAGGTTGGGAATGAATGAGATTAAAACCAAACTATTAAAGAACTTTGGTTCTTGATCGGTTTGGTTTTGATCTGCTATGGTTTTGGTTTATTTCGGTTTTCAAGTATCAAGTTAATATCGGTTCATATCAATTTGTGTTCAGGCTTGAACACACTGACATCTAGCGAGGAAAGATTTAGTAAAAAAACTTTAAATCATCCCCCAATTCAAACAAGTAAACAAGCAGGAATAGGGAAATTGATTTGATATATTCATGTTGTAATTGGAACAAAGATGAATAAATTGCAAAAAAGGAAAATAACTAATATTGAAATCAATGGATAAATTGAGTTTGTGGCAAAATCATTATTTATCATTGCAAGGGGAAGATAACTAACATTGAAAATCAATGGATACCTAATTAGTGAAGAAAAAAAAATACTAATATTAAAATCACAAAATGAACCCTATTACTGTCTATCTAATTTAATTTGTGTGGTGAACGAGAAGATCAATGGAGTCATTGTTACAAATCAATTTCTCGATTCATAACCTCATACTCTTTGATTTGTAACAATTCCCCTTACAATCAGAAATCTCTTCACTAATATTAAAGTGAATGGATAATCAATTCACCTATTCATAACCTTATACCCAATGATTTGTTATCAATTTAACCGGTCACATCATACCTTAGTCTAAAACCAGTCCAATAAGGATCAATTCAATTTCTTAAAAAGTTTTTTTCGGTTTGTTTTATTGATTTGGGCTAGGTTTTGACACCCCTACATGCAGTATGTGTACATAGGTACGGCGGATTGGCTTCTTTCAAAGTTGATACATGGAGGGACATTTATGAAAACATTAAAAATAAAGAAAAAATCACCTAACTGTACGTGAAGCATGCAAGTACGGGTAGATGATCCGGGTTCTTACTTACAAGGAGGAAAGCTTTGATCCCAATGTGAGTCAACTTCACCTCGGCCTTTTCATCTTGAGAGATCTCGAACAAGATATCCATCAAATCCTTATGTTCCTCTGTACCATCTTCTGTGATACTGTGTGGTCTCCTCTTATGCTCTTGCAAAATCCTCTCCATCAATTCATCAAACCTCTTAATCTTCTCTCTCATCTTCTTTTGATAACCTAACCAATACAATTTCCCTAGAGAACCCAACACCTCGCCTAAACACATCTTTGCATCTGATACGGCCCAATTAATCACCCAGTAAGGTAAGAACACGTGGTATCCAAAGGAAGGACACGTGTCGCCCACCTAATAGAGGCCGCAAGAATTCTAACCACGTAAACCACGTGAGGATAAGATATCCAAATAGGGAATATTCCCCACAAGGAGAATAGCACGTATCCGAGTAGGACTCGGGAAGGGAAAAAGGCGGACCCGAGGGGGACTCCCAAAAGAACCCTAGACCCTAAGCACTATAAGAGAGGGCTCCGAAAGGAGGGGAGAGGTAGGTCAACACACACCATTACTCTTGTGAAAATACTATTCCACCGGTCTCTAACTTGGGCGTCGGAGGACTAACCCCGGAGATACCTTCGGGCCTCTGCCTTCTGTCCCTATGCAGGTTTAGCTCCTCTGGCGGATTTTCGGCGGTAACAGATTGGCGTCGTCCATAGGAACGATAGTAATGGTGGGGAGAACCTACAATCGTAAAAAAACAAAAACAGTGTTGAATATAAATACGAATGAGGAAGAACCTTTGGAAGGGTTCCCTCCCTCGACGGACATCAGGGAAGAATGGGGAAACAGCAATCGGGAAGGTTCCGTGAGGGACCAGTGCTCGGTCGGACATCCAGTGCCCAGGGATAGTGATTCTCCACCCCTCCTAGGGCGCAGGAATATGTGACGAGGGAGCAGTTCGATGCCCTTCAAGAGAAGTATGACCGAATGGCCGATACAATGAAAAGGTCTCCAAAGCCGTCTCTCATAAGACCGGTGGAGCAGCGCGAGGCTCCCATGTCCAGCCAGAGCGATCTCAAGATGAGGACCAGAGTGGCTCAGGATCGATAAGGTCCGGCTGGAATTCTCGAAACTGAGCAATGAGGGAAAGCCCCGCACCCAAAGAAAGAACGCGACGCGTCACGGGGGCCGGGCATGAAGAACCTTGTCAAGGGGACAAACAGTTACATAACTCAGGGTTGAAGCAGATGATCCTAGACCTGAAGGATGAGATCCGAAAGGTAGCAAAAATCAGAAGGAAACTCGTGAGCTAGACCTCACCAATGACATGGCTCTAGCTGATGAAGTCATGAGGGACCCGCTCCCGATTGGTTTTTGTCTGCTCAAATATGATACCTACGATGGGTCTGGAGACCCGTCGATCATCTGAAGGCTTTAAGATTGTGATGCAGTGCCACCGAGTCTCGAAAAACATCATGTGCCGAGCCCTGCCTTTGACGTTCAGAGGAGCGGCAAGGTTATGGTACAACCTCTTGCTGACGAAATCGATCCACAACTTCAACGATTTGAGTTACTTCTTCATGAAGGATCTCCAGTAGCCAACCCCTTCAGAAGAACACGTTGAACCTGATCAACGTAAAACAACATGAAGAAGAGTCACTGCGAAACTACATGAAGCGTTTCTAGCAAGAGAAGATCACGATCAGAGGTCTGACCAGAAAGAAGAGTTCACGGCCCTGCTGGGAGGCATCAAGGATAAAGAGCTAAAAAGGTCTTTGGCGAAGCATACACCAAGGAACCTAGCCGAGTTGAGGGCTCGGTGTGATAAGTACATCCAGATGGAAGAAACCCTTCAAGCCGATAAAGAAGCTGAAGAGAAGACGAGGAGAAAAAGAATGTCAAGAGGCGACGACAAACCTTCCGAAGAGGGTAAAAGATGAAATTCCGAACGTGGTCGGGCACCCAGTCCACCGAAATTTTTTGAGAAATACACGCCCCTGAATCGAAAGCGAACGGATGTGCTAATGCAGATAAAGGACTCCCCAGATGCCAGAGGCATGAAGTGGCCAGGGAAGACGGGACGACACCCTGAGAGACGCAATATGAATAAATATTGCCATTTCCACAGGGACCACAGCCACGACACTGAAGATTGTTGGCACTTGAAGGGAGAAATAAAAAGAATGATCCGAAGAGGGTATTTAGGCCAATTCGTAGACCACGAAAAGGAGGATGCTCAAGACAGTAATGACCGCAGGGACAACCGTTGAAGAGACGACAGAGGCCGCCATGAAAGGAGGAGGCTAGCCTGCAGAGGCAATTAGGAACGGCAAAGGGACCGGACACACAAGGAAGCCGACCATCACCTTCGGGACGATCATAAAAGCCCAACTAGGGTTATAGCGATAATCTGTGGAGGCCTAGCCGCTGGAGAAAGTTCAACCTCGGCCAGGAAAGCAAAAGCCTATACGCGAAGCGTGTATGTGGCTGAATGGTCAAACAAGAAGGCGAAGACAGGGATGGTTATTTCCTTCTCGGATGGCGACTTGGAAGGGGTGCACATGCCACATGATGATGCCTTAGTAACCACTATGACCATAGCCGATTACAGAGTAAAAAGGATCTTGGTGGATAACGACAGTTCATCTGATATCCTGTTCCTTGAAGCTTTCTAGAAGATGGGCCTGGACGAGGAAAGCTGAAAAAGGTCGAACACCCGTTGTAAGAATTCTCCGGTGCCCCGGTCAAAGTGGAAGGATCGATTGAGTTGCCAGTAAGAGCTGGCACTAGAGACCGCCAGGTAACAATCATTATCAACTTCCTGGTAGTAGGCATTACTTCGACGTACAACACCATACTAGGGAGAGTTGGTTTAAACCTACTAAAGGCTGCCGTCTCCACGCCACACCTCAAGATGAAGTTCTTAACCAAGAACGGTGTCAGTGAATGTCGAGGCGATCAGGAGGCATCCTAGAGGTGCTATGCCACCACCTTATGGGGAAAAGAAAAGGTGGGCGAGGCACTCCCGATAGAAGATCTGTGCGACGAAACCAATTATCAAAGGGGGGAACCGGCTGAAGAGATGATACAAGTTGAAGCCGAAGAGGGGGATAACACTTGCCAATTCCAAGTGGGGGCTACAATGCCAAGGCAACAACGACAAAAACTCATCTCATTCCTCCGATACAATTCTGATGTATTCGCTTGGTCAACCTTAGACATGCCTGGAATAGACCGAGAAGTAATAGAGCATCATCTGAGTGTCAACCCGACTAAGAAGCCGGTATAGCAGAAGAAGAGGACCTTTGCCTTTGAAAGGCAGCAGAAGATAGATGAAGAGGTAGAGAAGTTGTTGAAGGCCTAGTTCATCCGTGAAATCCAATACCCGGAGTGGATATCTAATGTGGTGATGGTCCCAAAGGAAAATGAGAAATGGAGGATCTGCATCTACTTCACCGATCTGAACAAGGTCTGCCCAAAGGACAGCTACCCCCTGCTGAAAATAGACCTCCTCATCGATGCCACAGCAGGACACGAGGCGCTGAGCTTCATGGACGAGTACTCGGGGTACAATTAGATCAAGATGTCTAAGGTCGATGTCCCGAAGACATCCTTCATGACCGAGGGGGGGTTGTATTGCTATGAAGTCATGCCCTTCGGGCTAAAAAACGCAGGGGCCACCTATCAAATGTCGGTGAATAAGATCTTCAAGGGGATGATCGGAAAACCATGGAAGTATACGTAGATGACATGCTCGTGAAAAGCCTGAAGGCAAAACACAATAATCGAGACTTAGAAAAGGCATTCCAGGTGCTGAGGCAGTACGGCATGAAGTTGAACCCAACAAAGTGTGCATTTAGAGTAGCATTGGGAAAGTTCCTTGACTTTATACCCCCTACGAAAATAGACCTCCTCATTGATGCCACAACAGGACAAGAGGCACTGAGCTTCATGGACGCGTACTCGGGATACAATCAGATCAAGATGTCTGAGGTCGATGTCCCAAAGACATCCTTCGTGACCAAGGGGGGTTGTACTGCTATGAAATCATGCCCTTCGGGCTAAAAAACGCAGGGGCCACCTATCAAAGGTTGGTGAATAAGATCTTCAAGGGGATGATCAGCAAAACCATGGAAATATATGTAGATGACATGCTCGTGAAAATTTTGAAGGCAGAACACCATATTCAAGACTTAGAAAAGGCATTGCAGGTGCTGAGGCAATACGGCATAAAGCTGAACCCGACAAAGTGTGCATTCGGAGTAGCATCGGGAAAGTTCCTTGGCTTTATACCCCCTTCCGAAAGTAGACCTCCTCATCGATGCCACAACAGGACAAGAGGCGCTGAGCTTCATGGACGTATACTCGGGGTATAATCAGATCAAGATGTCCGAGGTCGATGTCCCGAAGACATCCTTCGTGACCGAGGGGGGGTTGTATTGCTATGAAGTCAAGCCCTTCGGGCTAAAAAATGGGCCACCTATCAAAGGTTGGTAAATAAGATCTTCAAGGGGATGATCGGCAAAACCATGGAAGTATACGTAGATGACATGCTCGTGAAAATCCTGAAGGCAGAACACCATATTCGAGACTTAGAAAAGGCGTTCTAGGTGCTGAGGCAGTATGGCATGAAGCTAAACCCGACAAAGTGTCCATTTGGAGTAGCATCGGAAAAGTTCCTTAGCTTTATTGTCTCGGAGAGGGGAATTGAAGCCAATCCAGTGAAAAGACAGACCATTCGAGATACGGGGTCACCACAGAATGTGAAGCAAGTCCAGGAGCTAACAGGCAGAGTCGCCACCCTGGGTCGGTTCATGTCTCGATCATTGACAAGTGCCTCTATTTCTTCAAAGCCTTAAAGGGATCCAAAAAATTTGAATGGACGGAGGAATGTGAAAGGTCTTTTGAACAACTGAAGGAATACTTGGCCGCACCACCGCTACTGACGAATCCAGATGCCGGGGATACCTTGCAGTTGTACTTGGCTATATCGGCAGTGGCGGTAAGCGCAGTACTGATGAAGGAAGAAGGAAGGCAACAACGTCCAATATATTACGTTAGCTAAACCCTGCTGGATGTCGAAACAAGATACAGAAAGACAGAGAAAGTGGCGTATGCCCTGGTAACAGCGGCAAGAAAGCTAAGGCCCTATTTTCAATCACACACGGTATGCGTGCTCACAGACCAGCCCCTGAAGAAGATACTATAGAGGCCGGATATGTCCGGCCGCTTGGTAAACTGGGCCATAGAGTTATGATAATTTGATATCCAGTACAAATCGAGAACCGTAATAAAAGCACAGGCCCTAGCAGACTTCATAGCCGAGACAACGCTCCTGATGATCCCCATGAGTTTTTCGAGGCCTGGGCAGAAAAGACTTGGACATTGTATGTGGATGGTGCCTCCAATAGCGCGGGAAGCGGCGCAGGGATCATATTGGTCAGCCCCGAAGGTTTCAAGATCGAGTACACCCTACAGTTCGACTTCGATGCCTCCAACAATGAAGCAGAGTACAAAGTGCTAATAGCCTGAATTAATCTGGCGCGGGCTTTGATGGTACAGTAGTTAGTGGTACATAGTGACTCCCAGCTCGTGGTACGACAGGTGAATGGAGACTACGAAGCCAAAGAACAAATGATGGTTCAGTACTTAAAGACGGTGCAAGAGAGAATAACAGCCTTCAAGGAGTTTGAGGTAAGGCAAGTGCCACGAGAAGAGAATGTCAGTGCAGACTCACTGTCGCAGTTGGCCGCTTTGACTTCACGGACCTTGGACGATCGGTCTATTTTGAAGTGTTACCCCAACCAAGTACCAAAAGACCCCAAGAGGTGTTACCCATTGGCGAGAGCGGACCTAGTTGGATGGATGCCATAATCAGGTACTTAAAAGAAGGTGTACTCCCCAAATATAGGGACGAGGCAAGGAAGTTACGAATGCGGTCAGCACGCTTCATGCTAAAAGACGAGACGTTGTATAAGATAGGGTTTATCACCCAATAAGGTAAAAACAAGTGGTATCCAAAGGAATGACACGTGTCGCCACTGATAGAGGCCTCAAGAATTCTAACCACGTAAACCACATGAGAAGAAGATACCCGAATAGGGAATATTCCCCACAAGGGGAATAGCATGTATCCAAGTAGGACTCGGGAAGGGAAAAAGGCGGACCCAAGGGGGACTCCCAAAAGAAACCCTAGACCCTAAGCACTATAAGAGAGGGCCCGAAAGGAGGGGAGAGGTAGGTCAACACACACCATTACTCTTGTGAAAACACTATTCGCTGCCTCTAACTTGGGCGTCGGAGGACTAACCCCGGAGATACCTCCGGGCCTCTGCCATCTGTCCATGTGCAAGTTTAGCTCCTCCGAAAATTTTCGACGGTAATAGCACCTATGGCACTAATCTCATGAACCAATTCTCTGCACTCCTCAGCTTCATTAATGGCCCCTTCACCCCTTGTGCTCATTGCCATCCTGCAAATAATGTTGTTAGTCACTACCCTCATCTCCAAATCCATGTCCGCAGGCTTTCCATCTTGAGAGTTCTTAAGTAATCTCCTTAACAATCCTCGAATCTCCTCTTGTTTTACCCAGCCAAACCTGTTAAGTTGATGATCTCCAAGGAGGGTTGTCATGCAAAGCTCCTTCATGAAACGCCAATATGGACCATATGGTGCCATGAGGAAGCTGGTTCCATGGTATATACTGATATGATCTTCAAGGGCAAATTTGGGACGAATGGAGAAATTTAGGTCATGGGTCTTGAAGATTTCTTTAGCCATAGAGGCTGAAGATGCAACTACACAGTGAGAAGCCCCTAGACGCAGAGAGATTAGAGGGCCATGTTTGTTGGAGAGACTCTGCAACTGATGCAATATGGTACCTATGAGATGGAGATGCCCTATGATGGAAAGAGAAAGAGGGCTTGGTGGTATCTTGTATTGGTTGTTGGGCTTTCTCTGAAAGGATCGGTAGAAGCACAGGGGGGTTGAGATGAGGAGGATGGAGAACAAGAAGCACAAGTGGTGGGTATCCATATTGGTGATGAGGAACATGGTAAGCATAGATTTTATATATGAACCACAACCAAACTTGGCCGGGTTAAATTTTGGGTCTCACTATGTTGACTTGTCAATGGTTTCTTACACTATAATTAATATTACCCACATGGGATTCCAATCGTACGGTCTTTATCCACCCCAACCATTTCATAATGTTGGCTTGTCAATAATTCACCTTTTTCCTTTTACATTTTTATCCTCATAAATGTTTCTACTGAGTTGAACTGAAAGAGGTAATTCTCGTAAGGAAGGATTCCCTCCGACGCCAGTGTGCAGTTTTGGGCATTGAAAAGAGTACTATAGAAAACCGTCATATATGTGATATGTAAGACATTTTAAGGGGGTGCCACAATGTACTGAGTGGGGAACTCAATGCCAACGTGCAATTTGGGTTTTGTATTGGCACTGTGGGTAAGGGTGTCAATTGGTTCGGTTCTAAATGATGATGATAAGGTGGACCATAACGAAACCGAGAATCAACTTGGTTCCGTATTTAGATATTCAAACCGATTCAATTCGCTTGGTTCTGTTTCGGTTCCAATTCAGTTCTAATATGTAATTTTAATTCGGTTTTATACCCCGGTTTTAATTCAGTTATGAAAATGGTTCCACTTTTGAACCATAA
The DNA here is from genome assembly GCA_022985045.1 of Macadamia tetraphylla. Classification (NCBI taxonomy): domain Eukaryota; kingdom Viridiplantae; phylum Streptophyta; class Magnoliopsida; order Proteales; family Proteaceae; genus Macadamia; species Macadamia tetraphylla. The sequence continues at coordinate 4,839,731 of CM040963.1, read as the reverse complement.
CTGTGATGGACCAAAGGCCATAATGGTTTCAAGTTATGGACCTTATGGCCATTGCTAACTCCAAAATTATCTTAACTTGTAAATATGTGATAATAAATTGCAAAAAACATTTACCACATTAAAAAAAAAAAAAAAAAAAAAAGAGCTTGCAAAAACACTCTTGAATGATAAGAACAATTCGATTTAGTTTCGGTTCGAACCAATGGTTCTGACACCCTAAATCGAAACCGAGCTTAACTGAATATCATACTCATATATTTTAACCGAATAAATTCAGTTCGGTTTCGGTTTGATTAATTTGACTTGGTTTCGATATTCGGTTTTGATTTGAAATTGACACCCTTAATTGTGGGAAACTTCAACCCTTTAAAAGAATCAGGCACTAAATCTCTTTCCCCCTTCCTCTCCGGCTCCGGCTTTGGCTTCCTTTCTTCCCTCCCCCTTCTCCGGCTCCCCACTCTATGTTAGTTTAATTTCCCACTTTATTATAACTTATGTGGACCTGACCCAGTGGTTTCTCCGAAGTTATCATTTTTAAATTTGCTTAATTGTCGTTTGGTTTTCGAGAAATATGTGAATCCTCAATTAATTTATCATCAGTTCAATATTTTCCAATGAAATAGTGGGGAAAGTTTCTAAAGAATGAGTTTCTTGATTGATTATCTTCAAAGCCAAGGTATTGCTTTTCAAACTTACCATCCTAAAACTCCAAAAAAGAATAGAGCTTAGTGGCTAAGAAATGTTTAAGGCACTAAGCTATAAATTATATATAGTTAACCTAAGATTGCCACCTTATTAATCAATCAGATTCCCTTCATTTCATTGAAGTGGAATTCACGTTCAGTGCTTTAGTGAGGATTAAAGGTGAGGACCTTGGTTATTGTATGCTTTAGATCCATCGTGTTAGCATGTAATATATAAAACCGCTATTGGCCGGGTTAAATTTTGAGGGCTACCTCGTCGATCATTTCATAATATTGACTTGTCAATTTTTTTTTAATCTACATGAGGTCCCAGTCCTAGGTTCTTATCTAGGTGGATCTTGAGTAGGATATAGCTATATGTAAGAAATTTTCAAATTGAATGACCCCTTGGGAAGCACCACCTGGTGTGGTAATGACATTGCTGCCCTAAGTCCAAGGATAGGTTGCTTGTTCGGTCTAGGAATGTGGAGTCCAATATCAAATTATTAAGGAATTTTGATTTTCTCTCGGTCTCAATTTATTTTTCTTTTTCAGTATTGGATTTATACAGATTTAGATCAATTTATTTTAGGGCTTGAGCCACAATGAAATCTTACATTCATAACATGTAGTAAGGAAAATTTTGATAGTCTAGAAACAAGAAAATATTAATGCAAACTTGATCAGATTTTAAGTTGGCAGACAGCCAAAATCAAGTGAGATGTACTAGAGTATTTAGAGAGAAGTTATATGTACAACATAACTGAGACCCCTATAAAGCTGGTTTGGTAAACATCATGAAGACCATATATCATCACAATAAGCCCTTTGGTAATTCGTGTAATGTAGATTTCATCTTATATCAGTATTGTATTGCCCATATGGTCAAAAAGTGGCTGATTCATATCCGTATCAATATCAACGACAACCATTACCAACATCGATGCCAAGAACTAAAACCTTAGATGTCATACAAGACATGCTTGCCCAGAAATGAATATGGTTGAAATTTGGGTGGTGTTGTGAATAATTTCATATTTGAAAACTAGGACATCCGATGTTTTCATATACTAGTGAGACCTCTCCATCTAATAGCTTAACATTTTGAATTAGACACACTTTAAAAAGGAGAAACAGACACACTTTAATGGGAAATACCCTATCTCCCTAACTAGCTTCCAGCATGAAAATATAAGGGAAAAGTACTATAACTTGTCTCTCTATACTTATCTTATAATTACTCAAAGTTTTCTAATAACAACTTCATTTCGGTCTGAACCGGTTGGTTCATCTAGTTTGAAGCTCTCTCTCTCTCTCTCTCTCTCTCTCTCTCTCTCTCAAAAGCTGACTTGTATGCTCAACATGTTTGTTTATGTTACATTGAATCAACAAATGAGTGAAGTATGGGTATGGGAAGGCAAACCAATGGGTGTGCCATACCTAGAGTTAGGTCTGAGCCATGTTCCATGTTGACAGTAGTAGTTGCACCATTCTCTCCATGGATCTTCCAATCGAAGCATTGGATCATAGATGCAATTGTGATGTGCATGATTGTCAAGGCATGGGATTGACCAGGACAGCTTCTCCTTCCACCACCAAAGGGTATAAAATCACTATTCATGATCTGGTTTTGGATGCTCTCTTTGGAGTTAACCAAGAACCTCTCTGGTCTGAACTCATTTGGTTCCTCCCATGAGTTAGGGTCCCTCATGATGGTGTACAGGTTAACCAGTACCCTAGTGTTCTTCAACACATCATAGCCTCCAATTTTGCAATCTTGGGTGCATTCTCTGCCCAAAACAGGGAATGTAGGGTAGAGTCTTAGAGTTTCCTTTATGACTGCTTCCAAGTAAGGGAGTTTGTGAATGTCAGATTCTTCAACTAGTCTGCTTCTGCCAACCATCAACTCTATCTCCTCTCTCACTTTCTTGAATACATCAGGATGGTTAATGAGTAATGCTAGTGCCCACTGCATGGATTTGGCTGAGGTATCAGTGCCTCCGCTGAACATCTCCTGTGAAAGGTAGCAAAATCAACAATCAAGCATTTAGGCTAGCAGGTGATCAGAGTGAAGGCTTCACGTAGGGTTTCATGATGAACATGTCCTTTAGCTTTCATAAATGTCCCTCCATGTTGTCATTGCCATGAAGAGTGTTTAGAAGAGCATTTGTGGAAGAAAAAGGACATGCCTCACAAAACAATATATGTAAAGAGAGTTGTTCACTGCACATACGGAGAATTGATCCGAACTCGATGTCATTCTACAAATCATTTTTTAGGTTGTCGTTCTTCAAGAAATCAGTTCAACTACCTGTACATGTATTCTTCATGTAAGGTTAGGTGATGCCATGTGTCCTGCATCTGCTGCCATTAAGAGTGCATGGAGGGATGCTTATGGAAGCAAAAGAAAAAAAGACAAATGTCATCACCTAACTGTACTGAAGCGGTGATCTGGATCCTTCATCCTTCACCTGCTTGGTCCCTTTCTATATAGGATGAAGCTTGTTTAAGCTTTGAGTTTAACATATTTGAGGAGAACAAATAAATTTCAATGGAATTGGATTTATGTACTCATACGAGTAGGCTTAACATTAGGTAGGGGTATCAAAACCTAGCCCAAACTGGTAATACCGATCAAATCAAACAAAATATAGGCCAGACAAAAGCAAAGTCTTATTGGGCTGGTTTTGGTTTGGGATATTACGACATCGAAACCAGATCAAATCACATCGTAAATCAAATGAATCTGAACCAAACCAAAACAGTACAAAATCTGGATCGAAACCCAAACAAACTAGTAAGAAACCGAAATCAACCCGATTGCAAACCGATACAAGAAACCAAAACCGAAACCAACAAAACCAATTTTTCATATTGGTTTGATTTCGATTTCACCATTTCAACATTGAAATCGACTCAACCCAGATCGAAATGGAACTAAACCAACATATTGACACCCCTAGCTACTTCATTCACATATGTGTTAGGTGATGACATTTGTTATTTTTTACTTTCATAAATGCCCCTCCATGCACTCTTATTGGGGGAGATTTTGCTGTATCTGGGCTAGTAGCCAAAGAAATGGAATAATGCACACTTCCCTTTGGATTCACAAATACCCTCCTAGATTTTGGTATATTTTAAAATACCTTTTGAGATTCCATTTTTTTTTACTATGACCCCGATTAAGAAATTCCTGCAACCCTAAGTAGCAGCAAAACTTCAAATTTAGACTTTAGGTCAGAAGCGTTACTTACAAGGAGAAAGCTTTGATCCCAGTGTGAGTCAACTTCACCTTGGCCTTTTCATCTTGAGAGATGTCCAACAGAATATCCATCAAATCCTTATGTTCCCTATCACTATCCTCATTGGTGTTGTGTGGTCTACTCTGATGTTCTTGCAAGATCCTCTCCATCAATTCATCAAAACTCCTAATTGCTTCTCTCATCTTCCTCTGATATCCAAACCAATCCAATTTCCCTAGAGGACCCAAAACCTCCCCCAAACTCATCTTTGCTCCCACAGAACTAATCTCATGAACCAATTCTCTACACTCCTCAGCTTCATTAATGGCCCCTTCACGCTTTCTTGTGCTCATTGCCATTCTACAAATGATATTGTTTGTCAACACCCTCATCTCCACATCCATATCCATAGGCTTTCCATCTTGAGAGCTCTTATGTAGTCTCCTTAACAATCTTCGAATCTCCTCTTGTTTTATCCAAGCAAACCTATGAAGTTGTTGTTCTCCAAGGAGGGTTGTCATGCATAGCTTCTTCATGAACCTCCAATATGGACCATATGGTGCCATGAGGAAACTGCAGCCATGGTATAAACTGACCTGATCTTCATAGGTGAATTTGGGGCGAAAGGCAAAGATAAGGTCATGGGTCTTGAAGATTTCTTTAGCTATAGAGGCTGAAGATGCAACTAGACAGTGAGAGGCCCCTAGATGTAGAGAGATGAGAGGGCCATGTTTGTTGGAGAGAGACTGCAAGGACTGATGCAATATGGGACCTATGAGATGGAGATGTCCTATGATGGGAAGAGATGGAGGGCATGGTGGTAGCTTGTATTGGTTGCTGGGTTTTCTCAGAAAGGATCGGTAGAAGTACAGGAGGGTTGAGATGAGGAGGATGGAGGACAAGAAGCACAAGTGTTGGGGATCAATATTGGTGATGAGGGCCATGGTTGTTTGCTTCTGATCTGAGGCTGGTGACTGTAAACATAGATCTTATTTATGAACCAAGAAAAAAAACGTTACCGTCAATAAGGAAAAAGCCCATTAAAGAAACAGACGATCCAGCTGTTCCCATCCATTAATGGATTCTTTCCTTACTGAGTTATCTTGGTGCGTGCTGACCTATCACTTATAAAACAATAACCATAACCACCTCACTTGCAAGTTATAACCTCTATGACCTTATTAGGTGAAACTCCTTGGTTCTTCTCCCTCTCCTTCTCTTCTGCAACCCATCAGCCCTCACCTAGACCCATGGCCATAAAATTAGGAAACTATGAGAAGATAGGAAATCCAAATTCAAGAACCCAAGAAATTCCTCTCTCTCTCTCTCTCTCTCTCTCTCTCTCTCTCTATATATATATATATATATATAGCAAAATGGTCGCGGTACGTGCAGAAAAATAGGAATGCAGAATGTTCAGAGCTCGGTGAATGTTTACGTAAGTGATATAATTGATACGTGTTAAATATGTTAATCCTGCTAACAGAGTTGTAAACGGTTACAACTCTATTTAATATTATTAATATTTAAATAAATAAATAATAAAAATCCCAATATAAGCGGACTCCTCCTTTCATTCCGCTTAGAAATCTCGATCCTCTCTTTCTCTCTCTCCTTGCTTCTTCTTCAAGGTTGTTCCTTCTTTCTTCTTCCTTTTTCACCGCTCTCCAGTTTAGTTGAAGTTTTGTTTACCAATTTCAGTGAAGATTTGCATCCATTGTAAATTCTCATAGGTTAATAATATCTACCAAATAAGTAATAATAAAATCCTAGATATTCAACAGCTTTGTTTACTTTATAAATTCAAATTTGTCTTTTACCATATATGCAAACTTTACTGTCCAAATCCCTTCCCTGATGATTAATATGTAAACATGGTTTTTGGATATGTGTGGCCAAGTCTCTCATATGTTCAGTGCCTAAAAATAGTTATGTTGATTTTTTTCTTATCTCATCCTATTTTGTGAGAGAGAGAGAGATGATGATGATGGCAGCTATAGAAAGAATGAACAACGTTGAAGAAAAAGCAAGGAGAGAGAGAGAGAGAGAGAGAGAGAGAGATGATGATGATGATGGCAGCTATAGAAAGAAGGAACAACGTTGAAGAAAAAGCAAGGAGAGAGAGAGAGAGAGAGAGAAGAGAGAATTGAGATTTCCCAACAAAATCGAAGGAGGAGTCCGCTTATATTGGATTTTTATTTTTTATTTATTTATTTATATAAAAAAATATTAGACAAGTTAAGTAACCACATCCGTCATCTCTCCACCCTAAAAACTAGGAATCAATTACAATATAAAAAACTAATAAACTTAAATGGACGGTTAATATTAAAAAAAATGAAAATAAGATTGCAATACCTACATCCTGCTACAACTCACCCATATATATATATATATATATATTTAAATCTCTATAATTATTTTAAAAAAATCTCACTCATCCTCTCTGATAGCATGAAAAAAACATGGAGCACAAGGTCTCTCTCTCTCTCTCTCTCTCTCTCTCTCTCTCTCTCTCTCTCTCTCATATTTAAATTTCTATAATTATTTTAAAAATAAATCTCACTCATCCTCTCACCCCTCAAAATGGAAAATGAAAATAATAATAATAATAATAAACTCTCTGTAATTCTCTCTCTCCCTCTCAATGTGGAGAGTAATCATTAATTATAATTATTAAGTATTAAAAGGGATAAAAAAAATATAGGTACATAATAACCCACAAGGTTTTCCTTTCCCTTACCGTGGGGGGTAAAAAATAGGAAGATTTACAAAGACAAAATTGGGAGAGAGAATTATGGAGAGTGGGGAGGGAATCAATAATTATGGAGAGATTTATTGCATAAAAACGGTCTCCCTCAATCCTCTTTTATCTATTTTAAAAGTTTTTACTACATAGAATCCTTCACTAATAACACCATTACTTCTCTTAAATTATCTCTACAATACACTATCCTTCCTTATATATATCACAGAGAAGACAAAAAGCAACTACAATATCCCAGAATTTTTTAGATTTCTCTTCTATTACAATAACTCAGAATATCTCAATTTCAGATTTCTTTACTTCTACAATAGCACAAAATTTCTCAACCTCAATTTCCTTTGCTTTTGGATCACTGTTACCGCATCTCATTTCGGAACTCCACATCCACAAGGTATATATGTTTGCCAAACTAAACTTTATTTTTGTTTAAATGGATCATTGGTTGTTGAAGGTTCAATAGAATTGGTAGTGCAGGACATTTATTTTTGCCAAGTATAAAAATTAAAATGTGTGCTTATGCAAAATCTAATCGTTCTTCAGTCAGTCTTTGGTTTTGAGTTTTATGATATGCTAAACTTTGTTGCTGATTTTATAACCAATGTCTAGACCATGGTGATCTTGTTTCTAAATTTCACTGTATGTCTTACATCATTTGTCTGACATATTTCTTGGAATATGGTGAATATGGTAAAATCTTATACAATGGAACATGCTTCAAATACCTAAGGATCATATCTGTCTTTTCTAGGAATTGTTCTGTTGCTAATTGTTATTTTCATCTACAACATAGAAAGAGTGAAATGGTTTTGTTGTTGTCATTGTTGTTCTGGTTTGCATGTTATGCTGATTTTTATTTTCATGTATAGCTAGCTTATGGCAAGAAGAATATTCAGGAACAGAGTACTGAAGAAGATGCTAAAAGAGTAGTTATTTAGAGCCAATAATGATGACAATGTTGATAATGTTAAGTCATCCAGACACCAATTGTAACTCATTCCTTGCTTTAATTGATGTGCTTGTCACTTTGCAAGAAATGGTGGGGAGTGGGTAAAAGGGTTTGGATGTTTACAAAGCCAATTATTACATATGAAAAAATATTTTATGCAAATTAGTTTAAACAAATATGTTCTCTCCCTCTCTCCAATTTTTTTGTTCACAAAAACCACTAAAAAAGTCACACGTGCATTTGCACGTACGATTTTTGAATCCCCAAGATTCACCTCAGTACCTGTTTGAAAGAAGGAAAATGCCCAAATCCAACTTCTGTATATTAATTTCCCATCAAGTGCTCCCAAAGCTATATAGTCTTGCCACGGCCACTAAAATGTTGCCACCAAGCTCTGATGAAATTTTGTTAAGGAACTTGCATTGGATAATTCATTGAAATTTTGTTGAACTTGTATTTTTGTAAATATTTAAGTAAAAAAATGCATTTTAGTAAATATATATGAGCATTGGGAGTAATTGGGTTAAAGTTTCTTCCATATAACATTGTATTTTTTTTTTTTGGAATCAAGTTTTCTACGAGGTTATCAAACACTAAACAACAATTTACTCGCTATAATAATTATGTGTGTAAAATTAGGAAAAAATATTTATGGGTTAAACTTAAGGTATTTTTAAAATCATAAATATTAAAAACTAGTAGGTTAAAAGTACTTTCTGTTTGTCACTTAACGAATGTCAACACGAGCATTTGCACGTGCAAGTTTGCTAATATATGTGTGTGTATATATATATATATATATATATATATATATGCAAAAACTGATTTGGGTTCTTATTTTTTATCTTTCTTTTTGCTTGCTCTCTCCCCTACGATAAGTCCACCTTTCTCCACTAGCTTTTAGTTTATAGTCTCAAGTGTCTACAATGGAAGAAAAATAGTTTGATAATGTGCAAGTTTTTCTCACCCAAGAGCATACAGATAATTAGAAAGATACTTTCGTATTTGTAGGCTCTTTTCTGTGAGAAAATTGAACTTGTGCATGAACTTCTATATGTAGAAGAAAGTTGCTTGCTACCCAAAAGAAAATTTGTAAGAAGCTTCAACTCTATTATTTTCTTTGGAAACCCAATAACTACTTTGAATCTATTGATCTAATTTTCTTATTCAATGCAAAACTTACATCTCTTTTGTCTATACTTTTGGTTGAATCTCCATAAATTATGTCCATATAATATCTGCATGTGTTTATTCTTGCTATTTATATTTAGGGTGGAGATTGTTGCCCGGCCTCATGGCCCTATGCCATCATATGAGTCAATGCGGGAGCACGCATAGGCATCCACATAAGGGGGCAGGGCAGTCTTTTCATGCAACCATGTGTTCTGGAGCAAGAGACATGATCGGATAATGATCTTTTCCTCATATATTTATTAGGGATAAAGTTTTCTATCTGAGAACTCTCCCACAGATAAGAGGGAAGAAAATGTCCATCTAGTAAATCTATAATGTGTGTAACGTAGAATATACAATAAGCAGTGCACATAAAATGGTCAATCTCTTGTCAAGAAGGTCCTAATTAATCATGTTGAACATCATATTCTTTCTCAGAAATTTTGTATATTTGATAGGATAATAGTAAACTGTGACTATAAGCATGCATTATGTAATTTATTGATCTTTCATTTTATTTTCTTTTCAATCTCTGACTTAGGTTGAGGGTTTGAAATCGGATCAAATTGGCCGATCTGAATTGATTTGGAATGAATAAATCGAGATCAGACCGATCCTATACGGAAACTACAGTATAATATGGTAAATCGGATCCCCTCCTCACATGGTAACCACCCCACTCATCTCACATTGTTCACCACACCCTAGAAAAATCGTAACAAAACCATGTTCGAAGAAATGAAACCTAAAAAGGTATTTTTTTTAAATACTAAAACCTATAAGGATATTTATGTGCCTAAAGAGGAAGTGAATTATTCTATTTTTTTGCTACAATCACCGGTTGAAGCTACTTTTTGTTTTTTCGGTAAAGAAAAGTTGTAGCTACTTAGTTGCAACCCGGGTTGCAAAAAATTTTCCCAAGATGGTCCTCCTTTGCCATTAAAATCCATGCATATTGTTGAAGGTTCAAAAAAACCCTTTATGAGTGCAATAAGATAATCCATCTCGTGACTTGAGAGATTCTCTATTTACCATAGATAAAAGAAAAATCAATCCTAATAATAATTTGGAAAAAGAACCCTGCCAAGCTGTCCAGACATAGGAGGGGTTAAAATAACTGCCCCCTCCATGAAATGCGAAAATTCTACCCTTATTGATGTCCTTATGCACGGTCAATGAGAGCATGCAGGTGACCATGACACTAAGGATTTAGGGGATGGTATCGGTATTAGTATCTGCCGATACCATCCGATACTGATCTGGATCGGATCGGTGGGTATTGGTTAGTTTTGCCTTGCTTTTAAAAAAATATATTATTTTTTTACTATTTTAAGCCTAAAACGATACGAATAACTATCCAAATCGGTTAGGGATCGATGATCGGTCTCAACTAGCAAATACCAATCAGATACAGTTGATATGAGACCAATACTTGAAACCATTGGTGACACCCAACAATGGTAGGATTTTTCATTTCACAAGGGCGTATGCATCATTTCTTCCTTCCTATGCGCCATATAATCTAACAACCTTCTTTTTCCCTAATTTAAAATAAGGGTTTCATATCCTCTTGCCCCTCCCCTACTTCTTTTGAGGTGTGTTAGGAATTGGACTAATGTTAATGTCCGAGGTCAGTTATTACACCAAGAGAGACCGTGAGAGAGAGAGAGAGAGAGAGAGAGAGAGAGAGAGATATTGTATGTGTCTGGTTGGCATGTTGTGTTAAATAAAGCATCCCGGTCCTATTTAAATTTCAGTTAGGGACAGTTAGCTAAGGTCAACTACATCTCTCTCTCTCTCTCTCTCTGCAACTCCACCAGGAAAAGCAGTTTGATAATGTGCAAGATTAGATTTTCTCACCCGAGAGCATACAGATAATTAGAAAGATACTTTTGTATTTCTTTCTGGTAAGAAAATTGAACTTGTGCGTGAACTTATATATGTAGAAGAAGTTTGCTTGCTACCCAAAAGAAAAACTGTAAGAAGCTTCGACTCTTTAATTTTCTTTGGAAATCCAAACTACTTTGAATCTATTGATCTTATTTTATTATTCAATGCAATATTAATTTATATCTCTTTGGTCTATTCTTTTGGTTGAGCCTCCATATTCTTTGTCATCTGGATGTGTTTATTCTTGCTATTTATATTTAGGGACAAAGTTTTCTATCCGTGAGAGACCTCAGCAGCCTGCATCACATAGGGTTGTGCAATGACTACCATGCCCCTATCTGGGGTTGTGTACCACTGTGTGTGGGTGCAAGGGCCTCTCGGGGATAGAAAAAACCTACATAAATATGATTTTCTGTCAGGTCACATGGGCTAGCGCTAGTATCTGGCCCATGCAAGAGCATGCACAAGGGGCAGGATGATCTTTTCACACAGCCATATGTCTGGGAGTAGGGCGCTACCAGGCAGCGATCTTTTGCCCATATATATATATATATATTTTTAATTTTCTTTTTTCAATCTCTAACTATTGAGTTCAGGGCTTGAAATTGGCTCAGATCCGCCGATGTGAGTTGATTTGGAAAGGGTTCAAAACTTTCATCCACCTTGATGCAATTTGAAAGCCACTGATTCTCTTTATTGCTTGAATGATGAGATTCTGTGAAAAAGTGACTAATTGATGCCAAAACAACTTGAATATGAAAATGGATCCAGAAACATTTACCAGAAGGGAGGGTATATAGAAATACTAGGTAACAGAAACAAGCTAATATATAATTCAGAACCATCCAGATATATTTTTATTATGGTAAGCCATAGTATCTTAATACATAGATCTCTTATAGCTCTCTATGCACTTTATTAAGAACCAGAGTTGGCACCCACACCAGCTATACCCGAAGATCGCCTGCATTAGAGGAAATAACTATCAGTGTTACAACTAAAAGAAGCATGGATTGATGGTATTAAGTTCCATTGTACTCTTATATGTTAAAAGTGACTGAACCAGACAGGAAAAATGAAGAAAGACAATTAATTATAAATACTTACATGCTTCAAAGTTGGCAGCACATTTCGCTGGGAGCTGCATGGCCATGTTGCGGTCGACACCAGAAATTGGTGGGCCATTTACAATCACACACAGGCATGACTGTCCAAGCATCTTGACAGCATTGCAGCAGGCATCACTAGGTGGGAGGGGACTGAATGGGGTAACAGCAGGCCTACAAGGCATCAGCTGAACCAGAGATGAGAAGAAAGTGCTACCACATCCCTGGCCCATTCCATGCTCCACCATGCTTCCCATGGCCACCATGAACATGAACAATGCTACTATCTTCCCTGCACCAACCTTCATGTCTACACTGTTCTCTTCTATTAGTTTAATCCTGTCTATAAATTTTAATATCTCTAGGGATAATAATCCTTGTTGAAGTGTCATATATAGAACAAGAGGTTTCAAGTTATTCACCTTCACCCAATTTACATCTCACTGACTCATGTTGATTTCATGCTAGTTCTACTCCAGATCTGATTTATCACAAGAAGTGTACTGAAAATACATTAAGCATGACAATAGAAACCGTTTTTAGCTCAAATTTCATTTCTTCGTTTCCACCTGATAAATCATAGGGCACAGCATATTCAGTTTTCTTACATCAAGTACTGTAAATATTAAGAATACAGATTTGCATATATCAGCCAACTTGACTGAGTTGACAAGTATAATTTTAACTCCAGTGAAATCCAACAGGATAAAAATAAAAGGAAAATATGTAAGAAATAATGGGTAAAATTATGATGAATCTATATTAACAGCATCAGTTCTTAGTGGAACTTGGCTAGTTACTTGAATAAGTACCAGGTCAAAGTAATGACTTCACCAGGTTGAATTCATTGTATAATGTCTACTGAAAATAAGTCTTTCGATAATTTTGTTATGAATTGGAAAACCTGATGTTCAGAAATACTTTTCACAGACTACAACCATGCAGATGGTAGAAAGGATCTGAAATTCTGAATCCATCATGAAACTATAGTTAGGAATACTTTCCAAATACACGTTATGCAAAACTTTATTAGAATTTCGCAATACTACACAAAATATGAAAACAGTTGTAGATAAATATTTGTATCCTTCAAGGATATTCCCGTAATCCAGAATACATTGAATAAGATTTTAGAAATATCCCAGATAAATAATTAGAATCAAAATCACTATCTCCTCATGCCCACTTTTCCTGGTTAATGAAAAATGATACTTTAACCCCAACCCCCAAAAAAAAAAAGAAGAAATGATACTTCATTCATTTCATTTTGTTCCACTTTGATTCATTTATTTGTAACCTTGAAACCTTGATCTTCTGATACCATTTATCAATGTTCTTCTTTCTTTCCTTTCAGATTTATCACTGCAAGTTCTTTCTCAACAAACTCTCCTGCACAAATGGGAGGATACTTTCCAGCTATTGAGGAATCAGCGAAGCGGCCCAATGGCTTAAGCACAGCATCAGATGCAATCTGTGCAAACAACTGATGATCCAGCAGAATCATTAAGTCAAAACTAAGTATGATGCTCCAACAATAATAGTGTATTTGGAACTCTTAAAACTAAAAGTTTGGCTTTTAATTTGAACTTTTGTCAAGGAAAAATGTTTACTGGATGGCAGTCCAGAATGGTATATACTTGATGGACAGCCCCACAGCCATCTGAATTAATCGGATGGATATCCTCCTTTTCCTCTTTCTCTCTTTCATCTTCTTCTTCTTCCATCCCTGCAACATGCAGATTCCATGCCAAAGAATTTGCAACTTACAGGTTTGGACTGCTGTAACCTGATTTCGGCAGTCTACAACTCCAGCAACCTTCTTTGTTACATGCCAGAACTAGTTTCACAGTTGGGTTTGATGCTTCCATGTTTTAGGACTAGATTTCAAGGTTTAAGGTTCAAGGTTTATCATGATTTAATGGAACTTTTTTTCCATTGAATCATTGCCGACAATTTTGCCAGAGAAGATGAAGATACTAGAGTTGCAGTTGCCAGACTCATGAAGAAGGAGGAGAGGAGCTGTCCCATTCTTGACCATGCAAGAGATTCTTTTCTGGGTGTTCCATTCAAAGAAAACCATGCCCTTTTTCAAGGCACAGATCAACTCACTGTTGAAGAAACTCTCCACAGGCTCCGATTTTGCTGCTGTGCTAGTGTGATTGCCTCTATTGTCCTGTTAGACAACACCACCTCATGCATGCCAGCTAAACAGTCCCCTGCTGTCAACCATTCTAGCTGCACACAGTTTCAGAAGGAAATCCAATGTCAAAAAATGATCTCAATGTCAAAATTCAAGCCAGCCACTGTATAGCTCACAGAATTGGCTTATCAAAAGTAGGATTCAAGAAATTAAATTATGCCCAAGGCCAAAACCAGTGTACTTCTCATCACTAAAGTTCAAAATCTTGATGTTGATGGATATTTCCCCAGTAATGTAGGTGTGGATTTTTTAAAATATCTTAGAAAACAAATAAGTTCCACTACAATGATACAAAATAATGGTTTTTTTGTGTGTGTGTGTGTGTGTGTGTGTTGGGGGGGACAAGAGAAGTATTGGGCTAATTGTATAAAGAAATATAAAAATTTCCAATAAGCTTGGGAATGTCAAAACAGACATTGTTACACATTGAAAGTTCAAAGAAACATATTAAGAGACGAATAGGAAACTATTATTGGTATTTTTGAGAAAATGACTTCACTAATCTTCACAAGTTAAGAGTTCCACCTTCCTTTCATAATTTCAAACCATGGTCAACCATAGCAAAAACTTGCCCAGAATTTTCACTAGTATGCACTAAAAGAGGATGCATTTACTGAATTTATGATTCTTCTTATTAAAATGAAAATTTCAGTCCTCTGCTAAATCTTCAGGTGCTACCACCCTTGCCCTTCCACAGTGAAACTCTGCTGCCTCAAAAGAGGACAGGAAAACTATGGAATGTAGTGGACACAATTTCTTTGCTCAAGTAGTTAGATCAAATGAAGTATGAGAATAGATTGTCGTGTCCTTTGTACAAATTGAGAAAAGAAGGAGATCTTTGACCTGATGGCTACATGTAAAAAACTCCTGTATTGATTCTTCCTATGATTTGATAAATTCAACAACATGATAAATTGACTTTATTCTTTCTTATCTCCCCCCCCCCCTCTTTAAATTCTATGTTGAGGGGGGGGGGGGGATTTGCATGCCAATTGAAGCGTGGATATTGGGGATTCTGGCCATGGTTTACAATTTAACTATCTGAATACACTCTTGTGACTGGCAAAACAGCACATATGGAAGTGAAGAGTCTTATCTCAGAATCAGAAATCTCACCCCTTTGTATATACCCATTCCATTTTGGTAATCTAATATTTTATGAATTTCCTTCTTGGTTTTCTTCCATATTAATCCAGCATATTCAGGACACTATTTAACAGTACACTGCAACTACAGTTTCCTCATTGGGGACCAACCACTGAATACCAGTATGTTATAGTCTTACCTGCTTTCCTGTCTGAATGAGGAGACACCCAACAGGAACCTTAACTTCAACTTTTTGCCCATTCCTTAACCAAATGTTCAGACCAGGGAATCTGCTCTTGCCATGGATGGTTAAAAAGTTAAGGTCATAGTGATATCCAGCAAACACATTTCCCTCCTGGCCATAACGTCGAAGATCACTTCCTGTGGGAGCAAGCAGATGAGGTCCCTGGTATTGTGGGAAGGGAAGAAAAAACGTGAGAAAACCCAAGCCTCATTCTTTAAAATAAATTGATAATTCCAATACAACTAGGAATAATCATTTCAAATGACACTAAAGCTGACAAATTTTTAAGTCGGTGTATACCAATTTGACTATGCTTTGAGAATATTTTTCTTCCAAAGTTCCAATTTTACATATTTAGGCAAAGAACATTCACTATAATTCATAAATTCAGCATCAATCTTATTCCTAATATATTCTTACGGGCAATTAAAGGAGCTACATAACATCACAGAACAACCTTGTCAGAGAGAGAACTGGTAAATTTCTCATATTTTTTCTATGCTATTAGACGCAGAAAATCATATGCAGGTGAAAGAAATACTGCAGGGCCTTTTAAAAAAATTAAAAAGTGGTTATCCTCGAAACAAAGTTGTACAAAATCATAAATCATGAAGAATACTGTTTTTGAAATTGTTTGAGACTTTCGGTCATAAGTACATATATATCTGAAGTATGAAAAGTTAGGGTGGATGAGCATCAAAACAGTGATTCTGTAAAATTTCTGTGAATTGTGTGTTCAATTACAAGAACGAGTTAATGATGCCTTTTGATCTCACTTGATTGACATTTGTAAAAATAAAATAACATAGGTGGATGGAGAGACATTAAGGAAGTTGGATTGGCTCAATTATTAGTATTTGTTACCTGGTACATAAGAGAGGTGAATGCATCCCTTGGCAGCTCAAAGCCAATTGCTGCCATTTCAGCAACAGCCTGAACAAAAAAATGAAGCAGCACTTTTAAAGTAGAGTAAATGCATAAATGGAATTGGTTGGAGGGGAAGCAAATTTAATTATCCTTTTTTTTTTGGGTGCAGTGGGGTGAGAAGGTAGTGATTTTTCACCTCAACTGCAGAAATCATTTTGCAGCCCCATGAATCCATAGTTTCATTCCATTCAGGAAAACCTTCAGGTATAACAGGATCAGAATTCAGTTCCTACATGAGGATAACAAAAATTACCCAAACCATTTAAACCAAACTGGATCTGGAGGGTGGGGGAGAGAGAGAGAGAGAGAGAGACCTTAAAACAAGTGCTAGATGGCCGAGGCCCTACTCTCCACATGAATCGCCATTTAGGGTCGGGTCCCGCAGGAGTAGCTGGCTGATGTTCCTCAGGCATTGCTTTTAATTGCTGCTGCATTTCCTCATCCACCAGACTTCGTGGAACCTCAAGACCTTCAGGAGTTACACCAACCTGTTGTTTCATATCACAACAAAAGCCTTCAGATAAAATCCATATGCACTCTCTAACAAGTGATGAAAATAGAGAAAACTTACTTCTGTTAGCACTCCAGGAGAGAAGGTTATCTTCTTTTCCATATAACATTTTCTATCTTCCACAAATTTGCATTAATTAGCTCTTTTCTTTTCTACATTTTTTCATCTTTTTTTTTTTTTTTTTTTTGGGGTGGGGGGGGGAGGGGGTGTGGAGGTTGTGGGACAGGAATCAAAACAGAATAAAATTTACAATAAACAAAAGGTGTTATTCAAATAGGAAAATACTATATTAGGCTGTAAAGTAAGGGAACATAACTAATAGGAGGCACAAGAGAAATAGAATGCGGGTTTAATAAGTAATGAGCAGCCCCTATTTAAGGTAGTAGAATTGCATTATTAACTATCACTCAAGAAATACAGTCTTTTTTCTGGTAATTGACAAATATAATCAATGCTCTTCCACATCTAAGTTTTGACTTATCTAATAAAATTTTGTGTGGGAGAAGACTATTCATAAACATGTAGATCCATATGGTGGTTGAAGGAATGCATGAAATAGCTTAAAAGGACCCTCTTCCTCCACCCCCCCCCCTCCCCGAGGAAAAACCATATTGAATATCTCACAAAGCCCATGGGAGTGTGCATTAAAAATTAATCAAAGCTTGGAAAGACTATGGTCAGAGAGCATTGCTGCAAAATTTGAACAACTGATGAATGAAGCAAGGTTATTGCCAAAGACATAGTGGCATAGGTCCCATTGGGTGATCTTACAGATAAGATGTTGGATTGGAGTTTAATGAATTTAAAATCCACACCAGAAGAATTGATTCAACTTACATTTGACTGGCAAAGAATAATTACAGCAACAAAGAAGCTTCAATTAATTTATAGCAATTAAGATGAGTCTGCAACCATCTTGATTAATTAAGCATCTCAGTGACTATGTAAAAGGGTAAAAAGAGTGGAGGAGAACCTTCAGAGATGTAGATTTCTTTTTAAACACTTGACCAATGATTGGCAATTACTAATATAACAGTTGGCATTTGGCTTAAACACTTTCAAGAGGATGATAATCCACAACCAGCACATTGTAAATTTGACTCATATTTCATGATGTTGCGCAGATTGACTTCACCAAATGCAGCATCAAGCTAGAAAATATTGATAGCATTGATCCCTATGAGGATGAGATTCACATCAAAGCGCAATTTTTTTTTTTTTTGGATGATTGGCGTATATTCAACAAGCACAAAGAACATCCAACCCCAATAGGAGAGAGGAAAAGAATGTGGGGGTGGGGGGGAGGAAGAAAATACAAGCAAAAGCCAGAACACAGAATGAAAACACATCCCAAATCAAAGAGATGATCTAGGCATCAGACGGAGATCTAAAGATAAGTCCCTAGGCATACAGGCACCTTGGTTGCCTAGGCGGGCACATAGGACACCTTTGTTGCCTTGTTGATGTCGCCTTACTTTTGGAGCCTCTCCACCACCTTGGGTCACCTAGACGCCGTGACAACTATGTCCCTAGGAGATACAATATGACGATTCCACTCAGAGGAGAGGCAAGGCCCGGTAATGACTTTAGGGGAGGTTTTCTGGGCATTCTCGCAAAGACAACAAAGAGGGGGACTGGGTTGTGTCTTTGGATAAGGAGGCACAGTTGGGTAGGGATTGGGTTAAAACACGCCTAACAATAAAGTTACCTTTAGGGATTCAATCTTTGAATTAAACAATAGGGTGCTAGGTGACATGAGGGGGATGGGCACGGATAAGGTTCCAAGTTGAGGATGAGAAGAATTCATTTGAGGATTCCTTCTAGATGACAAGGTCACTAGAGGCATGAGGCTGCCAAGGGATCTCAAGGAGGTTATTCCATGCATCAATCAGACTAGGGGGAAATAGCAAGGGCCATAGTCCCGATCACCATCACCAAGGATGGAAGAGACTAAGGCAAACCTATTGCTTCCAAAGTCATAAGAAATTCTGGCCCACAGACAATCACAAGGACACCATTCGGATGCCAATTATCAAGCCAAAGAAGGTTGGAGGAACCATCATCAATACAAAACTGGATTGATGAGGACAAAAGATGTCTATGCTTCAAGATCTTTGCCAACTCCAAGATGAAATATGGATAGGGCAGAAAGACCAAAGGGAATCATTCCTGAGATATCGAGTGTAAATCCAAGAAACCCAAATGCCTTTTGATCTATTGACAATCTTCCAAATGAGCTTAATAATCCCTGCTGTGAAAACCTCTTTAACCCTTCTAAGCTCAAGACCCCTTCAAATTTCGGAAGCCAAACTGAAGGCCAGCTACTAGCATGAAGATATTGTTATTGTCTAACCCTTTCCAAAGGTAAGCGCTCATGATAGATTCTACACTCTTGATGGTTCAACCAGGAAGACTGAAAACACCAGACCAGTAAATGTAGGATCCTTGCATGACCAATCTGAAAAGTTCAAGCCACCCCGCATAAGATAAGAATTTTGCCTTCCAAAGCTGGAGCCTACCTGAGAGAGTCAAGCATGGGGGAACAGAG
The DNA here is from genome assembly GCA_022985045.1 of Macadamia tetraphylla. Taxonomy (NCBI): domain Eukaryota; kingdom Viridiplantae; phylum Streptophyta; class Magnoliopsida; order Proteales; family Proteaceae; genus Macadamia; species Macadamia tetraphylla. Next base: position 4,820,405 of record CM040963.1, on the reverse strand, counting down.
AGATGCAGATAGTATAATGGAGGATAAGGGAAGGCCCAGGTACTTGACTGGAAGTTTCTTGAGTGAATCCCAAGGAGTTCAAAAGGATACTTGCAGTTTCAGCAGAGCATCCAGCAAGAAAGAGATTAGCACTTGATTCTGGACAATGATCTCCCATAACCCATTTGTTTGATTGCACATGGATCCAACCACAATGATTAGCATAAATACACCAACGATATTTCAGAAAAAAGGGGACAACCCACTACACAGAAGCAAAGAACTCGTGAATTCCATTAAATAAACGAACTGAAAAGGCAAATTCAGAAACAGTGAAACCTAATACACCATCACTTTCAGAAGACAATACAAGATTCCCAGGCACATCAAGAACACGATAAGTTCCAACATAAATTAAGAAAAGATGAAAAGGGAAAATAAAACCAGCAATGTAGACGAAAAGATCATAAATCTGATAAAAGGGAAAAACAGGATTAGTTGGTGTTCATCAAAACCTGGTAATGCAGATGGGGGCGCTCTTGAAGAAGCTTAAATTCATTAGGCTTTTCAAAGTACTTCTCCATCATGTCGAGGAACCGATCATTGTCCGCAGTAGAGCATCTCGGATCCTTCACTAATAGAGCTCCAGTTTCTCGTAGGATTCGACTGACCTCGGAACAAAGATCCTTCATTTGAGGATCGAGTTGGTTCTCTACATTTGCAGGAGATCCACTAGAATTAACAGAGAGCTCCAAGTACGGGGAAAGATCTATGACGGGGAGATCCATTGTCAAGGTAGAAACCTCAACAACAGATCAGACAAAACCTACGAACACCCTTTCTGTGCAACGAATTTGATCGATGAGTAAGCAAAACACTCATGGCGGGAGATTTTGTACCAATTGGATCAATGGCGCATTTTAGCATTGATAACATAAAATCTATAGTTATCTAAAATTCCCCATGGAATACTTCTTATAAAATTCTCACAATAATCTAAATTTTCACTTCTTTTTTCTCCCCTTACTATTTTAAAATACTCAGATTACTCTTTAATTTAAAAAAAAAAAGTTTTTACTTTTTTTTTTTTCTCTTTTTCATTTTTAAATCTTCTTAATGTGGACACCCTCAAATCTCTAAAAATTTCAATGAAATAATAGATTAATTAAAACATTAAATTATTTTATACGCAATAAGGTTAAATTTATATGTATATAAAAATGTATTGTAAAAGTGGTCAATCTGCAACAAATGCATCAGATACGATGCAATGTTGGATTAAGGGATGAAATATAAACATTAAATGAATGAAATAATTATATAAGAGGTAGTTTAGTTGTCTTAATATATATATTTAAAAAGTAGATTTAAAAATGAATGGACAAATAGCGAAAATATGGCATTAATGATAACTATGTTGTTTTAAAAAGAGGGTATATAAGAAAAGGTGGAAGTTTGTAAAAATAAGTATTTTATAGGAGAATTTAAATTAAAAAAAAAAATTAAGGTAAGGGACCACCTAAAGTTTTGGCTTTTGAATTCTGGATTTGGACCACACTTTAGTAAAGCTTTGTGGTATTCTTATGTGGAAAGATAGATATATTCTGCTTGCCCTTACCATATTTTATGCATAGACAAAGATTTTATGTGGTAATATCTTGAAATTAAAAAATGGGGAGGGGGAAATTTGCTTGGTGTAAACACGTGGTAACACTTCACCATAACAATGTCACGTAGGGGCAGGTATTTTTGATAATGAAGAGTTGAATCTTGGAATGATCTTTTGTTGCATATGAAACATTCTCTTATCTTTTCTATGCTATGTGGGTAGTGACAACTCATTATCGCCATACATGTTTACACAAAGATTATCCCATAAAGTTACAAGATATGATGTGAGCTATCATAAAAAAAGAAGAGAGAGAGGAATGGTTCTATGTCTAGGAGCATGGCCTATGCTCCTCCCTCGAACAAGAAGCATGAATGTCATTTTATATGGAGGAGAAAAGAGATAGACACGAAGCACTGACATAGCCATGACATAGGCCATGCTTTCGGATAGAGTTTTTTCTCCCTTTAAAAAATTGCATTGCATTTACTATTCAATCCCTAAAATTGACGATTTGAGATGAGAGAGTTTTATTTCTCAATTTCCACTTGATAAAAGACAAGATTTTTTTTTTCTATTTTTGTAAACAAAGATTAGACAGGATTGACTGCTTGTTTTTGCAAGGGGAGTTGAAAACCAACCCATCTTCTTAGCGGCAGCATGCCAATTGGGTTGCTAGCTTAGTGGAAAGAAGTCCCCATCCCATCATCGCTCGTGTCGGTTGATTGTAAGTTCAAATTAACATGTTCCATTGTCGTTTGTTGATCCTGCCGAAATATTGTTTGTTGAATGGGGCTTTGGCCCAAGAACTATAATTTTTTCTTCTTTTTGTCATTCCTTATTCCTTATAAGAGACCCTAGGCCACTAGGATGGCGTCCTAAGAGGACAGCTAGGAATGGGTTGTGTGGGACCCAAGGAAAGTGGCAATAACAACTAGCACTACAAATGTAGGGGAGGACTGAAACTCGAAACCAAATCCCAGGCCTGCTATGACAAGAGATGTCGTTACCCAATTGAGCAACACAGTTGTTGGCAGCACTGTTGAAGGGTCTGTTCTTTGGCTGAAGTTGAAGGAATTAGGAAGGGCTTGGAGAGGTTAGCTGGTCTCCACAGATTTGATTCTGAAACCGAACCAACAACAAACACCCTTAAGGTGGTATATCAATTGGGTTCGACAGCTTCAAGATTGTGCACTGAGAATCTAATGGGCCTGCTGATTTTTTTTTTGTCCAGAATGCAGCCCATTTATGTAAATCTTATTGTCACTTTGGACAGTTTGAACTCATTGGTCGTTGCGTGTCACATTAGTTTCCTTTGGTCCAATTAGTTGGGCCTGGGCCTGGGCCTAGGCCTAGCCCACTTATAAGGTTGCTTAGATTGGGCTGGCCCTGGTGTGACCTTGATGCTTTACCGTGAGAAACCTTCCAATCAATAATTAAAGGTGAAATATGAAACAGTGAAACTAGAGAATCCCTCTCATGCAACCTTAAGTGGGCATTTATTTGGGCCTAGACCTGGCCCTCTTATAAGGTGTTTAAACTGTGCTGGGCCTGGTGTGACCTTGATCCATTTACTGTGAGTGCCTTCCAATCAATTAGGGTAAAATATGGAGCTGTGAGAAACCATGGGATCCCATTAAAGCTCTCAAACCATGACGCATGGTTACTGGGGTTGATTAACCGAACCAATCCCCTAACGTTTAACTCAACCATTGTTTTTTCAGATAACCACCTAACCCTTGTCTTGTTGAGTCAAGGGGGGTATGGTTAAGCTCAAAGGCGATTTTATGGAGATCCTATGATGATGTGGACCTTTATCATCATGTGTGGGCAAGTCGTGCAGTTAGGATGTAGGTGCCGTCGAATATGGAGGGCCGACTAGAGTGACCAATGTTGTACTACATCGTCGTTCCTTATTCTTCCTCGTATCCTCAGGACATACCATGGTCGAGGTTTATACTACCAATCACCATGGTCGAGGTTTATACCACCGATTACCATGGTCGGGCAGGATACCATCGACCATAGGCATGTTGGGAAAATAGTGGTATATGAACACCTTTATTGGTTACATATCTTGGAGCCAAGGACCATAGAGGTGTAGCATAGAACAACTCCATGAGACATAGATCACTTAACCCAAGAAGGCCTAAGTTTAGAAGTATTAGAAAAGTGAGAAACTATAGAATCCCCATGGGTTCCCGAAACCCTAGAAGGTTAAAGTGGCGCACAAGAATACAAGAACAAAAAAGGGGATTTTCTTTTGATTTCTGCTTGTAATGGTAAAGGAATTAGGGTGAAACATGGAAAAATGGGAAAGGTATAGAAGAATCCACTTTTTCTGTGGATACAACAGTTAAAACAGGACAAATACAAAGCGATCTACGAGGTATAAAGTATTAAAGTGAGCTCCTTTATTTATATTCCCTTGTGGGTTTTCACAGAAACATGTTATTTCGTGCCAGGAAAAATTTGTTGTCCACTACATTAGTGACAAATGCATACATGATTAGGGCATTGCTGATATTTTCAATCTCATTGAAGACATCAAACATGTGTCATCCTATTTTTCCTCCAGCTCCTTCACCCATATTTCTAGGGAGAATAATAATGTGGCTGACTCCCTAGCCTAGGATGTTTTATTCTTAGCGCACTAGATAGATTGACCAATTTCCATTTCTTGGATCTCTGATTTATGTAAGTCGGACTCCTTGCGTCGATCGCACTTAAATACATAAACCAATTTCTATAAAAAATAAAAAATAAAAAAAAATAAAAAAATAATAAGATTAGGGCATTGCTTGTATATGAGTGAGTGAGGGAGGAGGGAGGAGGAGGAGGAGGGGTTAGGGGGGGGTATAAATACTGTAAGGAAGAATGTTTTCTTTCCATAGGCATAACCTATAGCTAGTGCCTCCTCTAGCGTCCATTATGGAGAAAGCATCCCCACATAATATAAAGGAAAAGATTCTCTGAACCTAAGGTGTATTATACGTATTCTCATATCTAAATTATGAGCGAGTGTAGAATACCCTGCTTAGAGAACCTACTCCCAAAAATAATGGCGGAGAATAAGTTTATAGCTCACTAGGCACTCCCAGATATAGGCCTAGCTATGTGGAGCCCTTTTTTTTTCTCCCAAAATTGACTAAGCCCGCTTGCTTTTGAATAACATAATATGTAACATGGTTCACTTCACTTTGAAAGTAAAGCTTGTTGCTTGACTTAACTAAACTCTGCTAGCTTGTTACTTGCGATTTTTCCATCATACAATCCACAACGAATTGAATGAAATCTGGTGAAAATACAAAGAAAGCCATGATTTACGATCATCTTGCGATTGAGTTGGTCTCGGACCACCCTATAGTTTTCTTCGCTTACTTCAAAACAAAGTTTTCTCTTTCCCTTTTTCTAAAAACCCATAATCCGCTTTTATTCGCTGCTTCTAACGGGTCTCGCATCAAAGCTTTGTTACGTGGATTACTAGAAATTTGATGTTGTTAGGCTTCAACCATAACATCTATGCCTAAATTGTGATTGAAAAAACTAAAAACAATTTAAATTGACTTTTTTTTTTGTGTTAAACAATTAATGTACATATTTGAAATAAATTTAGTATGTAAAACTGATTTAATCGCATATTGTTTCTAATTGGTTCAAATTCTGACAGTTTATTGATCCAAAATTGAACCGCACCATTTAACAACCGATTTCACTTCTGCAATTCACACCTTTACATCTACCCACCCCTCTCCACTTTTTTAATCTATTCTCCCCTAACATTTTTCCATCTCCTTAACCACCTCTTCGGATCTTCTTCCATTTTAAAATTAACCAATAATGTACGGTTCCTGATCTCTCGAGCGGGACATAGGTCATACAAATTGTTTTGATGATTAGATACAGCAAAAAGCAAGAAAAAGATTATTAGGTATTATTTTGATTTTGACTTTAAGAAATCTACAATTGTGTGGTGGCATCCATCATGCTCATGCAGCCACCATGATGAGTTTTAAAAAGGGGGTAAAAAAAAAAGGTATATTTCTTCATTCAAAAAAACTGCTCCACCCAGTCCATTATATATGGGTCAAGTATTCCTGACCCGACCCACCGACCCATCTTGTTTTCACTTTTTATGTCTATGTCATGGTTTTAGGTAACTGGATCATAGGTCGTATCAGCTGATTAATGTTATGTTTGTCATGAATTCTTGGTTTATTTTGAATATTGATTTGTCTTGACATATTTTGGTAATAAACTAGATGGAATTTTTTTTTTCTAAGATATATGATGGTAACAGAGGGTTGGGTCGATTGTCTTTTGCTAATTTTTTGAGATCTAAGATGGTTTTGAAGATTTGTACAGTATAACCTGATGGATTGACTCGACTTTGAGGAATATATATATATATATATATATGTACTATCGTCTTGTTGAGCAAGTATTATAAGATTTTGGGATTTTTCGTGTTAGGGTTTTTGGACAAGTTTTCTTACATGCTTTAGGTGTTCTTGAGAGAGATCCTTATTGTAACTTTTCTTCCAACATAGTGAATCATATTCTTCTTCATCCGAAGATGTAGCATACTTCATCGGTGTGTAAACCTTGTTAAATCTCTTTATCTTACGTGAATATGTGTTTGATTTGATTTGTTTGATTGAACCGTATTGACCCAAGCTGACCTATTGCCACCCGTACCACATTGCAACATTCTTCCCTTGCAGTGGGATTACCACCAGTTTAGTTTAATGCTAGCTCTTGGCCATTTTGCTCAAGTAAAGAAATAGATAAACAGGTCTCTGACTCATACTTAATCTATAATGGTTTTACACTTCTTAGTGATCTCCATGTGCCTAATCTTCTCCAATGGATAGTCTGGTCATTTTGTGTCTCTTTTGTTTGTGCATTGTTGTATTATATTATAGAACATTTGTTGGGAATAACGTAATTTAATAAGATCGAGTTTTCCTATAACTCATTCATCACGGGATTTGGGATTCGTACCCGTGAGAGGGGGAGAGGTACCAAAACTCTATTAGGATTTGTGAACCTAGGATGATGGACGAACCTCTTCCCATGGGTTTAGGAATTTTTTTTTACAATTTATATCAAATATAAAATATTGTGTAGTTATCATTTATAATCGCTTTCAGAGAATAATATATGGTTGAAAAAAAGGTAAGCCACCATTATTTTTTTTTGACTACTAGTTATTTATCTTACAAGATACTTGAACTTGAAGTCAAATAATTACCTTAAGTTACCTTTTCTTCTTTATATATATATGAAATATTAACATACTATCTACAAATAAAAAATTCAAAATACATTTTTCTCAATATTAAATCATAGCGATGAGTTTCTAGCTTAATGTAGTTAGGCAATTACATAATTCAGTTTAGCACATAAGTCTGTTCTAGCATAAGTTCCAGGAAGGTTGAAGGCTTGACCCCTCACCCTCCATATTTCTTGATATAATAGTAAATAGGTTTGTAACTATTTTGGCCCTAGTGTGAGTCTTGACCAAAAAAAAAAAAAAAAATAGTAAATTGCAAAATTATGTAAGGCTCTTTTCTTTCAAAATGATAAAATATAGCTTTCTACCTATAATATTCAATGGCCCATAATGTTATAATTGATTTATATGTAGTCTTATGCCATTTTTTACATTAAAGCAGTATATAAAAAAAAAACTTTTAAAGCAAGCAGAACATGATAATTTCCCTTTTACAATGGAAAATGAAAGATGTTACAAGAAGAAAAAATAGGATGAAAACTAATTAAAAGCAACATAAAGGAAAAAAAAGAAAAAAAATTCCTAACCCAAAGAAGATTTTTTTTGCTAATGCATATGGCAAATAGAAAATCCTATAAAAAAACTTTATGAGTGGTTATCTTGGTAGTTTATGAAAATCATTGACAAAAAAGCATTAGCAAGGGATAATAGTGAGTTTCTCTAAAGCAAATTATCAGGAGATAATCATTTGTAGTCCCATGATCAAGATGCTATACAAGAAGAGGTGATAGATAACCCACCCATGGGTTGCCTAGATGGTTAGAGGAACTGGGGATTGTGTGAATTAGGTGCACGGTCTTAGGTTCGATTCCTCATCTGTGCATCTGCGATTTAAGTGGAAATCATGGCAGTGGATTGCTATGTTAGACTCCTCGAAGATTAATCGAGGTGTACGTAAGCTGACCCGGACACCTTGGTTAAAAAAAAAAAAAAAAATGATTGTCTGGTAATGGCTTTCGCAATCCAATATAACAAATGTAAAAAAATTATATAATGGGCTTTGTGGATAAGATTCCTCCTCGCAAAAGCCTATCAACATAAGATTGAAAATCAGATACAATCATAGGTCTATGATACCAACTCCAGTAGACTTAATCAACCCAACATAGAGGAATATAATCTCCAAAAATTTATTTGACTCACAATTAGTAATCAATAAATATGCTCCTTATATGATATGTTGTTTCTAAAGACATTATTTAACAACCATTTGTTGGATTTTTTTTTTTTCATTTAAAACACATAATAGTATCAATGAAATACATGAGTTATATGTCATTTATAGGTCATTTTGGTCTTCCTACATTCACTAAAATAGTTTTATTAACTAAAAGAGAATGTAAGGCTGACTTTCAAGCCCCTTATCTTATAAGGGTGCTTGAACGCTGATATATGCGGCTTTTTGGTTATATCTTGTTGGAGCAATGTCAGGCCTTCATTTTTAATGACTTTTTTCCCTAATAATTATGTTTTAAACTTCTTCTAAACTTTTGATTAATTAGAGAATCATTGAGTTAGATCAGGGTGGTTGATCTAAGATTTGAGACATTGTTTGACTGAGATTATGGGTGAGACCCACAAGGATGGAGTGGTTACTACTTACTACAATGTTTTTTTCTGCCTTTTCTTGTAAGATATACTTACCATCACTGAAATAGACAAATCCCATTAAACCTTAAGAAGAAAAATTTAGGGTCATTTTCGTCATATATGCACTAAAAAAAACTTAATAAACAAGAAAGAACACTTTTTGATGCATGTGGAGGTTGACAAACTTCAACACTTTTGGGGCCTTTTGGGTCTTTTAGGGTGGTTGGTTGAAGAAATTTAGGAGGAATAAAGAAATAATTGTATGGAAAAAGTACTTATGGAAACACCAATTATGAGTTAACATTCCCACAGACCTTATTAGTTCCATTCCTTCCCTAATAAGATACATAGAATGATGTGTTTGATAATATCTTTATCCAAACCAACCTCAACCTATATCAAAAGAAGTCTCACTTTTCCTATCCAACTGTCCAATATATGCCAAGAGAGTCAAATAAGAGGGTAATATTGTAATTTAAGTCTCTAATGAAGGACTACTTAGCCTAGGGTAGTCAAAAATCAACTCCAACCATTTGAACCTATGAACTGGCTGAAAATTTTGAACCAAATCAATCACTTGTTAGCCATGTTTGGTTTGGGGTTTTTAGGAATTGGCATAAAACCAAAACCAACCAAACCGGTTATTAAGACCGATCAAAACTGAAAAGCTGACCAATAATTTTTATAAATAGTTTTCCATGTAATAATGGAATACGATGCGAGTTACTTGAAAAACAATATAGATATGAATCATCCATTTTTATAATTCTTTTAATCTAAATCGTTTTAACCCTAAAATAAATTTAGATCATTTGTTTCTACTTAGAGTTGGGGAATAACATAATTAAACAACGTGGGATGCATGCCAATACAGAGAGAGAGATTCAATTAAATTAAAATCTAAAATTTTGACATGTCGCTAATCTACATCATATCCACTCTATCGAATGATTAATAGTGATCATCATCTGTTTGCATGGCATAATAAATATCTCATGATATTTAAAAAAACAACATACCATTGTGAAGTGTGGATAATAATAATTTTTTTTTTCTAGTGAAAAAAATTGCTTTTTTATTTATGTCAAAAGATTGGGTATGAAAAATTGAAGATGGTATACTGTAAGCTAGCACCCGGTGTTTCTATGCCTCTTCCCTCTGTTGAAATGGCCCCCTACCACTCCTATATGATACCTCATTCGTTGCTCCCATTGGTATTGTCTTTTAATTTATCGTATACGAATGGCGTACCTATCCCTCTTCTTTTATTTACATATAAGAAAAACCAAAGTAGAGGGCACCATTTGATAACGTTTCTGTTGTTTTTGTGTCTAGAAACAACATAAACGACTTTTCAAGTTTTCGAAAATAAAAATGGATTTTTTGGTGGTTGATAAACATGTTTTTCGAAATATTTTTTGTAGATATAATGCCATTAAAAAACCCAATAGTATCATCGGATGCCCAAAAGGGAGAGAGGGTTTGATTGCCTCTTTCTTGGTTTAAATAGTTGAGAGATTTATCGGCACAACAACCTTTTTTTTCTCTCAAATTTGTTTCTAGAAACAACGAAACAAGTCCGACTTGTTTTATCAAAGTCGTTTCTAAAATTGTAAATATGCATAAATTTTGATTTATGTTTTTAGAAACGAGTGAAATGGAACAACTTTATCAAACACTTTTTAAGTTATTTTTCAATTTCTAGGAACAAAAAAACACAGAAACGAACGTTGTCAAACGATGCCCTAGTAACAAACCACTGGTAATAACCAAATCAAACCAAAACTGAAACCAACTGAAACCGAATCCCATCTTAATGGCTCAATTTTGGTTTAGATCGATACATGTTATAAACCCCAATTGAACCGGTTCAACTCAAATCCAATCAAACCAATTATCTTGGTCCCCTTCACGCGAATCATTGTAATTGAAAACGACGGATGCAGCCATTCTTCTTTAAGTGTTGGATTTTCCTCACAGGCCACCAACTTTAAACGACATCTGAGCATCCTCGTTTAATATTATTTAATGGACGAAAATACCCCCAATCTTTTCCTAAATTACTCTTACAAAAATGGTTTTGGATCCGGATCAACCCATGAAACCAGTCCCGTATCCATCACATGGTCACCTTTTATTCTTTTCGGAGCCTTTTTCTTCTTTTCCTTTGTCACCACGTGCACATCACACGTGCTTCAAAAATTCATTAATTAACGTAAGAAAGGTAAGAACGTCATCACCTGCAGTTTTGTTTAGTTATTTTTGGAAAACAGGGGTATTTTGGTAAATGCACTCCATCCACGCTTCCTTCCTCTAAAAACTGCTACTCTTCTGCTTCTAACCTTGATATCTCACTTTGCTAATTTCCTATCCCATTAGATTTCAGAAACCTCTCTCTCTTCATAAATTTTTCTGGTTCCTTAAATTCTTGAGAACCCAATCCAATTTCTAGACCAATTTTCATCTTCACGTTCTTGTCCTGAATTCTTGAGAATTTCTTCAAATAAATCTGTTTTTTTTTTTCTTTCTTTCTTCTGTGTCGAAATTTTTATGTTCTGTTCTGTTGAAACTTTTTTTGTTTTTGTTCTCCATTAATGGCTGCTGCTACTGTTGGTAATCGGCCTCAAACTTTTAGAAACAACAACAACAATGAAGGTAACCGGCAAGAAATCCAAGCTGCCTTCGCAAAGCTGTCGAGCTGAGAGCTATTCATGCTGCCTTGAGGCAAGGGAGCAGCCCTGCAAATCTCAGGTTTCCTGGGTCTGTTTCTCCTTCCATTTCACGACCTTCTTCCCAGTTTTCCACTCAAGATTACCCTGTCTTCACCCCGGTAGGTTTGAATTTCTTTGAACTTTATCTCATTTATTTTGATTTGATTTTTTATGGTGATAACTGATAGCTTTAATGAACTGTAAATGTGGTGGTCTCTGACTTGCCATTAATGGAAGCTCTTAAGTTTGGAGCTTACAATTTAATGGAACCCAGAAAATCTATTCTCATTTATGGCAATGAACACAATTCACAACCCTTTTTTTGGATCATTTTTTGCATGTTTCACTGAGTTAGGCAAGTTTTGAACAGAGTTATGAAGAGGAATCATCATCTGGGAACCATCAAATCCCTTTGGAGAGCCGAACATTGTCTGGAAACTCGGATGGTTACATGCTAGAAGCGGGAGAAGACGATGATGCTGATTACTCTGAGATTAAAAGAGAAGCTTCCTCCTCGACAAAGGGGTTTCATTCTGGTCTGTTTTCCAGAGACCCCCATAGCTTTTCAGTTGAACATAAAAAATCCGTAACCAGTTCTTATGCAAACCACATTGCAGTCCTTCAAGCATCACCCGGGACTGATTTCTTCAAGTCGAGCAGGAGAACCAGTTCTGGGGATTTCAAGAGATTAACAACTTGCAATAGATGCAAACCTGCAGCTATCAGTTCTGAAAGCGATAATAGAGCCAAGAACACCAAGAATTATAATACAGTGGTACCTCTAACAGATTCCCACTTATCAGTTCAGCCACAATCAAAGCAGAGAGGACCCATTCTCTCATGGTTGATTCCTCGGTTAAAGAAGAAGCACAAGAATGAAAACTCCCCAAAACGAGCAGAATCCGAAGAAGTTTCCCAAATTTTCAAGGACTTTGGGATAATGTCAATTGAATCTTTGAAGAAGAAGCTAATTGAGGCAAATGAGAACAGAGATGCGGCTTTGATGGAGGTTGCAGAGATGAAATCTTCCTTGGGGGACCTGAAACATAAGCTGGAGTACTTAGAGGCTTATTGTGAGGATTTAAAGAAGGCCCTGAAACAAACAATGCAGGGAAAGGATACCCAATTTCCAGAAAGGCCTGGTAATCTGCCAAACAGAGGGAAGTGGATTGATGGGAACAGTGAAAATTTCATGCCTGTGAGTCATGAAGTCATGGTGGAGGGTTTCTTGCAAATAGTATCAGAAGCAAGGTTGTCGATGAAACAATTCTGCAAGAGTCTTATTGACCAGATTGAAGAAACTGATAGCAATTTGATGGACAAGCTTAACTCGATTCTTCAGCCATATAAACTGAGTCTTAACTCCAAGTATTCAAAAGCTGTGGTGTATCATTTAGAAGCTCTTATTAACCAGTCCCTCTACCAGGATTTCGAGAACTGCGTGTTCCAGAAGAATGGCTCCCCAAAAGTATTAGACCCTAAGCAAGATCGCCAAGCACAGTTCTCATCATTTGTTGCTCTGAGGAATTTGAGCTGGAATGAAGTACTAAGGAAGGGAACCAAGTACTACAGTGAAGAATTCAGTAGGTTCTGTGACCAGAAGATGAGTAACATTATTTCTACACTGAATTGGACCAGACCATGGCCTGAACAGCTACTTCAATCTTTCTTTGTTGCTGCAAAGTGCATCTGGTTGCTACATTTACTTGCATTCTCTTTCAATCCGCCGCTTGGGATCTTAAGGGTCGGTGAAAACAGAAACTTTGACCCAATCTACATGGAGGATATTTTAGTAGATCGACAAAGAACCCAAACTCCTGCTCGGGTTAAGGTCATGGTGATGCCAGGGTTCTATGTTGAGGATAGAGTACTCAAATGTAAGGTTATTTGTAAGTACAAAACTGTTGCCTAAACCATTAATTTCTTTCTACCTCTCTGTTCTTGAATTGGACCAATTTCTTCCTTGTAACTTTTAGATTTAAATTGATTAATGCTCAAAGGAATGGTGGGTGAAGCAAATTGGTTCTTCCTTACCCTTGTTAGAGGACAGCTTGATTTTTCATGTCAATGACCAAATTCAAGTTACCTAAACCATTTGTCTTCTTCTATTAACTTACTTGATGTGTATTGTGGGTCATTTATGTTGATTTCAAGATGCTAACTGTTACTCATGTATTTGAACTTCAAAATTTCCTGCAACTCATAACTTTTGGACAGAAGTACTTTTCACCCTTTCCCCACCCAATCTAAATCTGCAGACTACGAAATACGATGATTTTCGAAATCTCTATGTTTGGTTATATTGGTTGGGTTTATCTTGGAAATTAGAAAATTTTGATTGATCATCTACAACATGGAACAGTAAAACTGGTGACCAACATTTGCTTTTAGGAATTGATCAGTGATTGTGAACTAACAGAAGGATAGATGGAGGTCTAGGTTGCTGTTGGGGTTGTTAAGAGAAGTGTATCATCTTAAAATCTGTATATATTTATTCAACAAATAGTGGGTCTTTGTGGAATCCAATCCATGGATTTATGGATTATAATATCTTCATCAATTCTTCAAAGAATTGACAAATTTTGTATAAACCCTCTTAGAATCTTTGCCATATGATGGAAAGGGAACAGGCTATTCCACCCAAGTTTGCCATTTCAGATGTTTCTTTCCAAACAAGCCTTTTTTGTCAAATGAGCATCACTTCTGAGAGTGAGGAATAATTGGAAGGAGGTAGTTGCTGTCAAATAAGTAAAGATTGACTACTTCAGTTTGAGGGGCTTCCGTAAGTTTGAGAGAAGAGAACCAGCTAAAAGAAGCTTGGTCTAGTTCTTGAGAGTCTTGAGACTAATGCTCCCAACATCATTAAAGACTAAGAGGGTGATAGGTAACAAATCTTGGATTTAAGGATTACCACAGTACATTATCTTAATTTTATTAGAATTTAAAGTAATGTCCTACTCAGATCGTTTATTCTAGTCGAATTGGATCAGAATCTGCTATCTGATTCACAATTTTCGTCGATTCGCTTAAAAATCAGAGTTTTCTACCTCAAATAATGTAACAGAGGGAGCTGTAAGTACAAGGTTCAGTACATTTGCTTGTATTCTCATCTGACCCACCATTAGCTCTCTACGAATGTTTAAAGGATGAAGATAACAAGAGCTCCTTGAGTTCTTGGGTCCCATCTACATGGAGGATATTCTTGTAGAGCGTGGGAGATGGGAAACCACAAGAATTGTTCTTGTTCAGGGCCGTACACCTAGATAGAGTACTAAGGGGTAAGATTCTTCACAAGTACATGCCTATCTGAATACCATTCATTTTTTTTTTTTTTCTCCTTGTCTGTGTTTTTGGCTGGCCCACCCACTACTTTTAACTCTCAGGTCTAAATTGCTGGAAGGGTTAGTGTAAGGTAACCTTCGATTAAATTGGAGAAGGGTATTTTTGACCTTTTAGTTTCATACAATAGGTACTAAAAGTTTGATGATGAAACTCATTGTCAGTCCAATTCAATGAACACATCACCTTGGATGAAGAGATACTCTCTCTTCACCCTAAAAACTTTCTCTTATCCTGAATGAAAAATATTTCAATTGAAAAAAAATATCTTGACACAAATGGTATGAAGATTCTTTCCTATGCCCTCTCACATAATTATTTCTCTCTCCTCCTGATATTTTCTCTCTTTCTTGAACTTATGGGTCCTACTGACAAACCGATTCTCACACCTTGATTGGTGTGGTGTGGGGCCCTTTTTAAAAATGTGAATAAAGAAAACTTGTTTCCTCCAATTGCTTGATAGTATATATATCTTGTATTTTTATCTTATTTTGTTTAGTTCCTACTTAACCTTGGGCCTAAATTGGGTCCAAAAACCACCACCCACAATATGGGCTCATGTCTATCAAGTATGAAGACCCTTGGAGCTTGGACACACAAATGAGCTGCATGGATTATAAAAATGACCAAAAACTGACTTTGCCCTTCTGTTATGTTCAATCGAATGCTTATAAAATGGGTCACCAAAGGCACCACCTAATGGGCCCATAAGAAACAACCAATGGGTTTAAAGTAACTGTGCTCCTAGTTCTGATTCCAGGAAAGTTAGTGGGGATACCACCACTCCCCTTTCTTTCTTGTAATTGGAGATGAAGTATACTTTAAATAGTTATAAGTAGTCCTTCATTGGTTTAGAAAGAAGAAAGAAAAAAGACAACCAGACAAAGACACGACACTTTTATTTTCTCCTACTAAATTAAACCTTCATAAAGGCCCTTTATTGGAGAAAATCCCTTTTTGCACATTGAAGATCATGCTAAGCACAAGGTTCGGAAAATTTCATGTGTGTGTGTGTGTGGGGGTTGTTGTGGTTTGAAACCCTAGTGGTAACCTTAATTTTTTTTTTGGTGGGAGTTGTTTTCATAGTTCCTATTTATTTGGGGCTTTTACTTCTAAGATGAATTACTTTGACTCTGTTTGAAGGGAAGAGAAGTGAAATTTTCATCTTATTTTGAACTTAAAAGCAATCCGATGGGATCGATGGAAATAGATACAGGGATTCCTTCTTCACCTTGAACATAGAGAAACTTAGGTTTTTTTTTTTTTTCTCATGGGGTTAATGTGAGAAAAATATCCTCTCCAATTAATTGGGAGCCCAATTAGTGATCCAATGGCTGGAAAGAATTGGAAATATGTGTCCATGTATTGGGAGGATAAGAATCCTCTCCATGGAGCTCAGGGAATAGGGAGTCATCCCACTACTAGGCTGACCTAGGGATGCAGGTAAAAAAATATGCATCCATGTATTGGGAGGATAGATTCCTCTCCATGGAGCCCAAGGAACAGGGAACCATGGGACGATTCCTTTGTCCCTTGAGATCCATAGAGAGGAGTTGGGTCCCCATGTTCGGAGTCCTCCCAACCCTTGAATCACTAATTAGGTGCATAATTAATTGGAGAGGAACCGGATCCAATTCAAGTGGAGTGAAAGGTTCAAAGCTATGCATGACTTGAAGAATGTTCCACAAAGATTCAAGAATACAGAAAAAGACAAAGCAACTGCTTAGGAGTATCAAACAGTTGGTTCGATCCAGTTTTGATTGGCTCGAATCAGTTTTATGCATGTACCAAAGTCGAACCGTCAAGATGATATTTAGTTTCCATCCGATCGGCATCAGATTTTATCAGATTTTCTTAATGACCTATTATTGGTCCGTTATCAGTTGGTTTTAGTGTTTTTTCATACGTAAGAGCTGCTTTCGATTTTGGTTGATGAATGGAAGATCAAGATTCAATGTGAGTATCAAATTATCACTACCCTCTTCACCCTCGCCAAAAAAAAAGGTGAAGGAGGTGGGGTAGGGGAGGATCCGGATCTTCTCTAATTTTTGTTTAATTCTTTCTGTGTATGTGATATTTGTCCATTTTCAAAATCCAACGATTGTGTAAGTTTTCAGACTCATGATAGCCCACCTGAACCATGATTTTTTTATATATATAATTATTGATACATAATTATATTAAGATTTTGAGTCTTTAAGATTATTTTAAAGATGATTTCTGTTTATGAATTTTTTTTTTAATTTTAATTTAATTTAATTTTATTATTTTATTATTTTTTTATAAAGTGCGGGTAAAGACTCAAAGGACCTAAAAAAGGCCTAGCCAGCCTAATAACTTATATTAGTTATTATGTATTACGTTTAAGGCTTTAAGTCTTTAGGATAATTTTTAAGAATGAACGATGTTGATGATATCTCATTTTTGTAATTGCATATAAAGACACAAATGATCCAAAGAAAAAAATCCATTTACACAACAAAAAACATATAAACAAAGTCAACCCAGCTGAGGCCGACTTGATTTATATAATTATATATTAGATTTTCATATTACGTGATGGTGCGATGAGCATCAGATAACTGGACACGCACTCCAAGACCATCTTGATCTTTCCATGCTCACTACACCACCGCCCTCAATGCGAAGGAAGATTTTGCTTTTGCCTGCAAAAGAGCAAAAGTGTACAAGCCCGCCAATCACGACTACCATGAAAAGTAAATGGTAACCTGCTGTCCCACCGAACAACATTTATGATATAAGGAAATCTATTCAATCTCCATCATCGAGCCAGAAAAATTCAAGTTGCGGAGAAAAAATGGCGCAGAACAAGGAAGAAAACGTTGTGATCTTTCCGTTCATGGCGCAAGGTCATATGATCCCTTTCCTGTCGTTAGCCCTTCAGATAGAGCAGAAGAAAGGCTACACAGTGACCTTTGTCAATACCCCACTTAACATCGAAAAGCTCCGTCACTCTCTTCCTCCGACCACCACCATCCGCCTAGTCTCACTCCCTTTCTCCGCCGCCGATCACGGCCTCCCTCCTGAAGCAGAGAGCACCGATGTCCTTCCATACCCACTTATCGTTCGTCTCTTCCACGCATCCCTTTCCCTCAAACCTTCCTTCACCCACCTCATCTCTGAACTCTCCCGTCTCTGCATCATTGCAGACATGTTCTTCTGTTGGAGCGCCGAGGTCGCAAACCAATTTGGAGTCTTTCATTCCATCTTCAACGCCGGTGGTGCTTACGGAATGGTCCTTTACTACTCCGTCTGGATTCACCTTCCTCACTGCCACACCGATTCTGACGAGTTCTCACTTCCTGATCTCCCCGAAATCTCCCCAATCCACCGATCCCAACTCGCCAATAACGTCAAGGACGCAAATGGTACCGATCCATGGTCTGTATTCATCCAGGGTCAGCTTCAAATTGTGGTTTTCCACTGATGGGCTCTTGTTCAATACAGTGGAGGGCTTAGATCAGACTGGTTTAAGCTGTTTCAGGAGGAAGAAAACCGGAATCCCTGTTTGGGCAATCGGCCCAACTCGTTCATCGTTAACAGAGAAACCCGGAAACGATCGCGATGGCTGCATCGATTGGCTGGATTCCTGTCCCCAAGACTCTGTTTTGTATGTTTCTTTTGGGTCTCAGAACACAATTTCTTCTACCCAAATGATGGAATTAGCCAAAGCATTGGAAGCGAGCAGCAAGAATTTCATCTGGGTTGTGAGGCCTCCTGTAGAATTTGACATTAATTCGGAGTTCATAGCAGATGAATGGTTACCAGAGGGGTTTGAGGATCGGATTACAGAGCAAAACAGAGGATTATTGGTGCGTAAATGGGCACCACAGGTGGAGATCCTGTCTCACAAATCAACCAGAGCGTTTATAAGCCATTGTGGTTGGAACTCTGTTTTGGAGAGCTTAAGCCAAGGAGTACCGATCTTGGGATGGCCGATTGGAGCTGATCAGTATTACAATTCCAAGCTTTTGGAGGAGGAGATGGGAGTCTCTGTTGAAATGGCAAGAGGGAATCGCAGTGAGGTCAAGCATGAACATATACTGAGATTGATAGAGCTTGTAATGGGTGAGACAGAGAAAGGAGAGAAGATGAAGAATAAGGCTTGTGAAGTGAAGGAGATAATAAGGGATGCAATGAGGGATGAGGAAAGCTACAAGGGTTCTTCTGTGAGAGCCATGGATGAATTCTTTCATGCAGCAATGGCAATGAAGACCAGGAAGGAGACCCAAGCGTAGACCTATGAGGGTCCCATGTGGGGGATGATTTCCATTTTTGGACCTTCATGGGACTTGTCAGCTCTGCAATGTTATTGGTGGGGTTTACCCCATTTGATGCCCTGTCTCCCTATTGTCTACAAGGTATCTTTTACCTTTTTTGATTAATAATAAACTTTTAAGGGTGTGAATCGGCTAGGAATCGGTTCTTCGTTTCAGTTCCAGTTTCAGTGAATTCATATACAATTTGTAGAGTCGAGATTGTTTGCAGAGAGCGGTGAGATACAATGAGTATTCAATGATTGAAGGGTCCGCCCATACTCTATACATAAATATATATATATATATATATATATATTAATAAAATTATATTACTAATAATTTGAACTGAATTATTGAAGTTGTATATGAATCAAATAAAATTAAACCGACTCGATTCATTTAGGTTTTAAGGTAATGAACGACTAAACGAAGGTCTTCTTGAATGAAAACAAGCCACTCAATCACAATAGTAGAGGAAACTCTTTTAGCCGCCAATTTAGTCAATCAATCCGTGATTGGGTTAGCTTTTCTAAATCAATTGGAAATCTTCCACCCAATATAATTGACTCTAAGTACGGTTGATGTTCTATTTTTATATTTTAAACTTATTTTTTTCAATGGGCCGGTAAAGTATGAGAAACTGTTATGAAGAATGTAAATACAAGTCTAACATTAACTTTCATATGTTATTATTGATTGACTGACTTCCATATAGAGAGTTTTACACCATGAATAGAGGAAAAATACATCCATCTAGGGTCTTAAATGCTCTACTCTTTATAGTATGAAGTCGATAATACCCCATTGTTTCCCGCTACCCTCTACACACCCTTAAAACTCCTTCTCCCTTGATTGTGGGGATGCATGAAATATAAAAACATAAATGCTTCCCTCTAGGGTTGAAAACTAAGTACTTATCAGTCTCTTTAGGCAAAGGACTCGGCCAGCTCTTTGGTTCCCCTTCATTCTCCAATTCTTAGGGAAAAAAAAATGTATAAGGAGAGTGTTGAAGTAAAATCTCATTTGAAGTCATCAAGGCTCCATAGCTTTATAATGGCCACCCTATATACCGGCAAGTACCGATCTTTGAAAGCTCTTTGATTCTGTTTAAGCAGTAATATTTATTTTTCAAATCACAGTAGGAAGGATAAATTGCCATTCAGATCTTTCTATGTCCATTCCCTTTAATCAAAGAGAGCAAACGATTTGAACGCCATAATTACACTTCAATGGAGAAGAAGATGTTAGTGCAAGATCCTGTCCTGATGTGAACCTGCACAACTCATATTAGAAATTCGCCCAGAGGGAGCTCCGGGAAGAAGGCTCTAATGCCTCAATCATATTGGAAATCTTAACGAAAGTACTCAATACGATTAGAGTCTTACCTCATCAATTTGTTCTGGCTCCTTTATATAATGGTTTCCTCTTCCTTTCTGATTGGTCGGAATGTCTTTTTTGTGGTTGATGTGGACTCTTCGCTCGTTGGTGGATCTACTTCAACTTGATGGTGAGTTGGCCAATCCTATAAGATTAACTCGACCATGGTTTAGCTTAACCAAAGCTTAGTTAAATAACCGTCTAACTTTTGTTGGGTTAAGTTAGGAGGTGTGGTTAGAACCACAGATAGTTTTCCGACGTCGTCATGCTTATGCTTGACATGGATTCTTTCATCATATGAGGTGAGGTGAGGGTTTGCCGAGCATAGCGAGCGTTAGTTCACCGATCATCATGGTTGAACTCACTCATACGGACCATTGAGTTTGGTTCAGTATTAATCGACCGATCCATGTGTCTATTGTGATCATGGTATATCAGAAGAAAAAACATGGTAAAGTTGGAGGCAAAGGAAAAATACCATCTTAGGAAACAAAAAGGACTATAACTAGATAGGAAACATAGCTATTGTTAATTTAATGAGTCAAATCCAATGTTGTAAAAAATAAAATATTCATGCGCAAAAGTCTTGTTTAATCCCACATCGGAAAGCTTGAAAATATTATGCTCTTTATATACCGAAAGTTAGATGAAACAATCCGCCGAGCTCTGTAGCGCGAGCTTGTAACCAAGTGGGGCAATAAGGTGGTTGGACGTTGATTCAGTCCTTGTGGGGTCGGGTTCACTGGTGCAAAATTCTGGCCTGCCCATTCCAAGTTGGGAGTTGGACCATGTGGCTCAGGCGAAGGCCAGGACTAATTGGTTCCTAGAGTAGAGGGCACTGCGCCAGGCTGGTTTCACAGAGCAGCGAATACCTTCCGCTCTGAACGGTGGAAGGATAACAGGCTGGTGTGCCATGGGCCCACTGTACCCCAAGAACCGATCCCAATCGGACGACCACTTTTTTGCTGCTTCATTTGCCATCTTCCATGCTCTCTCTATGAATAAAATTGGTGGGTGCTTTGGACATTTATTTATTATTTTTTAAAAAATATATTTTGATTTTTATTTTTTAGTAGAAAGATTTTTATTGATGAAAATATGATGAAGACATGGCTTCTGAATTACAAGCATCAAGAAACCATATAGTATTGCATAATAAAGATTGACCTTCTTCTTAACAGGGAATCAGCCACACTGTTTCCTTCCGTTGCAATTGATGAGAAACTACATCATGAGTCAAAAATGGGCGTTACATGAATGAAGTTACGGAGAATTGGGGTTACTGTCATTGGAGTTAGAGGAGAGACACATGATCACACTAGTGAGGGAAGGCTATCAATTGGTTTGGTTTTGGTTCTGGTTCGATTTACATATATTGATAAGGTGGAAATCAAAACCTTATTGGATAAAAATTAGCCAAAATAAAATATAGTTTTTCATTGGATTCAGTTTTTATTCTACTTAACAGATTTACATGCTGTCTATAGTGTCGATTTTGAAAAACTGTTTTAATCAAGATAAGTTAGTCTCTTATATTATTATTGTTTTATTATAACAACCACAAAACTTTAGTTTAATTTCTTTCCTTTCTCTCTACTCACATTCAGAAACAATATGGAGTTCTCGCCGGCCACAAGCTTGGAAATGAGAGAAAGGAGAAAGATCACAACCCATCTTATCAATATTGTGCCTATAGATTCAAACATACTCCACTTGGCATCATACTTCAATGAATGTAATTTCACATACAGTTTTAGAAATTTGAACTGTATAGTGGACATCCTAGCACGGAAGGCCATGTCAAGTTCTTGAAACAAGCATATCTATATCCTCTGAGATCTCTACTTATACATGCTTATATTTCAGAGGGCAAAGACTCAAAAGAAATATCTACCCTGCTAAGAGATGTCTGTAGACTGGACAACTCAAAGCCTCTCTTGAATAATTCATGCAGACCAATCAAAATTTATTTCCAATCCATGGTTAATAAATTGGAAGGACAACAGCCAATGAAGCGAAGATGACTTGACCACATTATCTATTGGGTGATCCCACGGTCACCATAGCGTAAGAAATGGTTTATGACCATCTAGGAAAAAATTAATGTGTTTGGTCAATAAATGTGGGTTGATTTTATTTTGTGGATTGAAATCGATTTTGGCTGGTTTTTTCTAGCTAAACTATTTTGACTTGTTATTTATTTTGAATCATTCACGCAGTTTTAGGAATTGGTATCAGAATAGTTATGTCAGTCAATTCATATCAATATCAATTCTATCGATATGGATTGACCAATGCAATACAATAATGGTATTTCTTTTATTTATTTATTTATTCTCTTTTCTATCTATTTCTTGACATCCAAACACAACCTTGAGGTAGATTTAGTTGTTGATTCTTCTTTTCTTTTGAATGGGTGATTTCATTCCTATCCCAAAAAATGGATGATTGTAGTGTGAAAAATAGATTTGATTGATTTTCATTCACAAATTTTCTGAGAATAAGACTCCTCTTCACTCTCTTGTCCTTGGGCTCTATGGAGAGGAGCCAAATCCTTCTCCATTAGGATCACTCTCCAGTCCCTAGGCTCTATGGAAAAATGCAAGATCCTTCTTAACACGTTCTTTTAAAATACATTGAAAAAAACTATTCTTACTCCTTTAATGCAATTAAACTAAAAAAAAACTATGGAGAAGTGCGAGATCCTTCTCAAACCTTTGCGGTACATCATTCTATTGAATTAATTGGTTTAAATATATATTTTTGGCATTAATGTCCCTTTTTTTTCCAAAGCTCTATCCCTTTAAATAGAGTGAATTATCTTTTTCATTTTATTCCATATTTCCATGATTTAACTTGTAACTAGAAAAAGTATCAATAGATATGACTACATTGGGAATGCATGCTTAAATGATTAACATACATATGTGACCACATGATGATTGGGCATGTTTTTTGGGGCATGTTTTTTGGAGACAACCTTGGGCGATGTCTCCTCTCTAATATATATAGAAGGGTTCAACTCAGTTTCCTAAACAATGCCAACTAGGGTGTCGGATTGGGCCATGTTTCTTAAAACCCTAGTTTCACCCAAAGTCCCCAAAACTCAATTCAGCCCAACCCAATTTTGTCAGGCTCATACCTAGGCACAACACTGTTGGGCTCATTGCAACCCATCCCAGTCCTCATCGACACTGAATGGGCCTGGTTGGTCCTAATTTTTACTAGTGTCGAGCTAACCCTGATTGACCCTGTTTTTGCCATTTGTAATAATACACAATTAAAATTATAAAGTGCAAGTGTGCAACACAATAGTAGATGTTCAAGACACCTGGCCATAAGAATAAATAACCAAGATTTCATTATTCTAAATAAAAATAATAGGATGAAAGTTTTAAATTATATTATATAAACCAGCATTAAAATCATGGTTGAGTTGGGCCTAAGTTCTTCTTGTATTTTTAGGTTCGTGATGCCGTGAATCGCTTATTATTATTGATTGATTAACCGGGTTTGTCTATGATTCAAATAAGTTTTCATCACTTCATCTTCATTTTGGAAGATATTTTCAATAAGCACTCAAAAAATAATATTTTGATTTTTTCTTGTCAATATATTGTTTCCAATTTTACATGTTGTAAATCAATGTAATGAAATGTGAGTTTAAATAACAATTTTCTTATATCTTATCCCTACAAATGACACATACAATACATACAGGAGGTAATTCCAACAGAGACATAATTTGGACAATCGACTTTAAATGAGAGAATCATGACAATACTTATGGGCCATGGGCCCCAGCCCATTTATAGTTCTATTACTGCAATACTTATGGGCTGTATCTCCCCAAAAGTAATAATTATAAAAGGGCTGCGGCCCAAATCTATATGTCAGACTTTCCCATGATTACCAATGGAGAAGCAGGCCCTTGGCCCAAAAGATCATTGTTCTGGGCCCTGAAAGAATTTGACACCCACCAATCTGGACATTGGTTGAATGGTTGTGAGCCCAAGGGAACTACAATCGAACCATTTTGCTCTTGGTTGAAAATACCCTTTTCCTTGTCCAATCCAAGGGTCAAAAGTGGTGCCCAAAGAGGCTCTCTCTCTCTCTCTCTCTCTCACTCAGTAACGAATTAAATTTATTGAATAACAACCTCACGAGGGAGGGGAATATTACAACTATCATAGTACAGAGAAAGTTCAACAAAAGGGGGGAGGGAGAGAGTAATACCAGATAACAAAGAACTTATGAGATGAATCAAAAGATGAGAATGTATTGCTACCAATTTGGCCTATTGATACATGTGGTGATACTGCACCTCTTCAAAACTATTGCTTAGTTGAAGTCAATCAAAAATGAGTTGTGAAATCCTCCAAGGTATAGAATTGTTTAATCTCTTGAGGATATTGACTATCAGTAAACAATCACTTTCAATGATGATGTTAGTGAAACTAAGAGGTTCTCTCTTCATTGAGGATCGTAGGAAACATGATCCTCATTATTAAGGTATGGAAAAGGCTTTATTTTTTCCGAAAGAATGATTCAGGCACAATTCGACTAGCATTATACCTCCCCTACTAGTTAATGGTCAAATACTCATTCCTATTGATGCCATTTACTCTACCTCCATTCATATCATCAATGAAGGAATTCATCCTTCAATCGTGCTTCAAAGAAAATCATTTTTTAATTGTATTGAAAATGTAGGTTACTAGGAAGTTAGTATTAACATATGGACATAGGAGAACCCCACCCTACCCTACCCTACCCTACCCTACCCTATATCAATCAAACTCGTCACGGTCCCAAAATCACCATACGAGTAGAATTTGGTAGTCCCTCAAAACACATTATAGCCTCTACCTTGCAAGTCCAGGTCAAGGGATGAGAATCTATGCCACGTTGACATAACATTCTACCAAACTTTCCTTATCCTATCCACACTTTTGTATTTTTTAAGATCATCAACAACTTAAACAGGTTATTACCCAAAAAAAAAAAAACTCAAACAAGTTGGCATGACGTGGCACGTGGACAAAATCCACATGTCACAGCGGTTTCGTTTTTCTTCTCTCGATCAGACTCCATCCAAGCGCCCACAGCTTTGGGTCTTATCTTAAGCAATTTTCGTCTCCAGTCACTTGACATACCGGTAAAACAAGAAGGAAGAGAATCTATGGGTCCGAAACAACCAATTGCCAGTACTTTCAAATAACTGGAGGGGATCTGTAGCTTCTAAGTTCGTGGGTCACTTCTTTCTCGTATGGCCTCTGTGGCTCTGTTATTCGTTCTCTCCTTCAAAACTTCAATCCACCTCGATCCTCTCGCTGCAGCCTGCGAGCCTGACAGTAGGCGACTCCTTCCTCTCGATTTGTTATCCGTTTCCTAGATTTGATCGGTCCCGACTTCTTGGTTTGATTGAGAATACGGGTTTGAGATTGGATTAAGTGACGGAAGCTGCGGCTTTGGATTATTATTTGGATTTCTGAGATTATGAAAAAAATCCGGGTAGGAGTCTTCTAAGTATTCAATCTGATTCATATGGATTTATTTTAGCTGATAATAAAACTTTTTGATGTTGGATCCGTCTTATTTTTCTCTGGGTTTGTTCTAAATCAGTTGCGGTTCACTCTGTTTTATGGATTTTCCTCTTTTCCCCTTTTTGATGTTTGTGCTATTGAGAGAGATTTCAATTGGAACATCTCTGACATTGTAAATTGTAACCCATTATCGGATTGAAATCTTCGATTTGGAGGTGTTTCGGTCGTGGGTTTTTTCTTTTGAAGATGGTTACCGTAAATCTGGGCATCCTTCATTATGTATTGGATCACATCTATGGTGCATTGGTTCACCGAACGAAGATAACCCCACCATTCTTCTCCGGAGGATGGGGAGGTAACAAGCTGGATCTGTTAGAAAGCATGATCAAGGAGCTCTTGCCCAATTTGGCAGCCACGAATTGGCCCCCTAATCTGGTGCAGCCCACATGGCAAACGGTTTGGGAGACGAAGACTGCTTGCCTCAAAGAAGGTGTTTTCAGGACCCCTTGCGACGAGCAGCTCATTAGTGCATTGCCGCCTGAGAGTTACACTGCGCGGGTAGCTTTCCTTGCACCAAAGCTCGTCCAGCCGCATAAGATGGCCTGTGTGGTTCATCTTGCAGGTAATTTCCTCCATATTTCTTTTTTTTTCAAATTGATTCTATTTCAGATTCCTGGAATTAAAAATTTTAATTTTGGGGTTATTATCTCAAATGGGGTTGAATTGGATTTGTTCTTGTATCTAGTTTGTTTTCGAGAACTAAAATTGGGAATTTTTTTTTTTCTTTTATTTATTTTTCTCAAAAAAATATGATCCAAATGATGAAGAATTCGTCCTGCAGCATTGCCTGTTCAATTTGAAGGAAAGTTTAGTTTAAACCCAATATGGGGAGACCCAATTAAAAAAGTTCAGGATTTCTGGATAGAAGTTTAAAAGCTACTCTTTATTTAGATTTAATCCTTCAGAATTCAGACCCTACTCTTCCCCTTCCCCCATCTTGTTTTGGGATGAACTGTAAATGCATTGGGGAGGCTAGCTCTATGAGTATCAGTAACTGTCTTGAATGTACATTAATAAAGCTCTAAAAACTGTTTAAAAAATCTTTAGGTTAAATCCAATAAGCGGAGACCCAATTAAAAAGGATGTTCAGGATTTCCAGATAAAAGTTTATTTATTTATTTATTTTTATTTCTTTTAGATTTTAGATTTTATCCTTCGGAATTCAGACCTACTTTGCTTCCCCCTCCCACCCCCACCCACCCTTTTTTTGTTGGGTGGGAGGGATGAACTGGCTCAATTTACTGGAGTGGCTAGCTCTTTGAGCTTTGTGTTATCTAGCAGTGCTTTGTAACTTATTGATGTAACATTAGAGTTTTTGTCAGTAACTGTCTTGAATGTACCTTGGTATAGCTCTTAAAACTGTTTCTGTTCCTTGCAGACAATTTTTTCTTGAATTTTTATGTTTCAAATGGATTTTGGAGTTAGGTCACAGAGGTGTTGGTTTCTTATAATAGGAACTGGAGACCATTCTTTTGAAAGGAGGTTACGTCTTGGTGCACCGTTGTTGAAGGAAAACATTGCAACCATGGTGCTTGAGAGGTGAGACCTGTATGTTCATTGGCAACTGCTGTGGTAGCAGAAGGGAATACACTGATACGAGTTAATATGATTTGAATCTGAATCAAGGTGAATGTGCTACTGCAGCCCTTTTTATGGAAGGCGGCGTCCTTTACTACAACGGGGTGCAAAGCTTCTGTGTGTTAGTGACTTGCTGTTGTTAGGGAGAGCCACCATAGAGGAAGCTCGCAGTCTGTTATACTGGTTAGATGTGGAGGCTGGGTTTGGCAAAACAGGTGTATGTGGACTTAGCATGGGTAAGACGTATTTACAGGTTGTGTTTGAAATGTATTCTCGGAATAGATTCTGGATCTAAAACGCATACTAAAGTGAAAAAATAGAAAAGAATCGGATTTCAGAATGTGTTCTAGACCCAGAATCTATTCTGAGAATTCATACCAAACAGCCTAGAGAACACTCCCTTATATCTAAATTCTCAACTTCCCTATTGATACCTGCAGCTTTCGTTTTAATTTCATTTAATTGTGGAATTTGTAGGGGGTGTACATGCTGCAATGGTTGGATCACTGCATCCCACACCAGTTGCCACATTCCCATTTCTCTCTCCACACTCTGCTGCTGTGGCATTCTGTGAAGGAATATTAAAACATGCCACTGCATGGGAGGTATTGAAAGAAGATGTAACAGCAGCACAGAGGGCCACAATGACACTAGAGGAAGTAAGAGAACGTATGCGAGATGTACTATCACTAACGGATGTGACAAGATTTCCAATTCCAAAAAAGCCTCAGGCTGTGATATTTGTAGCTGCAACTGTAAGCCCTTTCCCATTCTAATAGAGATGTAGTGTGTGAGAGACAGATGTGGGTATTGCTGCAGTGCCTCTTTACCTTTCATGCCCATTTGTTTGTTTTCTTGGGTTTTAGAAGAAATATTTGTCTTAAAGTTTCCTGTCAATCGCATTTCTGAATGATTTTCATTCTCCACAATTGTTGGTTTCAGGATGATGGGTATATACCAAAGCACTCAGTGTTGGAGCTTCAAAAAGCTTGGCCTGGTTCAGAAGTAAGATGGGTAACAGGGGGTCATGTCTCATCCTTCCTCCTCCATAATGATGCCTTTCGCAATGCGATTGTTGATGGGCTTGACAGGTTACAGTGGAAGGAGTCTTCATTGTGACACCACGTGCTGTTACACAGGAGATTGTGTTCAAGTCTTTTGGATTCTTTTCTTCTTTTTACTCGCTGCTTCTGTAACATGAACTATACCTGTAAGCACCCAACTCCCCCACAAAGGAAAAGGGATAAAAAGGGGAAGGCAGGGGGTTCAATCAGAGAGTCAGTGCTTCAATTTGTTTTCTTGTGTGTAACAGCCAATGGAGAGCTAGAGGGAGAAATTGTCATCAAAGTAAAGAATGTTTACATTTGCTAATTTCATTTAATTTAAACAGTTTCCTTATTCTTTCATCCTTTGGGAACTGCCTCACAACAAAACATTCTGCAGGGACCATGGAGAATTAGACAGAGAATAGGTGATCAAAGATGATTAAAGATTTATGGTCTCTATTGAAGAGGAAAATGTGAAGAGTCATCAGTCCTAATTATGAGGGAAATGTGATGTCATGTCAAAACTTCCAACAACCATGAACAATTGGAGGATAAGTATAATACTTTGTGCCTCTAATGACTGATTTAATGGATATAGAGAATGAGGGCAAGAAAGAAAAAGGATCTCATAAAGACTGAGAAAATTCTCATCCAGTATATGCTTCTGAAAGCACTTGTAGATCAACTTTTCTTTAACACATGACGAGGAGAGAATCTCTTCATACATGGGATATGACCCTTTGATGTGATTGAGGAATGTTATCGTAGACCTTTGTTAATAGGTGCGAGAGTTAGTGATGAGACTCATTGGTTCAGGAGTATAATCAATTCAATCTACATGGATGAAGCATCTTCTTCACTCTTTAAGTGGTGAAAAAACTTCCACCAGATTTGTATGTGCCAAATATTCAAAATATTTTGAAAAAAAAAAATTAGCATCGGTTTACATTTGAATAAAATTTCAACATATTTCTCAATGAAAGAAAATCGAAAGAAAATGGATTGCTAAAAATATAATATTTTTCATTTTATGAAAAGAGAATGTCATTTTTAATAAAACAACTTACATGATCACAGTAGTAGTAAGCTGCATGAATTGTTCTCAAAAACAAACCTATGACTTAAAAAAAAAAGGAAAAATCTTGTCATAACCAAAGTTGGAAAGAAAAATGGGTAACCTAACTTTTTTACCTTTTTAGTATGACAAGCTTCTTTTTCCTTCTTTTTCCCCTTTTTCAATAAGGATGAATTCTATTATTTTACATAAATATTACATTAAATACTGCATTAGAAAACTTTTTCAACTTTTGAAAATCTTTTTTCACCTAGATTAAAAAATATTGGGGAATAAAACAGGATAATTAAAATGATGTTGCAACTTTTAATACATCACTATGGTGACAACAAGACGCACGCACCCATAAATAATATGATTTATCTAGCTAATTCTCTCCTGGAAAAGGTAAAATTGTCCAACACATGGCCCAAATATCTACCATGTGTTATATCAGAATGGGCTAACATATTGTGAACAACGTAAATCCATAGATCCATACTCATACATCAAATTTGAACCCAAATGGTATGTATCTGATAAAGTGGAAAAATAAAGCTTTAGATAATCAGGATACACAGGAACCTATATGATGAAATTAGCTACCAGAAAATAACACAGCTATTTCAAATCATGTCCTCTCTATCCATTGATTGGAATTGTCGTATCATTTTTCCACGTGACACAATGAAATTTAATAGTTATATCATTTTTCCTTTCCGCCATTTTCCATATAAAAATAGAAACTTATAGTGACAACAAACAACAAACTCAGCCTTATCTCAATTCCCAACTACATAGGGTCAGCTACATGGATCCATAGAAAGCAAAGTAGGAAAAATCATCCAAACCAAAAAATAAAATAAAAGGGAGGGGAGAGATGAGAAAAGAAAAACCTGAGTAGAAAATTGAGGGGAAATCCAACAAGTCAGGAGAACCTCAACTAAATGAAATCAGCCACTTGTATTCTTGCCCTCCAATAGGTTCTATCTAAGATCATACTTGGGACGAGATCAAGACTATGCATGTCAGAAAAATTATTATGTGCAAAAATGTTACCCTACAAACATAGGTAAATGACCAACAAGACCTCTTCTTCAGAAAGAAACATGACCAAGACCGGAAGATGGACAAAATATGTGAAGTGGACCCATATTGTGTGAGGTATAATGTGTTTCTATCATACATATGACACAAATGTATCCTGTTTAACCAAAGATCCTCACTCAAGAAAAGAAGGGGGTTGAGAGCCTTTTGTCTACTTTCAAGTTCAGTTAATAATGTGTATGTACAACAAACCGAAGGGCATCCATAGATGGTACCCAGTATATACCTCATTGTGGATTTGCCTGAGAAAATCAGCCAAGATTTTTTGCAGTTTTAGGGTGCTCGTACTTCATTTAGAGAAGAGGTATAAAAAAAATGAAAAATAAAATAACAAAAAAGAAAATGGACCATCAGGAGGCAGGTGAGCTGCTGCCATCGCTCCACCAAAAACTAACAGAGAAACTTGTTGCAAGAGATCTCACATAATGCCACCATTTTGGTGGAATATAAAGCATTTCTCCTTCCTCTAAGATGCAGTCCATAAAATCCAAGTCTACCGCCTTTGGAAATTGCTTCTTGTCTAGATTGTCCAGATCGACCTACAACAAAAAATCCTCAGCAAGAATTCAGAAAAACATAAACAGTTAAAAGCCAGACAAAAAAAAAAAGAGAATTGTGTAGATTGGATCCAAAAAAAAGAGTCGAAACATAAAGGATTGTAATCCTCTCAATGTAAATGCTGATGTCAACTTGATAGTATTTTGACATATGGTTTGGGACAGCGCATGAAATACTATCATCCTCTTAAAAGGATAAAAAGTTGCATAGCATCTACAAAACATATCAGTCGGCCCAAACCGCAGTTTTTTTTGATAGAATTGATTTTTTTCATGGCCTTTTATTTTATTGTAGTAAGAAAAAAAGATACAAGAACATAGTATACAAGAACACCGAACTACAGAAGGCCAAAGCCGAACCGTGTCATGAACTTAGTCCTCTAAACAAATTATTCCAGGTCCAGTTATGTCCATTTATGGCTTATGGTTGTACCTGATATTTGCTACAGGTAACAAATCAACAAAAAATTAAAGGCTGCTGCAGCAGGTAGCTCAACAGGTACATCAGAATCATAAAGGTAAGGAAAATAAAAAAAATCTTCAATCAAATTTTCTAGGATAAATGACAGGTAATCCAATTACAGTTCAGGAGGTCTACCTGGCTGGAATTGCTAAGCATAGGCTCATCATAAGGGTAAAGATCCTTTGATATAGAAGCAGGGTAAAGCCTTACATACTTTCTACCAACAACCTGGAAAGAAAAGGAAGGAGTTCAGCACGTCAAACTGATGGGCAAATAACTAAAATTTACAAAACAATCCAATGTACAAGACATTGTGCAAAAATCCAAATACTGACCAAGTAAGGCCAATACATATTATCAGAAAATCACAGTACAGATGAAATAGCAAGTTCTAAGTCCAGGCACTACCCTTCAAGTATAGAGATCTACTCAGCCATAATGGTCATTATCATCCCAAAGCAGACAGACATACGAACCTTAGTGGTGTCTACTTTTCAATAAGATTTAAAGCCATCATCAAATCCATAGAATCAAACCAGCATCCATCCAATTGCAAGCTTTAATTGTTAATTACTTGTTTAGAACTTTTTTTTTTTACTGAAGAAATGCTTATGCTCACCAAGGTAGGTCAACTTTGTGCAGTTCACCAGTTACCACAAGTGTGTCTATGTTACAGAGGATTTACCCATCTCACTAGTAAATTTTCCATCCAATATGAGTTAAACCTTAAAAACCATGGTTCAAAATAATGGAAATTACAAGAACACCATTATACATATTAGAGGTTAGTAGCATGTTTGTAATTTTCTACGATTTTAGAAACACTT
The DNA here is from genome assembly GCA_022985045.1 of Macadamia tetraphylla. NCBI lineage: Eukaryota > Viridiplantae > Streptophyta > Magnoliopsida > Proteales > Proteaceae > Macadamia > Macadamia tetraphylla. Next base: position 4,787,986 of record CM040963.1, on the reverse strand, counting down.
TTTTAACCATGGTTTCAAAAATCGGAATCGGATAGGTCAGATCAGCTGATTCGGATCAGAATAATCTGTGACCAATCCCGATTCCAGATGTTCCAGAGCGGCCGATTGTATGGCCTTTGGAACCAATCTAGATCAGAATCAGCAGGAAGTGATTCGACCCCGATTCCATGTTTAAAACCCTTGCTTTTAACCCACATAGCAAGCTCATTTACTATTGAAATTTGATCAATGAGCTGATTAAAGAGTTCCTTAGAACATGGATGCACCAAATGCCGATCAATTGCTTGCCAAGTGGAAAATTCTGAACTTATAACAAGTTCTCCACCCCTTTTGGACATTACTAGCTCCTTTTTATTTGTTATTATCAGTCTTTGACATAGTAATATATATGCAAAGTAATCATTGTCTGCGACCTGAGAACTTCTGACAGGATTAATTTACCATGAAACTTGTATATAGTGATGGTCATGTAGATACACCAAGAATTTATCATTGATACCACCAAATATAATCCAACACAGACACAACCACCCGTTATAAAATATCCACGTGGGAGTAATATGTACCTTCAAGAAGCATCCTTGCACGATAATGTATTTTTATTTAACAATGTTGATTCACTTAACCATGTGGTCCCAGAGGGTCTTCAGCTTTGTCAGATCCACAAAAAGCAATAAGGGAGAATTACTACAGACCTAAACCAGGTTAGATTACTAAGACTACAGAGTTAGATATGGTTCAGCATTTCTAACAGTGTTTTGGTGCAGGCAGCACAATGATGCACAATAAATGATGGTCTGGTGCAACCTTCTTCACAGCTCTTCACAGCTCTTCACAGCACAATCTTGTCCCACCTTATTTCAAACTTCAGTGTGCTGTGTGACTCTCCAGTCGCTACAATACCCATTTTCTGAATTTCATAACTTGCTTCCAATTTTCAATTGCCTAACCATTTACCAAGTTTCGTAACTTGTTTCATCAAGTTTTCAACTCTTATCTTCTTCTTTCCATACCAAAACCCATTCCATTGCCACAAACTACAAATACAACATTACTTCATCTAAAACCAGCTACACAAACCTTAGCTGATAAAAATAACTCATTTCTTTTTCTTCTTTTAATATCTTTATTGCTTGGTAACCATACATAAAGAATATGTTAATTCTTCCAGTTCATCTTCCTCAGAATTTGTGCTCCATCGAACTACTTCCACAAAGAGATGAAAGAAAGGAGAAACACCATGGAAGGTGAAGTCAATAGCTCTTGTAAACACAAATCGTCAACACAATTCACCATTCCCTAGATTATAATACGATTGAAGAGGAAGAGAGCATTTAAAACTTTGTTGATACCGAAATGGTGTGTAGGAGCATGACATGTTCATAACTATGCTTAAGGAGAGGGAATGTTTGAACCACCTACTTGCAGTCTTTTTCTTAAATAGAAGCTTGAACCCTAAACAGGAACCCTTGACATGATGCCATTAATTTTCCTGGATTGAACTTTTAACTCTCAAACAAATATCTTTTGTTTCCTCTTGTAACCATGCAATCATATAACCAGTTCAAGAGGAATTTAAAAGCTCGGGTAAAACGCTACAACAGAAGAATCTTCTGACATTCTGAATACGTTTGTACAACACTCAATTTTCTGTGGCTCAATGATAAGAATTCCATTATATTCTTGTATTTATCTTAGAAGCAATAAAGTTCAAAAATGAAAAAGAAAAGAAAAGAACCATAACATTTAAGTATGCAAGTTTTAAGTGATAATGATAAATAAGTCACTGGTTATTTGGTATCGATTCCTCAAGCAGTTCATTATAAGGACTATCTCACAGACATATTCAAGAAGACTTCAACAGCAAGCAAGGCCCCATGGGAGGATCAATTGTTCATTCAGCATGTCTGATTTACCCTCACGAGTCTTGAGAAGGTAAACACTGCAAAAACTGTTTCTAGCCTTGTCTACACTCTACACTTGGTATGTAAGGGTGTCAATTTGGTACCGATACTGATAACAAAACCGACCATTTAAAACTGTACCAAACCGTACCAAAGGAAATTCAGTACGGTTTCGGTATGAAAAAATAGAATCTTTCTCGGTTTGGTACGGTATCGGTATTACATGTGAAACTGTTCAGTATACCGAACCAAACCGAAAATACCAATAATCCATAAGTTAACGCATATTTTATAGTTTTGGTAGACTCAATGCATATGACTGACGTCTTTTTTTTATTTTGAATTATTAAATTTATAATTTACAACCATCAACCTGGTTCAAAATTCAAGAATGTCAGATTTTTTTAATTTACTCCCTGACATAATGTGACATCTCACGTGCGTATGTCATTTATTTAACCACTTCTACCTTTATTTTCTTACCAATTAAATACCGTATCGAAACCATACGGATTCAGTATGGTATCGGTATTGAAAAATTGAAAATGTTCTTGGTACGGTTTCGGTTTCTACCACCAAACTTCTATACCATACCGAAACGTATCAAATACCAAATAATGGGTATCTAGAAAATCTATGTCTTAGAACAAAACATATGAATAATGAAACATGAGTGTACCCTATAGTGACATAGCAGTATTCCTAATCAACTACTTCTCGTCATAATGAGAAAATGTTCCAATTAAAAGAAAAAAATAATAATAATAATAATAAAAAATCACAACTCGCCACCTTTTTTTTTTTTTTTAAATATCTATATCTATTACCGCAACTCAATATTCAAGTACCATCAAAAGACTAAAGGAATGGCGGGAATGTTTAACTATAATAAAGCACAGGCTAATACAAACCAACCAGAAGAACTAAGCCAAGGTCCTGCTGAAGCGGCAAGAAACGGTTGGTTAAAAACTATTGACCATAAACCACAGCAGTTAGTCACTCAATGGAGATGTTCTCCTTTGGAATGAAGATGGATGAGCAGGAAATTGAGCATGAAACTGATGAAATTCAGGGGAAAGATGGAACCAGCCACTATTCTTTTTTTTTTTTTTTGGGGGAAGGGTGGAAGATATTACCCCAACTCAAGATTCAAGTACCATTGAAAAGACTAAAGGAATGGGGGGAATGACTAACTGTAATAAAGCACAGGCTAATACAAACCAACCAGAAGAAGCAACACTTAGATTACCAGATCCTGGACACAATCTTCCTAGAAATGGAGAGCCCCTTGCCTCACCTTTCTAGCTAGCAAACTGTGGAGCGAAGAAAACTACAGTTTTTTCTCCAAGTCATTAAAGGGCCACAAGTTGTGGTATTCAATATTCGGTATGGTTTCGGCACAGACGTACAATACAGAAGTTTGGTGGCAGAAACCGAAACCGTACCATACCGAGAACATTTTCAATTTTTCAATACCGATACTGTACTGAATCGGTAAGGTATTTAATTGGTAAGAAAACAAAAGCAGAAGTGGTTAAATAAATGACATACCCACGTGAGATGTCACATCATATCAGGGAGTAAATTAAAAAAAAAATCTGGCATTCTTGAATCTTGAACCAGGTTGATGGCTGTATATTATAAATTTAATAATTCAAAATTAAAAAAAGATGTCAATCATATGCATCGAGTCTACCAAAACTATAAAATATGCATTAACTTATGGAATATTGATATTTTTGGTTCGGTTCGGTATACCAAATGGCTTTCACATGTAATATCGATACCGTACCGAACCAAGAAAGATTCTATTTTTTCATACCAAAACCGTACCGAATTTCCTTTGGTATGGTTTGTTACAGTCAGTTTCGGTATCAGTATTCGCTATCGGTACCAAATTGACAACCTGTGGCCCACAACCCAGTTCAAGTCCCACTTTCATAGGGTCTTGGAGGGGGCAGACTGGAGTCGGTTCCAACCTCCGGCATTTTTTCCATTAAGTGGCTGCCCTTAGACTGGAACCCATGTCTTCACTCTAGCAGCCCAAGCCCTTTACCATCGCACCAAATGACGGTCCCTAACAAGCAATGATCACTCAATCACTACTAGACTTTTTTGTTTTTTTAATGTAGCTGGTCTATCATAAGTGTAACTCTACTCCAAATTGTAACACCCCCTCTATTCCTCCTACCCTGTGAAAGATATGCATTAAGACAGATACATCATCACCGAGGTATGAGTACAACTGGCTCCCAACTGACAGAAAAGACAACAAAAAATAGATATATCATTGAAGGGATCCATAATAATGAGAATCATTGACACACTTACACCAGAAGATGTGGATATGCCCACAAAAATTATCATACAACACCTACACAACTGGACCCTGGTAGCAAGTTAAGAAACAGAAAAGAAATCCAGGAAAAGCACAAGCAGAATTACAATCTTAACACTATAATTGCACCAGGCAGAATTACAATCTCAACACTATAATTGCACCAGGAAAAATTGCAATCTTAACACTATAATTGCACCAGATAGAATATACAGCTAGACAAACCTGAGCAAGAATATTATGATGTGGGTCATGATGCAATGGTGTGACAGTCCCTAAAGGGCCAAACCAAGCATTAATAGACCTGAGCTCCCCACCACCAGCATAACAGTAGTCTGGAACTAATATGTCCCTTCGTAGATCAAAAATCTGTCCATCAGATCTAACATCAATATTGATATGCTGTAGTACAATCCCCACTATAAAACTATAGCTCCGGAAAGGAGCATCCAAAGAAGTGATAGATTTACCTGATCAAACAATGGATGCTGAGCAAGGTATGTCGGGCCAACAGGGGTCGAATCACCAGCATGAATCCTCTCAAGAAGCTGAGAAAACGTGATCAACTCTTGTTTCCATTCTGGGCAGAGATAGTTTTTTCCAACCTGCAAAACATCATGAACTTTACAAGTCTTCAGTTCAAAAAGTCACATGAAGAATTAAATTAAGCTCCCCTTATTACAAGGTCAGCAAAACAGAAAGAGAGAGAGAGAGAGAGAGAGAGGAACCCATGATATTACGAAACAAACCAGTATCAAGATTCGGTTCAGTTGTTGAAAATCATAATTTTAAATGCAGCCAGCAAGGTAGTTTAGGGATCAAATAAGGCTAAAGGTGAAATATATACCTCCAAAAAAATACAGGATTGTTTTATTGACAATGTGAGTGATTAGTGACTAAAAGGCTGCAGCATGTATTTACTTGATTGTATAGGAGAGGTAAATCCACTGGCAATCAGTAGCTAAGTTCAATTACATTGCAGTAATGAAAAGGAAGCAAGATAGGCTGAATTTACAGAAAGAAAGGGACACTTTGGAGAGGGGAAGGGGTGGAGGGAGTTGGTAGTCGGACCTCCCAAACTGGCAATATAACACCTCTTTTTCTTTTTCTTTTTTTTTTTTTTTTTTTGGGGGGGGGCCGGGGGTGGGGGGGGAGGAGGTGGAAGAGTAATTATAATCACCAAAAATAACTTGGTGTATGGAGAAACCAGATGTCACTGAATGTGGCACCAGTTGTGTACCCATTCATGATAAAAACAGACCAAATGGTTGAGGCATTACTGAATGAATAGACCATCTCTAACAATGTACATACATAAGACTTCACTCATTGGACTATGGGACAATGCTGCCAATCTCCTATGACAAAGGAAAATCTAGAGCATAAGCAGCACATAGCATTGAGTGCTCAGCCTGTAGGCCCCTCTCCCCCTAAGCACCTTCCTTCTCGGCAGATAGGCAGGGTTCGTCTGAAACAGCAGGCTTCCTAATTCCATTGCTTGCCAAACCAAGCACCTATTAGGACCTCCTAGACCACAACCTTAGAGTCTAACTCATCACCTAGGAAGACACCAAGCTGGTTTGGTACCAGATCAGCACTAGAAGTCAGGAGCCATATAGCCTATAGCTAAGCACCCAAGCAGTGCCATATGGAAGCTCTTAAAAAATTCAGTGTGTATAACGAGAAACATGAAAACAGTATCATTCCGCTAACAAAATCTTACGAAACAAATCATGTGAAATGTCTTCAAGAATGGCAAGAATAAAACTGTAAGTGGACACAGACTTACATTTGAAAAACTGAATGTTCACATTCATAAGAATATATGTTTAAACATGCTAAAAGCATTTTACTTCCTCTTACTTTCAAAGTCAGGGATGGTTTCTTGAGGAATACAAATTTCCATACCAAAACTCAAGCACCTAACAAAATCAGGGAGATTATTCACCTCAACTGGAACTGTGCGATCACCTGCAACCCTTTTCAGATAATCCAAGTCTTTCCATTTTGTAGTGGCAGGCCAATGGTTCATGCTGTTGCTGATAACAACCGGAGAACCAGCTAAGAAGTGATCACATAAAAATTCCTCCAAAGAAAGAGAAGACCTCTTCTCAATTCTTTTACAAGAGAGTGACCTAATTGGTAACACTTGTAAAACCTACAAGAATAAATAGAAAAAAAAAAAAAACAGTTAGAAGGCTTATCTTGAAACAGTACTACCAACACATGATGTATGGTATAGGATATATGTTAGATCATCCAAAAAGAACACAAATTTTCACTTTCCTATTTCTTTTTCTTTTTTTTTTTTAAATTTGGGGGTTGGGGGTGCACCCATTTTGTGGATATGCACACAGCATAAACTGTAGCCATGAATAAATAGAAGTGGGCTACTACATTTGGTGTTCTTACGTCAAACTGCATACTGATGATGCAGTTTTTTTTTTGGGTAGAGATAATGAAAAGTATCCATGTTATTAATTTGCTTTCTTAACTGGAAAGTGTTTGTGAGTTGATATATAATGCACCTATACCCATACCCACTTGAGGGATCTATATTAGCCGAGTTTTATATCCCAATATTCAACAGTCAAATGAAAATAACACGTCACTATCCACACCCAACAGCCTCACTTGAACCCATGTGAAATGGGATCCAATTTATTATGCAAAGCTGTAATTTGTCAAAGAGTTCCATTGATTTATTTTATTCAAACAGCAAGCTAGGCAGCGGGATGAAGATATTGCCAGGTTTGCTATTTGAACCACCCCATGAATTTCCATGTGTCAGCTCAGTTGGTAGCTGAAAGGGCTCACTTATTGTTCAGAAAATTCTCCAATTGTGGTAAACTTTAGCTCAAAATCTCTAGGTCACATGGCCCAATAAATCCCCATTTCGGGTCTTTCTTTTTGTTAAATTAGAAAGAAATGTTGAAGTTCTATGGGCTACATTACAAAAGAGGAAGTTTTATAAGTGACAGCACTATACTTCAGGCGCGCACTGGAAAATTTGTATGTACAAATCCAGAGAGCCCCTTAACCCAAGAGGTTAAGTTCCTGATTTGATGCATTTTTCGCATAGCTTGCACTCTTAATCTTGCCTACAACGCTAAAAGACTGTATTCTTCGTATCACTTCTTTCCCATTACAAACTGGCTACTCAGGCATAAGTAATTCAACAAATCTAGCATCAGAAAATAGGGTTTTGGGGGGGAGGAGGGGAATACCTCATATATCCACAGAGAAGCTAACGGACCTCACCTCCGCCTGGTTGGAACGCTGGTAATTCAAAACAACCTCCCCCTTGCGATGTCCCTCTCCAGCCTCTAACCCTTTAGCAGCATTCGATTTAGTTAAAATCTTACCAATGGCAGAATCTAAATCCGATCGCAGAAGCATCCCTCCCATTATCAAGCCCATATCAAGAACCCTAAGCGCCTCCCTGAAATCCCCAGCGTCATGGTGAAACGACGCTACTTGTAGACACGCCATAGAGTAGGCATCTCTCCAAACAGGCAATACTGAGTGCCATGGCCCCGAGTGAAGCTGTTCCCAAGCCATCTCACACGCAGCCTCCGCTGCCCTTATGTCACCGGCGGCTGCCTGCGTGGCCACGCTGACGTAAGCGTAGCCACCAACGTCGGAGACTCTCTGGAGTAGATTTGATCTCTCGTTGTCCAGAGTTGGAGTTTCAAAGGAATCACCGTCCGGGGCTGTCATGGTAGCGGTGCCGTCGGCTCACAATGGTGATAGAGGTGGCGGACTGGCCGGGGACAGTTCCAGAACACTGGCGGTTGTTCTTTCCTTTTCCTCATGAAGCGTTAGCACTATTTGAGGATAAAGTTCGAGGTGAATCTAGACCACATGAAAAGACAATTATACCCTCAACAGTCGATGACTCAACGGTTCAACTCAACTAACATAGGTCTACCAAAAATCCTAACCCTCACTTTCTTCGTTCACTTCTTCTTCCTCTTCCCACTCTCCCAGCTGCAGGCGGCAGCACCTAAACTGGAGCTCAAGCAGCAGCGCAGAACCGTGGAGTGGTGTGGAGTTTGTGAACTGTAGAGCCAAGCAGCGACCTGCGGGTAACAGGTTAGAAATCTTAAAACTCTCTCTCTCTCTCTCTCTCTCTCTGTGGGTACAGCGACCAGCAGCAGCACTGTATTGGTCTATGGTAAATGCCCATAAATAGTAATCTCTGCCCGAATTTCTTATGGGTTCATTGGAAATTCCATAGTCTTGCGGGTTGCAACGCCAAGGAATCGATTTTCCGATTCGGTCACTGATTCGTGTTTATAAAACCCTGTTCTGGGAATGCCAAAGAACTATTTTTAGTTTCGAGGGTCTTTTGGAGATCTATTGAAAAGAAAAGGTTGTTTAATTGGACCGTGTTTCGGACTCTTCTCGCCATTCTTCAGAGGTGGGGCTTCAATTTTACAGTGATTATCATGAACAAATGGATCTTCCACGTATGCATCTGGTTTCTGGGATTGCATGGTCTGCAACTTTTTTAGTTTTCTTCAATTGTACTCTTTGTTTAATTTATTTTGAGTGGGTTTTAATTTTAAATCTGATGGCTAAATTTAGATTTCCTAATGGTGTTAATTGTCTCTACCCCCAAAAAATGGTGTTAATTGTTAGAAAATCCTGGGCTACATTTCAATTGCTTTCTTCCATCATTCCGATGAGATGAAATAGGTTCTGGGTTGGTGTGGACCGGAGTATGGACAATTACAGGATACAGTTGAATGATAGAACAGTTACAGGATACAGTACCATCCAATTAATCTACTTTGGTCCTCTTTGATAGAAATATATTACTAAAAAATTTAGTTTTAGTTTGTTTTACTTCTATTGCAGCTCATTTACAATAAGAATTGAAGAAATGTTCAGGTCTTGGCAGTAGCCTATTATTTGCTGTAATCGTGTCCAAATTTTTTTTTTTTTGGGTGGGTGTTGGGGGGTGTTGGGACGGTGGTGGTAAAGGTGTCCAGAAGTATAAGAGGGTCTAATTCGAAGAAATAGAAAAAGAGTATGATTATTTTGGATGAGTTCTTGAACTGATGCCAATTTACAAAAATTTGTCTCTCACTCTCTCTTCTGTTTGCTTGCTTTGCACAGGCTGTGATTGTGTCTCTGTGCCATAATAGACGATTCCACTCCGCGATAAGGAGGAATCATGAGGAAGCTCAAGTTCCATGAGAAGAAGCTTCTGAAGAAGGTGAATTTTTTAGAATGGAAGAGGGAAGGTGGACACAGAGAGGCCTTTGTTATGCAGCGTTACCATGTAACTGGCCGGGATGATTACAAAAAGTAATTTCTTCTACTCTCCTGTGATTTTCTCACTTTGATTCTCAAATTCAATTATTTGATTGCATTTCAAGTTTCTGCCATTTTTCTTCTAAATTAGAGGGGGGAAAGGACAAGAGAGGACTTTTGAGTTGTGGGTTCACGATTTCATATCATTTCTCTTGCCTGTTATATCTAGATTTTGAAGAAATTCAATAGGTTTAATGCTTCTTCTGTATTTCAGATATTCGGGTTTATGTCGAATGGTGCAGAAGCTGGTGAACATTTTGAAGCAGATGGACCCACGAGATCCTTTTCGGATCGAGATGACTGAAATGATCCTGGAAAAGCTGTGAGTTTTGCTTAGTTTACTTGTGAACTGTCTAAGCAAAATTTTGAATGTATAAATCTTAGTTTTCCGGAGTCCCTGTCTCTCTTCTTTGATTCTTCTATTTCTAATTTCATTTTTTTATTGTACAATTTGTTCTTTGTGACTTCAAAGACACTTCCTTTGTGACTGTAAACAAAATGGTTTTATCTGAAGCAAAAGGGAACTGATCAACTCACTTTCCTCACCACAATAGCACAATAAGTTATAGGCACTATGTGTCTTCTTAACTGATTTTGTTGCCCACTTCTTAGAATCAAAGGTGGCATTTGGGTGTGTTCTGATCTCAACAGAGAAGGGGTTTATTTTTTTCTCAGCATTCTCTAAGTAACTGAGCAATTCTCTAGTGGATGCATTATACTATGTTGGATTTTTGCATGTATCCTAAGCATTTCCATGTGCTTCTTGACCATTTACCTTTTCCATGTGCTTCTTGACCATTTCTATGGTATCTTTACAATTTCCATGTGTTTCTTGACCATTTCCATGCATATATTTTGTATATCTTGCCTCTCCGATACGTGTCTTAAAACCACCCTCCCTATACTTTTGACTGATACCGACACTTGACACCATGGATTTGTTATTAGGTTCCATGTTTAATGGACTTTATCCACCTATAATACCGACACTTGACACCTTGTCTTTGTTACTACTTAACTAGGTTCTATGTTTAATGGACTTCATCCATCTATGCATCAACTTCAGGACTTTTGGATAGTTTCAGCTTGTTTTTATTTATGAATGCGAGTAAAACCACAGGCTAATCAGATCTATCAGATCTAATCAGTCTGGATCACTAATCTAATCCTAAATACAACAGTCAGAATTGCCACATAATCCCGCCACATAGCTGAGATTGGTGAGTGACCCTGATAAGCTTATCAGGTTTGTTCATTCATCTAAAGTGACTTTTGCCTTTTTATTTTTGGATGAACAATAGATTACTGCAGAGAACATATCAGGTTGGTTCATCGAAAGCCAATTTTGCCTTTTTATGTTTAGATGAACAATAGATTACTGTAGAGAACATATCAGGTTGGTTCATCGAAAGCCATTTTTGCCTTTTTATGTTTAGATGAACAATAGATGACTGTGGAGAACATATCAGGTTGGTTCATTGAAAGCCATTTCTGCCTTTTTATGTTTAGAGATGAACAATAGATTACTGCAGAGAATACCTGATTTTGTCTGTATGTTTACTTCTTGTTAATTAATGCCATGGCATTTTATACTCTACACAGTCAAAATACATTGGAATACTTGAGCCTGCTTAATTTCACTGACAATTATTCCATACTTCACCTTTTCACCATAAAGCCTTATGATGATGTTCCCATGTCAATGCCAGCTATAATATTGGCGTGATTCCCTCCAGAAAGAGCTTGGCTTTGTGTGAACGCTTGTCTGTGTCTTCCTTTTGCAGGTATGCATTCTTCCAATGCATGTAAATTCTCTCATAAGTGCTTTCTTTGAAAGTTAGAAATATGGGATCATATTTAGCCATCCTCTCCTGGTGACTAATGATGTGAAGGAAATTCTACTTTGTTTTCCATCTCCATCTTTTAGCAACGCCTACTATCAGGTGCCCTAAGTCTATAGGTTGCTATGCTGACAGCTTTTGCATTATCATCTGTATATTTGCAGGCGTAGATTATCAACTGTCCTCGTGAGGTTGAAGTTTGCAGAGCACTTGAAAGAAGCAGTAACATATATTGAACAGGGGCATATTAGAGTGGGTCCAGACACAGTTACTGACCCAGCATTTCTTGTGACGAGGAACATGGAAGACTTCGTTACATGGGTAGATTCATCAAAGATAAAGAGGAAGGTGTTAGAGTACAATGAGAGGTTGGATGATTATGATGCAATGACCTGAGCATACAGGTTCTTCATCCACTTGAGCCAAAGTCTTGGTACTTCCATTATTTGTTTTACTGCTGGAACATATTTCCAAGCCTGTCATGACAGGTTTGAACAACTTAGTCTATAGCAACAAGATTTGGTATGATTTAGTATTTAAAATGTCCATTTCTCCATAGCAAGTTTCTGTTTTCTCTGCATTAGCTCTGTCTGATAGTTTTCCCTAAGTAGTCCTGTTATTGTTCCAATTTCAATGTCATGGTAAGTCAATGAGGGTATTAGAAATGAATTACACTCGGGTTTGATTGTCCATCATACAACGGATATGTTGAGGTCATCTGGTTAAGAAATGGATGTCAAATTGTGCTCTGCAGTATTTAAGTGATTCAAATTAGGCATCAAAGTTGTAGAGAAAGGAGGGAGGGGGGAGAAGAAATAAACTTCTCCTGAGTTGGTCGACTCAAAACTATTGACTTTCTACCATTATTTACTTTTTGGGGAGGCACATAGGTACTGATATTTCATCTTTCCCAAAAACTAACTTCATTGGTTTCAATGGGAAAAGTTATCGATCAGGACTTGGGAAGTTCTGATTCTAGTATGGTTTCTTGTAATCACATTATTATGCTTGAGGTATCAAGATAAAATGCGAATTCGAAGAGAACTTGTATTGGATAATTGCTGTGCTGTTGTATTGGAAGAATATGACAGTGCAGAGTCAGGAGTCTGGTTTGATGGATCAGCTTACTTAGGATCAATATGCTATTATAACTTTGGACATGCTTTGGTTAACCTTTCAAATATGATAAACAATATTGTGTTTTTCCCCAAGAAAAGCTTTTTCCTTTTGTTCTACCATCATGTAAAGGTAAGGAGTTTGTACTAAAATGAATTTGTGCCATGTGCCATGAATTTATGAATCAGGCCATCTTCTCAATGTTCGACCATCTTTCCCAACCAGCTCAAATTCTAAACCTAAACTACTACGTCAACAACTCTGCTTTTTTCCAACTAAATGGGGTTGGCACATGGATCGTTAAAGATAAAGGGAGAGAAAGTAAAGGGGGGAAATGATAAAGAAAAAGTAAGGCAATGCGACACCTTTGGATCATTTCATATAAACGTAGTTGGCAACATGGACTTTGTCTTCCAAACAACTTTGTTAAGGATTTCTAAACTTAAACTATGAAACCCTAATTCATTAAACCTCAACCTTGAACCTAAAATACAAACCTCCTCAAGAATGAATAAACTCAAAAACTTGGGTGGTGAAATCATCACTGACACCCCTAAAAAGGAATCATCAAAAAATTATCCACAATAAAGATATAGGCAAGAGAATGCTACAAGGACCAATGGGAGAACAGGCGGAGACATCAACCATGTGGGGTAAGGTGGTCTTTTCATACCGCCTGTGTTTGGATGTAGACGGTGAACGGTTAGCGTTTTTTCCCCTTAAAAGAATACTACAATCTACTTCATTGGCATAGCGAGTGTTGGTTTATTCATTGATCGCCTAACATGATTGGTAACCAGTATAGCATTTTTTAAATATGAAAAAAATGGATAATTTGCCAAGGTCTTTTAATTAGGATGTACTTCATGCTTGATTGTAAGCTTTGTTTTGTGTTTTTTTGACTCATCCAAAAGAAGAGAAAAGAGCTAACACATTTCCATTAAAAAAAAATCCAACAGTTCAACCAACATAGGTCGATAAAAAAATCCAAATCTTCACTTTCCTATGACTCCTCTCCAACACGCTGGGTGCCTCAACCCCTCATCCGACGGTCAGGATGATCCGGACTTGCACTCTAATATATGGGCTCACTCCCCTAGGTCTCCCAATTGTCAGATGAGGGATTGGACTCACAGCACGTTGGAGATTTTTTTTTCCACTTTCCTCCCCCATTTCTTCTTCCTCCTCCCAATCTCCTAGCGGAGCCAGAGCAACTATTGCTGGCGACACCTGAATTTGAGTTTGGGCAGCAATGCAACACCCCTAAGACAGGAAATGCTTTTCTTTTTTCCTTTTTTTTTGGTAATAACTAATAAGTGTGTTTCTCTAACATGCATAAAACATGTTTTCTTTTTGCCTTTTTTTTTAATAAAAAAAATAAAGTTTTTAAGATAAAACGTTGAGGAATACTTAGCTGATACACTGAATTTTTGAGTGCACATCCTTTGCAGCGAGCAATGAGGTGTGGTGGGCATTGGATAGTTGAGAGCATCTGGACATGCTCCCCAAAGGGCTCCCTACCACCCAAAGTTCACTGCATCGGTGTAGCAACTACAGACAATTTGTCGGCTAGAGAGGCCTCAGTGGGCATCCCAACCCCCTGCATTGGAGAGGATCTCAATCTGATAAAGTGAGAAGTTGTAAATTTATTTTGATTGCTAGTTGTAATATTCTCAAAAAAGTATTTAATGAAATGGTCAAAAGTTTACCAAAAAAATATTTTTTAATTTATTTGAGAATGAGTTGTCTCTTCACACATATGGGGGTGTTTAGTGTTTTCACTGCTTTCAATGAAAGTTGAATGATTCTCATTTAACCCCTGTATGACCCGATCCATGCAATTGTAGGGTTAATATGGGCCCACGGGACTAATTCGCCCTGGATACCAATCGTTAGCAAAAAAAAAAAAATTTTGTCACTTTCCTTTATTAAAAGCTGCACATATTTTGTGTAGGCATGTGAAATGTCAGAATTTATCATAATTAAACCCCACCCCACCAACCAAAAAAAAAAAAAAAAAAAAAAACATATCGTATCATACTCAAAGGCAAAAAATGTAAGTTTGTTTTTTTCCAACACTGGTTACAATAAGATTCTCATAGATTCTCTTTAATCTATGAGGTGGACCATCAAAGAGAATCCTTGCAACATCCATATATATATATATATATACACAAATAATTAAATAATTAAATCGTCATAAAAGTAAATAAGTGCTAACAACTGTCTTAATAACATTTATTTTGTAATATAAAACTAAAACACAAAATGAACATTTCATTGCCTTGATAATATGCATGTCAGCTATTCTTGAATAGTCATTAAAAAGGCATGCATTCTAGTTGCATGACATTTGTTTATAACAACCCAGTGTCCGAAAGTATTCACCGAACATAATTTCTTTACGATACACCATTTCTTTGGTCCCATCTTTGAACCTATATGCATGTTAGAATATAACTTTACCAAAAAAGAAATGCATGTTAGAATAAAGGAAAAGTAATGACAATGAAAACTCGAATATCAAGACTAAAGTATTGGAGAAAATCAATATATTACAAATTCTATTTTGTTATGTGATTTAATTTATCATAGATTGATGTTTCATGAATCATCAAGATCAGATTTTTCTTTATTCTTGTCAATTAAAAGTATATGAAGAGAAAACACCACCCTTACATCTATATTCTCTGATCACCATCACAGACGAGCAGCTTCTGAACTAGGTAGTTCCCAAAATGATCTGTCACGAGATGTCTTCCGTCATGTCTTTGCTTTGCAAGAAGGCAACCATGTTGATCCTTTGATATTTTCTATTTGTAACCTTGTCCATGGAATTATATCTTTGAGGCATTAAAGTTATTACCTCTGATATCTATAATATCAATGATGAATGATGTGACTCTCGGTCATCAAGTGGAAATGATTCCACGTTACAAATGGATGAAAATGGCGTCTGATTCAAAGATTCATGTACTCCATCAGATTCAGGCTTTATAACACTTATTGAATTTAATCCATGTAATCTTGTCAAAATCTTCTCACGAAAACTGTGTTTCTCCACTTTGTCCATAACTTGGACAACTTGAATGTGTTTGGCATATAGCAGTAGCACTACTGCCTCCCAAACTACTTGCAGATGTCTCTGGTGGGAGACGGGCATTTCGAAATAAGGTTGCCGTAGTTTTTAGTTATAGGCCAAGTGCCACAAGCACCGATAGCTGATTTGTTATTGGGAATACATCCTACAATACCACTCTTCTTCCATACTTCCATATGCCGCCAACTGAGAGAGTGAGAGGGGAGCCTCCCATTTGTTGTGGCTGTAAGGAAGAAATGATTGTGTTTCCATGAAATATTGGAGCTCATTGGGTGGTAACTTAAAAATTCGTGGTTCACTGGCCATTCATCTCCGCATTTAACCTATCAACCCCATTTGGTGTGGCTATCACCTATTCATGCCATTTAGTGTATTGGGTGATGAGGGGAGGGAACTGCTACTACTCCTGATAAGGGAGAGAGCTGATGTCATTTAGCTCCTCTCTCTAGCTCCCGTAGTCCAGGTTGGTTCATAGCTACTTACGTGAGTGTCATATGACAAGGCGATGATCCCAACAATTTGAGAAAAGCGCAAAGGATGAGAAGGACTAAAAAAACGAGGCACCAAAAACCGTTGAATCATCGCCTTGTCATGTGACATTTTTCTACCAAAAAAAAAATGTGACATTTACCCAAATAGTTATGGGCAAGACCTGGGCAATGGCTGAGAGGGTTTAGATACATGTCTCAATACTTTTTTCCTCCCTACACCTAAGAATGTGTGTTCAAGCCTTCCCAACCCTTGGCCTAGGCTCCTAGCAGCCTATCATGTAACTTAGCCAGTCTGTGTTTATTTTGAAGGGACCCTATTTTGAAAGGGTTAAATTGGGCTGTAAGGCAAGCTTTCTTACCAAAGTCTCTAAAGTGACTATACGAGTGCAAAATCCTAACACAAAGGCACCCTTTACTTGGTGAAATTAGTCTTGTGTTACTCATGCGCATGAATTTACTACCTTTGTGTTTTTTTGGATAAAATTTTTGGAATGAATTGCATGTTGGACTTTTTCCTTTGTTGGCATTAAATTGTTTTTTGAGAAAATTACTTGATTGCTCACTTTTAGGTTTCTTTTAATAAAACTATCCGTCAAAAAAGTTTCAATTAACAAAAATACCCAAAATTGAATTGGGGTTTATAAAATTACCCACTTGAAGTTTTAATTATAAAAGAATCACTATTTTGAGTTGTTTTATGAACCCAAGCATGATTTTTAGATATTTTTGTTAACTAAAATTATTTTTATCAACTTAAACTTTAAGTAGATAGTTTTTAAGAAAAAAAATCCAAAAAATGAGTCCTGGTGTCATACTGATACTCCATGGACCATTAACTGCTTATATCAGGTCCAAATTGCATTAAAATAAAAAAGGATGCACTATGACATAACTTTACATTTCATTAGTTGGTGGGTGGGTGGGTTGGGAAGTCATCTAGTTTCACATGTTGGCGGGCGGTTAGGTGGGTGGGGAGGAAAGTCATTAGTTTCCCATGTGTCTCGCACAAGGCACAAGGGCCACATTCCCATTCCCATTCCCGGGATGACCCACATGTGATTGCAAATTTTAGGTTGGAAAAGTTTTGGTTTCAACAAAACTGTTCTTTCCGCTGTTTGAGGCTTAGCAGAGTGGCCCCAATCGGATGGTGCTGATGAAATTCATCCAACAGACTTATTTGAGCATCATAACAAATGGTGTTCCATTAAATATCAACTCAATTCTTATACAGCAGCACATCACAACTATCTCAAAATTCTAAGCAAATCTCTCGCTACAAAACTTCTAAAGGGGATAGATTCAAAAACTGATTGGCCTCTTCCTCTCATGAAACAAGTATCCTGAAGAGGTTCCAAGGATATATAACAATTGAAGACCTGAAAGAAAATATTTAACTCACTAAGAAGTCTTATCAGCTTTAGCAGCTGTGGCAGCAGCTTGACCCGAAGCCGACCAGTCCTCCTTGCAGCAATGAGACCCACTTTCTGGCCAGGAGGTGCATCACGACGGACTGTGCTCGCATGTCCAATATGTTGGTGGTTTCCTCCTCCATGAGGATGCTCCACTGGATTCATGGCAACACCACGAACCTTTGGCCAACAGTTCCTCTTCACCCTGAATTTGTGGTATGCATTACCTGCCTTGAGCATGGGTTTCTCAGTCCTACCCCCACCAGCAACTTGCCCAATCATAGCTCTGCACCCACTTGGTACAATCTTCTTCGCGCCGGAGGGAAGCTTGATCCTGCCAATAAATATAAATCCAAACACAGAGTCAAAAAACAACCATTTACCTTAGTTATTTATTTTAGTGGAAATATCTTAGGGATCTATGTGAACGGAAATTACATAGTTTTGCAATTACAAATTAGAAACACAACTGCCAATCTTAGCACATGAAGATATAAAGATCTTTAAGCGAACTTAACCCAATTTCCACTGTATATGTCATACATTTTTGGAAAACTTGCAACAAAAATATAATAATGCCCCATTAGTAAATGAGACTTCGATCCAGGATGAAGAAGGAAAAGAATAGTAAGAAGCAATTGGATAATTGGAAAATTGTAATACAAATGCACAAGGATATATTCGTTTTCCTCAAACAAAATGCCTAAATATACATGCTCTGCTCATGTACAATAAGAAAGGCTAATGGTAAAAGCATACAAAATAATTTTTGCAAGTAAATATCAAGTTTCAGGAAAAAAATTTGCCAGGGAAACATTGAAACCTCAATGTGAGCAAGTCTTGCTTAAAACCTAAGGAAAATCAGATTGTCCAGAGAAAACATAAATGATCTTCCAAAAATATAGTACAAAAATTTGGAAAGTAATCTCAATTTAAATATTTAAGTCATTTTAAAAAAAAAGTGTGGTTTATGATACAATTGCAACTAAAAACAAAATAAATTTTATCAACGAATCTCAGTTCCCAGAAAGCTTTTCACCATTGAAACAAATGCAGCCCTAGCGTGTTTAGAAACATCAGAAAATTGGGAGAAGACTGATGCAAAAGGTGAAGTCATGTCATATTAGGACAACATTTGGACTAGCAGCCATGTGCCTATTTTCATCCTCTTCAAAGCTTTTTTCACTTCCAGCACCCTAATCTTTCGATATATCCACAACATGATGTGCCTTGATGAGAAGTACAACCTTTTGAAACAATATTTACTCAAGGTGTTTTCATCAGTTTGTGATGTACAATGCAGTCCAAAAATTGGTCGAGGTAGAAGCAGTTACCAAGGTAAACCACCTTTACTCTCTTTTTTAAGCATAGGAATTAAATAAGAAATTTCAGATATCAAAAGGATTGTCATATATAACACAAACTGATCCTTAAATTCTTTTAATTGAGCCTATCGAGTCTATTGTCTATTTAAAGAGGGTAGAATAACAATCCTAACATAAATAGGAACTAGTTTCCAAATAGGACTAGACACTCCTAGTGGGACTTGGACTCATAATAGGACTAGAACTCCAACATAGAGTAGGTAACTAAAGGCCCGTTTGACAACGCTTCCAGAAACACGTTTCTACCATTTCTGTGTCAAGAAACGACAGAAACAAAACAAAAAGCGTTTGATAAACCTGTTCTGTTTCTGTCGTTTTTTGAAACATAAATAAGAATTTATATTGATTTATGGTTCAAGAAACAAAAACCTTTTGCTGCTTCTTGAAACAGAAATGAGGGCCATTTTAACCCCAAAACCCGACATTTTCCTTCGACAGTCGACGGTGCCCCATTCCCTCTATTGTGATCACAACCTCCTCCATTGTACCACTCCGCAAAGTTGCACCTCCCAGAGCAGCGATTCCACTAATCTTCACCCTCGTGAAGACAGCTAGAGCACCCATGAACCTCCGTCATGTCTTCTCATCTACCAAGATTCGTCACAAGGAGCTACAAATCATACCACAAGTGAGTTAGTTGTAAAGGAAGAAAAGGGAACTATAAAAGAGAGGCGAGGTTGATCGAGCTTCCATCACGAAATTTGGCGCACTAAGGAAAAATTCAAGAACCCCAACATTGCTTCAAGTTAAGCCAGCGATCTCTTCTCTATTCAGTAGGCAAAATCTTCTTCCAATTTCAATAGAAATCCTAGGTTCTTGTTGCAGGTTTATGATTTCGGTTAGTGAAGGTTCTGAGTCTGCATTTTTCCATTCTAATTTTGTGGAAAGCGGTGGATATCTGTAGGTAGGGTCTTTTTGAGCCATTTTCACCGCTATCTTTCAACTTCTATAGATCGGAGTGAATCGAAGCTGTATCTCGAAGATTAGTAAGGGGGACACCTGCAGTTAAGTGATTTTAACCATTATTGATTACCCTCACCCTTGTTACTACTTCTCTGTTTTTTTTATTTGGAATGATTTTTCTTTCTCTGCACAAGTACTTCTCTGCTACTGTGAATTTCCATGCGCATGAAGTTTATGAGTCTGGTTTAATTTTGTTTAATTATTTTTTGTTTTGTATTGTGCATTAGAAATCTGCAGCAGCAATTCTACAGAAACAAGTATTATCAAACAGCACCTTTTCCCGTTTCTGCCATTTCTTGAAACAAAACGTTATCAAACGGTGCCTAACTAGTCATTCACTAATAGGGAGACCTAAACCGATTCTGATACCTCGAGAATCAGAAAGTCATAAAATACCCAACCACCAAACATTATAGGAATTCATTGATAGTTGGAATAGATACAAAGAACAGGTCGGCTGATACACTTTAATTGCAATATATGGCAAGGAAAGGCCTTATTTTGATTCTAAAAATGACCAAGCAAATTATAGTTTCAAAACAAATGATATGTAAAGATGGTGACCCAAATTCAACACATAATGATTTAAATCAGACTTTGGTGACAACATGACATATCTAAAGGATTAGGTTTCAGTTTATTTTCTTAAAATAAAATTTAAGACTTGAAAAGATGCACCAGCAATAACATAATAAAATGAAAAAAAAAAAGGCAATACAAGGTTTTCCACCATCAGAACCACAAACAAGAATATATTAATGCAAGAAAAATCATGGAAGAATCTACAAGAAATTAAATAAAAATTCCATATCATTGCATACATAAGATGCTGATTCTATTGACTAGTTTTCTGATGGAGTGAGTTCAAGGAATTGAGATATCTATTATTTATAATTAAAAGTGAAAAAAAAAAATAGGGAGAGGAGTAGAAGAGAAAGGTATACAACGAACCTGGATGTGTCATTATCAGGGTTGTGACTGATGACGATGGCGTAATCACCAGACGCCCTAGCGATAACACCTCGATCACCAACGTGGTGCTCAACGTTGCAGACCACAGCTCCTTCAGGGACGGAACGAAGGGCAAAACGTTCCCAACCATCAGAGTGGCCTTCTTGCCACAGTAGACGAACTGACCCGTGTACATACCCTCTGCAGCAACGAAAAGCTCCTTTTGGTGCTTGTATCGGAAGGGATGACGGAAGGTGACTTTGGCGAGTGGGGCGCCTCGGCCTGGGTCGTGGATGATGTCGGTCACAACCCCCTTGAGATACCCATTTCGCTCTCCGAAGTCAAGGCTGCGGAAGCGAGCAGGGCCCTTACGGTGGTGTGTGTGGGACTTGAAGACAGACCCTGCTCCCTTCCTTTGTGCTCGAATTACACGACCCATCGCTTAATCCTCTCTGAATCTCTCGATCTGAGAAGAAAGAAAGCCAAGGCCCCCTGGCTCTCCCAGTCACAGGCGCCGCCGAAAAGGATAGATCGAGGAGACGGCTCTGTAGAGAATAAATACGGAGGGAAAGAGGCGCTATATCATTCAATTTTTAGGGGTATTTTAGTCAAGCTGAAAATATTTTGTAAACCCTAATCCACCGCTTCCTTCCTAGACCCAGGAACCAAAAAACTAGTCCAAGCGTGGCCCATTATTGTTCTTCCTTGAGATGGGTTGTGTGTGTCTTTGGGCTGGAGGCCCGAATTTCATTGCCCATCACATGGGCTCTTCTATTTCTCAAACTTTCCTATACTCCTGATTGGCTACGCAAAACCCTCCACCCATGAAGGGCAAGCCCTATGTTCTTGAAAAGATCCAACTCCAGGCTAGATAACGTTGGGCCATCTAAGTAGGGCAATTGGGTAATCTGATGGTAGGGGTGTCAATCGGTCGGTTCGAGTCGAGTTGAATCAGTTTTGGCCTAGATATGAATGAGATCAAAACCAATTCATTAAGGAACTTCGATTTTTGGACGGTTTTGATTTCGATCTAATTTGTTTCGATTTTTCAATATTGAGCTAATACCGGGTTATATCGGTTTATTATTGGGCTTGAACCATAATGAAATCTTGCATTCATAACTTATGGTGATAAGATTTGATGAAAAAAAAAACTCTTTAAATTTATGATTAAACCATGGGTTATCGTTGTATGGGACAGATTCATAGTTAATGGCACATGGTAAAATACGTGTTTGAACGCATTGGATCCATCCAACTCTTCTTCAACGCATTGGATGTCTAAACCCCTCCATCCAATGGCTAGAAGGATTTAGACATGCACCCCAACACATGGACGCATGCCCCTGGGTCCTCTCAAATTGTGAGATGAGAGAATGGGCATTAGGTATGTTGGAGATATTTTTTCCACTTTCCTCCTCATTTCTTATTCCTCATCCCACTCTCCTAGCAGCACTAGAGTAGTGACGGCCAGCAACACCTAAATTCGAGCTTGAGCAGCAATGCAACACCCATACGAGAGAAAATGCTTTTTTTTTTTGCAAGAAATATTTCTCTAACATGCAAAAACATGTATTTTTTTTTTAATAAAAATATAAGGCTTTTAAGATAAAACGTTGAGGAATACTTAACTACTGCAACCATAAGAACCTCTCCAGCACAAGTGTCTGTTGGAGAGGCCTCACTGGGCTATCCCCAACACCCTGCATTGGAGAGAATCTAAATATGATAAAATAAGAAGTAACTTTATTTTGATTGCCCAACGTGTTATTCCTAAAATTAAAATAATGATCAAAAGATTTTTTTTAACCAAAAAAAAAATGTTTTTTATTTTATTTGAGTGCAAGTTATCACTTTCCATTATTAAAAGCTGCACATATTTTGTGTAGGCATGTGAAATGTCAGAATTCTCCATAATTAAAAAAAATATATATATATATATATATATCATACTATAAAGAAAAAAAAATAACTTATAATTAACTCTCTCTTTTTCATCAACACTGGTTACAATAAGATCCTTGGCAACATCTCTCTCTCTCTCTCTCTCTCTCTCTCTCTCTATATATATATATATATATATATAATACTAAATCATCATAAAAGTAAATAAGTGTCTTAATAACATTTATTTTGTAATATAAAACTAAAACACAAAATGAACATTATTTCATTGCCTTGATAATATGCCTGTCAACTATTCTTGAATAGTCATTAAAAAGGTATGCATTCATCACAATTACCTAATACGCAGTATTACAGTAACACCATATCTAGTTGCATGGCATTTGTTTATACAATTCATTGTCCCAAAGTATTCACCGTACACAATTTCTTCACGATACACCATATCTTTGTGCCCATATCATCTTTGCTCCTATATGCATGTTAGAATATAAGAAAAGTCATGATAATGAAAACTCGAATATCAAGACTAAGCTATTGGAGAAAATCAATATATTACAGAATTTTATTTTGATATGTGATTTAATTCTACGATAGATTCATGTTTCATGAATCATGAAGATCATATTTTTCTGTATTCTTGTAAATTAAAAGCATATGAAGCTAAAGAGAAGATACATACCTTACATCTATATTCTTTGATCACCATCACACACTTCGAGCAACTTCTGAACTACATAGTTTTCAAAATGATATGTCACGAGTTCAACAATATGACTAATTATCTCAAGAAATATTTTCTCATTGCCTTCACTATGTCTTTGCTAAACTTCCTTTGCAAGAAGGCAACCATGTTGATCCTGTCCATGGAATTATATTTTGAGGCATTAAAGTTATGATTTTCTGATATCTATGATTCAAGATCATATTTTTCTCTGTTCTTGTAAATTAAAAGCATATGAAGCTAAAGAGAAGATACATAGCTTACATCTATTTTCTTTTATCACCATCACACACTTTGAGCAGCTTCTGAACTAAGTAGTTTCCAAAATGATCTGTCACGAGTTCAACAAGTGAGCATGGGTTTTTTGTACACCACAACTCATCAATTGCACTGGGCAATTGTTGTTATTCATCGGCCATTCATCTTCCCATTTAACCTATCAACCCCATTTGGTGTGGTAATCACCTATTCATGCCATTTAGTGTATTGGGTGATGAGGAGAGGGAACTGCTCCGAAATCTAAACTAGAATAATTAAGAACAAGATTGAGGAAGAAATTTTTGAAGTTTTGGGAAGGAACATGGTTGGATGGGCATTCATGGTACTATTGAACATAAATCTTTACATCTGTTTCATTATCTCACTGAATCCCCTTTGTATTTCTGATAATCTTCAATTTATTAATCATTTTCTCCTCTCTGTTTCTCAATAAAAGATAACAGCACAAGAAGTTAAGAATAAATGTTTCAAGCAAGTCTAGGAATCTTGGAATTGGATATCACAAAGATCTTCTCTTGAGCTTTTCCATTGGTTTGGAGCCATCAACAAATAGAATTCTTAAGAATTGTGATCTTTACTCCAAACGCCTACATCCAAATTATTCACCAGAGGATATCAAATATAATGAATGTGGAATGCAATTACATAAACAACAATAATGCATTCAAGCATGATCAGAAATAACTATAGATCAAACACTGTAAGGTCATGGGGAAAAGAAAACTCATAAATGAAGACAAAGTCAAACCAAAATAAATTTAGATTTAGGTGAAGAAGCTTAAAATCCCCTCAAATTTGTTAAGTTTTGAATGTTAAAACATAGAAAACTTAAAGAAATTTTTAGCCCAAAATGTAATGTATTCAAAATGTATAGGCTTAGCATCCAATAATTGTATGATCATGGATTTGAAGAAGGATGTTGAGAGATGGGTTTGGTTGGATAGAGTCAAATACGATCTCTTTAATGGGTAAAGACTTTTCAATTAATGCTTTAAAACATAAAGTATTGCTATTTTATATGTTAGTAAATTTGCAGTTGGACCTTATTATTAGAAAGGTCCAATTTTTCTCTATTATGGAAACAATGCTCTTTAATTGTTAACCATAACCATCATAGAGAAGAGAGCAAAAAAGACCAACGGAGAAGATCTAAGTGCAAGAGGATTGTCTCCTTCAATCGATATGAATCAAATATGAATTTATTATCGAACCTTTGTGTGTAATTTCATATTCAATGATTGTTCACGCGAATACAAAAATTTAATTATAACAATTGGTATCAAATCTAATATGATTGAATCATTGAATATAATTTCTTACTACTCTTTTCCCTCCACTATTATCAATAATTCAATTTAGGTTTCTACTAATACAATGAACCAAACTGAACCGTACCGTTCAACCAATATGCAAAGCTGAAAGAGAACCTTATCCTCTCTCTTTTCTTATGTGTTCACACCAATTTGAGACATTCACTCACAGAGGACCAGAGGACTGAGGACTCGGGAATCGGGATACAAAACCCATCTTCTTCCTTGGATTCAGCAATTAAGCAGGCCCCTCAGCCAATCTATCATGGCTATCGCTGCCGCTGCTACCTCTACAACTTCACCTTCAGCTTATCTTCATGACCGAATCACCAATTTCTTCTCCTTAGACCAACCAGCCATCACAATCACAGTTGCATCGAGCAAGATTTCACAAATTCTCAAAATCAAGAACAAGAACCTCCGCTTACCTCTTCTTCCCCTCATCTCTCATCCTCACAATCACCTTTGTTGCACTTCCGCTGCCTTTGACAACGAAGTCTCTGAAGATGATGTAGAAGAAGTAGAAACAACGGAAATTGAAGAAGATGAGCAGCAGGAAGCATCAGCTGTTGAAGAGAGGAGACTATATGTTGGGAACTTACCTTTCTCTATGACTTCCTCCCAACTCGCGGAAATCTTCGAGGAGGCTGGTCAAGTTGATTCCGTAGAGGTTTGAGCCCACTATCTTCTCTTTGTTTATTCTTGATTACTAGCTTCTAACTCCTTGCTTATAACCATTTTTTTCTTTTCATTTTCCCTGAGACTTTTAGATTATATATGATCGAGTGACGGATAGGAGCAGGGGATTCGCATTTGTGACGATGGGCAGCTCTCAAGAAGCCAAAGAGGCCATCAGTATGTTTGATGGAGCTGTAAGTAACTAAGTATCACAATTTTCAATTCAATTCAATTCAGTGTAGAAGAGATAGACTTTCTGCTCACACAGACATGCACACATTACTTAAAACCCATCAGAAGGATGTTGCAGTCTTGGATACTTGCTGGGTCATTAGATGTTTCAATTCAATTCAATATATAGTGTAGAAGATATAGAATTTCTAACCCCATACACACATCCACACAGTACTTAGACCCATCAGAAGGATATTGCAGTCTTGGACTCTTTTTGGGTCATTAGATGCTCCAGCCACCACCCTTTACGCTCCTCTTTGCATACCCATATGTTGAATGGGTTTCATCTATTTGGTACAATGACTCAAAGAGTCACAGTATTTGGCACCTGGCTTGGCTTAATTAATTGTGGTGGTTGTTTTTTATGGTCTGGCAATGGATGGATTTGAGTTGCAGCAAGTAGGAGGGAGAACTGTGAGGGTGAACTTCCCAGAAGTGCCAAGGGGAGGTGAGAGGGAGGTAATGGGCCCGAAAATTCGCAGTGGTTACAGGAACTTCGTTGAGACTCCTCACAAGATATATTGTGGCAACCTTGATTGGGAACTCACTTCCCAGGGCTTGAGAGATGTGTTTGCTGAGCAGCCTGGACTACAGAGTGCCAAGGTCATCTATGACCGAGGAACCGGAAAATCAAAGGGTTTTGGATTTGTCTCCTTTGCATCTGATGAGGAGGCAATGTCTGCCCTGGATGCCATGAATGGAGTGGTAAGCTTCACTTCACTTAGAAATTGCAATTTAAGCATCTCATTTTTTTAATTATTTTTTTTACTGTGGATGTACCTGATGTGAACATGCAATTAGGAGGTTGAAGGGCGACCCATGCGACTCAGTCTAGCTGTAGGAAGAAATACTCCTGCTTCTCCACCTGCAGAAAGTACAGAAACAGATCTCAGTGGCAGTGAAATGCAATCCAGTGTCAGTGCCTATTGAATGGAAGATGGCAGCAAGAGAGTGAGAGGCGACAATGTGGTACCAAAATATTAACTATCTTAGCTCATTGTCTTCCTTCTGCTCCTCCAGCTGCATTTGTCTTGAAACCTTGTGAAACCAGTGTTTGCAGACACAAAGCAACAAGTAAAGTAGACATCGTTGTTCGTAGTTCTCTATAGTGAGATGAGTTGTTTGATGGGTATCGGCTTTATAACACTATGAATCAATGACTGTTGCCCATTTAATTCATAATTCTCTGATATGCTGAATGGAGGTCTTTGCCTTCCCCTTTCAAATGGAGATTGTTAAAATGGGTGCAATCATATATGAGCAGATAGTATCAAAAGTTCCTTGTTCTGTGGCAGTACATTGGCTCTTTAATGTGATATTGGTAGTAACATCATAGGTATGCTTGCAGTTTCATCCAGGTCCTCATTGATCCTAGACATCTAAAAAATGGCCTACTTAAGCATTTAGCTTAATGGAAAACTGATGATGGTTTGTTCCAGATATAAGTTGTCAGAGCTTATTCAACATTCTCCACCAATATCCAGCAACTTCAATCCCCTGATGAATCCAGAGAACAATCACCACAGCACCTTCATTGATGCATCCCATTAGATACATTAAACATCTCATCTGATTGTTCATGGAATAAACTTTAACATGCCATTTTATGGGGTTAGGAGTTTTAGGGTTCAACTAGTGAGCAAGCACTGAACCCAGGTTTGTAACACCAAGAGTAAAAGAAATATGCCAACTTAGCAAGTTAGTTTGTTGGATCAGCTCTTGATATCCCTATTAGTGCATTTTTCCAAAGGACTTTCTTACTATAGCTGATGTGCAGATGAACAAAGTGAAACCATCTTTACCATCCTACAGATCTCCACCCCCCCCCTCCCAAAAAAAAAAAAAAAAAGAGAGAGAGAAGGAATCTCTCAAAATGTGTTCTTGAAATTCTTTTGTTGACCTGTGGTGGATTTCACACAATTGCTGGAAAAATATGTAAAAGAGAGTTGTGTTAAAATTTAGAAACATAAGCATGAGCCTGTGACTCAATTTTTCAGTGCATATAGCTGCAACCAACGCAGATGGACAACAAATGAAGAGGAGCATATCTCAAATATTTTGCATCTTGGAAACATAATGAAGCTCCTCTGAATACCATGACTGTCAGTGAGAAGAGAATCTGCCATAGAATCCAAGTCATAAGGGAAAAAGACCCTGAAAACAGAACACTTTTATTTAGAAGAATGACCAGGGTACACAGCCATTCACTGTCAAAAGAAGGGCATTGATGAGATAGAAAAAGTGCCTGGGAGATGGGAACACATCATCTGAGAGAGATGGAATGCAGTCCAAGGTAAAGCAGTTCCACACCCTGTGAGCACCTCTTAAGTTTAGATGACTGAATCATCCATAGATTAAAAAGAACCCAGAAACCCACAAATGTGATTACCTGCAGTATTGTGGTATAAAGTCTTTCTCAATTAGGTACTATGATAATGGGAAATTAGAGAAAAATGGGTTTGTTATTGCAACAGCATCTTTCAATTTTCTTTCCCGAGCCGGGGGAAAAAAATGCCCATCAATATTGAGTCCCCAAACTGATAACTTCAATAGATTTTCTCTTTCATAAACTACAAGGATCTCCAACCAATTCTTATAGTGAACCCAAAAGCATCTCCTTTATAAACCAAAAGATTTCCAACCATTTCCTGTAGTGAACCAAAAGCAATAATGAGGAGCATTATGACTTTCAGGAGGTGTTACCCATTCTTGCTAGAATCTCTAGTTATCCAATTACACTATTACAGAGAATAGAAATTGATGTATGAAAATTTTAGCCACATTACCCATCCAAAGCAAGCTGCCTACATATGAACTCCTTGAACAGGATGCATGATTAGCTATAACCAACTTTCCATGGAAGGCATATTTCCAGTCTCTAGTGGAGTTCCATTCATTGGGGTAAACTACAACTGTTCTGAAAATGTACTCAACTGGCAAAAGAATATATTGGCATGTTCACAAAGTAAAGCTCAGAGCCTCAGACTAGAAATTTGCAATTCTTTGGCTAAAGCTTTAGCCTCTATATAGACACAATTGATTACAATAAAGATCCAAACATGGAGTAAATTTTTTAAGGGGAAAAGAAAGCTACCAATTGCGCCCTCTTTTTGACTGACTATAGAAGCAACAATTGGCCGTGAGGCAAAATTCTTCTTTTTTGAAAGATCATACTTTTTTTTAATCTTAGTCTTTGTCTTAAACCAACTAATGATGTGGTGATACTTTTGAGACACGTAGCCTTTTGGGTTCTCACTAAGAGAACATCTCTTTATAACTTTCATCTTATAATGATGTATATCCACTCCTTTCAAATCAATAAATTTTCTTTTTCTTGTGTTAAAAAAAAAAATATGCGCCCTCTATTTCCAGACACAGAATGTTGTGAAAAGACACCTTACCCCTCTATTTAGATGCTCGTGTACACACTCCCACTGACCCAAGCACTAGAGCAGTGGCATTTCAGGTAGTGTACTTTCTCCCATTTTTAAATATCCAATGTAGCCCCTTCTACTTCTAAGCCCAATAATCTTACCAAAAGACCTCCACTCTCATAATTTGCATAGATACATAGAGATATGCATTTGGCCTTCATCCACAAACATTTAGCTATCTTCTTCTTTTTCTCAGTCTTTACATAGACAATTACAAGTAGCTTGAAATAAAAACGAGGGGCATTTGAAATTTTGAAGGAACTAACGAAATTAGGAGTAGAATTAAATAGGGCAAGAGATCGCTGCTTGGTCGTGTGGTTGCAGGGATCAATCAAAGCGCAAACAACGGGTATCAACATGGATGAAATTTTTATTTCACAAGGATCAGAGTGGTAATTTCACGCACTCTTGTGTCTAGGCATAGGAGCCATGCGACCAGGCAACAGTCTTTTTCTCTACAAAATAATATAATAAATAGTAAAAACATGCAATCTTTGAGAGCCAACTAGAAGGCCTCACTTTCTAGCAGGATGGACTCTCACTGGCGGGAGTGGATTTCTTGCCAGCAAGAGCCTCAATTTCACTGGCGAGTTGTACTATAAAAACCTTTTTTCTGTTGGATTCATCTCACAACAAACTCAGCAGTCCAAGTAAACTAGAGATTCTCTATTTGTCTAAGAATCAATAAGTAAATTAGAGGTATATTTTACAATGTCCCATGCTTGGGTGTAGAGAGAGAGAGACGTATAGCGTTCTTTCTCCCAAATAAAATTTAAGGAGAGGGTTCCCTGAAAGGTAGCCTGGGAGCAAATGGGAGCATGCACAGAGGCATCAGCAAGGGTGGAAATACCTTTCCTCCCCCCCCATCCCCATCCCCATCCCCTTTCCCTTTGTGTCCTGGCATAGGGTCACACTACCTTTCAAAGAAATTCCACGGTTACCAAACTAGACTGCGTGTGTGAGACCATACAGTGAATTCAAAATGAGACACGATACATCTCAATTGTGGCCTGACTGAAACCATGTCCGAAACTGAGATCTTGATCCTTGCTCATTATAGGGCATGGGGCAATGGAGAAGTCGCCATTCCCATGGAATATCTATTAATTGAAAATGTAAATAGCGAACAAATTAAATGGTACAACCATGCCAGTTACACTTACAAATATGCATTGTATTCTTAGGTAATATTCATATTAGCATCGTCCAGTTAGTTAGGCTTTCAAACTCTTTCTTGTATTCTTACAAATGCATTAACAAATTGGATAATGCTTAATTCAATTCCTCAACACATTTCATGAGAACAAGTAATTTTCACTAAGCCTTTTGATCCCTATTTGGTTAGATGTGAAGGTTGAGGGGGAAGAAATTATAAATCAAGTGTTGTGATAATATCACAAAATGAACTTTTGGTGAGAATTCTTGGAGCAAGCAGCATAGAGAAGCATACCAATGAAGTGCGACAAAACAGATTCATGAACTAGAGAGTGGTAAGGTTATTTCATGTGTGGAGGAAGAGAGAAACACAAAGGCGCTAATGTACCCTACTCCTGTGGCTTAGAAAACCTTTTCCAAAAAAATGTGTACTTATTTTTACTCCACA
The DNA here is from genome assembly GCA_022985045.1 of Macadamia tetraphylla. Taxonomy (NCBI): domain Eukaryota; kingdom Viridiplantae; phylum Streptophyta; class Magnoliopsida; order Proteales; family Proteaceae; genus Macadamia; species Macadamia tetraphylla. The sequence continues at coordinate 4,756,999 of CM040963.1, read as the reverse complement.
ACTCTACAATGCACATGAGAATAATAGAGGAAAAACTAAATAAAAGTTCATGAATTAGGTGTGTTATTAAGTCAAGACCATTTTTCCTCGTTGAATATGCCGTGAAAACAATAGATGCCTCGTTGGGTCTATATTTGCATGATCAGCTAGTTTTCAATTTACATTTTCAATAAGTACAAGTTTTAATACCGGCAAATTGATGAATTTTAGATTCACAATTCGTTAATGTCTAAATGGTGTTTAAATTTTGATCTTAATTTTGTAGGTTTGGTGGTTATGCTACTATAGTAATCTTATTAGAATCTTGTATGGAAAGAGAAGGCAATGATGGATAAACTCCATCAGTTCTCTTTTGATATTGTCTTTATTCATTGTTCTACCTTTTAAATCTAGAGTGCATCTTGTTGTCACTAAAATGGTGAAGTGAGAAGTTGTAATCTTCGTTTGATTACATGTTGTCTTATTCAAAATAATTATTTAATATAATAGTAAAAAACTATTTTCAAAATAATTTAAAAGTGATTTGTCATTTTGTCATTATTAAAAATTGCACATTTTTGCATAAGCATGATTCACCCTTGTTGGAAAAATTGTTATACTACAATGGCAAAAAAGTAAGCATATGATATTTTTTTTCACCAACCTTGATTACAATAAGATTTTCCTTTAATTTATTAGGTGGTAAGTCCTTGACATATATCCATATATTTTATTTGTTTTCTACAAATAAGTAAATAATAAAATGTTCATAAAAATAAATAGTTACTATTAATAATTGTCTCAATAATACAAAATGAACATTGCTTATCTTGATAAGATACCATGTCATATATTGTTGAAGAGTCATTAACAAGGCATGCATTCATCACAACTGAAAGTAAATAATAGCACCACACATTGTTGGCGTGATATTTGTTTATAAGTTATAACAACTCATTGTTCCAATTATTTACCATACATCATACATTTGCTTGCATTTCTCAAACTATGTGCATTTTAGAATATAAGAAAAAGCTATGATAACGAAAATTCGAATAGCAAGTCTAAGATGTTGGAGAAAATCAATATATTATGAAAATCTATTTGGTATGTGAATTTCTATCATAGACCTTTAAGATTACTGTTTTATAATAATCAAGATCATGTTTTTCATCAAATCTTATTAAATTTGGTATAATGCATGTAGATCATTGAAATAACCTCTCTACAAAGCGAGGATCAAGCTGCTTACATTTGCCTCTCCCCAAACCTTGCAGCAGCGGAAGCTTTTTGCATATGGTATGCTCTTATTATATAATGCATGTAAATTATATTTTAAATGTTCGAAGTACAAATTGTTTAGTTCATAATATATCATTTAATTTTCTTTAACCTGAAGTTGCATGATAATCTAACAATTATAAATGGACATTACAAACATGCACACAAAGCCAAATCTTGACCATGGTTCAAATAGTTTATGCTATTAAGTGCATGTTTGGGAGAATTTATCGGGATTTAAAATTAGAAGTTAAGTTCATGGGAATGAAAAGATATCCCATTGAAAAGACATCCCATTGAATTTTTTAGTTTTGAATAGATGCAGGGATCACTAGATGCGCAGGTATCCATTGGAGTCTTTTGAGCTTGAAGTCGAAATCACCACCGACATCGAAGATTTTTTTGTCAATGCAAGGCGCTTCGGTATCTTCTGCAGAGATTGGGAGACAGACTTGACGGACTAGGTTTAAATTCACGTATTGTATTCTGCCAACATCAGATGTCCTGCTGATGTGGTTGACGCATCACATATTGTAACATGTTTTAGTTCATACCATCTACCAGGCTTTTACACAATTATAGTTTGAGATTTTTTGAACTAATTGACTTTAAAATGTTAAGATTCATGGTTTGTACGAGTAAAAATATGAGTGATGAAAAACAGACGGAAGGAATGGATGACACGATTGTGGAGTTTCGTAAATATTTTTATTTCGATCTCATATTCCCTTTGAAGTCACCTTAAGGTGTAAGATCTTCACCTCTAATTTCAGGTAGAACAGTACTCAAAGGATGGATAGAGAGGATTCAGATCTGTGTGGTTGCCAGTACCGCTGGAAAACAAAATACAAGAGTCTTGCGGGCCGTTTGGTATCGTTTCTGTTCCAGAAACGCCGTTTCGTGTCAAAAACGAAAATTTCAGTTTCTATGTCAAAATGCAGTTTTTAAACGAAAAAATAGTATTTCAAAATTTCAGATTTTTATCGGGAACGATATTTTTTTTTTTTGTAAAATGGAACGAAACTGGGAAGACGGAACTCCATTTTGGAGTTCTGTCCAATCTCGTTTTTTCAGTTTTTTTTTTTTCACTTTTTGTTCAAAAAACACAGAAACATACCATAAGTGCACCAAACAGAAGATTCCGTTTTTTCATTCCAATGGAACGAAAAAACTCCAAAAATATTTTTTTAGAATGATACCAAACGGAGCCTTGGAGAATGAAATTTACCAATTTGAGAGTCTTGTATGCATTCAATCATTGAAGATGATGTTCTCTTATAGGAAAGTGTCATCAAGCTGTGCAGCAACAAAATTAATAACATTCCATCCAATTTTTATTTATTATTATTATTTTTTTAAAATTTAATTGCGATAAACGATTCTAAAATGATAAAAAAAAAAAAAACAACTCAATGCGCAGCCTTTCCATATACTCCATTTATCAATCTTCTTTTACAATAGCTACATGTGACATCCATCTATACAACATAAGCATCTCCTAGAGATCAAGAGATAAGGCATCAATGTGTAGAAACGTAATTTTAAAATGATGCAGAAGATAATAAAAAAATAAGAACAAGTAATGCACACAGATTTATGAGATTCGGCAAGATTATCAAAATAAGAACAAGTAATGCACACAGATTTATGAGATTCGGCAAGATTATCTACATCCCCAGTGAGATGAAATCCTGCTTCACTATCAATGGAGAATAGGATTACAACGCTCGTCCCTCACACCTCTCAGTATTGCTTGCATTACAGAGAAAGAAACTCTCGTACAAATATATAGCGAAAAAATCCTAATCCAAAAAGTACACAATTGCCCTCAAATAAAAAATTCGAGCGGGGCTACGCCTCCCTACACCCTCTGCTATGCAGGGGGCCTTCTGCCCCCTTGCAACCCCCACTGCTCGTTAACCGGTTAGTGAGACTGTCGTCCTTCCTGTCGAGGTGCTTTGCACTAATACTCCATGGATTAAACTCTGACGGAATACAAGACTTCGTACACCAACACAATGTTGCGACTTGGTGCTCAAGCTATTGAAACAACCTCTCGACATTCTCAAGATAAAACTGTGTAATTCTCGCCTCTAGAGTCCAGATCCCTTGCATATGCGAGAGCCTAGTTCACCTGATACACCCATTTAGTAGCTCCTGCAGGCCACAACTTAAGCAATGAAACTAGTACTCAATGATTAAGATATCTTATAATTGTTTTGTGAGATTTGTTTGTTGTTATTATGCATGTTTATTCTAATCATAAATGATATAATTTTTGACGTATATATCATTGAGCACTAGCCTGCAAGGTCCAGACCCTTGAGAGATTATTTTTCCTTTTTCTTAAATAATTTTCATATTCTTCCTGAATGATATTTCATCATATGATCTTCTAAATGTTATCCGCTAATATACTTGATATTAGAGGTATTCCTCTCTCTCTCTCTCTCTCTCTCTCTCTCTCATCATCGACGTAAAGGGTTAGTTTAATTTTTTTTAAACGAAAATTTACGCTAAAAACAGGGCAGTTAACCAGAGCCCAAATGCTAGCGAGAAAATCTTCCATTGCCATGAGGGAGTTAACAGCTTCAACTTCTCTCAAATGGCGGAATCAAATCAAAGGACAACAATTCGCCTCCCAAATCTCATCTGTTCTCTTGCAAAGGCAAAATTGGACTTCAATTCTCAGTAAATTCAATCTCTCCCTTGCCTTAACTCCCGATCTCTTCCTCCAAGTTCTCCGTAGGATCGAAAACAACGCAGAAATTTCTCTTGCATTCTTCAATTGGGCCAAAACTAGTATTGGGTTTGAACCAGATCTCAAGTCTCACTGTAAAATTATTCGGATTTTAGTCGAATCCCAGACCTTACAACCTGCTCGAACTCTGTTCGATTCTTTAATTCCATGCCAGCCGGCGCCGGTGATCCTCGATTTAATGGTGGAAGCATGTAAAGGTAGAGACTCTCAATCTCTTGTTTCTAGTTTTGTTCTAGAACGTTATTCCACTAAGGGTCTTATTTCCGAAGCTTTAATTATATTTAGCAAAATTAGGGCTTCCGGGTATCTGCCTTGTACCCGTAGCTGCAATTCATTGCTGGATGCTTTGCAGCTGAAGGGAGATATAAGATTGGCGTGGAAATTTTATGCTGCCATTATTCGTTACAGAATTTTACAGGATTCTTATACTTGGTCATTGGTTAGTCGTCTTCTCTGCAATGAAGGGAAGCTCGAGAACGCAGTGAGATTGTTGAATTTGGGTGTCTGTAATGCTGCTATGTATAATCTAGTTATTGACTGTTACAGTAAAAATGGGAACTTTAGAGCTGCGACTGATCTCTTGAATGAGATGCATAGTAAGAAGTTGATTCCTGGTTTTGGTACTTACAGTTCAATCCTTGATGGGGCTTGTAAGTTTGGTGATCATGGAGTTATTGAGACAGTAACTAGAGAAATGGTTGCAAAGGATTTGCTTCCAGCGATTCCTTTCTCGGAATATGATCAAACCATTCAGAAACTTTGCTCTTTGGGGAAGACTTACGCAGCTGAAATGTTCTTTGGGAAAGCTAGGGCTAACAATATCACACTACAAGATGTTTCACATGGATGCATGTTAAGGGCTTTTTCTAAGGAAGAAAGATTACAAGAAGCAATAGGGGTTTATGGTATTATCAGGGAAAGGGGCATTACAGTTAGTCGTAGTAGTATCTATGCACTAGTGGATGCTGTCTGTAAGGAGGAGGAACCATCAGAAGAATTATATGAATTATTAAAGGAAGTAATTGGGAAGGGATTTACTCCTTGTGCTTCAAATCTTTCCAGGATCATAGCTGCCCAATGTAACAAAGGTAGATGGAGGGAAGCAGAGGAATTGCTTATGGCAACTTTGGAGAAGGGGTTCTTTCCAGATTCCTGTTGCTGTTGTGCACTGGTAGAGCATTACTGCTCTAATAGACAGATTGATTCAGCCCTTGCTTTGCATGATAAGGTTGAGAAATTAGGAAGAAGTTTGGATGTAATTACTTACAATGTGCTTCTCGGTGAACTTTTTATAGAAAGGAGGATTGGAGATGCACTCAGGGTGTTTGATCATATGAGAACACAAAATGTGGTGAACAGTGCAAGTTTTTCAATTATGATAAGGGGACTTTGTCGGGTGAAGGAAATGAGGAAAGCCATGAAGATTCATGACGAGATGTTGAAGATGAAGCTTAAACCTGATGAAAAGACATACAGACGTTTGATATCTCAATTTGTCTAACTACATTGTTGCTGGTTTACTGAAAATTTTAGTCTTCTAGAAAGCGTGTAATGTAGATAATCTTATGTTTTCGCTTATATCCCACTCAAGCATCATATTAAACGAGTTATAAGAGGAAATATCTTTTCTTGAATTTGGACCATTGACTTCTTTCAGTTCTATCTTAATTCTTGACTTGGTAAATATATAAATGAAATGGAATTTAAGTAAATATAGATGATTGTTGGAAGTGATTACGTTAAAGTGCTTGCCAAATGCCATTTTTTTTTCAGAAGCACTTTTTCGCCAAGTTACTAAACGCCAATCTACTCCCTGTAATTACTCTCTGTTAGCAGAATCAGGAAAAAGTACTTCTTGAGAGCAGAATTGTTACCAAACCCAGCCTTAGTGGGATGATGCAAGTCACACGTTTTCTACTTTCTACTCATTATTTTTATAGTTACCGGCCTTGTGGTGGCTAACAAGTAACAAAAGAAGCTGCAAAGTTTGCCATAATTTAGTCACCACTTCTTATATCCAAATTCACAGTCTAATGCACAAAAGTGGAGCCTCTGTCGTCTACTAATAATGGCTGAAACAGCTCTAATGGATTCAATAGATTCACTATTCCAAAATTAGAAGACTTTTTTCCCAATGTAGAAGGCTTTTGAAACGCTTCTAAGTGAAGTTGATGTGCCATCATCCATTTTGCTGAAGCTGCTCTTCTACCTCTCAGGTTATCTCTGTCTGTCCTTCTCTTCCAGCTGTTTTGATTACTATGTATTTGGTCATGTTTGTTTTGTCTAGACAGTTGATATACTATGCGAATCGAATATTTGTCGATAATTGAAGTTGCTGATTTTTCTACGCTTGTTATGTGGCTGGTCGCCCTGCAAATTGTATGTTCGTTGTTTTGATTGTTTCTTGTAACATTCACATGATTTTCATGGAGCCAGAGGAGTGATTAGTTAAATGGATGTCCTTCCTTCGCCCTCTTCACTTGTTTTAGTGTGGAGAAGGTGGGTGAATAATGCTAATGAGGGGACATGAGCTGAAGACCATTAAAAACTTTTCTGGAATTTCCTGGACTCTCTTTTGGTGGTGAAATGGGCTATCTGATGCGGTAAAGTTTACCAGGCCTGTAATTTGGTTTATTTTCTTCATTGGGGGGTTAGAAAGAAAGAGTGTTCAGTTTTTTTTGCTTTACGACGTGTGTTTTTCTGCCTCATATCCTTGTAGATGGACTAATGTAGTTTTTTGAATGTTCTGTTTACTCCTCCTGTTCCTCATTCTTTCTCTTCCCTCTCCTTCCCCACCACCTATTTAGATTTATTAATGGTGGTCTTGGGATTGGATTTTTGTTTCTTATATGAAAAGGTGTTTTGGGTTCAAATTATTCTAAATGTCCTTTGTAAATTAGAGTGGTGACATTTTGGGGGGGGGGGGGGGAATTGAAAAAGCAAGAAACCATAAAGGCTCCCAGAACTCTACGAGTCACTCAGAAGCAGTGGAGGTTCCAACTGATGCTTCATTTAAAGAGAGCACTTTAGACTCCTCCAAGACTGATGCTAATGGAATTCCTTCCAAGGAAGAGTCAATGGATGCCAAGTTAAAAGCAACAGATGCCACATTACTACCAGTTCAAAACATGGAGGAGATAACCACTCAGTTATTCCATTAGATCATGTATTTTGCTTCCATCTTATACATGTATGGCTTCAATTCATGTCTTTACATTTACTTCCCTTTAGATAGACAAACTAATCCCACCAAACAATTATGCTCTGAAATCCAACAGAGAACATGTATAGCCTGTACCATATGCTCTCCCCCTTCCTTTTTCTGATAGTGACATTACCATATACTTGATAGTAAAAAAAATCTATTGGAGTTACTAGAAAAGAAAGGGAGATCTTAAGTGTCCTACAAAGGAAAGCTTGAAACGTTAACCAGACTCCTGAAGTTATTTAATGCAAGCTGCGATAACCTTCATTATTGCATGCACTTTGTTTCCATTGTTTGATTTATGTAGTTTGCGAAGCTTTGTTTTTTCTCCATCATAAGTTATGTTTCATCTTTGACATTCTTAGAGGTTGATGCTTGTGGGTTCGTGTTTGTTTCCTTTCCATTATGTAACATATTCTGCTCAGATGAGGGGGAAATGCTGTCATGTGGATTGGCTGCCCTGCACTTCCACTTAGTCATTAACCAGTGTTTTATTGACACGTGGTGACGTGTGATTGATGGCTAAAGCCATTAGTAGGTTGCTGATCGCCTATAAATAGGATCTGTTACTTTATTTTCACACAGAATTGCGAAGTAGGAGTGCAATAGAGTTTGAAAGAGATGATTTTGATATTATAGCAGTAAAGGAAATCCTCACAACTATATTCTCAAAGGATGGTAAGCTCGTACTCCTTTATTCAAGCGCTTCTTTGGAAGCAGTGTAAACCTTTATTTGGGAAGAGCTCCTACACTCCTACTTTTATCACACTGCTCTGTTTCTAAGAGTTGTAATGTTGTGTTATCTTAAAAAGATAGTTGAGGGCTTGAGGGAGTAAACATGAATATTTTCACTTGATATTTTTGGGGTAACAAATTCTGATGAATATGCGGTTCAGAATTTATGTTTAATATTTAGTAGTGCCATGAATTCATAACTAAGAAACCAAATGAGTCCCGGTTAAATTTGTATGGGTGATGTGGGTGGTTTGAAGTACTTTTTTTAGTGGGAAGTGTTTGCCTTTTCTAATAGGAATTCTTTATGGACATTATTACCTACGTTTTTTTATGGGACATGTCCATGTTTATGGAAGTTGTGCTGTTAGTATAAAGTGCCTTCCCTCATATTCTACAAAATATAAGTTACAATGGTTCAGCAATATGTTCTGTATTGTGCTACTTGATCTTCCTAAACAGGTAGGCATAACAATTGCAGCTCACAACTATGATCTTGATGCAGCAACACCCCTTCAAGCATCAGATATCTTGAATCTTCAACCTGTAGTAAAGCATTCAGTTTGTGTATGTTTAGAAGCTAGGGCTCTTGTGGAAACAGGAAAGATACGATTGGCTGAGCTATGCTATTACTTCATATTATTCAACCTCAATCTATCTGATATTTTAATTGCATATATTGTATGTTTCTTAAAAAGTTTGAAAAAGAAAACAGATTTGTCCTAAGCAGTCTCACCTTTATTGTTTTTCAAGGATTACTTAGTGAAGCTTTCACATTATTTTCTGAAGTATTTTCAGTACTTCAGCAAGTATGTTCTTTTTCCATTCTATATGCACTATTGTATTTTCTGCTTCCCCTTGATTTTGAATTTCATGTTTGTTTAACTATTGGTTGCAGGTTACTGTTCCTATGCATCGAGAGGTTGCTAATGGCTGTCGGTAATGGCCATTTCCTCAAGCCTTTAGCAGCTCTTTCCTTCTTAATCTCGTTTTGTGATCTTTGTGAATGACTTCTAAGGGTTATAAGTATTCTTTTTAGATAGAAATTCCACAAAAAAATGCAAGATAATTGCTGCAGTTTGAGGTGGGAGGGTTTTTTTTTTGCACATGATTAACTATGGAGAAGAAAAAATTTCATATAATTGCAATATCTTAATCCCAAAATGCATCTAAGGATGTTAGCTGCTGTTGAAAATAATCATGTCCTCAAGCATTTAGCTGCGTTTTCCTTTCTAATCTTGTTTTGTGATCTTCGATGATGCCATATCAGGCTCACAAGTATTCTGTTCAATTAGAAATTATATACATAAGCTTAAGATAATTGCTGCAGCTTATGCTTGTTATTTACACATTATTCACTATGGAAATGTGATGAATTTTTTATGGTTCCAGTATTTTGATTTTTCAAGAGTCTGTATTCTGCCATAGAAAAACTAGGGAAACCTAAATTTAAATTCTTCAATCATTGTTAAATATTCACGCATAATTAACTGTTGAAAAGAAATTGAATTTCATAGTATTACAGTATCTTCATATTTCAAATACAAGCTTGTATCACTGCTATGCAGAAGATTAAAATTATTAAGAGATAGTGAAGGACCTGGGATTCCCAGTTATGAAGTTTTTCACACAGATGTTCCTCCTGGGGTAGTGCAGTCTCATTTAATAAAGAAATTTATGTTGTGGCATTAAGAATTGGTTAGGCTGTAACTTAACGATTGAATTGTGGAATGAAATGGGAGCGTGGAACAGATTTGAACCCACTATGTGCTAAATTCTTAAGCGCCAAATGTTTAGAGCATTATTGGAGTGCAAAAGAATGTGGGGGCAGGGGGTTGAATGTGTGGACAGAGTTGTAAGGGGAGGGGAGTTGAGTTCTGTGTACATACCCCTAGGAGTTCAGTTTGTTTTTTCTAATTGGTAATTGGAGTTTGTGTATGTGTGTGAAGAGCATCTGAAGGGGAGAGTGGTTCTGGTACCTTATCCTTTAGAGTTTAATCAAACATGTTGAAAGATTTGGCATACAAAAGTTGTTCATGATGTTTTATATTTAAATTTTCAGGTACCTTGCGATGGTTCTTTATCGTGCTGGAGATATGGCTGGAGTCATCATGCAGCAGCATAAAGAGCTTATCATTAATGAGTGCCGCCTTGACTTGGATCACCCTGATACAGCTTACAGGCATCAACTCATTTCTATTTCTTCCTGTTACCTTTTTACTAGTTGCTTAGTGGCTTACTGATCCTTGATTGTGTGACTGCAGCTATGGCAACATGGCTTTTTTCTACCATGGCCTCAACCAAATGGAGCTTGCTCTAAGGCACATTTCCCGAACATTGCTTTTCTTAAGTGTATCCTGTGGCCCAGTCCATCCTGATGTTGCTACTACTTTCATAAATTTTGCAATGATGTACCAGGATATTCGAAAGATGAATATAGCTCTTTGCTATTTGCAAGAAACTGTAAAATAGAATGAGCGGTTTCTAGGTGAGGAACATCTTCAAACTGCTGTATGCTACCATGCTCTTGCCATTGCATTCAACTGTATGGGTGCCTACAAACTCTCACTCCGGGTATGTATATAGTCCTTGTTACTGTATTTCGTTTATCAAGTGGGCTTTATTTATGAAACCTGAAAAAAAAGAGCTTATTATCAAATAACCGTTTGGTCTGACGGCATAAAAAGAAGACTTATGATATACTTGTTAAGAAATTAGGGAGGAAGATTCAAGGACGCGTGACTCACAGAACTGGATAAAGACCTTTGTAGTGCGTGAACTTCAGGTAATTTCTAATCATGGTAACAAGTGCTGGAACTGAAGTGTTCTGGCATGATTGTTTCGCTAAAATTTTTTTGGCTTCTGACCTGGTGGAGCTTTCGCCTGGAAGGTTAATGCTCAAAAACAGAGAGGGCTTGCAGTAAATTCAGCTCCTGCTTGAAGGCTCTTGATATCTTGAAGGTATATCTGGAACTTTTTAATGGAAATATTCGGTTAAATCATTTTCCTGTTAAACCCTCGTTGAGGGGAAACCCCAAAAATGTCTCACAAGCACAAGACTTTCCATTTTACTCTCATCTCAAATCAGAATTTTTGGTGCTTTTACCTTTTCTTAAGTAGATATTTTATGACAAAAGCTTTTATCTTAACCCATTGATATTTTGTGAAGCTTTCTATTTCTATCTGGTGTTTATCCAGTTGTTTCCCTCTGTAATATTATCCATGATAGGCCAATCCTGACCTCATGCAGGCAGGGTCGGGAAATGGTGCAAGTCAATAAATCTCTCAGTGCAATTATGGGTGAGACCCTTCCTCAAGGAAGGGGAATTGACAAGCGGGCTGCCTGAGCAGCTGCAGCTAGGGGCCTCCTTGTACGTCCACACGGTGTCTCTGACCAAGCTTTACCACCGCTCATGCAACTCCTCCACATCATCAACTCAGGGATGACCCCAGAAGTCCTGAACAGTGGACAATTGGAAGAGCCGAAACCAGAGGTTAATGGCCCAAAGGAAAATGGCTCCAGTGCTGTCAAACAAGATCAGGCTCCAGCTGGATTAGGCACAGGGTTAGCTGCATTGGGTTCCATGAAGCAGAAAAACCAAAAGTTACAACTTGAAATTTTGATGATTCTGATTGCACGAGGAGCATCCTGGTTCAAGTTTTGGTTCATGAGGTTAGGTTATTTATCTTGCCTTTTTTGGATACGGTGAAAAGACTACTTATCTCAGGGAGGTCTATGGAAATTTTTGGAAAAACGTCAACGACTGCTGGCTTATTTGTCAAAGAAAAATCAAGTCCATTATAAACAATTAATTAGTCAGTTGGATATTCGAGAGGCCAAAACTCGTTAATTTGAAGATTCATTTTGAATTATTTGATTTACCATTCTTTGTCGAAACAAGTAGTAATTTATTGATGTTTTTTCGAATCTCAGTGGTACTTAATTGTTTCACTTTGTACCAAAGGTGTCCACGATCATCTTGTATTTCATTCTCTTCAGGATCTTTACCCATCAGTTAAAATGCTTGGATCCAAAAGTTTTTCAGTACACAGTTTGATTTGATCTTTGCTCAACTCGTGGTTTGTTATCCATGGTTTGACTGTTGAATCAAATTATATATTAACCCAATTAGCTTGAGAGCTCCTATTGATAGTATGGTCAGTTTAATCGGTTGATGGACTTGGCATTGGAGCTTGTGAATCACTTTGATCAATTTCGTAAGCCTTCATCATTCGGTTGCAAAGGAAATTAAGGGAAGAAAAGTGAAAAAATTTACCTAAAAAATAAACTTTTCTAATCATTATATTACATGATTGTACCACTAACTCTAAATCACTCCCAATTTGGTTATTAAATTTTACTCTACTCTGCATTAGGGATTTAAAATGTAAAATAAAATCACATCTAAAAGATATGATTATTAAATATGATAAGAAATTTAAGTAGATTATATAATCGTGGAGTTCTCTAATCTCTAAAATGTGGAATTGGCAAAGAACTTGCGGCAGTTGGACATCTAATATGTATAAATCGAAATTGAGTCAAAACCAATAATTTTATGAACTTATAATTGAAATCAAATCGAATTGATTCAATTTCATTTTGTTTGTACATGATCTTGGTAGTTCGATTCAAATTTAATGTAAGAAGAGATAACCTATTTTTTTTTAAAGGATAAGAAAAAATAACAACGAACAAATAAAAAGAGAAGAAGATACAATCCAGCAATATCAAATCCGAAAGCTTTCAACTTTTTTTACACTTCTCGACAAAAAAACCCATGGTAGATTTTACAAAATTCAAGGAAGACACATAGAGAGTTTGAGTTCAACTCCATTTTGCGTGGTTTACATTTTATTTGGTTCAGTTTGATTTGATTCAAATTATTAGTTTTAGACTAAAACTGAAACCAAATTGAACCAAATAAAATTTCACTTCTCAAAATAAAATTTTCAATTCAACTCGGTTTTGAGCGATGTATTTAGTTCTAGTTTTAATTGATACCCTTAATAATTGCTTGTGTGGGAAGACACCCAAGGCGGGGATGGAGAAAGAACTTCAATCCCTACTCTTTGCATAACAAGTGTCTCTCGTACTCTTTACTAGTAAGGGTGTTGAATAGTGAGATTAGGTTAAATGGTTTGATTTGATTCAAAATATCTATAATAACAACAATAACAACAACAACAATCATAACTTTATCTCAACTAAATGTGACTCCCTACATAGAATCAATATGAAAATCAAAAATTAAAAAAAATATAAAAAAAGAGATTAAAATGAAGAGAAATGGAGACACGAGAAGGAGGTAAAAGAGCTGACAAAGATACATCATGGAAGCAGCCCCATAAGGAGTCGACAATATGGATCCTTTATAGAAATCAAAATCGAACAGCCCCCATAAGGAGTCGACAATATGGATCCTTTATAGAAATCAAAATCTAACAGCCCCCATAAGGAGTCGACAATATGGATCCTTTATAGAAATCAAAATCGAACCGTTTAATGAACGGTTTTGCCTAATTTTAGAGTCGATTTTTTTAAGTTTTACAAGAATGGCTCAAGTCTATAAATACCATTGTTAAATTTACGTTACACTCCGACCTTTCTCCGATGCTCCGAAGGATTAAGCATGGCGCTTACTTCTTTGCAAATCTCCTTCGACATCCTTTCCTTCTCTTCTGTCCATTTTCTTCATTCTCTAAATCTGAAATCAGAAAACCAAATGCTCTCTACAGAAACCCAAAAATCAGGGAGAGAAGATGTATTGAATCTCGTGTTCATCGTCAGTTTCCTCTGGCTACTCGTGAACTCAGGTATGATTCCGATGACCCATCACGGAAAATCTCACTGGTTTCAGATAATTTATCTCCCGATGTCGTAGAAATCTGTTCATTACTCTCCAAGTCTAGTGGGCCAACCAGAAATCTCGATAACTTGCTGAAAGAGTTCAAGTTGAAGCTGAATTCTGACCTAGTTTTGGGAATTTTGATGAATTATAGACAGTTAGGGAGAACTAATACTTTGGGGTTCTTCTCTTGGGCTGGATTTCAAATGGGTTTTAGTTTTGACGATTCCGTGATCGAATACATGGCTGATTTTCTAGGCAGGAGGAAGCTTTTTGATGATTTGAAGTGTCTGTTGATGACAGTGTCGGCTACTAAGGGTAGGGTTTCCTCTCGGGCTGTTTCTATTTGTATTAGGTTTCTGGGTAGGCAAGGGAGGATCAAGGAAGCCCTTTGCTTGTTTGAAGAGATGGAAACAGAGTTAAAGTGTAAACCTGATAATCTTGTGTTTAATAACATCCTTTATGTGCTTTGTAAGAAGGAAAATTCAGAGGATCTGATTGATATTGCACTTGCCGTCTTTCGTCGGATTGAGTCCCCTGATACTTACTCCTATAGTAACATTCTTGTTGGTCTTTGTAAATTTGGTAGATTGGAGAGTGCTCTTGAAGTGTTTTATGAAATGGGTAGAGTGAATTTGGTCCCTACAAGAACTGCTGCGAACGTTCTCATTGGGGAATTGTGTAAATCAAGCACAAATGAAGATTGTATCAACAAAGTTAAAGTTACTAACTGTGGTAGACCCTTCACCATTCTTGTTCCGAATGTGGGCTCAAATAGTGGTGGCATTCTCTTTGCAACACAAGTTTTCTGGGCCATTAATGATTTAGGTTTGCTACCTAGTGCATTCATTATCAATCAGCTTATTTCAGTACTATGTCAATTTAAGAGAATAGAAGAAGCTGTTGAAATTTTGAAGGTTGTTGAGGAGCGGAAGTTGAGTTGTGTCGATGAGAGCTACACGATTCTAATTCGTGGTTTGTGTGATGCTCGTAGGGTGAATGAAGCTTGCCAGTTGTTTGGGAGGATGATTTCTCAAGGTTTGAAGCCAAAACTTGTAATTTACAATTCACTCATTTGTTTGTTATGCAAACTGGGGACTGTGGAAGAAGCAGAGCGGCTGTTTGAGATTATGAACAAGAAGAGATGTGTCCCAGATAATGTAACTTATACAGCATTAATCCATGCTCATGCTGTAGCGCGTAACTGGGAGGCAGCCTATGAATTGTTGATAGAGATGTTGGGGCTGGGGTGGTGTCCCCATTTCCACACGTATAATTATGTTGATAGCCTTTTGAAGGAGCATGGACGAGTTGATTTATCTTTGAAGTTGGAAGGAAAACTACAAACACAAGTCTTGTACAAGCATTGCAAAGCTGGTAGACTGGAGCTGGCATATGAGAAGCTAAGCTCGATGGTTGAGAAGGGCTTCTACCCACCTATCTACGTGAGGGATGCTTTTCTACATGCATTTCAGAAGTCTGGAAAAGGGAAGATGGCTCATGAGTTGCTAGATAGGATGGACAGAATATCCTAGAAGTGATCTCCCAAGCTTCAAGGAGGTAAGATATAGAGCTCCTATGATTTGCTCCAATTCGTGGAGTTCTCTACTGTGAATTCAGAATACTAATCCCGCCCTTCGTAAGCCAACTCTGCAACCTTGACTTCCTCAACCTCTCCTTCAACCAGTTCTCTGGTTCCATCCCAGCTTCCCTCGCGGACCTCCCCAAATCAACTGTCCCTCACCTCTACATCAACAGCCTCACAGGAGAAATCCTTGAATTCTGGGAAAGATTTCAACTGCCCTTAAACCTCTACCTCTTCTACCACCAGCTCTCAGATGAGACCCCAAGATCATTAGGTGACGTGGATTTTGTTACAATTGATCTCTCACAAGCTTGCAGGGGACACATAGATGTTGTCCAAAGGGAACATGTCAATGGAGGCGATCCATCTGTTGAGGAACATTTACAGTTAATTCTATTGAAGGTGGAGTTGGCAAAGAACTTGCAGCACGTGGACATTTCGCACGACAGGATTTTTGGGAATATAGCAGAGGCCATGACAGGGTTGGATTTGCAGTACTTGGACATGAGTTATAATCTTTTGTGTGGGGACACCTTAAGGCAGGATGGCACAGAACTTCAATCCCTACTCCTTCCATAAGTGCCTGTGTGGCTCGCGCCCGTGCCTGTAACTAGCAAGAGATCCTTAACTGCGCAAAGAAGTTTGAACTTTTTGAAGCCTTTGTGGTCATAATGTAGGTAACAAGGGAGGAAGCAACCAGAATAGAGAACTTCATATCATTCACTCTTTCTCCGGTGTTGCACTCGAATGTTCAACATTATCACATCATCCGTAGGTTGGATCAGGTGAATTATACTAGAAACACTTCTTATGTGAGCCCTGTTAAAGAAACTTTTTAGCAGTAACCATTTAACAGTCCTCTTTCAGAAGTAAAGTTGATGTAAAGGGAAAGATTCCACTTGAGGTGCATTACAAAGACAACAAATTGCCTAATTGGGTAGTATGTATCAAACAAAACAGAAAATTTTAGAAGGTACTGTTTGCTAATTGTGTTTCACTAGGTTTCCATTAGTTTCCATGCACAAGAGATGGAAAAAGAAAATTGTATCCGTCACTGCAACTTGAAAGATTTCATCTGACACTTTTACTTAAAACTGCATGATGAGATTCGAATATTAGTTATTGATTGAAAATATTTCTTTAATCTCAAAAGTAATAAAATTCTATCATGATCATTTAAAACACATTGAAAACGTGTCAGAAGGCCTACAAATAAACAAGTGATATGTCGTTTTGTCTCCATTATACCCTTTCTGGGAGGGGTTCTTGTAGCTGTAGACATTTGAATCTTCCAGGTTGAGATTGCTCATTCCATGTGTATCAACAAGTTTCCCTTATGCATGAATGTTGAATTTTCTCGATGTCACGTTTATCTGATAAAAATAACTGATGGGGACATCAGCCCAAGCTTTAGGGTTTACCAAAGGAGGAGGCACAGAGAACCATCCAACCTGGATTCTATTTGGTTGGATGGTTAAGGATCAGATTGGGGCCCACCTTTGGAGTGCCACGTAGGAACTCAAGTGGTTATATATGGGCCCCACTAGCAGTCAACGCAAGGAAGATGACTCTTTACCTATTTTATGTTTTTTTTTTTTGTTAGGAAATGAATCTGTTTTAATTAAGTAGTATTTTTATTTCCCTAAAGAGGTTAGGACTCCTTACGTATTTTGCAGATTCTGTTTTCTTTTTTTTTTTATTTCTCTTATTTGTTTCCTAAAGTATAAAACTCTTTATTTAGCAGATTCTATTTGGATCTTTTCCTTTTCTTAGAAGTTTATTTTATAAGTACATTGTAAGGCTGATGGCTAAAGGTTCTAATTAATGAATGAAGATTACTGAAGGCAAAACAGCCCCCAAACCCCCCTACGAATTCTCTCTCGCTGCCCTCTCCCTCTTCTCATCTCTCACTCTAGGTCTCTCTCTGTTTCTTGCCTCCTCTCTCTCTCTCTCTCTCTCTCTCTCTCTCTCTCTCTCACGGCTCTCTCTCCCATTCTCCTTCTCCCTTTCTTGACCTTCATCCCTGTCTTTTCTATTTTCTGTCTTCCTTGTTGTTGCTGCCCTATTGCAGAAATTGTTTACCATCATTAGAGATTATCTCCATTGAGAAAACCCCCAATTGGGTTGTTGCTAGAATTTCACCAACAATCGGGACTGCTGTTCTTTATCAAGTAAGCTGGACTGCAACTCTTTATTTTGGAGGACCTCGAGTTCTTCTCTTCTCCTCAGACTTCAAACAGCAAGAAAGTAAGTAAAGAACCCCCTGTTCTACATTCATTGGCCGCCCATTACCTCCATTAGTCCCCACTGAAATCTGGACATATTACTTTTCTTTTTAAGCCAATGCTTATTGTTTTCCTAAAGAAACTTCTGTTGTTTTACCTTTCATTAGTTGGTTGATTTTAGGAATTGTTTGGTTTACTTAGTTTGCTTAATGTCTTGATTGACTCGTGCTAAAATTAACACATTGTTGTTGCCATGTTCCCTACCCCATATTCCCACCTGAAGCTTGAGTGAGTTTATGTGCTTTTATGCTTAGACTATTATTATTCATTAATACATTATTCATGAATCTCACTTTACTTGCATGTCAATCTTGTTTGCTGAGTTTCCCTTACCTTGTCCAACCGAAGTCCTTTGAGTTTACCCTACCTGATTAGTTAATCTTGTAGAAAACCTAGTCACCTAGGAATCCCCTACATCATCTTGGTATCAGAGCATGGTTTTATCTTGGTTTAGGGTAATTAGGTACTGCTGTCCCTTGTTTACATGTCTTACCTTTTGAGGTCTAGTCTCTGTCACAATCTATCCATAGTCGAGTCTGAGTGAAGAGAGCGTTACCATAGATTAGAGGACACTCTTTTCTTCCTTAAGTTGGCGGGACCAAATAGCATTGGACGTTATTCCTTCTAAAAGCACATACTTGAGAGGGAGATTTCTGACCTCAAGATTGAGAGGCCTAACTACCTGTCTCAATTGGAGATTCTGAGTAGACCTTGAGTCTTTGGTGGTAACCGTACCTTGACTGCCCATTTCCTTATGTCCACTCGTAGTGGTAGAGCATACTAAGATATGTCTGACCCTCATAGCATCTCCACCCAACCTGAGCAATTGGTTGAATTCATGAAAGCCGTCCAAGCTATACAGGAGACACAAGCTGCCCATCTTCAAGCCTTTACCGATAAGTTGGCTGCCCTAGAGACAAGTGCCCAAAACCCTGATGGACGACAAGGTCATAACACAACTAGCACTGAACCTAGGGACAGAGGCCCTAACCCTGAGGAAGTAAACGAGAATAACCAGACTGATGGTTATGACCAGATAAGGGATAACTTCTAAGGCCTAGGGCGTGGTAAGGATCGGGGTAGGGGCCAAGGCCCACCGCCAATACGTCAAACCCAATATGGAAATGATGAGGGTTATGAGCATCATGATAGGGCTTTGATGTCAGATGGATGATTAAGGTAGATGCCCCTACCTACGATGGTCAGATTGATGCTAGGATCATTCTGGATTGGATCAAGCAGATGGATAGGTACTTCAATTTCTATGATATGCCAGAGGAAGGCTGCTATCGATTTGCTAAGTTCAAGCTTATTGGAGCTGCCCAGGACTTCTGGACTGACCTAGAGTACTAGGAGGACCATCTAGGACTTGAGCCATTCACCACCTGGGTAGAAATGCAAGAGCGACTCAAGAGGAAATTTTTTCCCATCACTTATAGGCTTCAGTTGATGAATGAAATGACTACCCTGAAGCAAGGAAAGTTGACTGTGACCAAATACATGAGCAAGTTCAATGAATTGAAAATTAGAAGCTGTATTTGAGAGGATGTTGAGCAGACACTATCCAGATTCCTTACTGGGCTAAACTCTAAAATTCAGTCTCATATGGCACCCCACCTGGTGTGAGACATTCCACCGGCCTTCAGGATAGCCCTTGAGGTGGAATCCTGTATGAGAACTTATTCTCAGAGGAAGAGCTTTCAAGCTGGGGAGTCCCAATTTAGAAAACCACCCCAAGGCTCAACTGGATTCCCAAAACCCCTGCTACACCACAGGGTCAATTTGACAACAAGGGTAAAGGAATTTTGGGAGAAGCAACCAAGAGTAGTGGACAATAACAATGCTTCAAGTGTCGCGGGTTTGGTCACTTCTTCAGAGAGTGTCTCAATAGGAATTTTTATGTGGGAGAGTAGACCCCTGAAGAAGGTGACCAAGAGGGTTTTTAGGACCATGAGTATGAGGACCATAGACTAGATGAGACCATATCTGATGATACCGAGGAGGCCGGTGACCTCAAACTCGGCATTGTGTGATACATGGTTTCACAACCTAGGAGTGGCGATAATTGGTGGTGAACTAATATTTTCATCACTTACACATGTCATCAGGGCAAGAACTGTTGCGTCGTCATAGACAGCGAGAGTTGCAGGAATGTGGTCGCCAAGAGCTTTGTTGCTCGAATGGGCCTCAAACTTGAACCCCACCCCAAACCTTACAAGGTTTCCTGGGTTGATCAGTCAACCATTCCCGTTAATTTGAGGTGTTTAGTTTCCTTACACTTTGCAGGATATGAGGATCGAGTGTGGTGTAATGTCTTAGATATGGATGTTGCCCACATCATCCTAGGTAGACCCTGGTTATATGATTGGGATGTGACCAATTACGGGAAGTCTAACACCTATGTCTTTGAGTTCAAAGGAAAAAATATTAGATTGACCCCCAGTGCCCCTAGGGAAGTTAGGGTTCCAAAACACATGGGAAGTACATCCAAACACATCCCCACCAAAACACTCAACATTTTAAATGAACAACAATTTGAAGGAAAGTGTCAAGAGTGAGGGGTGATTTATGCTCTAGTTGCCATATAGAGTAATATCAATAGGTCACGCTTATTCACTGAGGCTCCTAGAGAAGTGTGACCCTTATTGAGGAAATTCAAGAGGTTATTCTCTGAGGAACTACCTGATGAGTTATCGTCTGTGCATGACATTCAGCACGTTATTGACTTAGTTCCAGGATCCTCTCTCTCGAACTTATCCTATTACCAAATGAATCCCAAAGAAGACGTCGAACTCAAGCAGCAAGTGGATGAACTATTGCAGAAGGAATTCATTAGGGAAAGCCTTAGCCCGTGTGCTGTACCTGCCTTGCTCACGCCAAAGAAAGATGGTACTTGACATATGTGTATTGATAGTATGGCCATCAATAAGATCACCATCAAGTATAGGTTCCCTATCCCTAGGCTTGATGACATGTTGGATATGATGGCTAACTTTTCGATCTTTTCGAAGATTAATCTTAAGAGCGGGTACCACCAAATTAGGGTTAGGCCTGGAGATGAGTGGAAGACAGCCTTTAAGACAAAGGATGGCCTCTTTTAGTGGTTAGTCATGCCTTTTGGCTTGTCAAATACACCTAGCACCTTCATGAGGATAATGAATCAAGTGCTTCAACCATTCATTGACAAGTTCCTAGTGGTTTACTTTGATGACACCTTCATCTATAGTAAGAATCCGTCTTCCCACTTGGATCACTTACATAAGGTTTTTCGTGTGCTTTTACAGTAGAAACTCTATATCAACATTAAGAAGTGCACCTTCATGAGTGATCAAGTCATCTTATTAGGATTTGTTATGTCAACTAAGGGAGTGTCTGCTGACCCTGAGAAAGTAAGAGCGATTGTAGAGTGGCCTGAGCCAACTAATGTCCATAAGGTACGAAGCTTTCATGGCTTAGCCACTTTCTATAGGAGGTTCATTTATCGATTTAGTTCCATTATGTCGCCTATCACCGATTGTATGAAAAAAAAGTTTCAATGGACTAAGAGTTCTACGAAGGCCTTTAATGAGATTAAAAAGCTTATGACTGAAGCTCCAGTCCTGCGCCTCCCAGATTTCTCTAAGGTCTTCGAAGTGAATTACGATGCATCTGGTATTGGGAAAGGTGATGTCCTAGGACAAGAGGGCCACCTTATTACCTATTTTAGTGAGAAGCTTAATGAAGCTAGGCATCGAGATTCCACATACGATAAGGAATTCTATGCGGTTGTCTAATCATTGCGCTATTGGCGACATTAACTTTTACTACAAAAATTTGTGCTATTCTCTGACCACCAGGCTCTGAGATACCTGAGTGCCCAAAAGAAACTTAACCAGAGACATGCCAAGTGGGTTGAGTTTTTTCAAGAGTACACTTTTGTACTCAAGCACAGACCTAGTGTCGAGAATACTGCTACAGATACACTGAGCCGGGTGAACATGTTTCTCAGTCACACCAATGCTAGGAGTCGGGCTAGTGTGCTACTCCAGGCAATGAGTGTAGAGGTTGTAGAGTTCAAGCGAGTCAAGGACCAATACCCCACCTGTCCTGATTTTAATGAGCCGTTCACTTCCTTGAGTGAAGGCAACCCAGTCAACCGCTCAGACTACCTACTTAGGGAGGGCTTCCTTTTTAAAGGAAGTAAGTTGTGCATTCCCAAGACTTCACTCTAAGATTTCCTAATCTGGGAATTGCATGCCGGGGGAGTCGCTGGCCATTTCGGTTGATATAAGACTATCACCCTCGTTGAGGAGCGATTCTTTTGGCCAAGACTGAAGAGGGATGTTGCTAGAGTTGTGAGTTAGTGTAGAGCATGATAGACTGCTAAACAACAAAAACAAAACACGGGTTTGTACACTCCCCTACCCATTCCCCATTCCCCTTTTCAGGACCTTAGCATGGACTTCGTGCTTGTCTACTAAAAACTTCGAGAGGCCATGATTCTGTTTATGTGGTTGTGGATTGCTTCTTGAAGATGGCCCATTTCATCCCATGCTCTAAGACCTCTAATGCATCCATAGTAGCCAGATTTTTCTTTAATGAGGTTGTCAAGTACCATGGGTTGCCCCTCACCACAGTGTCCGATAGAGATGTTAAGTTCACCAATCATTTTTGGAGGACCCTATGGAGGATGATGGGTATGAAGCTTCGTTTCTCCTCTGCTTTTCACCCTCAGACCGATGGCCAGACTGAGGTTTTTAATAGGAGCTTAGAGAATTTATTACGTTGCCTCATAGGAGAACACCTTACTAGTTGGGATCGAGTACTTAGCCAGGCTGAGTTTGTATATAATAGTTCTAAGAACCGTACCACTGGTCTATCCCCTTTTGAGATTTGTTCAGGATACTAGCTCCGGACACCCATAGACCTTATCCCAATCGTGTCTAGTTCCAGGACCTCCCAATCAGCCGAGTCTTTTGCTCAGCATAGACATGATTTGCATACAGGTATAAGAAGACAGATAGTACTGAACAATGATCAATATAAATCAAAGGCAGATGTGCACAGAAGGCTACAAGAATTTCAAGAGGGCGATATGATGATGGTTAGAATTAAGCCACAACGTTTTGTCAGGGGAACTACATGCTCATAGCACAGGTCCTTTTAAGGTACTTAAGAGGATAGGTGCTAATGTTTATGTCCTTGATCTACCAGCTAGTATGGAAATCAGTAACATTTTCAACGTGGACGATCTTGTCCCATACCATGGTGCCTCTATCATTACCCCCTTTTACCCTGATGACCTTGAGGACTTCCCTTTCACCCTTGATGATACTACTAAACCAACCCAACCACTTCCCCCAACATTCTTACCACCTGTACCTAAGATCACGAGGAGAACTGAAGAAGTTGAAGAAATCGTTGATAAGAGGATTGTATCCACACACATAGGAGGTTCTAGAGAGTTCTTTGTAAAATGGCGAGGACGTTCGGAAATTGACAACACTTGGATCACAGTGTAAGAAATCCAACAACTGAAATCAGATCTGCTTGAGCATCACATGAGTCTTAATTCATCGGTGGTGAATTCTTTCAAGCCAGGGACAGTTGATGGGGACATCAGCCCAAGCTTTAGGGTTTACCAGAGGAGGCGACACAGAGAACCATCCAACCTGGATTCTATTTGGTTGGATGGTTAAGAATCAGCTTGGGGCCCACCTTTGGAGTGCCACGTAGGAACTCAAGCAGCTGTATATGGGCCCCACTAGCAGTCAACGCAAGGAAGAGGACTCCTTACCTATTTTATGTTTTTTTTTGTTAGGAAATAAATCTGTTTTAATTAAGTAGTATTTTTATTTCCTTAAAAAGGTTAGGATTCCTTACGTATTTTGCAGATTTTGTTTTCTTTTTTTTATTTCTCTTATTTGTTTCCTAAAGTGAACTCTTTATTTAGCAGATTCTGTTTGGATCTTTTCCTTTTCTTAGAAGTTTATTTTATAAGTACATTGTAAGGCCGATGGCCAAAGGTTCTAATTAATGAATAAAGATTATTGAAGGCAAAATAGCCCCCAAACCCCCCTACGAATTCTCTCTTGCTGCCCTCTCCCTCTTCTCATCTCACACTCTCGGTCTCCCTCTGTTTCTCGCCTCCTCTCTCTCTCACGGCTCTCCATCCCATTCTCCTTCTCCCTTTCTTGACCTTCATCCCTCTTTTTTCTGTTTTCTGTCTTCCCTGTTGTTGCTGCCCTATTGCAGAAATTGTTCACCATCATTAGAGATTATCTTCATCGAAAAAACCCCCAACTGGGTTGCTTCTGGAACTTCACTAACAATCGAGACTGCTGTTCTTTATCAAGTAGGTTGGACTGCAATTCTTTATTTTGGAGGACCTTGAGTTCTTCTCTTCTCCTCAGACTTCAGACAGCAGGAAAGTAAGTAAAGAACCCCCTGTTCTACATTCATTGGCCACCCATACCTCCATTAGTCCCCACTGAAATTTGAACATATACCTTTTATTTTTAAGCCAATACTTATTGTTTTCCAAAAGAAACTTCTTCTGTTTTACCTTTCATTAGTTGGTTGATTTTAGCCATTGTTTGGTTTACTTAGTTTGCTTAATGTCTTGATTGACTCATGCTAAACTTGACACATAGTTGTTGCCATGTTCCCTACCCCATATTCCCACCTGAAGCTTGAGTGAGTTTATGTGCTTTTATGCTTAGACTATTATTGTTCATTGCTACATTATTCATTAATCTCACTTTACTTGCATGTCAATCTTGTTTGCTGAGTTTCCCTTACCCTGTCCAACCGAAGTCCCTTAAGTTTACCCTACCAGTTAGTTAATCTTGTAGAAAACCTAGTCACCTAGGAATCCCTACATCAATAACACTTTTAATTTACAGTTTCAATGATTACATGCTTTAATACTAGTGAGGAAATGAACTCTACGTTCAGAAATTTCAAATAGATGGTGTTTAAAATTTGGCCTCAATTTTGTAGGTTTGGTGGTTAGGCTACACTTATGATCTTATTAGAGTCTAGTATGGAAAGGGAATGGAGTGATGGATAAACTCCTACATTTCTCTATTAATATTATCTTTATTCATTGCTCTATCTTTTAATCTAGAGTGCATCTTGCTGTCTCCAAAATGGTGAAATAAGAAGTTGTAACATTCTTTTGATTATCATTGTCTTACTCTCGGAAGTCATTTGATGCCATGGTAAGAAAAGGTTTTTAAATTAATTTGAAAGTGACTTGTATATGATTACTCATTGAAAGAAAAAAATGTGTTATACTAGAAGTAATAGAAGTATGATTTTTTTTTCCCAACAAACCTTGGTTACAACAAAATTTTTCCTTCAATTTATTAGGTGGATCATCAAGGAGAATTCTGAACAAATATCTATATAATTTTGTTTTTTCATGAAAAATAAATAATAAAATCATCATAAAAAATAGGTAGTACTAATAATAACATTTATTTTATAGTATAAAAATTAAAACACAAAATAATCATGTCATGCCTTGAAAAGATGCATGTCAGGTATTGTTGAGCAGTCATTAAAATGGCATGCATTCATCACAAGCTCACAACTAATGAATACACAATAGCACCATATGTTGTTCGCGTGATATTTGTTTATAAGAACTCAAAAGTATTCTTCATACACTATATCTTTACTTTCATCTCTCAATCTATTTGCATGCTAGAAAAAAAAATTTTATGATAATGAAAATTACTAAGCTATTGGAGAAAATCAATATATTATAAAAATAGAAATTCACTGAAACAAGACTCAGTGATTGACTTCATATTAATTGTCAATTGCCACTTCTTCATTATCTAAATTTTTTTTTCATGTAATTTAAACCCAAATCCAATTATCATATTAAAGGAGTTAATAATACATTTCTTTTTTTATTACCAAATTCATGGTAGTTAAATTAGATGATGTCGGGTTTTGACATCAAAAATGGATGATTCATAAACCCATAAAGAAATACAATAGCACCATGGCTTTTTATTTATCAACGGTTTGTCCCAAAGTGTTTTCAACAATAATTTTTTTTACCTAATATTTGCATGGATTAGTTAAAATTATGTTTGGAAAAATCTGGATCTCTTAGAAATTTCATGCAAGTTCAGTGTTTGCTTCATGCTTGCCACTTTTATTCCCAAAATTTTTCCCTTTCCCATATTTCTGACCCTATCGCTTTCTCCTTTTTAGTGACTCCCCTCTTTTTTCCTTTGTGGAATTATGCCTTTCTTCCGGATCCAAACAACACTAGATCTGAGACTGCGTTGCCGCAAAGACCATTTTCACTTGTGAAGCCATTTGTCAGATCTCATTCGTGGGGATCTCAATGGGCGGCGCACAAGTCAGATTTCACCATAGCTGACATGTGAAGGGTTTTATTGAAGGATTCACTGGAGGATTTTTTTAGAGGGTGTGGACTGGATCATGCTGTCATAATCTTTGAAAAGAAAGGAGTTTGTCATTCATAATCCCTCATCTTTTTATTATTCTGACTTTTATCATGTACCCAATCATTTTGTAAATTATGTCTAAAGCGCTCTCTATGGATTCTTTAAAATATGATATTAGTAAACTAGCATCTATAGTCTCAATTCTTGTAGCTCAAAGAACCACTGGAAATACCCGCTTAAATCTCCTCCAAATAGCAAAACCTTTCATCCACATCAGGCTAGTCGTTTCAACCTAGGTGTCCACCCTCCAGCTCTACTCATTTGGCAATGAAACAACAAAACTCATCTCAATAAAATAAAAATGAAGTTGGGTTCTCTAATATGATCGGTGTGCACCTATTAGTCTTGGCAGTGGGACGCCCTATTTCTTTTGGTAACAGTGGGAACACCCTGTTGTGACTTTCTAATTTGTGAACCTTAATGTGTTAAGGTTCTCCTTTATCCACTCACCATAACCCAATCAGTCCATATCATTACCTTCTCAAGAAACCTAGGCATTACTTTATATAAGTCAAAATAGAAGGAGCATTCGAACCTCAAGGCACCGGTTGACAACTTTCCTAGAAACATGTTTCTACTTTTTCTATTCTTAGAAATGAGAAACGGGGTAAAAAGCGTTTGATAAAAATGTTTCGTTTCACCTATTTTCAGAAATTGAAATTGAAATTTCTACTATTTATGGTTATAGAAACGCCCCCAGACTACGTTTCTAGAAACGACTACGATCAACAAAATCTAATGCTCAGTAAAGAGTCCTTGTACTCTGCATTCGATGGGTGTCTGCACCTCAGGGTGGCATCATTGGAGCTTCATGAGCCGGTCAGATTGCACGTCAGGTAAGCAACATTCATTGGATTCTAGACATCCTGATTGACCAGATCATGGAGGATTTCTTGAAGACTTGGGCATCTCAGGGGGATTTGTTAGAAGCCCAACCTAGTGTTCCTGCGGTTCACCTGGTACTAGGTGAGTAGGGTAATTACAAGACTCTTCGTTGGGATTGGGAAGGACAACTTTGATGACGATTGCCCCAATATACAAGAGGGTTCGATTCCCATAGCACCTCTAGCAGATTAAGACTTCAACTTTATCATCATCGGATTTGAGGATGGAGTCCGATTTGCAGAGCGAGTTCAGTTCTTGCTGCAAGAGATTCTGAGGTTTTTGGACAGAGAGCACCTGAGGTTTTGGACGGAGTCTGATTCATAGAGCACCTGACTAAACCACCCTTCCTACTAGAGGGGTCTCCGTCGATAGTCCTCGTATGAACTCTTCAGGTAAAATCGTCTTCCAGAGGTTGGAGAGAAGCTCAGGCAGTTTGAGTAGCTTCAATGGTGGTCCAAATTAAGCACAGAGGAATGGAAAGAGATATTTTCCATTATATTGTCTAAAAAATATAAAAAATTCTACAAGAAACGTTTTAAAAAATAAGGTTTATCAAACACCTAAAAATTCATTTTTGTTTGAATTTATGTTCTTGGTGTTTCTAGACACAAAACGACAAAAACATTGTCAAACAGTAATACATGTACTATTGCTACTACCTAGACAATTTTGTTTTAGAAATTTAAGTCAAAATGACGACTGCCATTTGAACCTTAAGTGCACTATTGTTACAGCCTTGGGGCAATTGTATTTTAGGGTTAGTCTTTTTGTCTTGACACAAAAGATTTAACACTTGGTAGTGAACGATTCCTGAAAATGAAAATTGAACCTTGGTTAGTTGAAATTTGAATTCAAATTCGCGTCCCTATTCATTTAGGGGTATTTGTATTCGATCAAAGGGTATCTAGATTAAAATCCAAATTATTCGAAAAATAATTATTCTAATATTAAATAATTAATTTATGATTTTGAAGTTCGTAAAGTTTAAATAGATTTTGGAGAATGCGGAAAAGAATTAAAAGAACTTAGAAATATAAAATTAAGAGCAAATTTTATTCATTAGGGAGAAAGTCCAAATTACACAAGTCATAAAATAAACGGATAATTAAAAATCCAAATTTGATCTGCATCCATATTCGTTAGAAATTTTGATTCCAATTAAAAATATTTGGATCCAAATACGTCCAATCCCAATTCGATGCATATCGTATGCATTTACATCCCTACTTGAGAGCTAAGGTCTGATTTTCACCCTCGTTCATCACCACGTGTCAACAAACAACCGTCTCCGCCAGATTTTTTTCTGCTGATGTAGCGGCCCGGTTTACAACAATGGGTCAACCAAATCAAGCCGGCAGCCCAATGGGTCGAACTTGACCGAAACCCTTCCCTTAGCTATGTAAAGAGCGAAAGCTCTCTGCTTCTCCGTTTCGTGGCCGCTCTATTTTTGCTGGGACTGAAAGAGAAAGATGGGGAAGAAGGCGAAGACCTCTCGGAAGGGGAAGAAGGCTTGGAGAGCTAACATACCAACCGATGACATCGATGAGTTCTTCGAGAAATCCACCAAAGACGTTCTCAGTGGAGGATCCTTAACTGCTGTTCCGAGCGAATCTCTCTTCTACGTCGACAAAACTAGAGGTAGCTCTTTTCTTATTTACAGTTGTGTTGTTCTCTTCCAATTTCTTTTTCCTTTGAGCTCCAGAAGCGACTGGTTTCCTGCAATCCTTTGAGCGCTATTTGTTGTTTCTAGGGTGTGTTTGATTTTTCTCTATCTGTGTCAGTTCTAGGTTTAGTAACTCAAACGAACCAAATCGTTTTGCTTTGAGAGAAGTACAAAACTTTCTGTGCAACATGAATACTGAGTTAACTCGCCGTATATAGGTGTTGGGTTGGGGGAGGTGGGGACTCGAGAGAGACTATATCCATAACAAAACACAGATTATATTTGTATTGAGTTTCGTCTCTCTATCTGAACCGAAGGTGAGCAAGTGGATGCCTTAAAGGAGAGTCCTGGACTACGTTTTTGCGACTGTTCAAATTGTGCTAGCTACCTTAGTCTTGTCCATTGGTGTTCTGTTTATTACTTCTAAGTGCTTTGCATTGGTTTAAGCTGAGAACCTTGAACGGATGCTAACATAAGGTGGAGATTTTTAGAACTCAGAACTACTTTTTATATTTATTTGTTTATAGTTTGATAAACCAGAATTTTTTTTTCCTGATGATAACCCTCAATATGGATCTTTTATTGTGGACAATGAGCCACCTCCTTGACGGTTATCACCTCTACCGTGTCTTCCATAATGCCCCTTGTTACCTTGTGCGCCCCCTTGTAAGTGGCCAGGGTAAGAAAGGAAATCAAATTTCTTATTATAAGTATTCTGAACGACAATGTATACTACATTAATGAAAAGAAAAGAGACTTAATGCACTTCAAAGGCTAAAGAAAGCATTTAGAAAGAATGGCAGTAGAGGCCGGTAGGTATTGGCAGACTAATGCCAACCAATATATTAGCCTAAATTATTTTTCCTCTTCTTTTCTTAACTCCCCAAATATTCATTGGTTTTTATTTTTTTTTCCTATTAATTTGTTTACAAGTCGATGAATTTTAAGAGAAATAAAAGTTCCTTAATACTGCCCCAGGCCCCCCGTGAGGCTATAGAAGGAAAATAATCCAGTCTTTACATATCTGAGCAACAAGAGAACCAGTGCACACAGTTGAGACCTAGAGGAGGTCTTGTTGTTAGCTTTCAAAGATACCTGATAAAAAAGGTTCCTTACAGTTCTCCAATGCTGTACTTTTCCTTTCAAGCCTGTGAATTTGATTAAATTGGACATTTTGATACAGATATTTGAGGTCTTAATTTTTTTTTTCAGTGGATAGGTTTAGATTTATCTTTGTGTTCTGTTTTTACTTTATCAATGGACTTCTCTTAGGTACTTATTTGTTTCTACTCCATTCTCTTCATCCCCCCCTTTTTTTTTTTGGGTGGGGGGGGGGGTTGGGATGCATCTGAACACATTACCTTTATCCAATTTGAGGACTGATTGGAACTTCTCTGATTTGTCAGATTTGTCGGCTAAGAGGAAGATTGAAAAACATCGGGAGAAGGTCCTCCATTATGACAGCTTGCTGCAAAGGAACCCCTTTGTTCAGCCTGTTCCATCTTCAACACTAAAGAAGTCCAAGAAGAAAAGTGAAGAACTTAAAGCAAAAGGAGCTAAAACACAAGATGATTCCAAGGTGATAACATTATTAGCTATTAATTTTAACTTCTAGGAAGTGCTGCTTTCTGTTTAAGTTATTATTTCTTTTTGCATCCCTCAGAACAAACAGGACTCAGCATCTGACATGGTTGACTTATGGAGTGAAAAAGGTTTTTCTATTACCATTACCGCTGGTGTGTTTTCTCCGGTTTTAGATATTGATATGACTTTGTTCACATGGGTTACTTTTGATCTGTTGCAGCTGGAGATGATGCCGAGGCCAAAAGGGTAAGGTTACTAGTCTTTCTTTTTTCAGGACTTCCCCTCCCCCCAAGGAGATCAATATGAATGCACACACACACACACACACACACAACACGGCATATGCTTACAAAGACAGAAGATGGTCTCCCAATGCAAACAACAATAAGAAGAAGCATATATTGACATGTTGGATCCTGTTGTGGCTGACATTGGATCCAAAAGCTTTCCATACTCTAGTTGTTGCTTGCATGCTTATACATACACATAAAATAGGCGCTTTGTTGACCCCAGCTAATGAGTTGATAATTGAGGTATTGTCAGAAGTCAAAGCCTTCTCTTATTCCAGCTGTTGAAGTTGAGCCACCTGGATGCTCCTACAATCCCTCAGTTGAAGATCATCAGGTAACCTTTTAACCTGTTGCAGGCAATTTGTACATAAACATGCCTTATTTCAGGCACATATGTCTTATTGTATTTGTTGACTGTGATACAAGGATTCATTGGCTCAAGCAGTTGCAGCAGAAATGCAAAAAATATACAGGAATGAGCTGGGACCTGAGCCGGTTCCATTAACTGTTCACGGTGAAGCTGTGGATGAAGAAAATGTGAGTTGTTTTTTCCTATTCATTTTGTATTTACCTGGAACCTTTTGATGGTCTTGAATGCATTGAAATGACAGAGTATGACAGTATGAAAAATAGTACAGCCCTTTAGAACTTAGTTGTTAATTATGGTGTCTTAATGGTGCAAGGCCTAGAAGGCTAGAAATCCAGTTACCTTAATAGCTACCTTGATGACTTGCAAGCAAAGATGGACTAATATTAATCTTATATTGACTGTTTCTTTATTGTTGGTTGCCCTGAAGGCCCACATGGAAGGTCGAATTTGAACCAAATTTTGGAGATAGGTAGGGCCCTTGGTCCATTTTTATATGTCAAGATTCAGCATGAAGGAGTTGGCTGCTGCAACATAAAGTGTAGAAGTTTCATTACAAGAATGGAGCTTTTGAAAAATGTTTGGAAACAAATGGGTGGATGAAAATGCGAGGGAAAATGGTAATACACAGGGGTGTATAGTTGAACTTGATTTGTATGGTGACACTTGGCTGATCCCGACCTTGCCTCATCTATTTAGTGGGTGGAATTGCTGAATTGCCACGGCACTCTCCCACGTGTCACAATTAGGTGGGACCACATGGAAGGCCTTTCTGTGACAACTCAACTCGTCTCTACTCAATCTTATCTCGACTAATTGGGTTGGCTACATGGATCATTTCTCTCCTATCAACTCTATTCGAAGTCATACTTGGTTATAGTCTTAAGCTATGCATATCTTTCCTCCGCTCTTCTCTTAGAGTCATTTTAGGCCTACCCTTAGCTCTTTTGGCTCTGTCAATCTGATTCAAATTGGTTCTCCATACTGGAGCAGTAAAAAGCCTTTGTTGCATATATCCATGCCCCACCTCAAACAAATTTCTCTCAACTTACTATGTATTGGGGCTACTCTAAATTAGCTCTAATTTGTTCATTCCTTATTTCATCTTTTATAATCTTGCCACTCATCCATCTCAACATTTTCATTTCATCTATATTAAGTCTATATATTGTTTCTTTTCTCACCAACGTTCAGCTCTAAGCATCGTTGCTGATCGTATTACTGTCTTATAATTTTTTCCTTTTGAGTTTAAAGGAATACATTGATCACATAACACTCCGGATGCAACCCTCCATTTCATTCATCATAATCTAATTTTTTGTGCAAGATTATCCTCTATTTCTCCTTTATTTATGATTGAACGTCTACCTGAAATTTTCACTTTGCTGTATTCTCCATGTCATCAATTTTCAGTAATCACCACTTCATTTTCTGCCCTATTGTCACTAAAGTACACACCATATACTCGATTTTTGTTTTATTTATCTTAAAACCTTTTGATTCAAAGGTTGATCTCCATGATTCCAACTTTGCATTTATCCCGGCTTTTGTTTCATCTGCCAAAACTATATCATCAGAAAAAGGGATACCAAGACCATTCTGTGAGCCACACAAAAAACCTTTTGTGACATTTTAATATTATATATTTGAATTGTATCTAAAAATATTGAAATAGTTGAATATTTAAAATATTGCGAAGCAGCCACACCGTAATGATGGGCCTTATAACAGAAATAACTGTCTGCTACTATTGTTACTCTTTTTTAACTGTAGTAGGCTGATGTCCTGTATTATCAAGATTTATGGTTTGGACAAGGTGGCACCTATAGCCAACCTACTGCCAAGACACCTTGGTTGTACAGCAAAGTTCTGCTGCACGCATTGAAATCTGCTTCTGTAAGGTTAATTCAATTCTGGGTATTAATGTTTGTATTTAAAGCAACTACTAAAGGATTAATTTCTGCCACCCTCAGTAGATTCTTTATTTTGAATAGCTATTTTAATTTCAGTTAGCTTTATTGTGAGAAGTTTTTTGCTCAGATGTATTTTCTTGATGCGGACGATGGAAATGATGATATGGAGGAGGAGAATTTAGGTGACAATGGGGATGCTGAACCTGAGCAAAGGTTGGCTACATGCTCATCTCTCTCTCTCTTTGTTTTTGTTTTGTTTTGTTTTTGTTTTTTGTTTTTTGTTTTTGTTTTTTTTTTTTTGGTTTTTGTTTTTTTGGTGATTTTTGGATTTATTTCTTCCTGTCATATCACAGTATAGGATTTTTTAAAGGTGACTAATTGATGGTGCTAATACAGATACCTAAGAGTTATATACTCTAAAAATTATCTTCACCAATAAACTGAACCCTAGGAAGTCTACAGAATGTATTGCACCCAAAATTGATGTGGATTCCAGGAAATTTTTGGATATAATTTGACATAAATGCCAGGGGATGCTAATTGGTGTAATACTTGATTCCTTTCACTTCTGATTATGGCTAATATTAGAGGTGATCATAAGGATTTTGTCTTGCTTGGACCATCATGCTGCAGGCCTTCAAAAACAAGGAGGGTGACCCATGTGGAGCTGAACCGTAGAGCTAGACGGAAGGAACAGCTGAAGGCAGAAGCTGAAGCAAAGAAGATGAAGAAGCTTTCGAAGGAGATTGACAGGTAACCGTGCTTGTATGCTTGTGCATACGTTGGTTTGGATGATTAACTAATATCTATTCTTGCTCCTTTTTTTTTTTTTTTTTTCTGTTGACAGCTTACCAGATATAATTAAAGAAATAGCTAAAGAGGATGAAGATAAGCATAACAGACATGCCAGGCGTGCTATAGCTAAACAAGAAAGGCTTAAATCAGCTCCACCTCGCTTGGGGAAGAAAAAGTAACTATTCTTGAACTCATCATATTAAAGTTTCCAGTCTTTGAGTAGGTTTTACACTGATAATTTTGCTTGGATGACACAAGGCCCAAAAATTGGGGCTTTTTTAGAGGCTCACAGGATCTCTTTGTTGTTGTTGCCCCCCCTCCAAATGTTTTGTTGAAACATAAGATAGGAAAATATAGAAATATTAAAGGAGCAGCATTCTAATCGACTCATGCCATAAAGAATGTTACAGATGATGTGGAAAATCTTGACCTCCCATCTGACTAGGGACCTTCTGGCTCAGATGTGCTGTCCATTGTCAATGCGAACCCTATACCATACTCCCCATGAAAGCAGACATTGAAATTCAATGTCTTTTAAAGATAAGTGGAAATGTATGTTTCAAAAATCATAATACAAATATGTCCACCATGGCAAGTATTTTTTGTTACCATTTGCAGATTGTGTTCTGATTCACTTCTGTAGACTTGTACTGAACGACGAGCAATCTTACTAGTTGCATGTTCAACAATTATTTTTCGATTTTTGGATAAGAACAATTGATGCAGTTAAATCACCTAAATGGGCTTATTTTATTAGAAATAAGTTTTGGGTTGGGTTATGTATGTGCTGGGCCTTTGATCAAGGTTAAAGAAGTTGGTTTCGACCATTTAATTCTGTAGTTGACCAAAATCTGTCGACTTTATGCCATGGTTGGCTGGTGGATTCATTTGACCATTTCAGTGGTCAAGCATCCATTGTTTGAGCTGAAACTTGGCAGGGACCCTAATTAAACATCCCTAAACACAGTGGAACCTTTAGATTGTTGAAAAAACACACTCAAATGGTACTTTGGTTTCATACCCGAGGTTGGCAATGTACACCATACCTTGCCTGTATATTTCTCAAAGATAGTGTAAGTTACGCATGATTTATTACTATATGTACCAAATATAAAGAAACCAATAATTAAAGTATGCAATTGCAAGTGACAAATGGAGAAAAACCACTTAATATTATCAACTTTCAGAATATTAAATAAAAAGTGCAAGTGTACAATCCTTGACATTGACGTCACAAGTCACAAGTTCACAATTCACATGAAAGCCCAAAGTTGCAAATGACCAAAAGTCTTGCCTTTCTTCCTAGTCTCCTATTCTTATGTCAAGACCGATTGAGTACCAACAGTGCTGAAAGATCAGGAAGATTGCTAATGCCTGACAAAACCGTTCCTCCAACATGATTACAAAAGATGGCTATGGCATGGTTATGCCTGAAGAAATGCTCAAAGTCCAACATAGTAGCCTGGTTGGTTGCATCATCAACATACTTTAGGTACCCCAACCTCGGATTTAGATCACTAGGTCGGGAAGATGATGCAGACATGCCTCCACTGTGAACATTGCTTGGTGTACCAGATTGATAGGGATGTTACTGGGGGCTTGGGAAGGAGAAGACGCTATTTACGAAAGATGCCACACTCTTTGATTAATCATCATAGGTAGTGTGAAATGAAGACAATGAAGAGCCATGTTGAGAAAACCCACCATACCCAACATTGGATGTGTTTGTACCAACATATATAAAATTGAGCTCCAACCACTGGTATTAAACCTATTTTATCTATTGCGAGAAAATCACTTTTTTAACTAGAATTTTTAATATCCAACTTTGTGGAGTCATGGATCGGCTAGTACTATCTAACATATAGTAAATTGAAGCCTAACCACTGCATATTTTTACCTCCTTTTTTTTTTGCAAACAAATAGTTTAGAGAGAAAAGGTATTACCTGAAAGTTTGAATCTTCAACTAATCTCCTTCAAATCCACCAAATCTTTGTTTTTTTTTGTTATGCACTTTAAGAGGGTCGGCCGAGCGAGCCAACCCTATAGGTTCCACAAATTATGTTGGCCATATGTCTTGTAGATGACTTGCATAAGATTAGAACAGTTTGTTCCACAAAGAATTGGGAGATGAATGGCCAAAATCCACACACACACCAAAAAAAAAAAAAAAAAAAAAAAAAAAAAAGAAGAAAGAAGAAGAAAAAAAAAAGAAAGAAAGAAAAGAAGAAGAAATTTTGAGCCCTCATAGTAGGTCCTGCTAAATGGGGACAAGAGTTGATCACATTGTTTCTTTCGATTGACTTTAAGTTATTTGAACCCACAGTTGAACCGCTTTTTCCTGCACGGAACAACCGAGATGGTCCAAGATTTCAATTTTCAACCGAAGCCTAGATGTTTTGGATGAAATTATGTGACTCGACTGAGTGGTGGTCCATTTCATGCCAACCAAATTCAAAACCGACTTAATCACTTTGATGGGTCTATAATATGGGTTGAAGCTAGTCCTACAGGATTAGCTGAGTGACTTTATTTCAGTTGTTTTATTCAAGTTAAAGATCTTTACCTTGTGTAGAGGGTTTCCTTTTGTGTTCTTTTTGTTTTAAGTTTCCTATTGGCTATGTAAGTTTTATTAGATAAGTTTCTTACTGGAGTCATTCTTTTAAATAAACTGGTTATAGGCTTTGATGAATGAGAATTGGCTTTGCCTCTTTTGCTGCTGTGAGATTCAGTGAGGAGTGAGAAACTCTAGGATTAGAGAGATTCTGGTATAGGCCTGTTGGTGGGAAATCAAAGGTTATATCCCCGTCTCTGTGTTATGTTTCTTCTCTCAGTACGTACCCCTTCTCTATGTTATGTTTCTTCTCTCAAGTCTCAAGTAAGTACTGTCATCCTGTTATTTGTGTTATTCCTGGAATTTGATTTAATTTGAGATTGAGAGGGATTATCTGCTCTATTTATATTATGTTATTAGTAATATCAAAATCACAAACCTGGCGGCAGCTCTGTTTTAGGGCCTTATTTTTGTCAAATTGAGATCTTCTGTAATCAGGAATCTGCCCTTGAGATTGTCCCCATACTTTGAGGCATTAAGGGCCTTCCAGCAGTTACCTTCAACAGGCTTTGAGGTTGATCAGAGCCACCTCTGATTTGCTGTGACAGAAAATCTCCTAAATTCTGGTTTTTCAAGTTCAGATTCTATTGTTTTGATTGTTGACCTCAATCCGACCATTAAATTATTGCTATATTTTGGGGTTTATTATCCTAACAGTCTATTACCTTTGACCAGAATCTGGGCTCCATCAGAAAAGTTGACTTTGGCCTAACTGTTTAACCTAATTTTTGGTTTAGAGTTTCTTGAGATCCTGTAAAAGGGGTGTGAAATCTGAACCCACTTCAGCCTGCCTAGTACCACCAACAATCCAATTGGAATAATATTGGACATAAAAGGATTCCAAGCAGGGGGGCTCCAGAACCTCCCTTTTTACCATAGGGCAGGCCAGGGGGGGGGGTTTCAACGTGTCTCGTTCTTGTCCAAATACATGTATTTCTTGTTTATGTAATCTATATGGTCTCCCCATCTTGATGTGATAATACCTTCTAGCATAACAGGACTGAGTGGTGTAAGTTCTTTATTGTAGATTTGAACCTGCCCCTGTTCAAGTCTTATTATCAGAAGAAATCTCTGGATCCCTTCGTAAGCTGAAGGTTTGCAAATTTTAACCTCTTATTTCATCTGGTTTGCTCGGTCCTTTTTTTGGAAAAAACATGAAAATACTGATTTGGTTGTTTTAATCAAGGGTTGTTGCACACTAGCAAGGGATCGATTCAAGAGCCTGCAGAAACGAGGGTTAGTTGTCCCCACAGCTAAGCGGAAAAGGTCTGTTGGTTATCTTTTTCATGTTGATCTTTAATATTTATTCTTTCTCAGAGAAATTCATTACGCTTTCCATTGTCAAAGCTACACTAATTTCTTCGCATGCATATCTTTTCCTCAAATTACCTTCTTAGATGTTTGAACCACAAATTACATGGATGTCCCTATCAAAAGTATTCCTTTCATTAGCTTTGATGTGGTTCCTATAAATCAAATAATAACTATATTTCCTAAAAAACACCTCTGGGGTAAGTTAAAACTAGCGATTAAGAAATACTTAATACTCGGATGATTAGAGTCTTTGTACGGATGTTTAGTTTAATTTTGTTGTTGAGTATGTAAACAGTATGTCTAATGGTTTGTGTGTAACTTTGTGCAGGAAATAGGTGCTTGTCCTTTCACTACTGGTCTAATTGCATTGCTTAGCACACAATGGGCAAGGTTGTGTTAGTTTCTCAGGGATTTTGTTTTGCATTTCTTGTCCTAGGCCTCTTTCTGTGTTATTTTGACTTGCTTTTTTTCCTTCAGTTTTGTCTAGAAATCTTCAAATTCCTGAATGGTAATACCTAATGTTATTGAGACATGTGGACCCCGTGTTTATGGTTTGGACCCGATTTTTCTTCACCCATGGTGGAGAGAGAATCTCCTCTTTTTTTTTTTTTCGGTAACCATCAATATCTGGGCATCTGGCCTTTTAAAATTAGCATGAGGAAGGGTATTTCTGAAATTGTACAATTTGTTTTTAAGGGT
Source organism: Macadamia tetraphylla (assembly GCA_022985045.1). Classification (NCBI taxonomy): domain Eukaryota; kingdom Viridiplantae; phylum Streptophyta; class Magnoliopsida; order Proteales; family Proteaceae; genus Macadamia; species Macadamia tetraphylla. Next base: position 4,718,726 of record CM040963.1, on the reverse strand, counting down.
TTTTCCGCTAATTATTCATTAATTTTTCAATAACGAATGCAAATCATTCCACCAAAGTCCAAAAGGTGGCAGTGGGCATTTGGATAACCTAATGGTGGTTGGGAAGAGAATGAAGATAGGTTGCAGGGAGTTTCAATGGCAGGACCAAGGGCAGTACCACCGGTATCAGAAATGCATTTCCTTCCCTAGCGTGATGAAATATATGAAATGGCTTCCAATGGTGGTGCCATTTGAAGGATATTATGACATGAAGATGGAGAAATTATACAAATATAACCTTTTGATCTCCAAAAAGTAAAAAAAGAGTGGTTTTCATGTATCAAAATCATTCGCAGTGAACGGTCAGGTGCAGTGAGCATTCAACGGCTGGGTACATGGTTAGATCCTCTTGACCGTTAGATGTTCATTGCACCTCATCACTCGCTTCAAACAATTTGGACTTGGTTTCCATATCATGTTACGAAAAAGAAAAGAAAATGTCTTTGAACGGGCACTTACCCTCTATTAGTAAAATCATGGCCCATTAAAACAAAACCATTCCTCAGTCCTCACAATGGAAATGTTGAAGGGTGTGACCAATTGATGCCTACCTTCCCATCATATAGGGTTCTAGATCAAGTGGAGTGGAGACGATACCCAACCAAAGTGTTCGACCTACTCCTCAATGACAGAAGTTGGAATCTCCCACTTCCATCAGCCACCCACCTAAAATTAACCTCTCGGTCACCTAACTCTCTTCATCCGCAAAACTAGAACAGGCAATCTCACCTCAAAACAAGAAGCATATAGAGCTATTCTTGAGGTGAAGGAGATTCCCAATGATACTTTCCCCGGGCAGCACATTTGGAAACTCCCAACAAGACCCAAGTTCAAGCACACTGTTTGGCTTTGTCAAACGTATATGGGTAGAATCATGTATATGAGGAGTGACAACTGAATTCATCTCAAGCCCATCAGGGAAATCACTAATAGGCATTATTTGCTAATAAGGCTGAACTCAGAATCAACCCGTTTCTTTGAATGAATTTCCCTCATTTCATCGGAATTTTGTTTATTTTGATCTTTTACCCCTTGAAATGGCCAAGCAAATCTCACGAAAAAATATATTATTTTGGCCAAAATTTCAATATTTTGTTGATTCCGGATAAACTATAGGCACTTGGTTCAATGGCAAGTATAAGGTTTTTTTTTTCTTAAATGAAAAGGAAAATATCATTAAGTTAGGATATTGAAGGTATTTACAATTAGACTTTTCACCAGTTTTCTAGATCTTTTACGCATCGCTATAGATGCTAAGCATCCTAAACCATCACCTCTAGTGGGGTGTGAAACAAAAGTCTAACTAAATTGATTAAGTGGGACACTTGAAAAAATAACGGGAAATTATTACAAGGCAATGAGTAGGTTTCATATCCAACAAAAGTTTTTGAAGTCCTATTGAGTCACTTCAAATTTTCAAAATACCCCAATTATTGTCCTTCACTATCTTCAGTCCTTAAAACATTACGAAAGATTGCTTTAATGTTTTCCCTATCATCAAAAAATTAGATGAGATTAATATCAGTTTCCCTTTAAAGTGAATATCAATAGTTCACCCAGAAATTTTTTCTATTAGAAACCGCTGCACATATCAGTACAAGGAACTCTAAATTAAGAAAAAAAAAGGGAGACACTTGATGTTCTCAGAGCATTCATTGAGGCTCAACATCGCAGAACACTGATCATTAGTATAAAGGGAAGGAAATAAAACAGAAACTCAATAACACTAATTAACCAATGTCGATAATGAGCATAAGGAGGGTGAAATTAATTAATTTTTTTTTAACAAAATACATCACAAAGGAGGAGAGAGACCAGGCTGCTTTGGTAATGTTCTATAAAACGTTTTTGGAGTTTTTTTGTTTTATGAATCAAAAACGGAATAAATTGTTTGATGTATTTATGGTGTGTTGATGTGTTTCTTTTATTTTTTTAAACAAAAAGTGAAAAAAAAAAAAAAGACTAAAAACGAGAATAGATGGAACGACAAGGCCGTTCGATCGTTTCAATTTCGTTCCAAAAAAAAATAATAACATTTTGACACAAAAGAAGTTTCCATTTGTGATGCGAAACGCCGTTACCAAACGCAGCCAACATTATAGAATGTGCACACGCTTGCAGAGTAGGAAATCTGACTGGTTTTTCTCACATATCATTTCGATTTTCAACAGATGGAACTTCAGACGATCAGAGAGATCCCCATCTCTATGCTATGCTTGATTTCTGTAATTTTGCCTTCGGATTTGAGGTGAGCTGCACCAGGGTTTTATTTGATTTATCTCCTGATTAGCTTGGAAACCCTAGGACTTGCATTTCCCTTTACAGTGTTCCCTTTTTTTTTTTTATTGGATTTCATCTTCGTCTGGCATTCCATCTCTTATTGAAGAAGAAAAAATTGATGTAGCATGAGCTTTCTATTTCGTTGTCGGTCTAACTATTCTCGCAAAATTCTAAGAAGATTCTCTTATTCATACTCGAGCGATAAAAGTCTTGACTCAGATGGGTTTAATCGATCCTGGGTTTCTGAACTCGTGAGCAAACAACATTGGCGTGACTTGAGAATCTTAGTTAGAGAAACAAATCCCAACAGATTCCTGCAACTCTTGTTTGAATCAGAAGCAGAACCAGAGATTGTTATTGGGTACTTTCGGTGGTCAGAGAAAGAATTTAGACTCTGTTACAGTCTTGATTGTTGTTGTAGACTACTGCACTTGCTTGCAAATGGGAAGAAATATGGGGAAATTAGGTCATTACTTAATTATTTTGTCAAGAGTGAGAGGCATTCCAACTCTTCTTTCTTCCATATGATTGCGGTATTGAGTAATGGCTCCCGTGCCAATTCCATGATCATTGTTGATATGTTGATATTGGCTTATGTGAAGAATTCAAGGTTGAATTCTGCCTTGGAAGCTTTTCAGCGTGCAGGGGATTATGATTTTAGGTTATCTATTCTTTCGTGTAATCCTTTGTTGAATGCTCATCTCAAGGAAGGTAAGATTGCAGCTGTGGAGCCCATGTTCAAGGATATGATTAGGAGAAAGATTACCCCTAACTCTATTACTTTTAATACCGTGATCAATGGTCTTTGTAAGGCTGGAAAGTTGCAGAAGGCAAGGGACCTGGTTGAGGACATGAAATCCTGGGGTTTTCACCATCTGTGATCACATATAACACACTTATTGATGGATATTGCAAGATGGGCCGGGTGGGCAAAATGTACAAAGCAGATGCCCTTTTGAAGGAGATGGTATCAAGTAAAATCTGTCCCAATGAGACGACTTTCAACATTCTCATTCATGGGTATTGCAAGGATGAGAATACGTCTGCTGCAATGAAATTATTTGAGGAGATGAAGAGGCAGAATTTGAAACCAAATGTGATCACCTATAACTCTATCATCAATGGTCTTTGCAACGAAGGCAAGCTTGATGAAGCTCTCAACTTGCAAAATGAAATGATGGGTTTGAATTTGAAGCCGAGCATTGTTACATATAACGTACTTATCAATGGTTTTTCTAAAAAAAGAATGTTCAAGGAAGCTATGGTGTTATTCAGTACTATAGCAGATCAAGGTCTGTTTCCAAATGTTATCACATTCAACACTCTCATTGATGCATATTGCAAGTCTGGGGAAATGGAAGAAGCAATTAGATTGCATGATTTGATGTTAGAGAGGGAGGTTCAGCCCAACGTTTCAACTTATAATTGCTTGATTGCTGGCTTTTGTGGGGAACAAAAAATGGAGGGGGCTAGTAAGCTTCTGGATGAAATGGCAGACAAGGGTGTGCCAGCTGATCTTGTGACCTACAATATATTGATTGGTGCACTGTGTAGGGAAGGGGAGTCAAGAAAGGCAGTTAGGCTGCTGCATGAGATGTTTGAAATAGGTGTAAGACCAAGTCATGTGACCTACAATACTTTGATGGATGGGTTCTGTAGGGAGAGAAACCTGAGGGCAGCTTTGAACTTGAGGACACAAATGGAGAAGGTAGGTATGAGGGCAAATGTTGTAACATACAATGTATTGATTAGGGGCCTCTGTCAAAGGGATAAATTAGAAGATGCAAATAGGCTTCTTAATGAGATGTTGGAGAAGGGATTAATCCCAAATCGTGTTACTTATGAGATAGTTAGAGAAGAAATGATGGATAAAGGTTTTGTTCCGGACATAGAGGGACATCTGTGCAGTGATGTATCTTAACAGTAAACCAGAGGATGAAGAAGAATTGGTTATCACCTATGTACAAAGCTAATTGCATATACATTTTGTAACTCGCCTAGTGGTGGCTAACAAGTAACAAAAGAAGCAACAAAGTCTGCATTATTTACTCACCGCTTCTTACATCAAAATTTATAGTTTAATGCATGAATGCGGAGCCTTTGTTATCAACTAATAATCATTGAAACAGCTCCAATGGTTTGACAGATTCGCTATTCCAAAATTAGAAGACCTTTTTTTTCCCAGTGAAGGCTTTTGAAATGGTTGTAAGTGAAGTTTCTGGTGTGCCAGCATCTATTTTGCAAAGGTTGCACTTCTACCTCTCAGGGGTATTCTCCGTTTGTCCTTCTCTTCCATCTGTTTCGATTTCTATGTATTTGATCATGTTTGTGTTGTCTAGACATTTGATATACTATGCGAATCGAATACCCGTTGGTAATCAAAGTTGCTGATTTTTCTGCATTTGTTATGTGGCTGGCCGTGCTGCAAATTGTATGCTTGTTGTTTTGATTGTTTCTTGTAACATTCACCTGGTTTTGATGGAGCCTGACAAGTGATTAGTCAAATGGAAATCCTTCCCCACAATGCCCTCTACACTTGTTTTAGTGTGGGTAGGTGCGTGAATAATGCTAATGAGGGGACATGAGCTGAAGACCATTACAAACTTTTCTGGAATTTCCTGGACTTCCTCTTTTGTGGCAAAATGGGCTATCTGATGCGATAAAGATTATCTGGGTTGTAGTTTGATTTATTTTCTTCATAGGGGGTTGGAAAGAGTGTTCTTTTACTGATTTACAATGTGTATTTTTTCTGCCATATACCCTTGGAGTTGGACTAATGTAGTTTTTTGAATGTTCTGTTTACTCCTTCCGTTCCTCATTCTTTGTCTTCCCTCTCCTCCCCCAGCACATATTTTGATGTATTAATGGTGGTCTTGAGGTTGGATTTTTGTTTCTTATATGGAAATGAAGGTGTTTTCAAATTACTCAAATTGTCCTTTTGTAAATTAGAGTGGTGAAAATGGTGGGGAAATCTAGCAAAGCAAGAAACCAGAAAGGAAAGAATTGAATTTTTTCCTGTATACAATTGAATTGGATTTTATTTTTGAAGGAAAGAATTGAATTGGAAATTAGAAACTCCATAGAAAACTTTCCTTCTTTTCTGTATTAAAGTAATTAGATACTATTTCTTAGCAGAGAAAAAAACTCAGCCTTATCCCAACTAAAAGGGGTCGGCTACATGGATCCGATCAAAGACAGCAGAAGAGAAGTAAAAGAAAAGAACACACTGCATCAAAACAGAAAAATCTCACATAAATGGAGTCGCACACATGGATTCTTGCCCTCTAAGAAGGTCTATTAGAGGTCATCCTTGGGACCAGACCTAAACTATGCATGTCTTGTCATGGATATAAACTGATAAAACTTGGTGCAAGACCAAAGTATATATCTTGTCGTGGACCCACAGGCTTCTCATATTCTGTCCATACCTTTTCAAATCATGTCCAACCATGCTATTTTTTTTTTTCAAATAAATGAAGATGTCCTATCATATGAATTCTGTTCTTTGGATAGTTTTAAATGAGTTCCTAGTGATACCAATGAGAAATATTTTAAATTTACCATCGAGTCTTATTTCTTACATTCTAAATGGAAGCTTCCACTACTTCACATTTTCAAATCGCAGATTCTCAGTATTCTCTTTCAAAAGTTTATTTTCTGCAACTATTCACATAAATGAATGACAAAAGTGGGCTTTACAGCAGTAAGAAATTGTTAGTTACTATATCATTTTGAATTGTTTTTAGTTGATCTGTATCAATTTCAATAGTGATCTTATATCATTTTCTTCGTCATTTTACAGTCAATGTTTTATGTTTCAAAAGATAAGAGTGACAAATCTCCATCAAGGATATGGGTTTGTGGAGTTCCGTAGTGAAGAAGATGCTGACTATATGAGTACTGCATGTTGTTGCATCTTAATTATCTTTGCTTTTGAATTAGGTCATAGAAAGCATTTCTATCAAGAAAAGTAAGAGCCTTTACAAACTATTCAAGGTAATAGCACTATAAATTGGATTTTCAGGTCAAGCTAGTGTAAAATATGTATAAAAAGGTTTAGCACGTTTCTGGTTCAACATTTTGCATCTGAAATTGTGAAATAGCTGAGGAGCTGTTTCTATACTAAATTGAAATTGATTTCAATCTTGCTCTTTAATGAGCAGATGGCTAATTTGATGGGCAAAGTAGTTATTCCATGTTAAAAATAAATAAAACAGCACCCTTCTTTTTCTCCTGAAGGTCTCACCACCACCGTGCTCCCACCACCATGCCATCGCTACTGCCTCCACTGCCGCCACCACCACTGCTACCAACTACCTGCACCACCATGCCACCACCACCACCCCTTCCAAGCCCCACTCCTATCCCTGCTTCCGCCCCTGCCACCACTACCCTCCCCCAATTCCCAAAGAAATATAGAGAATCTATTCTCAGAAATTGAACTACCAAATAGATTTCTTATTCTTGAAATATTTCAGATTGATGCAACCAAAACAATTTCAATTTCTTGACAAAAAAATCTGTTTGTTGAATATTTCATGAAATCAATCTGAAATTTATATAGAAATCATACCAAATTCTGGTCTTAGTCTGAAAATTTCCATTTTGTTGCTTTAATGTTTTAGCATTTTACATCCAATCAGATGGAGCAGCAACTCATTATATGTTACTATGATATCATTTTCCATGCTCTGAAAATTCGAAGAAGAAATCGTCTAAACCATATGGTGAATTCTCACCCCACCCCCCAAAAAAAAAATCAAATAAAATAAAAAAGGAACATTGTTTGCTCGTTGCATGATCACTTTGTCAGAATTGTAGTTAAGGTGATGCGTAGGCAACAAAGAGGCCTTGATGCTGAAGGCAACCAGTCACCTTCTGTATCATGGACCTCATGATTTAGAAGAAGGGAGCCTTCGGTTTGCCTTGGCACCATGACAATTGACAACTATGGTAAGAAGTTAACATGTTGTCAAACATACTTCCATTATTCCCTAATTATGCCTAAGTTTTTGTAAATGATATCATCTTAAATTAGATAAAACCCTGCAACTTGGTCCTTTTTTTTCCTTAAGTAGCAGCATTGTGGATTTGTTCTAAAATCAACCAAGCGATGCACACATTAAAAGTTCAACGTTACATTTGCCTTAAATAAGGAGAGTACAATCCTATTTGATCCACAAGTTCTTCGGCATGCTTTGTTATTATTGTTTTCTCAATTGAAGATAATGCTGTTGAAATGGGGCTTTTAATTGTTTTTGGCCAAATTTTCTTCCCTTGAACTAATGTTGTTTTATTGTAATCCAGGCAATAATGGTTCTGAACATGATTAAATTGTATGGGAAGCCTATACATGTGAATAAGTTGTGAGTGATTTTTCCACTCTTGCCTGTTGCTGTTCATGTTAGTCAAGGACCTTAATTTTATAATAAAATAATATAAGGTGCATTTGGAGATATCCTTTAATGAGCTTCTTTTTCTCTATACATGATAAAGTTTCATATATCATAATATCATATAATGTTTCCATTTGTCTCCAGGCTTCTCAAGATAAGAAGGGCTTGGATGTTGGTACAAACCTTTTTGTTGGAAACCTTGACCCTGTAAGCTGTCAGATTGTACCAAGAACTTGCTTTCTCACCAATCCGTCATTACTCTTCTCATTATTTGAATTTGACTGTGCTTGCAGGATGTGGATGAAAAGCTTCTCTATGATACTTTCAGTGCATTTGGACTCATTGTTACATACCCAAAGGTTATTATCCCCTCTTAATTGGCTCTAATTTATGAGTCTGTTCTTCCTTCCCTTTATGTATATTAGAATGCTGACTAAAAGGAAAGGCGAGAATTGCTGTATGATATCACCTTGTTGCAGTTAGCAGTTGGCATTCTTTGGCTTTTTAACTTTCTGTTTTTGCATGAATTAATACTTTCATGTTATTAGCTTAATTCCTTTATGCACTCTTGGAGCCTCTGTGTTAGGCGAGGACACCATCTTGTACCAATTAAAAGTAAGTTTTAGCAATAGAAAGGTTTTCCTTAAATGGAAAAGAAAAATTTAAGACAAAAGATTCCTTACATGGACCCCATAGGAAGGTCTTACTATATGGTCCTCCTAATTGTGCGACATGAAGGGTGATTTCGCATGGTCTCGATTGGCATTTTCTGATGGCTCTCATCTATATCACTTGCAGATGACTAGGATTAACCAGGTGTATTTTCCTCGTCACCTTTTTGCTTCTTTATCCAAGGGAGCTATTATGTTCTACTTAGTTCTGGAAGTCCAAAGCAATCTGGTATCTAATTTGTAAATTGTCACCATTTGTCTCTTGGTTCACCTGAATGGAGGCCTGGGTTAACAAAGACATTAGTTTTAGTTACTCATGAACTTCTGTTTTGGAGCTTGGAGATGTTCTATAACTGTATACCATGGTGGGTTGTAGTTTTGGTATCTACCCACCAGGTCTCCAAGAAAAAATGGTTGTGAGACCTTGGAAGTATGCCTGGAGGCAAAGTAGCAGCTGAGTACATTGACTTCTTTGCAGTCAAATTAATGTGCCTAGAGAGCCAATAAAAAATCCCCATCAAGATCTATCCAGCAGGCCAGCATGTTTATATTTCTCCAGTCATGGAAAGCAACACTTATGTTTTAGTATATATTCTTGATCATCCGGAAAAAAGTATTGACCAAAGTACTATCATTTGATTCTATTAGTGTTGGTTAATTTTTGAATCTTCTTATATTAGAGATTCCATTTAAATAGTCAGGCTCTACGAGTGGTGCTAATGAAAAGTGTAGGCACTAATTAGAAGGTGTTGCTCTTGTGGAGACTCGTAGCTTGTTTTGGAAGGAAAATCAGTGACCTAGATTGACCAACAGGAAAAATTGACATAGGGGTGGCAGCTTACTGTCAAATGATCTCTGATGCAAGACTTCTTCCTGTTTCAGATAATGAGAGAACCTGAGACTGCGAAGTCCTGTGGTTTTGATTTTATTAGCTATGATTCTTTTTGAGTCTTCTGATGCAGCTATTGAGATATATTCCTGCTTCTGTATCTACGGTCATACTCTGAAATGCTCTTGAATGACTTGCTATTATTCACTTATTTATGTATCTGTAGGCCATGACTGGCCAATATCTCTGCAATTTCCAAATTACAGCATCCTATGCATACAAGAAAGGTACCAAAGGGGAGTGTCATGGTACCCCAGCAGGTTAGGGTTTTACATCAACCATCTTTATCTTGTTTTCTCTATTTAATGTCACATCCCATGTACTCTGCCAACTTACTGGACTAGCTCAAATGCTGACTTTTAGCATTTACGTTTGAGTAAATCTTCTCAAACCTCCCTCATCAATTTGGATAGATACTCCATTCCATTTCCAGAAAATGCTTATTATTTTAAACAAATGTAACACACACAGAGTCTTGGCTGCAAGCAATCATGGTGCGCAGAAAAACAGGCCCCACACGGCCACACCCTTTCTGCAAGTGGACCACCTACACTATCAAATGGTACTCAGGCTAATGGTACCATGGGGGTTCCTCCTCGTCCCTTTGCAAATGGTCCCATTCCTCCTAGGCAAGTTCTGGCAATCTGCCCTCCCCCACCACAGGTTGGGGCTTTCCTCCTATGCAACTAGCAGGGCAGCAATGGCCTGGTGAGATGCAGCAACAGGGTCAAGTGATGATGCCATCTGTCATGCCACCTCCACCTCAGCAGTCAGATCACTTGCCAGACCACCACCACCTAATATTCCTCCTCCACAGGCAGCACTTTCAGGGCCTCGACCACCACCAATGGGTTTGAATGCACCACCGCCTGTTTGGCCACCAACACCACTTCAGCATATGGCTGGAAGAACTCTCCCGCCAGCTCCACCACCTCCATCATCTTGAAGTCACAGGTCATTCCAGTACTCTGTAACTCCAAGATATATTTTTTGCTTCATAATACCATTAAGGAGGTAGGGGTTGGCTGTCGGCCTTTGTTTTCTTTGTTCGGCTAGATGAGGATTTGTTGTTTCTTACTATTTTCATCAGGGTCATACAAGTTGTAATATATAAACCCAGTAGTGTTTTTAAGTGCTATGTGAAGTTTCTTTAATTGACTCTGCAAAAAGTGGAAGAAGGGATTTCAAGGTGGTGAAAATACAGAGAATTTTTCTGATGTTTTCTGCATCTGAATACTGGATGTGTGATACATTGAACAAAGGTTATTTTGCTGCTAACCCCAAATGCTGTTGAGATAATTCTATCATATCCAGGTAATTGCAGGATTCTGTTAATTTGGATGGTTTGAAAGTAAGTCATAACCCTGTTCCTTACTTCTTATATAATTTTCTCAGAATTTTTTTGCCACTTTTGAGCATGGTGGTAGTTCCAAAAAGTTCTTTCTATTCTTTTCCCCCATTAGGCTCCGTTTGGTTGTAAGTAAAGGGCAGCGCAGTGAAATCATTTTTGAAAAGAAAAGGAAAGTTTTATAATCATGATCTTGTAACCTACCTAAAACTTTTCCGATGCTTTTTTTTTTGACCAAAATAAAATATATTAGCTAAATAAAACTACTACATATTAGTTACAACACTCGCTTTATAACCCCACTTATAAGCAATCAAAACAATTAACTTAGATTTTAGATTCTTATATAATAACATCTAAACTAATGAGATCATTTGATCATATATGTATAGAAAATAATAATACTAACAGTTGGTTGAGAGACTACAGACTGAAGAGCTTCCTGTTGTATTTTTATGGTTCCATATTTGAGGCTTACAGACACTGCAGATCTTGTATTTTAAAGGTAATAATTGATGTCTTCTTTATTCTTCCTTCGTTAAGCATTTTGCTTTTCCTTAACAGCTTTGAACTTACATACGAGGAAAGCCGACAGTGCAGAGCTTGTATTTTAAAGGTAATAATTGATATCTTATTACCTTGTGTTCATCATTAGTGAGATAAAGGAAGGTCCAGAAATCTACCTCATCAAGAATAGAATAAGGGTTGCGTTTTTTATCTCTAAAAATGACCTCCACGCTAAGTATATGTTGACAGAAATGGAACGAAAGCAACAGCAAGGGGTCTCCTATACGGGTTGATAAAAGCAAAGGGAGATGGATGGGATTTGAAGCGACGTAGGGGAACTAAAGAATTTTTGGGGAAATAATGACATTAATCAATGGTCATGGACTGCAATCCTTCTTTTGCTGACAATTGATAATTTTTTGTCAAGACCTAATCTACTTGCTCACATATCAAATTTCAACTAGGTCGTATTTTATCAAACCACTTATCGGGTTTTTTCTTTTTTGTATAAAAGGTGCTTAAACAAAATAGAAAAAAAACCGATAAAGTTATCAATTATCTACTCTTTTTTTTTTTTTCCACCCAAGGGGACTTTACCGACACACATTAGAGGGGTAGGGGGGTGAAGAGGGGAACACATGTTTCAAGAGTCGATCCTTAGACCATCTACACTCCTATCACATACTTTTCAAGCATGAGTTGCAATCAGTGTGCTATGCATTAGATCCACTATCAATAATCTAAGCTAGCAGTTTTACCCACAAAAAACTAGGATTTTTACCCAAAAAACTTTTACGAAAAAGGAAAAACTAGGATACCGCTTATCCTCCCCACTCTATACACACCAAGCTTATGGGAAAGTAGTGTTACTGCCAACAGAAAATGCCACTTGGCAAAACTAAGCAACTATGTAGGATTTTTTATTTTTTATATTTTTTTAAAGTGACTCTGTAGTTTAGGGGATAGTGTTTTATGGGCAAGCGGTGTAGGGAAGTGCACCAATGGAGGGACACAATGGGACAATGGCTTAATAAATTGGGGTCAAAGAGGTCATTTCATGTGTCATACAGTTGGAGATTATGAAAGTGGGATTCGGATGGAAACCAGCGTGAGAATTTTAGAAGATCGATTCATCCAACGGCTAGGATTTTAACTCAAGAAGACCGTTGGGTCTAGAGATTGGGGGACTCGTTTAAGCTCTTCTTAAAAAGAGAGACAAATGAGACGACGAACAGAGGAAGAAAGTAGAAGGAGACGGAAAAAGAGGGGAGAGAGAGAGAACGAAGAGGGGCGAGGAAGACTGCATAGTCTAGACGATCCAATCTTCGTTTGGGTCGCAAATGCGAAACCCACCATCCCCATTCTTGGAACCGTCGATCGTGTGTACTGGGATTTTGGAGACAGATCAGAAATGGCATCAAAACCAGTTGTTACACAGCAAGCTAGAGGTATTAAGCCTTTTTGAATTTCCTTGTTGGTTGAATTGAGATTCTGTTAGGTCTTTTTGATTCGCGACTTTCAGGATTTCCGGTTTCAAATGATGGGCTGAAAATTTTCCTTTCGTTATCGGCTTGTATCTGATGTATTTCTTGATTATTGCTTGTGGAAAGGATTCGTAGACGATAGGATCTGCAGATTTTGATTTTCTTTCATTAGTTGATTTCATGATTTTATTGGGGTTTTTGAATTCCCTATGGATAATTGTATATGCTGGATCTCTTAGTTTTGCTATTTCGAATTTCCTTTTTTGCTTGAATTGAGATTCTGTTACATCTCTTGATTCCTGACTTTCAGGATTTCCAGTTTCAAATGATGGCCTGAAATTTTTGCTTTCGTTATCGGCTTGTATCTGATGTATTTCTTAAGATAGGATCTGCAGATTTTGATTTTCTTTCATCAAATGATTTCACGATTTTATTGGGGGTTTTTGAATTCCCTATGAATAATTGTATATGCTGGATCTCTTGGTTTTACTTTTGGGTTAGATCTAACTTTTCAGATACAATCTTCTGTAAACATTCTCTGCTGTCTCCATAAACAAATTCTCTGGTTTCTTTGATCTTAACGAGTCATGGATATATGCATGTGCAGAAATTGCCGAAGGAGGAAAACAAAAGATCCCTTTGGGCAAAGGAAAAAACCGGAAAGCACTTGGTGATATTGGGAATTTGGTTCCTGTTCAAGTCATCGATGGGAAGCAGAAGCGGGAGTTCTCCCGTCCCCTAACGAGGTACCCATCTCTTCCACACCCCTCTTCTCTCTTCCCTCTCTCTCCAATTCTGTTCTTCAGATGGTTTTATTTGCTCTTTCTTGTTTAGGAGCTTTTGTGCACAATTATGTTCGAAGGCACAAGCAGCTGTGCAAAAGAGAATATTAAGGTAAATCTGTAAAGCACTTACCTGTGAAATTTTCTAAATCTGATTTTAGGAAATTACACAAAAACAAATAAATTCTATATATTGGATCTTTTTAACCTTCAGAAACCAGCTCCATAAGTTGTTAATGGACCTGTGGAGAAGAAAGGAGCTGTGACAGCCAAACCAGCTCAGAAGAAGGCCAATGCAAAGCCAAAGATATAGCAAAGAAGGTAAGCCCGGAGCAGAAAAAAGATACAAGAAAGGAGAAAAATGCAAGCCAGAAATCATCAAGGCGTAAAGCTCAGACCCTCACATCAATCCTAACAGCTCGAAGCAAGGTATTTTTCCTTTTGTAAGAAATCTCTCTCTCTCTCTCTCTCTCTCTAGCCTAGTCATATTTTTATTGGTTCCTTTTCAGAATGCTTGTGGTCTAATCAATAAATCAAGTGTATCCATTGTCAATATTGACACAGAAGCTGTTTGTGGTCTAATTTTCCCCCTATTAGCTATTTGTGACTTTGTGTATGTGTATGTGTATGTGTATGTGTATGTGATAATATGTAGATCTTTTTACTTCCCTTGCAGAATTCAAGTCGCTTTCAAGATTACATAGACAAGCAACCTTGATATCAATGAGAGAATGAGAGAATGAGAGAATGAGAGAATGAGAGCCTAATTACTATGGATTGGATGATAGAAGTTCACTACAAATTTGAACTTAGGCCTGGAACTCTTTATCTCACTTATCAATATAGTTGAAAAAATTTCTTTCCATGAAAGTAGTCCAAAAGGGAGGGAACTGTGGTTAGTTGGAATAGGTGATTGACGGGGAATGCAATGGGGTAACCGAGAGAAGTACCTGATTAACTATAATGCGGAACAAATACTTCCCCTCTTGGGTGAACCTAATAGGAAACAGTCAAGTAGACTTCATGGAGCAATTCATCAAACACATTATGTGCACTACTAATCAAGCTCTCAAGAAAACAACCACAATGCACAAATCAGTGATCAAACTTATCAAATGCACAAACACACATCAACACAATCGATTTAACGTGGAAAACCTCCCCAATGAGAGAAGTAAAAACCACGGGACCGTAGTCCACAAAAATCCACCATCTTCAAGAATCCTATCTAATTGTAATTAGAGGCATACAATGATTCCAAACAACAAGAGCAATATACTCTTGGCATATATCATCAACAAAATGAATTCCCAAATGAAAGAAACAAGAAATTGAAGAGATCTCACCAAAACAGGGGCAACGTTTTCGTTGCTAGAAAACTGGGTTAGGAACCTTCAAATGACAATCACACCGTACCAAATTTAACGACCGATAATTAATCACCATTCTCAACTTTCTACGAACCTGTTCTGTTCGTTTGTTGACATAAAATGCTTGGCATGCCCATGGAGAAAGAGTAGGTTCCAAAAGACCTTGAGATTGTAGTTGCTGAATTTCTTGAATAGCCAAGGAAAGATGATCTGGATTTAGGCTTGGATGGTTGGCTTTTGTTGGATTGACATCTTCATTTTTCTTAAAAGGAAGTGTGATGAAGAAATCAGGGTTCTGCCATAAAGGTTGAGAACACTTGGTGAGAAAATCTGAATGAGATTCCGCACAGGATGTGGTGAGGATGTGTGCTTTGATTTCTTCAAACATAGAGGGACCTGCAAAAAAGAGGTTAGAAATAGAAGACCAAGGAAGAAGCTGTTGTTTATAGACAAGACCTTGGGGAGTCCAACGAAGAGGGAGATGGCGAAGGACATCAAAACCTATGATGAGGTCTTTGCCTGAAAAATGGGTTCCTAGAACTGTATGGGTAACAGACAAGGTGGGGAGAAGCTGGATTTTTATATGTTGTTTAGACACTAAGGTGATATGAAAAATTTCACCATTAGCTGCAAGGAAAGGTAGGGGTGGATCTTGAGTTTTCCAAAAAGGTTTGGGAAGAACCTTTGGGTTTAAGATTGTTGTAGTAGCTCTCCTGTATCTAAAAAGGCAATAAGTTTGATAGGTTTAGCATAGGGTTCAGGGATTATTTGGACTGAGACATGAGGAAGAGAAACTGACTGACATTAGAGAAGAGGGGGTTGGAGGCTGGGCTGAGAAGGGGAAAGGAAAGGTGTCTGGGATCAGATTTCTCGGACTCAGAGAGGGAAGACTTTGGGTCTGAGTCTGTGTCTGGGAAATCAATTGCAAATAGAGAAAGATCTGTAGGTGCTTCATCAAGAGAGTATAAAGATTCGAGGTCTGCATCCTGAAGATCTTCATGGTGAGGAGAGGATAATATGTGCATGACCTTATCTTTCTTGCGAGACATGGGATAATTTTTGGCAAAATGTCCATTTTTTCCACAGACATAACAAGCAGTGGACTTGTTCTTTCCTCTATATTGTTTTTTCCTGAGAAATCTCCATTTTTTCTTTGGAGAATGGAAGAAGAATTTCTTTTTTCTCCTTGGCTTCCATTTCTGATGCTGAGAGAAAGGGGGAAACCTTCTATGGCGAGAAGTCTTCTTGGTAGCACAATCACAAGATTCGTCACCTTTGCACTTAATTTTAAGATAAGAAGTATCACAAGCAGAGGAGACTTTATCAGAACGATCTTGCAAATCTTTCCAGACTTTTTTGATGTTGCAAAGCTTATCAAGGGCAGTGAGAGCATAGCTATAAAGAGAACCAATAGTGCATGAAGCCAATGGAATATTCTGGTTCTTCAGGAACTGTTGTGTATCTGCGCCAAAAGGCTCTGGAAGAGAGTTCAAGAAAACTTGCTTTAGGTTTTCATCATCAATACCACCGATTTTATGGAATCGGTCAGTCATTCTGGAGAAATGTTTGTCAAGATCTGATCTAAGCAGAGAACAACACTTCATTTGGAGAAATTCGTCACGGGCCTTTGAAAGATCATTTGATACGGGGCCAAGGAACTCTTGATAGAGAGTGGTAATAAACTGGCTCTTAGTAAGTTGCACAAGTTGTAGTTGTCTGTAAGGGCCAAGAGCTAAATACCATTCCCTGAGTTTTCCTTGAAGTCTTGCAACAAATTTAGACAGGACAGTGACAGTTGAGGCTCCTTCATGAAGTAGTTCAGCATTGATGCATGCATGAAAATCTGTAATTCGGAATGCCCATTTAGGAACAGGAATATCATTGAGTGTGAAAAATTGCTTGGGGTCCTGATTTTGATATGGGGTAAAAGGTGTAGGTGGGATAGGGGGCCATTGAGGTGTATCATCAGGATTCTGGATTTCAGGATCATCATCCATTTCTAACACATGAGGTGCAGCAGGCTATGGTCCTTCATTCATGAAAGAAGGAAGAGGATCTGGGATGGTAAGGTTTGTGAGAAACTCAGATAAAGTATTTTCGGGGGTGGGGAAATGATTGTATGGATAGATTTAGGTGGAGGAGTAGACACAGGGGTAGATGATGGAGCAAGAGAACTAGCTAATGGGGTTGACATATGTGGTATAGGAGGTGGTGGTGCAGGATATGGGACAGGCATAGGATAAGGGGTAAATGGTGGTGATGCTGGTAGGGCATATGCAAATTCATCCTCATAATCACTAAGATCCATAAGTGCAACAGTGGATGTCTATGCTGGTGAGAGTCTACTATGAGCACGTCTTCTGGCTGCTTGTGTTCTTTTGGGAAGAGCATGTTGTTGTCGTTGAAGTTCTTTTAGTTCTTCAGTAGGAAAAGTCCTTGGAGAAGAAACGATAGGTGGTGCAGGAGAAGTATACATAGCAAAAGGATCTTATGGGACGAAGCTGGGAACCGTTATTGGAAGTGGTTGCTATTGCCTGTGGCGAGATGAAGCAAAAGAAGGAGGCTGTGGTTGTTGCATATGTTGAAGTTGGGCTTCAAGGTACCTGAGATGCTTTTCCTTCTGGCCAATAAGGGAAAAAGTTGTAGTGGTATCAACAGCACTAGAAGCAATTCCAACAAGTTCCATATGGACCTGATTAATTTCTCGACGAAGAGACTGTAAAAGATGATCATGATGGGATAAAGTGCCATGAGTTTGCTAGGTTTGGGTCAATATGCACTCAAGGTACTGGTTCTGGATAGTAGCATTTTCTGCCTGCCAATTCAAAGCTGCTTCAGCAGGAGAAATTGGTTCAGTATGACCCGTAGCTCGAACTGAAGGTTTGACCTTCCAAACATGACGGATACCATGAACATCTGGACAAGAATCATGGAGTCCGGGAAAAGGTTTAAGAGGGGAAGAAGAAGAAGAACCTGGAGTATACATACAGCAGGGATGAATGATCGGAGGGGGCAAATCGGGATTTGAAGGAGGTTTACAAGGAGAAAGAGAAGTTTTAGAAGAAACCTTGGGATTTTCGCACTTAACAAAGAAGGGGTATCTGGATTCATCACTGAGGGGACCAATAGAGGAATCACCAGCCTCATAATGTTCTTGTAAATATTATTGGGTAGACTTTCGTCTAGAAGAACGACGAGGAGGAGGGAAATCATCTTCAGAGTCTTGTAGACAATCATCACAGTCACAGAGGTCAAAGTATCTATGACCAGTAACTGGATCTTGGAAGAAGTAAATCGAAGCACCCTTAGAATCAAAAGATTTAATAGGAATGTTTTCTTGAATCATTCCAAAAGAGGTGGGAAATGGAGAAGGACGGGGTTGAGGATTTGGAGGAGGAAACCGAATTTCTACTTCTCCATTAGGATGAGTGATATAATCTAGATCTGTAGACTGAATTGGTTCTAGAAGGGCTTATGGTTGAGAGGCTGAAACTTGTTGTTCGTAAGCTGTAACCCAAGAAGTGGGAAGGAGACGAAGGAGCTCATCTCTGGATATTTGTCGTGGGACATAAGTACAACAAGGGACTTGGTTAGAGTCCATGGTGATGAACAACACATCTTCAGAATGGCCTGTGAGAAGATCGAATGCATGATTTTGCAATCGATAAGCCATCTGATAGTGCAAAATAGCAGCCTTAGCAATAACATTCTAGGGAACACCAGTAATTTGGATTTTGAATTTTAGGGCCGTGGGGAGAAGAGGGTCAGACAGTGGAATATTAAAATTAGGATACAGGGTTAAGAACACTGTTCCAGCATTCAAAGTTGTCTGAACAGTGGTAATCACGGCATGTTGGTACCGTAAAAATTGACTGTCAAGTAGAGCAACACGAGAAACCACTGGGAGTCCTTTTCTACCATGGAAGGAGAGGGCAAACTTGATGGCTCCTAGGTGGAGATGAGTGTAACCTTGTTGGATCCATTGAGGGATTAGCTCCAAAGGTATCTCAAGAGTGAAAATCCGTTCTTTTTCAGTAGCAGGGACCTGGAATTGGTCAAAGCGAGAGGCCTGTACCAATTCTTTCAAGGGAGGAGTCTTCTTAGGTTTAAGAAGAGTAGTCCATTTAGAGGGTGTCGGTGTTTTAGGGAAAACAGTATATAGATTAAGGAGTGGTGTAGGGGTAGCATGGATGACTTGATCATCAGGAACATAAGAAAGTTCATAAAGGTAATCTAAAGAAGAAGAAGAAGATCGGGATGAAGAAGATCGACGGGGAGAAGAAAACAAAGAGGAAGAAGGTGAAGCCATAAGAAAATCAATAAAAGGAACTTGGCAAAATCCAAATCTGAACCATCACCGCTCGTTGGAGAAACTGGAGTAGGTAAAGACACAGCTAGTCGAGGCCGATCAAGAACCCCCTGATCATAGTACCTGACTACAAAGCAACCCGAGCCAAACAAGGCACTGAACGACATCCTTAGCCTGAAAGCCCACAACTCTTAAGGGTCTTTTTCTGTCAGTAGGAACCATAAGTAGGGATTACTTACAAAAGGGCGTGGCCTAGACTGTATCTTTAGCTATAGCAGGTTCAATCTAGACAAGAGTGATAGCCAGAAGAGGAAGTTTAGCCGGAGAAGGGGAAGACTGGCTCTGATACCATTTTTTTAAGAGAGATTTTCACACAAGGATCGGATTGATTCTTTCATTCATCAAGAGCCCTTTATATAGGGTCAGGCTTACAGGAGAAACATTACATAGACACATTGGATCCCAAACATGTTGGCCAGCATACACGATACACGAGGAGATAACTCCCATAATATAATACTCATAATACAAACAGACATATAACTTTAACAAAACCCGAGAAGATAAAGTTTGTGTGGGACCAACCACTAAATGCTATTAGTACTGTCGGAGCTACTGGCGGGGTAATAGCTGGCAGTATCAATTAATCAGTCATTGTAGGCATCGAGTAAATTACCAATGCGTGGATCATTGAGTTTGTCAGTTTGATGAAGTTCCCATGCAGTATCAAGTCGGAGGAGAAATGGGGTTGAGACCTGAATTGGGAGGACATCATTAGCAGTGCACATGGTAGCCAAAAAGGATCTCCATTCATTCCAGTGCTGGACTCGGTTGGTATAGAATTCATAAGTCTTGATGTGTAACACATGAAAATCAAGTGTGTAATGGATGTAATGGTAGGGTTGCTGTTGGTCAGAGGTTTAGTGGATGAGAGGAGGTTGGTGGAAAAGGATGGTAATATAGTTTGGGTTTGGATTATCTTCGTTTGGAAGATGAGAGGAACAAAGGTGGAACCAGTGAGGGAGGGGCAAAGAGTTACAGGAAGTGGAGGATTGTGAGGTTAGGACGAGAAATTCCTCGAGTGGGGAACATCTAACGGGTGGTAAACTAGTGGATGATGATTAAAGGGAGGCTTAAGGCAATGGTGTAGGTTGAGCAGAGGTGCCAAAAGATGCATTTGTAAATGAGATGAAGGTCTTGGAGTTCTTGTAGGGTGGTAAAAGAGAAAAGGGTAAGAAAAGGATAGTCAAGGTGAAAAGAACTTTCCGGTAAGACTAATCCTTCACGACGAAGAGCAATCATGAGAAGTTGGATGGCTGTAGTCTTACTGTAAGAAATGACTTTTCTTTGAGTTAGATCCTGGACAATTTCTAGGGGAAGGCCTGGGGGAAGGGAACAACAGAGGTTATGACCAGGTGGTGTGGTTTGGGAAGAAGAAGCGCCAGGGGTTATGGGGAAAAAGTAAAGGGATGATGGTAAAGGTTGAGGTAGGTCGGGAAAGGAAATCTGCCAAAACATTTTCTTTGCCTTTTATGTGTTTAACATCAAAAGACCATTGGGAGAACCACTGAGCCCATCGAAGAAGTTGTGTTTGAGGGAGGATCTTCTGTCGAAATTCAAGCATGCGTGGAAAGTTTGACATGTCAAGTTCAACAAGGAACTTATGACCAATAAGATGAAATTGAAAATTTTCTATGCCACGCCTGACTGCCAAGATTTCTTTGAAAGTAGAATGATAATGGGCCTCAGAAGGCTTGAAAGATCTACTTTTGTATCCGTAAATAGTTCTTTTAGTGTTGGGAGTCCGTCTTTCAAGTAGGACTGCACCCCAATGAGTATCACTGGCATCTATTTGTAAAATTCTTTTTCCAGTGGATGGGATCTGGAGAGTGGGGAGGTTCTCAGAAAGCTTCTTTAGAGTTTGAATTGCTGAAGTATGAGCAACAGACCATGGAGGAGATTTTTTACGCAAAAGCTGGTGAAGCAGAGAAGTATGTATGATCTGTTGTGGAAGAAATTGTCATATAATTGACGATCCCAAAAAATTGTTGAACCTAATTTTTGGTGAGAGGGCCATTTGGAAACAATTGTAATGAGTTTACAATATGGGGTTGAAGATTATATTGCCCTTTGGAGATGGACACACCGAGAAATCAATAGAAGGGACGCCAATTTGTAGCTTTTTGGGAGAGAGCATAAGACCATTATCTTGAACAATTTGATGAAATTGTTGGAGAAGTCGAAGATGATATGTCTCATCTTTAGAAAAGAGGAGAATATCATCAATATATATAAGAGCATGGTCTTGGATGGGAGCAAAGATCTTCATCATGGCTCTCTGGAAGATAGATGGAGCTGTTTTGAGACCAAAAGGCATGACTGTCCATTGCATATGATAGCCTGGAATACAAAAGGCTATCTTTGGTCTATCTTCTGAGACAATTCCAAGTTTCCAAAATCCTGCTTTAAGATCAAACTTGGAGAACACAGTGGCATAAGCTAACTGAAGAAGCAAAGCTGGACGAGTTGGAAGGGAAAATTTCTCATCAGCCAAAAAGAAATTTAACAGTCGATAATTAATCGATCTGGGTTTAGCCATTTTCTTTCTCCATCAAAACTGGCTTATCAGGAGAAGGCGCCTAGGGACTTAAGAATAGACTACAGATGGGATCCACGAGTGATGTGGGATTAAACTCCTTACGCAGGAGATAGACCCACACTCACTCTCCCCCGGTCCACCCGGCTCTAATACCAGATCTGGGTTTAGCCATGGATGGTTGGCTTTTGTTGGATTGACATCTTCATTTTTCTTAAAAGGAAGTGTGATGAAGAAATCAGGGTTTTTCCAAAAAGGTTGAGAACACGTGGTGAGAAAATTCAAATGAGATTCCGCACAAGATGTGGTGAGGATGTGTGCTTTGATTTCTTCAAACATAGAGGGACCTGCAAAAAAGAGGTTAGAAACAGAAGACCAGGGAAGAAGTTGTTGTTTATAGACAAGACCTTGGGGAGTCCAACGAAGAGGGAGATGGCGAAGGACATCAAAACCTATGATGAGTTCTTTGCCTGGAAAATGAGTTCCTAGAACTGTATGGGTAACAGACAAGGTGGGGAGAAGCTGAATTTTTATAGGTTATTTAGACACTAAGGTGATATGAAAAATTTCACCATTAGCTGCAAGGAAAGGTAGGGGTGGATCTTGAGTTTTCCAAAAAGGATTGGGAAGAACCTTTAGGTTTAAGATTGTTGTAGCAGCTCCTGTGTCTAAAAAGGCAATAAGTTTGATAGGTTTAGCATAGGGTTCAGGGATTATTTGGACTGAGACATGAGGAAGAGAAACTGACTGACATTGGAGAAGAGGGGGTTGGAGACTGGGTTGAGACAGGGAAAGGAAAGGTATCACTTGGTAGAGGGGATCAGATTCCTCGAACTCAGAGAGGGAAGACTCTGGTCTGAGTCTGTGTCTAGGAAATCAATTGCAAATAAAGAAAGATCTGTAGGTGCTTCATCAAGAGAGTATAAAGATTCGAGGTCCGCATCCTGAAGATCTTCATGGTGAAGAGAGGATA
The DNA here is from genome assembly GCA_022985045.1 of Macadamia tetraphylla. Lineage (NCBI taxonomy): Eukaryota > Viridiplantae > Streptophyta > Magnoliopsida > Proteales > Proteaceae > Macadamia > Macadamia tetraphylla. Next base: position 4,696,082 of record CM040963.1, on the reverse strand, counting down.
ACATGTGCATGACCTTATCTTTCTTGTGAGACATGGGACAATTTTTGGCAAAATGTTCGTTTTTCCCACAGACATAACAAGCACTGGACTTGTTCTTTCCTCTATATTGCTTTTTCCTGAGAAATCTCCATTTTTTCTTTGGAGAATGGAAGGAGAATTTCTTTTTTCTCCTTGGCTTCCGTTTCTGATGCTGAGAGAAAGGGGGAAACCTTCCATGGTGAGAAGTCTTCTTGGTAGCACAATCACAAGATTTGTCATCTTTGCACTTAATTTTAAGATAAGAAGTATCACAAGCAGAGGAGACTTTATCAGAATGATCTTGCAAATCTTTCCAGACTTTTTTGATATTGCAAAGCTTATCAAGGGCAGTGAGAGCATAGCTATAAAGAGAACCAATAGTGCATGAATCCAATGGAATATTCTGGTTCTTTAGGAACTGCTGTGTATCTGCGCCAAGAGGCTCTGGAAGAGAGTTCAAGAAAACTTGCTTTATGTTTTCATCATCAATACCACCGATTTTATGGAATCGGTCAGTCATTCTGGAGAAATGTTTGTCAAGATCTGATTTAAGCAGAGAACAACACTTCATTTGGAGAAATTCGTCACAGGCCTTTGAAAGATCATTTGATACGGGGCCAAGGAACTCTTAATAGAGAGTGGTAATAAACTGGCTCTCAGTAAGTTGCACAAGTTGCAGTTGTCTGTAAGGGCCAAGAGCTAAATACCATTCCCTGAGTTTTTCTTGGAGTCTTGCAACAAATTTAGACAGGACAGTGACAGTTGAGGCTCCTTCATGAAGTAGTTCAGCATTGATCCATGCATGAAAATCTACAATTCGGGATGCCCATTTAGGAACAGGAATATCATCGAGGGTGAAAAATTACTTAGGGTCCTGGTTTTGATATGGGGTAAAAGGTGTAGGTGGGACAGGGGGCCGTCAAGGTGTATCCTCAGGATTCTAGATTTCAGGATCATCATCCATTTATGACACATGAGGTGCAGCAGGCTGTGGTCCATCATTCATGAAAGAAGGAAGAGGATCTAGGATGGTAAGGTTTGTGAGAAACTCAGATAAAGTATTTTCGGAGGGAAAAATGATTGTATGGATAGATTTAGGTGGAGGAATAGACACAGGGGTAGATGATGGAGGAGTAAGAGAACTAGCTAATGGGGTTGACATATGTGGTACAGGAGGTGGTGGTGCAGGATAAGGGACATGCATAGGATAAGAGGTAAATGGTGGTGGTGCTGGTAGGGCATCTGCAAATTCATCCTCATAATCACTAAGATCCATAAGTGCAGCAGTGGATGTCCATGCTGGTGGGACTCTACTGCGAGCACGTCATCTGGCTACTCGTGTTCTTTTGGGAAGAGCACGTTGTTGTCGTTGAAGTTCTTTTAGTTCTTCAGTAGGAAAAGTCCTTAGAGAAGAAATGACAGGTGGTGCAGGAGAGGTATACATAGCAAAAGGATCTTGTGGGACGAAGCTGGGAACCATTATTGGAAGTGGTTGCTGTTGCCTGTGGCGAGATGAAGCAAAAGGAGGCTGTGGTTGTTGCATCTGTTTGTAAAATTTTTTTTCCAGTGGATGGGATCTAGAGAGTGGGGAGGTTCTCAGAAAGCTTCTTTAGAGCTTGAATTGCTAAAGTGTGAGCAGCAGACCATGGAGGAGTTTTTTTACGCAAAAGCTGGTGAAGCAGAGAAGTATATATAATCTGTTGTGGAAGAAATTCTATAATATAATTGACGATCCCAAGAAATTGTTGAACCTGATTTTTGGTGAGAGGAAGGGACGCCAATTTGCAGCTTTTTGGGAGAGAGCATAAGACCATAATCTTGAACAATTTGATAAAATTGTTGGAGAAGTCGAAGATGATCTGTCTCATCTTTGGAGAAGAGGAGAATATCATCAATATATATATATAAGAGCATGGTCTTGGATGGGAGCAAAGATCTTCATCATGGCTCTCTGGAAGATAGATGGAGTTGTTTTGAGACCAAAAGGCATAACTGTCCATTGCATATGATAGCCTGGAATACAAAAGGCTGTCTTTGGTCTATCTTCTGGGACAATTTCAAGTTGCCAAAATCTTGCTTTAAGATCAAACTTGGAGAACACAGTGGCATGAGCTAATTGAAGAAGCAAAGCTGGACGAGTTGGAAGGGGAAATTTCTCATCAGCCAAAAAGAAATTTAACGGCCGATAATTAATCACCATTCTCAACTTTTCAAGAATCTGTTATGCTCGTTTGTTGACATAAAATGCTTGGATGCCCATGGAGAAAAGAGTAGGTTCCAAAAGACCTTGAGATTGTAGTTGCTGAATTTCTTGAATAGCCAAGGAAAGATGATCATGATGGGATAAATTGCCATGAGTTTGTTGGGTTTGGGCCAATATACGCTCAAGGTACTGGTTCTGGAGAGTAGCATTTTCTGCCTGCCAATTCAAAGCTGCTTCAGCAGGAGAAATTGGTTCAGTATGACCCGTAGCTCGAACTGAAGGTTTGACCTTCCAAATATGACGGATACCATGAACATCTGGACCAGAATCATGGAGTCCGGGAAAAGGTTTAAGGGGGGAAGAAGAAGAAGAGCCTGGAGTATACATACAGTAGGAAGGAATGATCGGAGGGGGCAAATCGGGATTTGAAGGAGGTTTGCAAGGAGAGGGAGAAGTTTTAGAAGAAACCTTGGGATTTTCATACTTAACAAAGAAGGGGTATCTGGATTCATCACTGAGGGAACCAACAGAGGAATCACCAGCCTCATAACGTTCTTGTAAATATTGTTGGGTTGACTTTCGTTTAGAAGAACGACGAGGAGGAAGGAAATCATCTTCAGAGTCTTGTAGACAATCATTACAGTCACAGAGGTCAAAGTATTTATGACCAGTAACTGGATCTTGGAAGAAGTAAATCGGAGCACCCTTATAATCAAAAGATTTAATAGGAATGTTTTCTTGAATCATTCCAAAAGAGGTGGGAAATGGAGAAGGACGAGGTTGAGGATTTGGAGGAGGAAACCGAATTTCTACTTCTCTATTAGGATGAGTGATATAATCTGAATCTGTAGACTGAACTGGTTCTGGAGGGGCCTGTGGTTGAGAGGCTGAAACTTGTTGTTCGTAAGCTGTAACCCAAGAAGAGGGAAGGAGACGAAGGAGCTCGTCTCTGGATATTTGTCGTGGGACATAAGTACAGTAAGGGACTTAGTTAGAGTCCATGGTGATGAACAACGCATCTTCAAAATGGCCTGTGAGAAGATCGAATGCATGATTTTGCAATCGATAAGCCATCTGATAGTGTAGAGTGGCAGCCTTAGCAATAACATTCTGGGGAACACCAGTAATTTGGATTTATAATTTTGGGGCCGTGGGGAGAAGAGGATAGACAGTGGAATATTAAAATTAGGATACAGGGTTAAGAACATTGTTCCAGCATTCAAAGTTGTCTGAACAGTGGCAATCACGGCATGTTGGTACTGTAAAAACCGACTGTCAAGTAGAGCAACACGAGAAACCACTGGGAGTCCTTTTCTACCATGGAAGGAGAGGGTAAACTTGATGGCTCCTAGGTGGAGATGAGTGTAACCTTATTGGATCCATTGAGGGATTAGCTCCAAAGATATCTCAAGAGTGAAAAGCTGTTCTTTTTCACTAGTAAGGACCTAGAATTGGTCAAAGCGAGAGGCCTGTACCAATTCTTTCAAGGGAGGAGTCTTCTTAGGTTTAAGAAGAGTAGTCCATTTAGAGGGTGTTAGTATTTTAGGAAAAACAGTATATGGATTAAGGAGTGGTGTAGGGTAGCAGGGATGACTTGATTATCAAGAACATAAGAAAATTCATAAAAGTAATCTAAAGAAGAAGAAGAAGATCAGGATGAAGAAGATCGACGGGGAGAAGAAAACAAAGAGGTAGAAGGCGAAGATATAAGAAAATCAATAAAAGGAACTTAGCAAAATCCAAATCTGAACCATCACCGCTCGCTAGAGAAAATGGAGTAGGTAAAGACACAGCTAGTCGAGGCAGATCAAGAACCCCCCTGATCATAGTACCTGACTATAAAGCAACCCGAGCCAAACAGGGCACTGAACGGCATCCTTAGCCTGAAAGCCCACAATGCTCAAGGGTCTTTTTCTGCCAGTAGGAACCATAAACAGGGATTGCTTGCAAAAGGGCGTGGCCTAGATTGTATCTTTAGCTACAACAGGTTCAATCCAGACAAGAGTGATAGCCAGAAGAGGAAGTTTAGGCGGAGAAGGGGAAGTCTGGCTCTGATACCATTTTCTTAAGAGATATTTTCACACAAGGATCGGATTGATTCTTTCATTCATCAAGAGCCCTTTATATAGGGTCAGGCTTACAAGAGAAACATTACATAGAGACACATTGGATCCCAAACATATGGGCGACATACACGATACACACGATACACGAGGAGATAACTCCCATAATACAATACTCCATCATCGCTCGCTGGAGAAACTGGAGTAAGTAAAGACATAGCTAGTCGAGGCCGATCAAGAACCCCCCTGATCATAGTACCTGACTGCTGACTGTTGACTGTTCTCAAACCCAAAATTTTCTGGTTTTCTCTTATGTTTATTCTCCTACAAATTGTGCTGATAAAAAAAACCCACTGTTCACACTTCTTCTTCTTCACTTAACCTTATAATAAATACAAGGTCAAATGGGTCAATACACATTTGTACTCTTGTGAAAAAATACCCTTCTTGGGCGTCAAACAAACATGGGCTTCACCTCCCAAAGGTGAGCATACATGGGCCAAAACTTGGGCCATCCTCCACAAGGAGGGAAACCCAGCCCAACAAAAACACAACAACAAACTAAATCCCATAAATAAGCAATGTACCTCTGGAACCCATAGTTCGTCATATTTGCTCGCTATAAGCATGGCACTGTTGGGCTAGGTTTTGGCCCATGTATGCTCACCTTTGGAAGGTGAAGCCCATGTTTGTTTGAGGCCCAAGAAGGGCATTTTGTCACAAAAGTACAAATGTGTATTGACCCATTTGACCTTGTACTTATTAAAAGGTTAAGTGAAGAAGAAGAATTGTGAATAGTAGGTTTTTATCAGCACAATTCGTAGGAGAAGAAACAGAAGAGAAAACCAGAAAATTCTGGGTTTGAGAACAGTCGGTAGTCACCTTCAAGAGCTCGATCGGAAGGTCATCCGTGGTCCAATTGAGCTGAAATTTCTACAGCAGGTTTGCAACATACGATCTACGTTTAGTACAGTGTAATTGTCATTTGAAGGTTCCTAGCCCAGTTTTCCAGCAACGAAAACGTTGCCCCTGTTTTGGTGGGATCTCTTCAATTGCTTGTTTCTTTCATTTGAGAATTCATTTTGTTGATGATATATGCCGAGAGTATGTTGCTCTTGATGTTTGGAATCATTGTATGCCTCTAACTACAATTTGAGAATTCATTTTGTTGATGATATATGCCAAGAATATGTTGTTCTTGATGTTTGGAATCATTGTATGCCTCTAACTACAATTAGACAGGATTCTTGTGTATTCCAATACTTGAAGATAGTGGATTTTTGTGGACTACGGTCCCGTGGTTTTTACTCCTCTCATTGGGGAGGTTTTACATGTTAAATCGATTGTGTTGATGTGTGTTTGAGCATTTGATAAGTTTGATCATTGATTTGTGCATTGTGGTTGTTTTCTTGAGAGCTTGATTAGTGCACATAAAGCTCTACTTGATTTGTGCATTGTGGTTGTTTTCTTGAGAGCTTGATTAGTGCACATAATGTGTTTGATGAATTGCTCCATCAAGCTCTACTTGACTGTTTTCCTATTAGGTTCATCCAAGAGGGGAAGTATTTGTTCCGCATTACAGTTAATCGGGTACATCTCTCGGTTACCCCATTGCCTTCCCCGTCAATTTTGATATACATTGTTGCATAGTTATTCTCTGTTTAGAACTTGTGAAAATTATTTTCATATATTTCTAAACAATACTTGGGGGGTTTCACTGGTAGCTGACTTTGTCTCCATTTTGGCATCTGGAGAACAGATTGAAATGACTATCATTTCATGAAAATACATTGAGAGGGTGATTTTAAATTTCATGATTACTTTCAAATAATATCTTATAATTTTTTTTTAATGAAGATTCTTACTTTACTCTCTCCCCTTTAACTCATTTGTGTGAGTGGAAAAAGCTTGTGGCGTTTGGTTCTTTTTGTTTTTTGTTGGGGGGGGGGGGGTGGGAGAGCTCTGAATTCTTGCTTTAAAGTGACATAATCTAGATAATGGGCTTTGTGGTAATGAAGATGTTTCTTTATCCTGTAAAACCGGATAGGATTTCTATAATACACAAACTTGATTTGCCACTTCTACAAAAACTCTCCCACAAACTGGGAGGGGGTTGAAGAGCTCTGAATTCTTGCTTGTGTATGTTTAAGGTGACACAATCTCTAGATAATGGGCTTTGTGGTAATGAAAATGTTTTTTTATCTTGTAAAACCGGATAGGATGTCCATAATGCACAAACTTGATTTGCCACTTCTACAAAAGCTCTCCCACAAACTGGATGTTCTATAATATAACTATAGTGTTATGCTAAAAAAAAAAAAACTTGATTTGCCACTTCTACAAACCGCACAGGATGTCCATAATACACCTATAGTGTCACTTCTACAAAAAGCACAGACTTGATTTGCCACTTCTACAAAAACTCTCCCACAAACCGGATGTCCCTATAATGCAACTATAGTGTTATGCCAAAAAAACAAAATTGATTTGCCACTTCTACACAAACTCCCCCACATAGTATCTAATTATGGAACTTTGCCTCAAATGTGAATGGGAGGGCTTGTTCAATCAAAATCTCCCTAAGTTCTTACAATATATACTACTATTTTTTTCTTTGTTTGAGCAAACCTGCATGATTGTTTCTATGGCATCGAATTAGCATTGGTATTTATAACTTTCAACTGGAAACTCCATCTTCAAATGGCATACAGACCTCGAAAAAGAAAACAATCTCAGTTGCATGTATAGCTCCTTCAGATGCATTTATGTTCTGTTGAATGTTTCCAGAGAAAATCCATCAGCCCAGCATTTTCAGCTCCACAACAGCCTCAACAGCCAGCTATCCTTGGTGAGGTTGATTGGTGAGGATTTGTTTCATTGCTGAAATCCTCGTATTAGAAAATTGTTTTGTGGTTAGATTTGTTTCATTGCTAAAATCCTCGTACTAAAAAATGGTTGAAAAATTGACTCTATTTGACAATTATCTTCAATCCTCCTCCAAGATTATATTCTAGAGGGCTGAAGATTGGCATCAACTATATGGGATCTCCAGCCACATGGTCAGAATAAGAGAGAGATTGTCAGTATAATAAGCCCCACTATTGTTATGTGAGAATGGTATATAGGTACTAGGGTGGATGTGGTGTATGCGCTTCTTTTTCCTTTATTTTAAATTCCATTTGTGATCTTATGAGACCCAATTTTAAATAAAGGAGGAATAACTACACCCTCTAAGATTATATTCTAAGAGGGCTGAAGATTGGTATCATCCATATGGGATCTCCGGCCACATGGTCAGACTAAAAGAGAGATTGTTTGTATAATAAGCCCCACTATTGATTATATGAGAATGGTATAAAGGTACAAGGGTGGGTGTGGTGTATGGGCTTCCTTTTCCTTTATTTTAAATTCCATTTGTGATCTTATGCGATCCAATTTAAAAAAAAAAAAAAATGAGGAATAAATTTTATCTACAAGATAAAAAAAAAAAAAAAAAAAGAATTACATAAGTGGAGTCTGACAAAAAAAATTTACCAAGTCTAGACTTTAGTGTTCTCCAATAAAAATAAGTACTAAGCAGGTTGTCATTGTCAGTGACAAAAAAAAAAGAATTAGGGAGGTCGCCTGGTGGAGGGGGAGTTGTAAAGTGAGAGAGAGGTCTCCATGGTGAGGGGTCGGGTGGCAGAACGAGGTTGCAGAATCGAAAAAATTGGTTAGAAAATTAAAGTAATTGAACCCCAATTGCACTTGGACAATGGGGGATACAGAGATGGGCCAAAAGTCTGATAATTCCACAGAAAAACAATACTAAATTGTAGTCAAAACATAAAAACCTCTCATCTCTCTATCCCATTTTTTCCTATCCATCTTCATCTAGCGTAGCTGAGATATAACAGAGCTGCTGCAAAAACAACAATTCTGGTGTTCGCCACCATCGTTTGCCAGTGAAGTGCAATTGGGGTTCAATTTTAACCTTTCAAGTTGCAGGGGGAGTTCACAGGTTGAGGGGTCAGGTTGTAGTGGAGGACGGGAGTGGGGGCGGAGTTGCAATGGGGAGGAGAGGGAGGTCGCCAATCACCATAGAAAGGGAAATGCAGCGAAGAGACTGTTAGGCGGGGGAGTTGGATTTGGAAGAGGATGTGCTACATAGAAATGGGTGAAGAAGATGAACATCCCCCATGAGATCAATCGTTAGGAATGGAAGGGAAAAAACAAAAGAGGGGCAATTTTGATGGAAAAAAATGTTAGGTAGGTATTTGGTAATTCTTTTTCTGTCAGGCTCTTGCTTGGGAATATTTTTTCGTATCAAGTAGATCAAGACAATTTCCCCTTAAAAATGTTGCTTAAGTTTTAATCTATTTTTTGTTAAAATGGTCTATTATTTCCATATCATTCAATCTCCCCTTATGTTTTTCTCTTTAAAGAGTTAGTTTATAAACTACTGTCATGAACTTTATATAGTCCACATAACCCAATTTTAGCCAATATTTTTTTAGTTATCCGATTTGAAATTTAGAGTTATGGTATCGGCTGCATTAATAATTTGTGATGCATTTATTTCACCAGCCTAGCTACAAGTCCAATTCACTTTACCAACTCATTCTCTCATTTTGTTCTCTCATTTTTTTAGAGAACCTCATTCTCCCATTTTGTTAGAGATTCAGCCACAATGGTCGTTCTACTAGGCCACATTTTCCACCATGCAAGTTTGAAGACTCACAGCCATTGCATTAGCCTTTTTGTTTGTTTTTATCACGTTATCTCATTATATTCAATCTTTATCTTCAGATGTCTTACTTTTCACATTCTTATTTTGCAAGATTTTATACCCAAACTAATAAAGATCATTTGTGACAAGCCAATGAAATGCAGGTTTTAATAACATTTGGACCATTCAACCAATATCACTCGGTAAGTGTCCTATCGGCTATAGGTATCTAAAAGGAGCATTTACTCACCAAGGGTTATGTTGGCTCTTGCTCTGATACCAGATTACATGGCACAAAATCAGAATTAAATGGATGAATAAGATGAACAAAAGTAATACTTGGATTATCAGCCTTTTATCACTTGTGTGGGACCTCCAATGGTGAAATAACCAGTTCAGCTTGTCAAAACTCCCAAAATAGTATCCATAGTGTCCAGTGCCAAGAAAGAATACCCTTGACTCACAATCCGGTATAGTGGTTCCAAGCTCAACTTTATCTTTTTCCATGTCTCCTTCAGGTAATCCTTACTGTTTAAAAACCCAAGATGCGCCTCACAATATTCACCAATTCCTTGTGAATTTGAAAGTCAATGTTCATGGCTTCTACTTCCTCTCCTTTCTAATGAATATATTCTGATCGAGGCAATGAGATTAGCGTCTAATTCTCTTTGTATCAATGATGAAAGAACTTAATATATATATATTCTTGGTCACCAAAGATTAACTAGTGAACACAGCCATGCGTAAGAGCCTTAGACTTGAGTGCAAAACCAGGCAAATTCGAATTCTCTAAATGCATCCCCACGTCCAGTTCTTGGAATCAAATCTCTCAGTATGGCAGGACATAGTACAATGAAAGCTTTGACCATATTTAATATATGTAGGGTGGTGGCTTGCTGCCAGGTTATGTGGCCCCTACACCAGTGCTTGGGTCAATACAAGATGGTATCCACACAAGGGGTGGCAGGGTGGTGTTTCATGGTCCCTTGTGTCTGAGTGTAGGCCATATTTTCACTCTATGTATAACCCTCAAATTTTGGCCCAAAGACCAAGCTGCCAGTATAGAATCTCTAGTTCAAAATTATATTTAAAAAAAAAAAAAAAAAAACCCAAATGGGTTCCATTTAACAAACTACTCACTTAATATTTCGTTTAATAAAATTATGAAAATAAATATGTGTATTATTGAAAGTCTTTAAACACTTCTCCTTTTTCGACATGTCCTCACCTACATATGTTTTTTTATATTTTTGCCCTCGACCATTGCAGCAAAAATATTTAAAGGAGTTGTTAACTACTCTTGTGCTACAAGTATATCTCCCTTCCTCCCTTAGACTTGTTATGATTGTATGTCACATCTGTACTCAATGATTAACCACATCGATATTTGGATATCTTTTTGGCGATGTGAGGGGAAAATGTTAAAACATACATAGAAGAGAGGTGCAATAAGGCCTGGCTGGGATAGTATTTTAAAAACTTGAGCCCAGCCCAAGGTCCCTAAGGCTCAACTCAAGCTCAGCCTAGCCCACAGTTGGGCTGAGATATTTCAACCCGCCTTAAGGCTGAGCTTGGCCCTATTTTATCATTAGATCATTTGGTTAGATTAATAATAATTAACCTTTTTTTTTTTTTTTATATGGGTAAGTCCCAAGGGAGTTGAACTCATACCATGTTAATTGAAAAGTGTTGGTTCTTGCTAAATAAGCTATTCCTTTGGAGTGAGTAACCATCTTTGAAATTCTCTACCATCTGTCCCTCTTACTTATAGGCTCGTATTTTTTTCTCTTCTTAAATTTCCAACATAGGACTAAAAATTAATGCATTCTCTTAGCATTCGATATATATATATATATATATATTTTTTTTTCACATTAAAAACTTAAAAATAAGAAATACTAGAATAGAAAATGTGATGCTCAAAATAAAGCTAAACATCCTAATCCACTTACATTATTTTTTGTTATAATTTATATATAAAATTTGTAAAATATATGGGAAAAGAATGTTACTAAGCTGCATGGAGCCTCTGCTTAAATACAAAAGGGTGGAAATGACCACGCCATCCCTGATGAAATAAAAAATCTCATCCTTGTTAGATGCCCTCATACACGTTCTCATTAACCCCTGTGTTGATGCAGGGGCAATGCTGCCTAGCACTAATCCTCAATCGAAGGCCTTAGTCTAGGCCTAGGAATCTCAATACTTGCATGCCTTGTGGGCTTTGGGCGTTCGGCTTGCCGGGCCTAACTTGCACCCCTAAGTCAGAGGGTCAAATGTAGAGTGGGAACCACTTAGGGCATTTCAGTAATAGACCATTATTCTGAGTAATTTGGTTAAACGAAAAATTAAATGGGTAGTAGTTGATAAATCAGAACCTATTTTTGAGTAATTTGATAAATAAAAAAGACCCACGAATCAGTGTGCTTTGTGTATTAATATCGAAGTTTTTCTATTGGTACTCATCTCAATCTCATTTGGAACTTTTTTCCCCCTTTCCTTTTGAAAACTTAGTAGTCTAGGATGACCCTAGGTTGGAATTTGGGAGTTGAAGTTGAAAATCAAGACAAATTAAGCTTAGTCTAATGATACTTCCCCTCTCAACGCATTTCCACCCATAATTTGAAAGTGCTTTTTGAATTGCATGTCCTTAATGGGGGAAGGTTAGAAACTATAGTAACGGCGATCTTCAGTTACTCTCTGTTGACCTAACTACTAATTAACTCCTTCATTAGAACAATATTATTTGGTCATGATCATAGTCATTAAATTCAGATTTGAGAATTATTCGGATTAATTCGTTTCATTAATTCAATGATTCGGTCAAAATATCGGTCAAAAAAACAAAGATAATAAAATTTGAGTTCGGATTCGGATTCGGATTTGGGAATTATTCGTTTACAAAAACAAAAAGCGGAGAAAAAATTCGGATGTTATTTTTAATATTTGCAATACTTGTTTCATATTATCTATCAATTATCATATGTACATAACATACAAATGATATACAAATTAAAATTTTAAATTTTAAAGATAAAAAATATTATATTTGGCTCTTTTTATTTTTCTAAACTCATTTCCTATTACTCAAATAATTGAATCAGAGAAAGAGAGACTGAGAGGTAGGACTGAGCACAAATTCAGCTAAACCCACGTCACACACCATGCATGTTCATCTTAAAGACTAGAAAGAGAGTAACGACTGTAAGACTTAGTCAAATCAAAATGGGGTGAGAGATTTTTTTTTTTTTTGTAGAAGTGTGAGAGATTACCTCAAGAAAGATAAGTTTTGTTAGTTTTTGTTAAAAAAAAAGAAGAAAAATAACATTAGGATAATAAATGCATTATAATCACACTATTTTCGAAAGGCTTATTGACTTATTAAAGGTAAAGTTTTTTTTTTTTTTTTACATGTGATAAAATTCGATTATAATCCGGATAAAATTTGGTTTGGCCAAATTATTCATGAATTTTTAAAAAATCAATAAAATTGGAGAATTTTTTATTTGATTTGAATTCGGACAGAATTGTTCGTATAATTCCGTAAAATTCTAATAATTCGGAGAATTTAATAACTTGGGGCATGATTCTGTAATGGGCCACTCTTGGATGATCAGTTCTCACTCTATAATCATACCATTGAAGTATGAAGTTTAGCTTCTAAGTTATTCTGATTCAAGAGTCCAATATGAGAGCCACCTGCCACAAACCCAAAAGAGAGAGAGAGAGAGAGAGAGAGGGGGTGGTTGCATGTGAAAGGGATCAGTGTCACATTCGTCAAATGGGTCCAGAAATGGAAAGGCATGCATGCATGATCATTAGAAAGCCACGTGGACGTTTGACTCTCACATTCGTCCCATCATTTGTAGCTCTACCCCAAAGAAATTCTCTCCAGACTTCTAAGAAAATTGTAACAAAAGTACAATTCTTCTCTCTTCAATCCCCTTCTTCACTTCTTCTTCTTCTTCCGGTGCCTTCTTGAGTTGTTCTCTCTTAATCTTCAACGTTTCCCTTCCTTTGTCTTCATCTTTCCTTGGTCAGAAATGGCTGCCAAATCATTACCTCTCTCAATTTTTAGATCTTACAGTAGAGAGAGAGAGAGAGAAATAATGGCTTTCTATTGATCTAATCTATCTACCTATATTACTCCATGTAAAAGATTGATCGAGTCAAAAGGATCATTGAAGAGTGATCCCTTAATGTTCAACTTAAAAGAGAAATTGAGAAGACTGGATGGAGATGATGATGGTGATTATTTATTCTTGGCGTGGCCGTGACAACCACAGAGAACTAAGAGCTCGGAGCCGATGGAAGTACTCAGCGATGGCCAAGTAACTCCTTGCAGCTTGACGAATCGTCAATATCTGGTGCAACCTATGCAGTGTCTGCTGCCTCAAATTATCCGCCTGTAAGTAATCCCAAACATAAACCTCGTTAATGTCTTATTAAATCCTTTAATATCCCACTCGTGTATGAGTCTGGATCCCCTCCCATACAGCTATTTAACCACCTCACCCCATCTCACACCGTCAATAGGGTGTGGGGACCACCTCCTACGATAGGGTCAAATATGGGTATTAGGTATCCAATTGAATTAAATTTGGTCCATGAATTTAAAAAACAGTGAGAATTTCGAGGAACCAGGATTTCAATTGATGTCTTTTTATTGATTCTTGTTTTATTGTCAAACTCAGGACCTTCTCAAGTCATGCAAGTTGTGTTGGAACTTGGTATTAATATCGATGGAGACCAGAATATTTTTTTTTCCTACTACCTAACTTGCAATCAAAGAAATGGAATAATTCACTACTTTGGGTTCACAAAATATCCTTGTACGTTTAAGTTAAAATACACTTTGAGATTCTATTTCTTTTTTTTTTTGGTAGAAGAAATTCTATTTCTTTGACTATGAACCTGTGTAGCAGCAACATTTCATCTAATACTAATGTGGATACATGAACTAAAACCTTAATTATTTGATCTCTTAAATGCTAGATTGGTCCAGTTCTCCATTGGCCTAGTTTGGAAGGAAAGAATGTAGACAAGGGCCAATTCAAACCCAAAACCAGTTAGTACTTGGGTTAGGCCATAGAATGCTAAGAGATTGGCCCAAGACATGTCCTCCAGCCACTTGGTCATGTGAATTAAAGGGGACAAAATGCAACCTATGGCAGCCAAAGAAATGGAATCTAAAAGGGTATTTTGGAAAATACTATAAGCTAGGATGGTATTTGTGAACCTTAGGGGGAAGTGAATTATTACATTTCTTTGGTTGCCAATAGGGGTTGTAGCTACTTGGCTGCAACCCGGGTAGAAGTCAAATTTTTTCCAATTAAAGGTACATTTGGTATGCATTTTTGGAATAGATTCTGGGTCTAGAACTGAAGTGAGAAATAGAAAAAATTGAGTTTCAGAATGTGTTTTAGGCTTGAAATATATTCTGGGACGCATACCAAACACAGCCTTTTAAATGTTGAATATGAGGTTCATACAGTATACCTGTCTAACGAAACCTTCGAGGGTGGAGAGCTTGTTCATGGCTACGGCCATCTGACCCATATAGTTGGCCATGTTGGGAGGGCAACTAAGCGCATCAGAGGCAATGGTGTCCGATAGAGAGTGGTTGAGAGCTTCAAGCCCTTGCGACAAAGCTTCCTCAGCCTCCTGTGTCGACTGCTGTAACCCACATATCCCCATGATCTGTTGCTCCATCAGTGGCTCGATATGATTCAGAATAATCTACAAACACAACATAGATCTCAAATTTTGATCTCTTTCATGTAGCAGTAAACAAGGGGAGAGAGAGAGAGAGAGTCACGGCTCCTTAGCATTCTTTCCTTACAAGCTACCAAATGTTGGAGTAACAGACAAGCCTTTATAACAAGGAAGGGAATGATTCCAAAAGAGAGCCTTTTAATGGAAACCCTCACGACCATCCAGACATTTTACGCTCATGCATTAACGTCTTCCTTCCTTCCATAGAATTATATCATATAGAATCGCATCATATCTCCTCATCTCATTACAAAATCCTAGCTAGTTACTATACGTGCTATTAGGGCTGACATGGATAAGAGTGCTTTCCACGTAGACAACCCATATAGTGCCCACTTGGTTAAATGCTTTGTATGATATGCCACGTCAGCCCTAAAGTACCCATATGTTCTCTCTCTCTCTCTCTCACTCTCTCTTTTCTTCTTCCTCATGATGAAACTTCCCTATATGTATATGTTAATTTCACCTAATCTCATGCATTACGTTTCTGTTTCCACTCCTAGAGACATAATAAAACCTAACTCAGACATACCCTTCCTCAGTTTCTTCAGCTTCTTGAGATGGCAAATATAGAAGTTGTGGTTTACAGTGAACCTGTGAAGTTGCTTCTTGAGGAATTATATAAGGAATAAAATTGTAGAATGGGTCTTCAAGTACTCACCTTGATAAGCTCTGATGGTCGGAATCCGCCCATCCAGAGGAAGCACCGCTCCGCCGGTGTCTTCCACATGCCGGAAACAATATGAAACACATCTGATTTCAGTACCATGCTCTTAAGAGTCATTATTTCATCATAGTGTGCTAGGCAATTGTCAACAAATAGCCGTAGCTCATTCTCCGGCAAGTGTTCTTGCACCGCCGCTCGGAGTTCACACATGAGCCGGTGGTGTTCCTCAAGCCACCTCGCATACTCCATGTCAAAAACCGCAGCATCTGAAATGATCGAAACACCGGTCGACTTGTTTGAAACATAAAATTATGTCTCAAATTAATAATTTAGTGTAGGTTAAATGAATACCTGAGCTGATGTTGTTAATGCCAACTGGGAGGCCTTGGTCCCCTACGGCTCCTCCTCAAAAATATTCCCTAATCAAGAGAACCCAATATGTATAAATATTGGAATTAATAACTTTTTTTCACTTGACATTAAAGAGATCAAATCTTCATATGTACTCACCTGAGATCTTGCCCTTTGAAGCTCTTGTTCAAGCTGAGTGAGCTTAATCCTACTTGACTCCAGCTGCTGTACATAGGCCTGTAAAAGACCAGAAAATAGGGAAAATTAATGAAAAGAAAACCCAGTTAAGAAAAACCCATTTTCAGATTTGAATCCATTATAAATGTGGATGAGAAGAAGAGAATAATTAAGTAAAACTGGCCTTTTTCCTTAGCCTGCTTTTCCGAGCTGCTTCTCTGTTCTGAGCAAGCCTTCTGAGTGTCTGGTCACAAATATATTAAAACAAAACAATGCATCATTTAAACAGTATTGTTTGTGTTCTTTGATCCGTCCTATTGATTCTACGTAAAATTTAATCGGTGAAGTCACCTTAGGGTCTGGTGTTTTTGGCCCTTCATGCTCTGAACTTGATGTTGGTCCCTTGCGATTTCCTTCACGCTGCCATGAAAATCAAAGGCAAGAATCATACCTCCCCTAAAGTAAAAAAGAAAGAAAAAATCTTTAACAATATAAGCTTAAAATAATCAAATATCCAGACCACGTAAGAAGGGGTGGGGAGAAGGACGAAAAAAGTCTATTTTAACCTCTTATTTTATGATCAAAATTCAAAATCCTACCTTGACTGTCTTTGCTGGTTCAGGTACAGATGGGACATCATCAGTTCTTTGGTTGGCCAACTCCATGGATGGCTCTGATAATCTCTTTTTACCACTATTTGTTGGAGAAGGTGAAACTGTAGTAACCTGCACAATAGAATGGAACCATCTTAAGCTCCTATAGATATCTGTGCAGAAGAAACTTTTCACATTTAATGTCCATACCTTTGTAGATGGTTCTACATGCATAGGCTGAGAAGGGAAAATGTTCAGAGTTGGAGGCCTGAACCCTGAACTCTCTGCAACCATAAAATCTTACAAGCATTAAATAGGGCACTGAATCTCACAAACTAAAACTCAGGTGTCCACATACAAATTACACCCAGAGAGAGAGAGAGAGAGAGAGAGAGAGAAGAAAAGCATAGAACCTGGACTGACTCATGCATTTGGAGCTCACTCCATCCCAAACAGAAAAAAGGAAGGAGGGAAAAGAGAAGAGGAAAAGGAAAAGGAAAAGGAGAAGGCAGAAATTGATACCCTCTTGGTAATACCTTTTCCGGGACATGGGAATATTTGTGAGGAATTCATGATCAGTTCACAGTCCAAAAGAACAGAAAAAAAGAAGAAAGTTTTCAGAAATATGATTGTCTTCAGAAGCCCTTGTAGGGAACAAAGAAATAAAGTTTTCAGAAATTTGATTTTCTTCACATTTCTTCCTCCAGGAATCCGGTCAAACACAGTACAAGCAGATTCGATCTGGTAACATGCCTTTCTCATGATTCGAAACAATCCCAACAGCGATCTGTCCTTTCAGACACATACAGAAAGAGAGAGAGAGAGAGAGAGAGAGAGAGAGAGGTTATGAATATACAGAAAGAAAAGAATGAAAGACTCACGTCTTTGATCTTGAACTGATGGGTGGTGTTCTTGTCCTTCAAGATAGAGGAAGAGGGCTTGATCTAATTCACCCAAGTCATAAGTTCCAGTAGTGTCTTTACTTCTGCTGACACAAACACAAGAAGAAATATAAGAGTCTAGCTAGCTTTGCACCATCAAATCTTTAATTTTCCTTGATTTGATAAGAAAAAAAAAATTGAAGAAATGGGTTTTCTTCCTCTTGAACTTTTTAGCTGATTACATGAAGTTTCCGGTGGTGACGAGGGAAGATGATGATTGCATCATCCCGTAAGAATTTTGGTGTTGCTGCTGCTGCTGCTGGTGATGGTGTTCTTGTTGTAGTTGCAGTTGTAGTTGTTGCTGTTGTTGCAGTTGGCTTTGGTAGTTGCCTTTATTAAGAGCCATGACCGAACCACAACAAGCTTTCTTTCTTCTATGCGTCAGGAACTCTTTTGAACTCCATTAAAGGCGAAACAAACTTCTATTTTCGCCCATGGTCATCATTTATGATCATCATCAAAGAGGGAGAGAATTAAAGAAAGAGAGTCGATTTCAAAGCTTCTTTGCTCTCTCGCTATCTCTCTCTCTCTCTCTAAACCAAAACCTGGTGACTTTTATGAAAAACCAACCAGAAAAATCTTGAGATAAAGGGTTAAGTGTTAAGAGTACCAGTACACGCTCTTTCTCCATCCATGTCTCTGTCTCTGTCTCTCTCCTTCCTTTCTTCCATCTCTTCTCTCTTCAGAGACAAAAACCACAATAGACCTAAGAGAAACGCTTTGGGGGAAGGTGGAAACTGCTTTTTATGGTCTACCGGAAACGGCCTTTCGATTTCTTGTCTGATCTTCTCTATCTCTATATATTTAAAGTCAAATTACACCTACACCCTTCTCCATTTTTTCTTAATCCACTTTGTAATGGCAAGTCAAAATCAATCCACACGAAGCTTCATATGCTAATCTAACGGTTGAAGATTGAAGAAGAAGGCACATGCGTGCAACATATGAATACCTTATGGGCTTGGAAAAATATTAAAAAAATTAAAATATAAAAAAGACCAAAGACCAATAGGGTAGGGACACCTGGTTAAGGTTTCAACTCCCGTGTCCTTATAGATCCACGTGGGAATTGGAAAAGAATCCACCTCCAATTCCAACCCCAACGACTTTTTATTCCCGTGAAAATTATTGGAAAAATATCTTAAACTAGTTATTTAATTCAATTAGATTTGATTGTAATAGAATATTGGAAAGGAAAATGATGGGGAAAAAAAAAGGAATTAATAAAAGGGATATTATTGGGTTTGAAACTATTTAATGTGGACAAGTAACACTAAATACATTGATTGTATGAAAATTTTAAATTAGGTGTATGACACAACTTTGATCATTTTCCATAGGACAAAAAAGGCCACCCCTATTATATGAAAGAGTGAAATTCCAATATGCGGTTATTACGAAGAGCAAAACCCTTAATAAAAAGATTTGGAGCGACTAGATTTTGGTTGAGTTTGTAATCATACACACGTCAACTTGATAAAAAAAAATTAAACAAAGATACCAATTATACATAATCTAAGTGATAGACCTAAGTATTTGTTGAGTTTTGTATAAATGGTTCAACTTGCTGCTAAATATTAAGAAATTGTTAATTTCACGATGATCATCTATGGAATGGGCTGATAGACTATATGGCATATTGACATCCACTGAACATGACTATATTATTGAAATAAATTGACCTAAGTTTCCTTACTAAAAACATTCATATATCTTGCAGTATAATTTGTTGTCATCAAAGTGGTTAACTAGAGAAGTTGTAATTTTTTTTTTTAATTACTCTTATTTTATTCTTAAAAAGTTATTTAATGTAGGGATAAAAAATATTTTTCAAGATATTAAAAATAATTTAATATAGTATTTCATTTAATATTTATGTGAAATGACACGATTTATCCTCATTGAAAAAAAAAGAGTTATATTGAAAGGGTAAAGAAGTAATGTTAGAATTTCTTTCCACCAACTTTGGTTACAATAAGATTTTCCTTTTATCTTATATGTTCCATAGTCTCGACTCTCGCCACCATTAATTTGGATCTTGAGTTCTTGATGATCTTGTTTCAGTTACACTATTAGTATTTCTTTACAGTCTATATATTGCAATTAATTAGCACTTAATATTTTATTTTTGTAGTTTGCGAAGGTCCACTCTACTTCACCCCATCAAGCTCTAAATTGTTATTATGATTGAAACATGATAGAAAGCGGTCAATTACAGGTGTTATGTTTGTTTGTTTGTATTTATATATATTTTTTTTTATCCATTATAAAAATTTCGTTAATGGCTTAGCTAAATAAACATTTTATTTCAATCATATTTATTGAATTTTAAATTTGTTGTTAATTTTCACAACTCCATCTTTGACTTCTAACTTTCCTAAAATTATACTCTTTGTTCAGCTTACCTGAACAATGTATAACATCCCTTTATAAACTAACCAAATAATTAATCACCTATAAAGTTGAATATATATGCTATTATTTCTTTGTTTTAGTCTTTGGATAATCTAAGATAAACTAATAATTTTTTTTCCAAAAAGACAACCAGTGGGATTATCATGCTAATATGTTCATTTTCATATTGAAGTGATGGGTTGAATAATTGGCCTAGTCAATTGGGTTTCAAGCAAGGCTATAATTTCATAATTCATCATCATATTTAATTAAAAAAATATATAATATATGAATTTTGAAAGAGTAAAAAGAAATTGCATATGAAATAAAAATAAATAAATAAATACATGAGGGAGAGCAAATAGGATTCATTTGAGTGAAGAATGGTAATAGAACAGGTTAAAAAGAATGGTGCCTGATCGTGTAGTTCTAGCGCCAAGCATAGGAGTATGTGAAATTACTGCTCCATGAAATAAAAAAAATTCCATCTTGATGCCCCTAAGTATGCTCTTATAGTTAAGAAATAAAAATGAAAAAAATTTGCTTCACAAAAAAGGAATTTAACCTGCAGCCTAGGTCAAGGACTCACTCATGAATTTATCAGTATAATTTCTATATATTGGTGGTTCGAAATACCCTTTAGTGTTTTCAGACATTCATCTAAGCACAAAATAGCCATCAGTCAAGTATTCCTCCTTCGCCTTAGATGAAAGAAAAAGATTGGTCTTAAAAAAAAAAACCTATTATTTAGTGAGTTCTCCAATATCATTAGAGAGAGAGAGAGGCTTCTCTTGCCATTATGGGTAGTTTAGTCATTAAAAGTATTTTTAAGTGGGTATTAGAGAAAAAAAATCTTATTAAAATGAACTGGCCATCGTTTTATAAGAGTATAGGAGTGGTTCGGACACGTGTTTGGGTCAGTGGGCCTCATGACCCAAAGAAGATTTGGGCGTTGCGAAGTAGGGCCCACGCTAAAGAGCACCCTTTTTTGGGTCTGTGGGCCTCAAACGACCGGGAACTCCCAGCTCCGAAAACCTCTCGTCAAACACATTACTGTGGGCCCCACGTAAACAGTCCGGTTTCTAACCACTCTGAAAATACGAACTGGCATCTAACCGTAAAGAAAAGCAATGGGAGGTAAAAAAAAATCCCAAACAAAGAAGAAGATAGACCAAACCTCCAAGCCAAGGTTTTAGAATTTGGGATTGGATTGAATTGGACACATTAGTCTCAAAAAGCAGGTCGGATCGATCAGGGTCGGCCAGATCAGATCAGTATTATTGATCAAGATTGATTGGGGATCGATATCGAATCATGGGTAAAAATTGTAAAAAATAATACAGTATCTGATTGGGCCGATATAGACCGATCTGAATTGGTATTGACAGATCCAGTTGCGAATCTAATTCCTAAGATTTAAACCCCTGCCTCCAAGTCATTTCTGAGCCGGGTCATGGCCGAAAGCAAGGATTTTGGATTAGGGATCAAATAGGTTTATGCCTTTTGAATAAGGGGATGAACCCCATTAAATTGGCATAAGACTTAATTTGTTGTCGTTGTTTGTTGTTGTTGTTATATAGATTTGGATTTGATATCTAATTCGATTCCTATTTTGGAAAAATGTCTGAAAGATTTAACTTGTAGCCGGACCAGAACCGACCACAATTAGCTT
The DNA here is from genome assembly GCA_022985045.1 of Macadamia tetraphylla. Taxonomy (NCBI): domain Eukaryota; kingdom Viridiplantae; phylum Streptophyta; class Magnoliopsida; order Proteales; family Proteaceae; genus Macadamia; species Macadamia tetraphylla. The sequence goes on along the minus strand of CM040963.1, from coordinate 4,674,520 downwards.
GAGGCAGGGAACTAGGAAGATGAACCGAATCTTTCTGCAAAAAGCCACAAAATGTGTTTGTTCTGTTTCGAAGGGCTATCGGAAAAGGGTCCTGACTGTGACAGTTCGGATCATGTTTGCATATTTGAACAATTGGCCAAATTATTTCAGTTCGGATGGTCCAATCTACGGTTTTAATAAGTGGACCGGATCTATTTCAATCCAAATAGAGAAGAATTGGTTATATTCTGCTAAGAATCGGGTAAAAAATGGCTAAAATCACTGGATCGTAACTGATCAGCACTGAACCAGCCGATTCAATCCCAATTCATTGAACCTTGAGTAGGATTTCACGACTCATGACCGACCCAACTGACATTGGCTGATACTTGCCAATTCTTGTAAGAACCAGTCAAAATTGTGGCCGGATCAGCTAGACTGGATTGGGAAGTCAAAATTCCCAGTTCACTTTGAAAAACTTCCAGCCTCCTAGTGTCAAATTTTGTTCATAAAATATGAGTCAACCATTTTGACCGGTTGGGCTAGACCAGATCTATGGGTTATTTCTCAAGACGTCAGTGTACCATCACCTTCTCACATAATTTTTTCCCCTATCTTGACCATGTAGGCATTATGTGAATTATGCAATTTCTCTTATCGCGATTCGTGTGGTGTAGGAGATTTTTCACACTTAACATTATAAGAAATAAACACAAAGACTAAATTAAGAAAAAATAAATAATAAAATCTATTTGATCCGAAATGGCATCTCCACCACTCACAACTTGTATAGTTTAGGAAAAAGATTATTTATTATGACTTAGGAGAGTTTTCCTTCTACTTTTTTAATAAAAATAAAATTTATTAGAAAAAACAATTCTGTTAATCTCTTGCAATTTTGTATTGATGATCAGCTCAACAAGCTACGTCTTTTTCATATCATACTATTATGATAAGAAGGTATCTATATATCATACCAGTGGTTGTAGGAAAACATAATCTACATGGGACCCACATGGAGAGAAAATATAATTATCAGAATCAGTATTGGATTGGTGCATATCAGTCACTATTGTCCTTACTTTAAAAGAAAATTACTTCTTTTACGGTATTACCCTCAAACGATACTAGAAATCAATCTAGATCGATCAAGTATCTATATCAGTCTTGGCCAATATCGATACGATATGACTAATAAGACCAATCCGATTCGATATGATATTTATAACCATGGTCATAGCAATCCTTTTTCTAACAAAAAGAGAGAAATTAATTTTTTATTATCTCTCTCCTATCCTCTGGTGAAATGATTCCTTTCTGTGGTAGTAACTGAGTGTTTCTTGTCGGGGTTAGCTATGCTTCCGCCAAAATCGTTTGCGGGGAGATGATGAAATATAGTGAGCATCCAACGCTGAGGTGCATAGCCGAGCCCTCCTAACCGTTGGATGCTCACAAGACTTCACTACCCGTTGCAGATAATTTGAACTCTATGCTTCCAGACAATAAACAATCTCCGTAGAAAAAAAATGTTCTTTCATCAAAAAATTTTAAACCATAATCATTACATGCATATATATTATGACACATGCCACATCGAAGGTGTGGGGTCCATTATCTGGAATGGTCTATGCAAAATAACCAAACACATTATTCATTTATCTGTAAATGTCTATTTACATGCGTCTTTATCTTATGCATTGACCTAATGTACCCATAATTATCTATGTTAGGAAAGGATTTCTGATATTAAATAAACCAAAGGATAATTAGATTAAAAATTTAGTGGTTAGAGTTGTTAGTTGTTAACTTAAAAAAAATTAATTAGTTTTAATTTAACTGTCAAAATCATTGCCCTTTCAAGATTAGGTTTGTTTATATATAGAAGGGAAAGAAAAGACAAACACTCTTTTTGTACTTTTTTGTATGTTACTTAAGCCATAAAACAATTATTATATTAATAAATATTTTCTTCCTTTTCTAATATCCCTAGGTGTCCATACCCTCTTCCCCCAACCCTAACCTTAGGAGAGATTTAGGTATATTAACACTTCCAAAAAGTAAAATTACTTTTTTCCATTTTCTTATTTTTATAAACATATGGATTAGGATTAAGTCTCCTCTTAAACTATCCAACCATCAGGGGCTCTCACCAACTCCTCATTTGTAGAGTCCACATTTCCAACCTGAAGATGACAACCTAATGTCAACAGAGACCGAAATGTTTGATAAAAAAATGTGGATTAATTCACTAATACATGCATAAACAAATGTTTAGTGAGCCTAAGCACAAACAATTGGTTGATAACAAAGGTAATTAAAATAAGTTTCTACTAGGCCAACCTTGGCTATATCAACTATTAATATCTTTGGAATTGTGGATTAGTGAACTCATTGAAATGTTAATCTACTAATGTTTCTTTTTTATGATACATGGTAATTTGAAAATGAAACAATATATTGCTAAGAATCTTTGTCTAAGAAATTAAGATTTTGTGTTTCTTGAAACATGATAAAATACTAAAAAAAATAGTTGAGGTTTGGAAAGCCTTTTTATTAAGGTAAGTGAAATTCTGGATCAACAAGCTCGATGAGAGTCATCTTGCCATTCCTTTTGCTGCCCCGTTTGGTTATTCCGAATTGTTAGTTTAGTGTCCTTGCTATCGGCAATGCACCTCCTCATTTCCAGCAAAACCACCCCTTCAAATGGTGAATTTATTGAAAATGGAAAGAGGGAGAGGGAGAGGGAGAGAAAATGGCATACTTGATTGGTATTTTGAGTTCATGGTCTCCAAAGGTTGAACAAGCAGTGGAGAATCAGTCTAATTTTTTTTTTTAGAAGTATCTATTGTTTTTATTATAAGGGAAATAGCTAGGCACACTGTCCTTGTATCGTAAGTTAGCACCGTTGTGTCCTTCTTTCTCTTCTCACCTTTAAAAGACCCCTATGCTTCTTGCATCATTTTCCGTCTGGTATCTCCCGCTAGCTTAGTGCAGTCAGGAATTATGTAGTTATGCTTATCCCTCTCCTTTATTATAAATAAATTTTCAAAACATTGATAGCATTTTCAAAAGTTTTCTTGGTTGTATGTCTCTCACAAGGTTTGAACTCATGAACTTGCAGTTGGTGTTCCTACTAAAGAGAAAATGAAAAACTTTTCAGTCTTACATTGCTTATGTAGAGAGTAAAGCATTACAAGTACTCTTTAGAAGAAAGGCTCCCTATGCTCTCTGTCTCCTAAGGATTGTGGCAAAGCTGAGGCCTTAGTGTGTGAAGCTTCTGAAACCATGAAGATCTTAGCCAATGAAAGTGAGATAAGGGCTCTCATATGCATGCTTGGATCGAGGGGTTGGAGAATCCAGATCCTCACTATGTAAGTAGAGAATAATTACTCTTCACATGTAGTATTTGTTGCCACTTGTCATAATCACCATGACCAGAAAACTTTGTAATAAAGGAAAATCCTCCATCACTGATATGATACATCGCAATTGGGAACAAGAAACCATAAAATAAAATAAAACTACTTTCCACACATAGGGAGAAGATTAAGACTCAGTATTTGGGACAGAGTTTGAATAAACCCTAGGATGGATACACCCAAGATCATTTCTGGTTGGTTGGTATGGAATCTAGTTTTTTTTTTTTTTGTTTATACAGAAAAGAAAGAGGGTTTGGTGGAGAATCTCAGGAGCTTGAGCTTTTGTGGTCATTTATTTGTTTGGTATGGTGTGGGTGAGTAGTTTTCTCTAAAATTAGAAATCCCTATCTTTTATAAGATCCTTCATTCCTACCTTTAATTTTAAGGGAGAGAGGGAAGAGAAGGGGCGAGATGGATTCCAACTAGTCATCATCACTAAGGTTGTTAATTGGTTTGATTTCGATTTTTTTTTTATTCAAGATATCATATTCACATATCGAATTCAAACCAAAATCAATTCAATTCCATTCCATTTTCATATATTCAGCTAATTTAGATTTTATAAGGTTTTGAAATTCGATTCTAACTTATTAAATTTTAACTTTAAAATTGAAAAATCAAACGAAAATTAGGAATCAATTTACATTTTCTAAAACCAAAATCGAACCATCTTTGTTTTTCTTTTAATTTGGTTCGATTCAATTATAAACAGCTGTTTCGATTTTCGATTCTGATTCTAATCCACCACCACCTGAACAGCAAGTGGGGCCCATAGGCTTATGCAAGATACTAAAAATAGTAAAATTTGAAGTTGTTAGCAGAGTTGCAGAGCTCTTTCCGTGGTTTCTGTTTGGGATTTTCAAGTTTCAACAACATTGAATAATGGATTGGTTTCCTATTTCTGTTGCTGTTTTGTTTGACACACTGGTCCACATTCATTCATGGCGCCGCCTACAATCAGGTCCTTGATCCTTATCCTTCCCCAAGGACCCCAACAGAGGACATAGAAATGGGCTTGACCGCCTGGGTTTGGGCTTGCACTATGGATTTACCTGTCGGTATTATACCGGATGATACGTATCGGTCTTATAGATCTCGATATCTGACAAATACATAATGACCGAATATGGGTAAAAACCTGTAATCCATAGTTTAAAGTATCTGTATCGCATCGGGCATATTAGTCATTCTCATAAATTTATGAATTACTTAGATTTTTTTAATTTTTTATTATTCTTCATCCGATACAGTTGCCGATTTTTCAAAAAATAATTCAAACCAGACATATCGAACTGATATAGACTGATTCAACCGGTATATATCAGCCTATCAGTATCGGGCCTGCACAAGACCTTTTGCCTTGGTGTATTTTTGACTTTGGTTTCACCTGGGAACACCATAGGAATTGGCTGAGCACTTTTCAAACTGTCATGGTTGATGTTAATTAATGGGGGGAAGTGGTCTTGGGCTTATCCAAGAGTTGGCCTTCCTTATTTGACTTGGTTTGGTCTTCATTGTGGCATGAGGCTTGACCTGACTTTGTCAAGTTACCTGACCTTTTTACCAATCAAATTCAAGTTCTGACGTTTGATTTTCACTCTCTTCAGGCTTTGGATAGGATTATTTCCTTTGAAAGTGGCAAATTAACTTGCGAACAGAGTTTTTCTTTGTCGCTCGGTGAAGGAAGAGAGTGTTCTGATGTGATCCCCCTTTCTTTTATATATATCTCTCCTCCTATTGTATGATGTCAATGAGACACCGTGAATTGATGTTCATTATTGTGGCGTAAGAGAAACTTAGTCTGTCTACAAACTCTTTCTTTTAAGCATCAAATTATCTTTGAACTTTTTTTTTTTTTAATTTTATAAAAATAAAATAAATATCATTAAAAAAATAAATATTTACATCTATACCATACTGTCTGCAGAGAGATATAACTTAATAATAACAATATCTCTACGGAAGCTTCTTTGAGGCTTAGAAACCGTTAAATGACCTTTAACCTTATTACGGTTTGAGGGTTTGGAATTGAATCAATTGAATTTGCTGATTTGAATCAGAATCAAGTAAGACTAATTCCTATTTCAAAATATTTCTAAAACTCTTTTATGAATGAATCATGTTGGGTCTATATTTTATTAGTAGATGTTTTTTTAGTCAATAAAGTAACAGAAAATCAATGAAACTTACATCTTATATCAAAGTTACTTAATCTATTGAATAAAAAAATTAAAAAAAAAAAGACAGATTTTTTGGAAAATGTTAATTTCTAGGGTTTCAACCAATCCTAACGGAGATGGAGGCATATCCCATCTCTTACTTGTAGAAGTACAATAAAAGGTGATCATAGGGATGACATTAACATGAAAGTGATACATGTGGTTAATACTTATATGGGGCTCTATGAGTTCGTTTGGATTTGCCACACTAGTCTCTATTTAGCACAAAACACCTTCATAGTGTAGGCTTTGGATCCGACACTATTAGAATAAAGTATTTTTCCATATTTTTTAATACAGAAATATCCAATACGGGAAAAAATTGACTCCTTGTATTTGTTAAGATTTTATATAATATCTATAGGTAAATTGGCCACTTGTCAAATACTATTTCTTAAATTCAGTTAATAACTTCTTATTTATTGCCATACATTTTCTTAGTAGTATAAATGTTGTCATCCACCGTCCTGATAGTCCTAAAATTTTCAAAATTTTATTTTACCGATTAAGCTGAAACTTGACATAAGAAAAGGAACCAACAAGTAACTCAATGTCACCACAACTGAAAAAATAAAAATCCACCTCCATCATGATCCTCCCAAGACCTAGCAATGACAAGAAACTCGTGCATTAGGTACGTTTTTTTTTTTTATTATCAATTTTGTTTCCATATTGAATTATTGGGAAAAGTTCCTAATACCTATGTGCAGATCCTTTTTCACACCCTCTCACAAAAAGTGAGGACCCACATTCTCTCCTCCGTAGACCTCCCTATTTACGATTTGTAACACAGGGTTCTCATATACCTGAATTAGTACTCGGATGTCATGGGAAACCTTTCTCCCTTGAATTATTTAAGAAATATCACTTTCTTTGAAAATTACTTAAACGACAAATATTTTAGATTTTAGTATTGGTTGTGTCTATGTAGAAATAAGAGATGACGGTGGGTATTCTCCTTATTCCACGGATCCTCCAAAATACTCTTATTCATAAATGTAGTTTTCCTGAGGGGAGGGGAGGGGAACCAACTTGTAGAAGGCAGCCATTAGATAATTTTGTTGAACATTAATATTGGAGACATTGTTCCTCATATCACTCATTTTTATACAATTAAAAATGGAGGTAGTTTCCCTTCGTCCACAGCGAAGCTAGAATTCCCTCACCTACATGGTGTTGGTTCCTTGGGATGGGCATTGGAAATATTGGATATATATTATTGACTTTGTATAGCATATGGAGTAATAATGACCCTAGATGGATGTATATTTCCTTTACTTACCATAGAAAAAAATTTTATCCATTTAAAATTACACTATTACCCATGTACGACTGAAAATTTCAACCTTTCTATGCCTAGAAACAACATAGGAGAGACAAAAGAAATGAAAACTTTGACAGTTTTATGTCATCATTCATGTTGTGATAATGTTATATTTATACAATTAAAGCATCCAAAGACTCAATATTTATAGCTGTCTGGAATACATTCAAGTTAAAATTCAAACGCTACTACTAAGACTCAATATTTATAGTTGTCTTGAGTACATTCAAGTTAAAATTCAAACGATACTACAAACCCCCTCCAAAGAAAAAAAAATTCAAAAGTGACCTGATTAAGTGCAAATATAAGCAAGAAAAAAAAAAAATTATAGATAAAAGGGCTATCAAAGAATTTCAAAACCAATTATTGTTGTTTTTAAAAACTTCTATAGTATAAGATGTAAAATAATTATATGCACTATTACCCATAGAGGTCAACTTAGATGTGCTTGACTGCAGTGTCATCTTTCATAAATACCCTTAAATGCCCTTTCATAAGAAACTTAGGTTTATTCTATAGAGTGATTTCTGTGAGGCATAACAGTAATTAGACTAGTTTTCTAGATTCTAGACTCCAACAATATCCCTCAAATCCTCCAAATCACCTATCCATTGGCTAACCAATTTCTTAAAAGATACTTGAAGGAGTCCATCCACAGAATTCTCCATCTAATTTGAGGAAAATGGTTCCTAAATACCTACTTTAAATATTGTGATGTGGATCAATGATGTGGTTATTTTGACGGTTAGATAGAGAGGTCATCATGTACATTACCATGCATTTTTTTTGTCATTCATAACCATGCATGCTTATTGGGTATAGGTTAACTCAAAGGTTCGCTATTCCAATGAGAGTTTCCTCTGATAAAAAATGCTCCCAAGCGAGATCAGAACTCTAAGGCTTTTTGAAGAGCTGCCCACCAAAAGAAAATCCGTGAAAACAGCAGAATCACCACTCATGCACACCTTACAACATTCCATTGAAAATTAAAAATAAAATTTTATTTGAAAGGGAAATGAGAGATATTTTATTCCACCCCCTCTTTTAAAAAAGGAAATCTAAACATGTGCTCTACTATTACTAAATGTGCAACATGCTGGTATTCTTCAAGTCAAGTATCAACCTATTTTAGTGGGAGTCTGGGTGAATAATATATAGGGAAAACATCTATAGAAATCCTCAAAGAAAGACTTCTTCCAAAGAACCTTCAACAATAGTCCAAAAATTTCCTAAATTTAAAATTTTATTTCTCTTAAAATATTTTTTAGAAATAGTTTACTGGCAAAAGTTAGGTAATCTCCTTTTTGTTTTTTTGTTTTTCCCAATTGTTATCATAAGAGTTTGTTTGGCATATATGATATGGTTTCTTGAGGGTTTTTTTTAGCATTCTGCATGCCTTTGGTGACAAGAAAACTACAACAATGGGCTTAGGGTAAAAAGCAACTATTCCTTAATTACCTTCTCAATTCAAAGTAGTCTCTAATCAGAACTGGAGGGAATGCCTCTTTTATTATTATTATTATTATTATTATTATTATTATTATTATTATTATTATTATTATTATTATTATTATTATTATTATTATTATGAATCCTTTGGTTTAGTTTAACTTTAATATTTCTGTTTGTTTTGTAAAATGCATAGAAATTAAAAATAAATAAATAAATTTACAAATTTTGGCATCAAATAGTGATTCACCAACTTTCCAAAACTTGTTTTCTTACCTATCAAACGAAATCTATGATTAGATATTTCACATTCTTTTTTATGTTAAACTAAATAGTCTGGGGTGTCTATTTAAACTATCATTTTTTATGTATAAATGTGATACATCTTCTCTTGTTTTCTCTCTAATAGCAAGAGCAACCTCTAATTAATATATACTTGAGAATGTTAAAGTGTGTTTAGGGAAGCAACGTTTGAGTTCCTTCTCTCCTTTGTTTCTCTTACTCTAGTTTTTGGATTTATACTCTCATTTATAGACTTAAGATAACTGGACTTAGCCCATGGACTGCTCTTTTTTGGGCTTGCAAAGTACGTTTTAGGATTGAGTTTTCCCTTTCACCCAGATTTGATTTTCGTGTCATCATCAACTCTCATTTCTTATTGTTCAAGGTAAAAATTCTGTTTCTCATACGAATTAATTGGTTAGATCTCAATGAAAAAAATAATAATAATAAGATATTCGCTCATTCTTGTTCATATCTATGCCTTTAACAAGAAAACAACTCAACTAACTCTCTCTCTCTCTCTCTCTCTTGCCAGAAGTAGGCATAGTTGTGCTGACTGCAGCCAAAATGGCCAAAGTGAAGGGCCCTTCCAATCTACCCCTCTGTCTCTCTCTCTCAGTATTGATATGTATTTCTTATATCAACCGTATCGATTCAAAATTCAAAATTAACATTTTTTTGACTGATCAACCGATATTAGTCAATACATATTGATTTCAAAAATGACCAATACCTATTCTGATACCATAAACTAAAAGAATGGATCTCTCTTTTGTAAACTTACGAAAGAGAAACAATGGCACAGTTGGAAAATTTTGAAGGTATTTTTGTCTAATGAAATTATATCAGAAAAGGCCAACCAGACAACCAAATGACTGAAAAATTATCAACTTTTTTTTTCTTTTCATTTTGTACTTTCCAAGCCTTGGGCTTAAAGCTTTAAACACCAACTTCTGGTCAAGAGTCTCCAGTTTATTCCTCCAACTTTCACACCTAAGGTTATAGGTATTTGTATTGATATTGATACCGATATGATATGAATTGAGCTATATCGATGAGTATCAAGCATAAATTCAAAAATAGTTCAGTTTTTGGCCCAATTAGGTGAATAAAAATTATATTAAAGAAGAAGAAAAAACACATAACCTATGAAGACAAGGGGGAAATCCGAAACAAAAAGAACAAAACAATCTTCCAAAGAATAATACATCAAAATCTAGGGGAGGGAAGCGAGGAAGAAACAACTTGCACAAGAAAGGATTCAACAAAACACCAAGAGAGGGATATGGACATCCGCAAACTATGTTTCACATTACTTGAAGTCAAGGTACTACATGAAAAATCTTAAACTGTCATTTCATCTAAAAATATAGACACTATGTCCATCAGAATTATCAACCTTTTTAGGGCACTTCAAAGAAGCCTTACAATCATGTAAAAGGAATGTTGAAGAAAGAGGCTGTCAATCAAGAATGTGAAAAAAGAAAATTCTTTCGAGATTGGATCCATGATGGCATCACTTAGAATAGACTCTGAAAACTTCTCCCACAAGAGATGGAACTATCAACCTCATGATTTACTTTACGCTAAGGGACGACTGCAGACTCAAAAAAGATGAGAGAACGCGTAATAGTATCCCTCACACAACTTTCAGGCTCACATCAGAATGGATCATTTCAATCTGATTTTAATTCAATTTACTGAGAATTGGTGCATAGTTTGCGCCATAATTATTGTCCATTGATGGTAAAGCCTCCCTAATAAAATCACACGTCACTTAAATCTATAGGATTGTGATGGTGGTTAGAGTTAACTAGTAAAAGAGTCAAGTTCAGTATTTGTGAAGGAGTGTACCAAAACCCAACACAACATGCCAAACAGACAGATACACAACCTTTTAAATCTGTATTTGGGTTTGGCTCTCTCTCCCTCTCTTCTCTCTCTCTCTCTCTCATACACACACACATCGATTGGGAGGGGGAAGACATTTTTTTTGGAACCTATCAGCCTAAAATTATGCTCTTTAATTTAGGATTTGGAGCTGATTCTAGGATTTCTGAGACCGATTCGGATCAGAATTAACACTGACTGATTCAATCGCTGATTTCAATTTTTACACTTTCACCCATAAGTAGAACATCATGTCCTCCAAAAATTAGCACGCGATAGTTTAGGTGGGACTGAAAATTTTTGTACAGGTTGACCCCAAGGTCTTCTATTCACTCATCAGGTTTCAGCTCAATCCAAGTCAACTAAGAAGTGAAGCAAGGTATTGAGAACATTAGGGACTACTAAAGGACTGTAATGGGGGTATGGAAAGACAGGAGAGGGTATAGCTACATATGGGATATATTGAACTTCGGAATTTGGCAAGTAGCCAATTCACATCATTTTTTAAACATCCAATGGTTAGAATTTCTAGATTACGCTTCACCTGGCAAAAAACATAGGGCATACTTATCTACTTCTATGTGAGTATACTGACATATTTCTCCCTTACAATTTAAGAAAAAGGTTCCAGCATGCCCACTTAGATCACCCACTTTAAAGATTGCTACGTGGAAAAATGATGTGATTATCCCGACAGTTAGATAAAGAGATAGTGGTCTGGATTAGCCACATATTTTAGAGTTTAATTTAATCAAATACACTTCTTTGTGTTGATAGACATTCTCATCTATGTTCATTCATTCCTCAATATTCTTGCCATTATTATGCAATATTTAACAAACTCTGTTTTAGGTTGAAACTTGACATGTGATCAGTGGACCAGTGTCTACCTATCTACAAAGTTTGAACCCCATTTCATTTGCCAATAGAGGTTTTTAGCAATTAAAACAAGCTTGTGGGAAAGATTCTTCGCGGCCTAATCCACAACCTAGAAATCTCAGCCCTGGTCCAGCCCGCTGGTTGAAAAACCCAATCCAAGTCCATTTCGGCTCAGGATGGGCTTGTGCAGGCTCAGACGTTTCAGGCCTAACTTGCACCTCTAGTTCTTACGTTGTGCATGTATGAACCAGGCTCCCAATATTCTATTGGGACTCTGACCAAATTTCGTCATTTTCTTGTCTGATATTTCATGTTGAATATCAACTCGAATATTGAGAGGCATTTTTTCTCTCTTTTCAAATTAACACACTTTACCCCATTTGTGCTATGTTTGGAGAAGAAAAGAAAAAAGAACAAAAGACATAATAAAATAAAAATCATAATTACATAATAATTTTTTTTATGCATCTCTCTCCTCACATAAAAAAATTAAAAAATGAAAAATTCTTTTCTTGGCTACACAGCCGTTATATTTAAGTTATGTATTGTGTGTTGAAACGCCATATAAGATATCATGCAAACACAAACACAACCTCTTGCCGTCTCTATATCCAAACCCTATTGGACCTACTAAACAATAACGCCACATTGTTCACTACAAAATATGGGAGAGGGTTCTCTCAGTTCACATTGTTCCTTATGTCGAATACTTGTTTCTCTAGAGTTGAATTCAAAAGAGTTTTATCTGTTTTTGCAATTACTTTTATATTTTGTGTGGTTATTGCGTAATAGTCTTGTTTTCTGATGTTCAGCTTGATCTATTTGGAGTAATGACTTTGATCTTTGGATGGGTCCATGATTCTCGTATCTTTATGTCTTCTCCATGTATAGTTCCTTATTCTCCTCATGTTGGGAATCATACGAGTCTTAATTAGATTATGAAGGACTTCAAGGAAGTAGTAAACCAATGATTATTTGTGATGGGAGCAAGGACCTGCATGCTTCAATGTTATTTTGTATGTTGTACACAAGAGTTAGAAGCCAGGGGTCTCCTTCAAGGTTTACAGTAACATAACAGAGAATAAGGCTGGTCAAAGTCGAAGTTTGGACAGACTGACTATTTAATTTCTTGGTTTAAGTCAAATAGAATGGAAATAGAACTTATTTGCCATCTTGTACATTTATGAGTTCAATCTGTCTTTGTAAGTACAGATAGAACTGTATTCGATGGCTAATAGGATAGCTGGGAAGGCAAGGGTGGAAAAGTATCGTGTAACTATAAACTAAGGGCCCGTTTGATAACGTATCAAGAAGCGTTTCGCGTTTCTTTCGAAACAATGAAAGCAGTAAAAGCGTTGATAAAACTGTTCGTTCACCTATTTTCGAAATAGAAATAGAAATTTTTACTTATTTATGGTTCAAGAAACGACCTAGGGAAACAAGTTCAACTTGTTTAGCGCTTCGAAACAACTTGTGGCCATTCTTTCATTGGTTACTATCGACTTCTAAAAACATGACTTATCAAACACCTTCAATTCCGTTCTTTCTAGAAGGGAAAATTTATGTTTGCGTTCTTGAAAGAAACGCGTAAACGTTATCAAACGGGCCCTAAGATGTGCACTTGTTTCTATTTTAATTAAGGTTTTGTTCATAAGAAAAAAAATATGAGAGTTCTCAAAGCATGTAGCATAAAAGAACACACTAATGAGGTGCGACAGAATGGTTTCACGAAATGGGTTTACACAGAAGAAAGTGTTAAGTTTGTCTCGAATTCTTGACCCATTTTGAAGATTGATCCACTTCGACATATTTTGGTAACAACCTGAATGAGAAGTTTTCTGAAATCTGTGATGGAAGCAGAGGGCCCGGATTGACCGCGACCCAATGGGTCGACTTGCAACTTAGAGTATATAATGTACTGTTGTCTTGTTGAGAAATTAATTGTATTTTGGGGTTTTTTTTCAAGCTAGGGTTTTAGGGTAAGTTTTCTCGTCGCTGCTTGGGTATAATCTCTCTTCTGTATAGTAAAACATCTTCTTCTTCGTCCGAGGACGTAGCACACCACATAGCTGTGTGAACCTTGTTAAATCTCTGTGTTGTGTGAATCTATTGCCTGTATATTTTCGTATTTCTTGGTGTTTGCTTTAACAGAAAGCAACGAGGTCACTTCATATGATGTCTAGAAAGGAAGCGCAGGTGTTAGTGTACCCACCCATGTCAGCTCAGAAAACCATTTTCCACAAAATATGCATTCAATCAACTTTTAAACCACTACTAGGCAAAACACATATGCACCATCAAAAGGAGGGACCTCTCTTCCAACGTCCACAACAAAAAATGAGCAGTCACCTACCTAGATAGCGTTTAGGATTCAAGGAACAGATACCGATTGTAATCTGAACCAGGTCAACCACAAAAATGGTTTGGTCAGATTATGAACATAAAAGGTGCTAGGCAATGAGCCTATCTAATTAAATAAAGACAGTTATTTACATACATAAAGGATGATTCCTTGATAACAACATTATAGGCCAAGCCTTAAAAAATAAAAGACATTCATCAATGCAAGGAGCCAGGGACTTCAATCCGAATTGCAGGTTTAATGGTTGAAAGATTCAAATAAGTGAAAAATAAGGACCAAAGCGATGCTTCAGCAGTAATTTCGGGCAACATCTGGCTAATCTTTGAGAATCCATCCAGATCGTCGTAAAAATTAAACCGGTTTTTGAGTTAAAGAAAACAAGCAGAAAAAAAAAAAAATGGAGTATCTATAAGTATATTGTACCAATGTACCCCATTGTTAATGGAGTGTTAGTTATACTCCTGTTTGTCCATTTGACAGTTATCGATGAATCCTCATCAAAGATCTCAAATTAAGAAAAGAAGTAGACAAAATGAGATAAGTAGACCCCAAGGTCCCCTGTTCACATGTCAAGTTTCAACTCAGAATCATGAGATAACCAGGAATATGCATTTCATTCTCTCCTGTACAGAACTGCTCCTGAGTGATGAGAAAAGTGAGAGAAAGCATAACAGTACTACAAAATCTCTACACCTGAACCCTGCATGAATACAACATTTGGAAACATTATGCATAAGCCTTCGCTTTGTAGGAAGGCATTGTTTCGCTCATATTCAAATGTGGTTCTGCCGGAAAGCAGAACACTATGTACATAACATGTCATAGAGAGAGTGGGAAGTTAAAGCCACATTTAGAATATTCCACTTCAGTGCCTTCAGTTTTCTCTCCCATGAACCATCTGCCCGAGCTTCATATACAAAGCCAGTTGCTCCTCGAAACTAAGGTTCCTCAATATCTACATGGTAACAACAAAACAAACCCAATAAGACTCGTCTTCACAGACAAACAGATACACATACAAACAGACGTATATTCAGAGTACAGCACTTCACCTGATCCAAGATCATTTCCACTGAATAGCTTTCACGCACAATAAATGATTGATGATAAATGTATGCAAACACAGCCATCACCATCTACACAAACCCACCATTATTAGGCACAGCATACACTTCCACATGTAAATTATTCCAAAATACAATTATCAAAGCACAGCAATCCAAACTACGCATTCAAATAACAGGTAAACCAGGTAATAAATCAAATAGCATTGCTAGGAATCAGAGGCAGAGCCATAGCATCCACTTGAACCTGTCTCAGTACAGAGAAGACAAAATAGTTCAGATTCAAGTTTAGCTGAACTTCATTCAATGATGCCAACAAACCCAAGTTAGGCATTTTCTTATCTTTATCAAATGCCCAGGTCCATCTATCTGTCAGATATTAATTTCCAAGCAAATACTTGGCCCAAAGAAGGCTTTCGTAGATGCCCCTCGGGGCTAACCAGCCTCTGCAGCCAAAAGAAGCCACAATGGTTTCCTCTAGTCAAGCTTGAATTAAAATTTGATGACAAAACTCATTACACTGACAGAATGCACCTCAAGCCATCAAATCAACAGGTAAGACATTAGAAGGAAAAGGAAAAATATTGTGGAGGAGACCAAAGGCGAGATCGGTGACGGGCTTGCTGTTGTGGGTGAAACCAAAGGAAGGCCTTTTCGAGCGAAAGTAAAATGGAAAATTCAGATTCATAATCGATTTTGCTGTCTGCCATGGCCAACGATTCCTTAGACATTCATGGGGGGTGTCTCTTTGTTGGAATGACTTTCCTCCGTTACTTGGAGACTTGCAGGCCGATAGGGTAAAGGTTACAAGGAATCATGGAGGGGAAGCTACCGCAATCTCAGTCTCAGATCCCAAAGGGGGGGGGGGGGGGATGGGAACGCAGAGTCTAGCTGGGGTGGCTCCAAGGGAGGTTTCTGGGAAGCTTTGTCTGGCTGATGGGTTGCATAGGGTGGGGGCTGCTTGGAGCTTCTTGTTTA
The DNA here is from genome assembly GCA_022985045.1 of Macadamia tetraphylla. Taxonomy (NCBI): domain Eukaryota; kingdom Viridiplantae; phylum Streptophyta; class Magnoliopsida; order Proteales; family Proteaceae; genus Macadamia; species Macadamia tetraphylla. Next base: position 4,658,675 of record CM040963.1, on the reverse strand, counting down.
CCCTATCTGCTACGAAGCAACAGGAGGGGTTGAGCATCATTGGCTCAGTTATTGGAAAAACTCTATTCACTAATAGAAGAACGAAGAATCAAGAGAGGCTGGCCTAGACATGTCTCTGTGTTGAAGTTTCTTCCAACACCGGCCTAAAGGACCACATCAACATCATGGATGGGAAGGCGAGTCCTTCTATCAGATGGTAAGATATGACTAGAAGCCTTCTCAGTGCTTTTGCATGCAAAGTCTTTGGTTCATTCTTCTGCAGATTGCAAATCCCTCTTATCAGTCCATGGCCCGCAAGCCAGGTAATGGTGGAAGAAGGAATTTTTGAACACAAATCATGTCCAGGAAGAATGTGCGATGGAAGATGCTGTTGAGAACCCCCCCTGTGGTTTTGTTCCCTTGCATCCCTCCGATATCAACCTGACCCAGGCCACTGATGAAACCCCTATTTGTCCACAGGGGGTGCCTCAGCCAGGGAAGACGATGGTGCAGGTGGTTGATGGTGACTTGTGTTGATATTCATAGTTGTCAAGGCGTCTCCTAGTCGACATCTTGGTGTCCGGCACGAATATAAGGCCAAGGCGGTTTCATTCCATTAGTCAAGAAAGGCAACTGCCTTGGTTACCTGGGCTTCCAAGGCAACGCCTTAGCACGCCTTGTGCCAAATCAGTCGACTCTTTGTGTAACCCTTTTTTTCTTACGTCATATAATGTATTTGCTTTTATTCTGTTTTGATCTTTCTCATAGGCAGGTGTATTCTAATATCTACACACTGCTACATGGGATCAAGCCTATAAAAGGGCCTTCCTAAAGACCATTCCAAAACCCTCAAGTATCCTTCGGTCGGTCCTTGTGTGTTTGTTAAAAACTGAAAAGGCAAGAAACCAGTGGCACCAGTGAAGCTTCCTCCCTTGATTCCGGCTGTTCCGGCTCCAGCGAAGCTTTCGCCTACTTCTCCAGTTCTGGCAAGGTAAGTGAATTAGTGTTAGACACTTAAACCACCTCTTCTTTCTTCTCATCTGTTTTTCAATATGTTTTTTTTTTAAACAGCTGCTCACTCCTTAGTCCTTACCTCCCTGCTCACTTCTTCTTCTCCTCCTCTGTTACTAAGTATTCCTCTTTTTCTTCCATGCCACTATACTTCTTCTAGATCTTAGAATTGTGTTCAGACTTAAGATTTTATAAACCTAATTTCAGATTACTATTCTGTTGCTACTGTTGATTCTTGCCATAATTTCAGTGATGTTATAAAGCCTGAATTTTACCATCGATTTCAGAATCATAGTTCTACTGAAATTGTTCAATTCTGATTTCTGAAACTGGGTTATTACCTCTATTTTCGGGTCTCTGTTTATTCATTATTGATTGCAATTACACTCTATATTCTGATCGAAAATCCATATACCTGCCTATAATTTTAGTTCTGTTTTGAAGCCAAAAGGAGGCTATAGGCTCATGAGTGAAACCTGGACCCTTAAACGATCTAGTTGTGGTGTATTCTCTTACTCCCTTCCAAAGGATTTTAATATGTTGGGTGATGGGGACATCAAGGTGTACAGACGCAAGAAGAAGAAGAAACAGCCATCTTTGTAGCTGGAAGAAAAGAAAGAAGAAGAAGAAAAAGGAGGAAGAAAAGGAGGCTCGATCCAGCCTTCTAGCGCTGGATCGAGTCCCTCTCTCTTTCCAGATTTCAGCAATTCTTGTGGGCCCCATTAGTTGTTAGTTTAGTAGTTTATTTTTAGAATATTCTTTTCCTTGTTAGTCTTTTAATTAATTAGGAAACTACTTTATTAGTTGTTAATTTTTAAGAAGTCTTTATTTACTTTCCAATTGGCTCTTTTTATTTTAGTAGCTAAGTTTATTATTTATGTAATGGCCTAGGCCACGATGGAGTTAATTAATGAATAATATTTTTTTGAATGCAAAAGGCTGTCGTCCTCCTCTCTCTCACGATCTCCTCTCACTCTCGGCTTCTCTCTTTTCTCGCCTGTCTCTCTCTTTCTTTCTCGCTATTCTCTCTTTCTCCTCATCCCTCTCTCTCTTTCACTTCCCTGTTTTATCGATTACTGTTCTGGTTTGCTGTGGTTACTGAGTATTGCAGAATGGAGATCAACTCAGTTGCAAAATATTCATCGGAATGCTGCTGAACAATTAATCACCAAACTGGAATTTTTCCTTCATTAAATAAGGTGGACTACACTCTTATATTGGAAGACCTCGAGTTCTTCTTTACTCCTCTGACTTGGACAGCAGGTAAGTAATTAAACTAAACCCCCCCCACCTCCATTAATCCCCCGTTATATGTTGCAGCCCATTATCATTGAAACCAGCCCCTGCCCCTTCGTTTATGCCTATTTTACCTACTGTTTTAAGTCTTTTCTTCATTGTTATATCTCCAAAACCCTTGCTGATTTTCTATTTTAGTTGGCTGCTAGAGGACATTGATTGTTTGCATATCTTATTTGGTGTTTAGATTGATTTGTGCTGAACATAATATTCGCATGACGTTTGTTCCTTTCCACATGTCCCCACTTGAAGCTTAAGTAAGTTTTTATGTTTTTCTGCTTAGATTGATATTGCTCCTGGCTGCATGTTGATTTGTCTTTATTTATTGCATGTTGAATCTTGTTTTGCTGAGCATATCTAAATCTCAACCTAATCCCAAGACCCCCCTTAAGTTTGTCTTACCCTAATTGAGTCACACTTGTAAGGACCTCAGTTGTCTAGGAAATCCCCTACATCATTGGGTACTAGGGTTATTACCCAATGATTGAACTGTGTTCAAATTAGGGAAGAGGCAACTCATTGTCTTATAGAACATGAATACCTGCAATTCTACTCTTTCTTAAATAGAAAATGATTTTCTCTCCTTCGATTCATCAGCAGTTGAGCCAAAAGACTCAGATCAAAAAGTCAAGAGGAACGACGAAAAGTGGCAATCTGATCAGGAATCAGGTTGGGTAAACAATGCATATGATGCCAGATAACCTTCACAAAACTAAACACAAGTCCAAGTGAATACACATGACATAAGATTATTTCAAATTTTCAGCAGCACACCTGGCAATCCATTCTGTCAGTAATTCCACCATGCCCCGGAATGCTGTCACCGAAATCCTACAATAATTTTTCCACAGGGAATGAGGGGAGGGTTGTCAAAAATTACAAAACTCAACATGCATTCAAGAAAGCCAATTAAATTCATCTAAGCAATCAAATGAGGAGATACCTTAATTTTGAAAGCTCTCTTAAAGCCACTTGCAAAAAAGCCTCCAAAAGGCGCTATGATAGATGCAAATAGACCAAGAGCTAGAGCATGCCATTGCACCGGCAAGATTGAGACCTCTTTCCTTGGAAACTGCAGAGAGTAATTTTTTTATCAGACCACAGATTTTCTGCTGATGGTTTCATTTAGTTGACAATAACTCCTAAAGGTTCATGACTTGATATGACACTACATTTTTCAGGCACATCATTATGCATAACAGACAACTTTGATTGTATTTGACTTTAATTTTCAAATCTAATTTCTTATATTTAGGCCTTTGGGCCGTAAGATTCTTATATTTTGAGCAGCAAGGATATATTTAGTATTTTGGTTATGGTTGTTCTATTTATAGTTTGGTTCAAATCAGGTCTTTGTTTTTAAGTTTATCTGGTCGGTCCAAAACTTTGCCACATGGAATGTTGGATAGAGCCCAAAATTTTGTGGACAGGTAGACCCTGAGGTCCCCTGGCCCACCAGTCAAGTTTCAACCCAATTGAAGTTGGCCAAGTGGCAAAAGAAAATTTCAAAATCCAGGCCTTCGGATGGACTACGGGAGGGTGTGCATGCCAATACATGAATGGGAGAAAATCCATGGGTGCATGGACATATATGGGAGGGTATTTGAATGGAAATTGAGTCCAAGATTTGACAGACGGCCAATCCAGACAATTCCCCTTTCTATTCAACTGCAGGAATTGCCATATCATCTTGCCAAATGGAAGAATTACTTGGGCCAACCAGATAAACTTATTTGGTTAGGCTGCGAAATTGCAATTTTCAATTGTTGAAAAAAAAAAGGGGGGGAAGAAACATGGACACAAGGGGCAGGAAACCCAGAAAAGGAGAATGCATCAAACAGCCACCACAGAGCCTACCACTCGAGAAGGTGGTAGCATATGGCTGTTCTGCTGGGGCTAATGCAATGCCCCCATGCGTGAGATCAAAACAGTGGCCTTTCGTTCATCAGAAATATTGTAACCTGAAAACAGGTGACTGTTTAAAGTTGTCTTCAGTTTTAACTTGGGTTCTAATCCAGTGGCTTCCGTGTTTCAATGTCTAAGGTTGACTCATTGAGAAGGGAGGATCATATTCTTATTGAAATTCAATCATCTCAGACATCATCAGCACAGTATCTTCCTCCTATTTCTTCCAGCAGAACTCAAAGCTTTCCATCTTCAACCATTGGAGCAAATCGTCTGTTTAATGCTTAACAATCAATAATGTAAATTCCACTTTCACCTTCCCAAGGTTTGAACTGATTGGTAATCGCAAAGCATGCCTGCAACAACCCACAATGTAAATCTTCAAAGAGCTGGAATACAAATTAACAGCAGGAAGATCTTCTCACTGAAAATTGAATCCAATCACGAAACTGCAGATCACACTGCATATGCTTTCGAGGAATGCAGATGGCTGGCTTTGCATTGCAGACTGATCCCTTCACTCAAAGTAACAAATGTGTATGTGTGAACAGGACACAGAGAGAACGTAGCTTTCCTTCCTAACCATCAATATAATGCTAAAAAGGCAGTGGCCTTTCGCTTTAATACAATTAATAAAACCCAATGTAGTTGCATTAACCCTTTCACTGGTTTCAGCTTGAAGAACACTAAAAAAGTACTGACAGGGTTTAAAGTAACGGGTCTCGGATCTCGTATCGGAAGGGTATTTTAAGAGACATCGTCAAGGTTTAAAGTATTGGTGTGTATCGTATCGTACGGTATCGGCCAATACAAAACGTTGGTTTCGGTCAGAGTTGATACGATAGATGTAATATAAAAATTTATTTGGTATCAATGTGTATCGATACCGTATTGTACATACGCACCGTTACGGTATGATACACATCGATACAGGTCGATACGTACAGATTTCCGAATGTCGTATTGTATGATACGTACATACGCACCATTACGGTATGAGCCGTATTGTATGATACAGTACTGATCCATCTCGATACGTCTCTTTAACGGGCAGAATACCTTCTATGAAACCAGAATCGTGAACAGACGCTTTGAGGTGAATTTTTTGGCATGTTTTCTCTTCAAAATTACCCCCCCCCCCGGTAAAACTTGAAACCAATTCCAGATAGGAAACTAAAAGCAACTAGGAAGCCTAATGTCACCCTATAGTTATCTCCTATTTAACCTACCCAAATAAAAAGAATAGATAAATACATACCTTAGGGTGATACTTGTGGAGTCCCATCCCCAAATATTGTTGTATTGATGAGTTGCAGAAGCAATTTCAAATCAGACTTGCCCTCTTCCGTAAGTGGTGGTTTCAGACATTAAATACATTTTTCTGTCCAGTACTTGGGCTGATAATGATGTGCATTCAAGAGAGCTTGAGATTTCAATCCTAGTCTCAATATCTCAAAGACACAGGCTTAAACGAAGGAGTTCTTCCTCTCACTATTCCGCTGGTTTTTCCACCTTGTTTCATAGTAAGGAGGTCGAAGACAACCTCCAACCCCGTCCCCACCCACCCCCTAAAAAAAAAATGTTCCTGTCTTTTTATACACAAGTATTTTAGTCCAGGAGTAAGCAAAAGACTCGTTTATAATAAGCTGATAACTCAAGCGTTACCAAAGGTCAGCGGTTACAGGTACTCGAGGGAAGGAAAGATTTGGAAGAGAGAAGGTTGAAAAAAATGCAAGTAGATCTGATAATGTTTCAGTTACGGTACTGACGGGCCGGTCGTATACAAACCTTTTCTGTTTAGCACTTGGGCTGATAATGATGTGCATTCAACAGAGGTTGAGATTTCAATCCTAGTCTCAAAGTCTCGAACACAGTTGGGCTTAACTGAAGGAGTTCTTCCTCTCAACATTCTGCTAGTTTTTCCACCTTGGTTCAGTAAGGAGGTTGAAGTGAAGACAACCACCAAACCCCCCCCACGTTATTGTCTTTAGAAGGGTGATTTCCCCTTTTGCCGCTTCTTATGGAAGAGGGCAAGTCTGATTTGAAATTGCTTCTACAACTCATCAACACAGCAAGGTTTGGGGATGGAAGTACACAAGTATCATCCTAAGGTATGTATTAGAAACCCAAGGCTTGAGGCTGATAGAAGGAGAAACCTGTGAGAGATCGAAGTCTCTTGCTGTACCAACAGTAATGCCAGAACAGAGCATAAAGTCCGAAAGAGAAAATAGCCTAAAGGAAGCAAGTAGAAAGGAAAGAGGAAAGAACGTAACACATGGGAGAGAGAGAGAGAGAAGAGAAGAGACATGAATCACAAAGAAGAGGGTTTTGCGCCGGGGGGGATCGCACACACTAGCCACCAAGGCACTCAAAATCAAATCATTCCATTATTTTCCAATCTGAAAAACTCTGCCATATGTACAGCATGTATAAGAATTTAAAATTACTAAAACTTGAAAAGAAATTCCAAATAGGAAACTAAAGCAACTAGGAAGCTACTGTCTCCCTATAGCCATCTCCTACTTAACCTACCCAAATAAAAAGATTACATACTAATCCCTAAATATAAATAAATAAAATTCTAAAATGTTCTACTAGACTAAAGACCCAAATTTGGACCCGGTTCTCGGCCTGGAAGTGCTCCTGCATCACCCTGCCTTGTATTCCTACTATGGTTCACATGGTTCCAAACAAGGCTATGCATTTGTTATAAAAGCAATAATTGGTTCATATTCACATCTATCAGCATGGCACTGAGATCATGAATTGGCTCCTCAACACGTGGTACATGACAAGCTACACCAAATCTCTCTTCCTCATCCTCCCTTCTCAGCTTTTCCTGTGTTTCCACAACCACCTGCAACTCCACTAAACTTTTTAATGCAATTGGAATCTCAACCAATCCCTGATGAAATTCATCCCCATTAGTCTGTTACTCAGGGAACTCAGATAGGAAAACAGCATGACACTAGAACCCTAATATGATCCAACATGTCCCCTCTAAGGTTCCAGTTATCAATTTTTGCATATCCAATAGTGGCCTCTCCAGAGGCCTAGTTCGAGACACCATAAATATGGAGCAATCCCAAATATTTTCACCACCACCTTCGATTACCCATACTTCTTGTTCTGTCCAATAAAGGATTCCACAATTGGACCTTTACAATAATTCATGTTTAAGAACCACTCAATCTCTTCAACCAATGAAAAACAAAGGCCACAGAACACCTCCCTCAGATCATTAAAATTACCAGTTATAATCCTGTACAATGAATTTCACCATTCTTAATCGCTTCTGGCTTAAGTTCCAACTTCCCAAGTGACACACCAAGCCTTGAGGTGGTTCATATGGGCCTTGATCATGGTTCAAGATCTCGGCGAGATCTCGCTAATATCTCATTTTCTCAAAAAGGAGAGACGAGATGCATGGCAAGATATAAATTGTACAAAAACTCGACCGAGATATCGAGATCTCACCAAATCTCACCTCTCTCTCTCTCTCTCTCTCTCTCTCTCCTCCCTCTACTTTTTTGAAAAAAAAACACCAAGGAGAAGGATTTTGGTGCTTTTGCTTGAGGATCTCCATTCCTACACTCATTGAAGCTTAAAGAGTAGAGAATATTACCTCCTCATCCACATTTGGAGTTACTTTTCTTATATATGATGTCTTTTAAATTCTTATGATTATGTTGTGTCATGTGTTGATTGTGGAATAAAGCATACTAGCCTAAGGTCCGAAGAGTCGGAGACTACTTACATAAGGTACAAAGTCAAAGTACAATTTTAGGTTTGATTTTTAAAAAACTGATGTTGCCATTGTGTTTAGAAGGCCTAAAATATGGTAAATACCAACTTTCAGGGGCTACAAAGACTATATAGCCACCGAGACCAACCACCGAGTCAACTGGGAAAAAATACATGATCTCAGCGAGATCTGGCGAGATAGGGGGCAAGAGCGAGATCTTAAACCTTGGCCTTGATTCCCACACAAGGAAACCCTGTTCAATCATCAGGAAATATATTTGTATAGTCTTGGCCTCAGCCCGAACAGCACACCTCCAATCCACATTGTGACTCCACCAAACTCTAGCAGCTGCCCATATCCGCTTCCCCTAAATAATCCCATAACTACTCGGGCCTTGATGACTGTCGGACACAGCTTGACTACCCACCCTGGAGCAAACCATGCTTTTGGAGACTACCAAGTTCATTGAAAGCTATGCAAGAAACTATAATAGTAAGCATACTACGTACATAGAAAGTATGAAATATGTTTTATGGAGAAAAAGGGGGAATCTTATACACAAACAGCATACAGTAACAACTTTACAGAACAATACTCAAGTACCGATGCAAATGACAGCTCCAATTCAAAAGCACTATATGATGTAACGAGGCTTACTAATATTGCAAATGACTGCTGTCATGAAAAGAATTTAGTTGTACGAGAATTTAATTATTTCTTTTAGCTTTCTATTAAACATCCAAAATGTTACAAAGTAGGGAATAACAAGAGACAACTAATACTGCTCACTCACCCAGTCTGGCAAAGAAAAATATTCGGGCTTAAATAGTGGACCAGGATCACAGTGAAGCCAACCAGTAGATAGATCCTGCATAAGTTTTTCCATGGAAGCGAGATATTAAACAGCATCCAAAACAAAATTTTTTGGGTGGGGGGGGGGTGTGTATGAAAACACAGAAAAGCATTATACATCAAAAGTTACCTTCCTTGGACATGTTAGCCATTGGAAACGCCCCATGATATTTGCTAGCTGCATAGGACATAAAGCAATGATATCATGTTAGCATAGATCAAATTTTGTTGACATCTAGATATCGAGACTATGAAAACCTTGTAAACAAGTATTCAAGAGCTAAATTCTAAGCATGCCCATAGCATCTATCATTAAGAAATGGGAAAAATTACACCCCCTCCCCTGTACCATGGCCTTATTACATCTTTACACCTGTGTTTTCAGCAATTACACCCCCTCCCCTACACTTTAAAGATTCTAACAAGACCCAATCCATTAGTTCCCATTAAGTTGGATCTGTTAAGTGATGATGTCACTTAATACTAAACCATTTAATGACCATACCTTACTACAGGGCGAGATTACCTCTATACCATTTGATTAAAAGGAGAGGGGGGGGGGGACATATGAACGTCTATGCGAGGGAACCTGGCTCATCTTCAGCTCTAGCGAAGTTGAGAAGGGGGGGGGGGAGCTGTAGACTCCTAAATTTGCCCCTCTGATGATGAATTACGGGCAAGGATGAGGCTTGTACGCTCTTTTTGCAGAGGAATCAGAATTTTCAGCAAAAATCCCATTTTTTTCCAACCTAACCTGCTGCATATCAATCTGCGGGGTTCAGTTTAGCATGAGAGATGTTGGGGATCCAAAACCAATATTTTTCAATGAAGCTGGAATGACCATGAAAGTAGTTGTCTCTCCCCTTTGCTAGAATACGGAAAATCTGTTCGTTTCGCATTTTACACAAACGTCAAAGCCAAGAAAGTGCCGATTCCTGTGTTGTTGGAAAATATTCAATCGATGTATTCATGCGAGAATCCGATACCCAGGTACTCTCTCTCTCTCTCTCACACACACACACACACACACACACACACAACAGTTATATTTAGGGTTTTGGGGGTATTTGGGTAGAAGAAGAACAAAAGGGTAAAAGGTCCTTCAACTTCTTTTCTTCATTAAAGGGTAAAATGGTCCTTTGTGTTTCACAACTTGCAGCATACTAACACCAATAGACATGGCGAGGGAGTGTGATTGCTCAAAACATAGGTGTACAGATGTAATAAGGCCATAGTACAAGGGAGAGGGCAAAAGTTTTCCTTAATAAATAAATAAAAAATAACAAGTTTAAAACATGTAGACGGTAACCAACTAACCAAGAGGACAATTAGAAAGCATATTTCAAATACGAAGAGACAATGAGAGAATGGTCTCAAGAATAGTTAGTAATAACACCATGATGAGGACACAACAAAAGATTATTGAGAAATCCTCCCCCAAGACCAGTTATCAATCAAGCAATTCTCAGAAGCATTCTTTGTAGCCACTGGGAAAGGAATACATAATCTCACCACAAATGCAGAGATGATAGTTGCAACAGATGCTCCAATGAAACCCTCCCAAGTTTTCTTAGGAGACAACTTGATTAAAGGTGTTCGACCAAAGAAAAAACCAAAAATGTAGGCAGCAATATCATTGATTACAATAAGCGATGCTGGAAGAAGAAACCTGCACAGGTTTCTACAGTTTATCAGGAAAAAGGAATATTAAGACAAAATATGATCTAAATAAATATATATTTGTCAAGTGTAAGATAAAGAATAAGTAAAAGGATTGAAAACAACAGGTGAAGAACATAATATGCAATGAAAGTGCACTTACATGAAAATAGTAATGTGATGCAGTTACACACTTGATCCGATAGGGGCATGTAGGGGTTTTGTTTATTTGTTGGGGTTAGTTTTGTCAATTAGTAGTTTATTTATTTTATTATTCTCTCATTCTCTGTCAGCAGTCATGAATCAGAGTTGTGGAGTTGATTTTGATTCAAACTCTACTTCAGTCAAAGTCTGATTAGGATAGTTTTAGTTTTCAAGTCCTTCAATATGCATGTAATCCAGCGAAATATTCAGAGTTGACTGAATGAATTGAAAGAAATTAATTGAGTTCCTTATGCAGTGTTGAGGCTACGTAGCTGGGTCTTCCCCTTCTTCCTCTGTTCAATTCAGACTGATGTTCTTTCTCAGGTCACACTTATTCTACTATGCTTCTTAGACTCTCCCTCCTTCCATTTTTTATGTTTCTAATTCAGTTCCATCTCGCGAGGCCTTTTCTCTTTTTGTTGAATATTAATACTTTACTGGTTCGTCCCAGTTGGACAAAACTGGTTGGCTGAGGAGAAAGCTTTGGGGTTCTATCATCCCTGTCCAGTTAGCTGCAGATTCAGAACTGATGAGAACGGCCAACAAGGTGCCGTGGGAAAATGAAAGAAAAAGGATATCATAAAGGTAAGGGAGAAAGGAGAAACCATGGGGGAAGGGGGAAGGCTCACACAAAGCCTTTTATCCCAAAAAAAATTAAAAATGATATATATATATATATATATTCTATACAACAACATATCGTGAGGAAGGGGTGGGGTTGGTTACATATCTATATGGAAATAAATAAAAGAAAATCCCCTAGATTAAACCAACTACTGAGACTTCCTAACCAGACAACTAAGGACCCTAAATTTCCTAAAACTAATTCAAAGACCAACAACTTGGGAATAAAATATAAATCCCTATCCAACTCTCACCAACAGGATCCACTAAAATAAGATAATAATTTCATGCAACTCCCCCCTTACAGTAAATAGACCCAAAAATAAACACCCAGCGCAACCCAACCCAGTACTAAATCCTGGCCCAAATTTAAAAGTGCCTGAACATGGCAATATGTAATGGCAGAGGGAATCTCATAATTAAATCAAAGTACACAACCCAATTAAGTGTGGGGCATCTTGGTTAACTAATCTGTTTAACAAGATTATGAAGACAAGGAAAATGCCATATGAATGTAGGAGAAGCATTATAATTCCGATCAACAAAAATAAAGGTGATATTTAGAGCTGCAAGCTTGCAATAACTATATAAGCATAAAACTAACGAGTCATAATATAAAATCATGGGAGAAGGTTAGTGAAGCCCATCTGAAAAGAGAGTCTCATATCTCAGAGAACCAATTTGGCTTTATGCCAGGTAGATCCACGAAGTAAGCTATTTACCTACTCAATAGACTCATGGAAAGATATAGATCCGAGATGAAGGATCTCCATATGGTCTTTATTGATCTGGAAAAATCCTATGATAGAGTTCCTAGAGATTTAATCCGGCATGTTCTTGTGTAGAGTCCCTAGGGGCACCCTTGGTCCAATGGTAAGATGCGAATTTGCGACTTGGTGGTCAAGCAGTCAAAATAGACTCTCGACATTCTCAGGATAAAGCTGCGTAGCTCTCGCCTCCTGTGGACCTCACACATGAGGGAGCCTCGTGCACCGGGTACGCCCTTTTGTTCTTGTGAAGAGAGGGGTGTCGAATAAGGGCCTGCATGATAACTGTTTTGTTTATCTATTTCTCAATTTTTTTGGTTCTAGGAACAGGAAAAAAAAAAGGAAGAAGAAGAATAGAAATCCATTTGCTAACACTGGGTCATTTTTTTGTTCCTAAGAATGAACCGGGACCAAAAGGTTACTGGGAAATAGAAAAAAAGAAGCATCTTTTAGGAACTTCTTTATCCCAGAAATAAGATGGAGAAATAGGGGGTTGCTCTAAAAATAAGCACATAATTAATTTGATGAGCAAATAAGCAATTTCATGTTAAAAATAAACCGCCTTCAATGCAACTACAACCATGACCCAACCACTTCCTCCACTGCCACCACCTTCACCACCACGGCCACCACCAATGCCACCACTACTCCGCCACCGCCACCACCACCACTGAGTATGCCAAAATTTTGGGTATTAAATGGCATTTTGTAAATTTATACAAGTTCCATACACATTAATATGCGCTTAACAAACGCATTTCTATTTCTGGGCTATAAAAGAAATAGAAATTACTACACGTTTTTTTGCCCAGAAATATGACCTAGAAATAGAAATACAAAAAATCGTTTTGGGATAGAAATTTAGCCCAAAAAAAGAATGGTTATCATGCAGGCCCTAAATATGTGGACGTAATTATAAATATGTATGAGGCCATGGTGACTAGTGTGAGATGTAGGAGGTCAACGTAATGAATTCCCAATTACGATTCGATTAGATCAGGGATCAGCCTTCAGCTCTTATTTGTTTGTGCTTATCATATGTAAAGAAAGTTGAACCAACCAAAACCCATGAAAAAGAAGAAGCAAAACAGGGAGAGATATCTAGGCCCAGAAAGTTTTGTGTACTTAGCCATCGTGGTGCTCACCCTTATTTATAATCCAATAAGTAGAGTCTTAGTAGGTTTACTAAGACTCACACCTAATTACAATCTAATAAGGAAAACAAAAACAACTCTTAACTCTAAGACTCAACTTATAGCACGATGGGGACACTCCCCTTATTGTGAACACTCTCTAACCTCCCCCTCAAGCTAGAGTATACATATAGCAAAAGAGAGCTCCATCTTGGACCAACAAGAACTCCAACGAGCACAGAGAAAACTCCAAGCAACCATCATAAAGCCAGCAGCAATATCAGCTCAAACACATCAAACATTATATAAAGAAACATTGTGTCGGATAAAACTGAGCAAAACCATCAGCAACGAACAACAACAACGAAAAAAGTCATCCCCAAAGAAGGCACTCCAACAAAATTGTAGCATGCAAAAGCTACATCAAAATACATTCCCAAAAGTGTAGCATCCGACGACTACATCAAAAAACCTTCACAAGCCTCAACAGTGTAGCACCAGGTTGCTAGGTACCAAACAACATTAGATTGTTGAATATACCAAATAGCATCAACTCGTTGAATATAACAATCAACCCATAACATGATGAGGACACTTCCCCCTATCGTGAACACTCTTTAACATAATGGATGATTTAACCAAAAGCATTCAAGACGAGGCCTTGTGGTGTACACTCTTCGCCGATGATATCGTTTGGTGGATGAAACAAAAGCGAGGGTTAATGCTAAGTTAGAGGTATGGAGATCAACCTTGGAAACAAGAGGCTTTAACATTAATAGATTGAAGATTTACTATATGATGTGTAACTTTAGTCATACCGATGAATAATGATATAGTGAAAATTGAGAGAGATCAAAAAGGTAGTTTTAAGATGTGATAAAGGAAATGACCCGAGCTTCTTCTTAACCGACGGCATCTGGCCGTGACCATGGCCAGGGTAGCCCCCTTGTCGAAAAATTCTTCCCCCGCCCTCCACGAAATTCCCTCCTCCTCCTCCTCCTTTCCTTCTCCCTCCCCCAACGCCATTCCATCTCCTGTGGGTGTCCCCTGGAACTCTCACTTCAAGCCCTCTCTCTCCCCCCTGCTGAGAGCCTACCCCTTCGCTTTGTCCCACCTGTCTGCAATGGTGCTTCCCACGTTGCCGTCTGTCTCAAGGGGCTTCTCAACTCGAGGCTTCCCGGTGGAGCAATTCCCTTCTGGGACGATTCCTGGTGAAGAGGCCACCATTCCATATGGTGAAGCTCTCCCTCTTAAAGGAATGGAGGACTGTTGGCACTGTTGATACCTTCCTTCTCAACCATAGATACTTCCTTTTCCGTTTCTCTGATGAGAACGAACGTCTTAGGTGTCTTGAAGGAGGTCCCTGGTTTGTTGGCCGATCGCCCATCTTCCTCTAACCTTGGCACGGCCAGTTGCTTCTCAACCGAGAAGACTTCACCACCATTCCAGTTTGGATTTTCCTCCCTGGCCTCCCTTTGCATTTCTGGTGCACCGATGGATTGAGCACTATAAGCTCTGTTCTGGGTTCTCCCATATGCTTTGATGCTCAGACGTACAAAAAAGAAAGGCTCCCGTATGCAAGAATTTGCGTTGAGGTGGATGCAACTACTAAACTTCCCACCTCCATTTCCATCCAGGATGGTGAAGACTTTTCCTTCCAACAGCGGGTTGTTTATAATTGGAAACCCCCCAGTGCATTACTTACAGTGTTTTTGGTCACGACTCTTCCTCCTGCCCTAGGAGGCAGCCCCTACTGGTGAGAGATGAGGCCTTGCATGCGGATCTGGTGAATGCTTCTTGCCTCCGAGATCGATCTAGAATGTCTCCGGCAAGATCTAGACCTCCTTTCTGCCCTTCGGTCCATGGTCGACGAGGGAGAGGTCATGCCCACGGCCGAAATCCTCTCTTAGCCACCGCTACTATTCCCGCTGTCCCTCCCTCCGATCACCCTATGGTCCAAGGCAGTGGATTAACCGATGACAACCCTCTAGTCCAAGGCAGTGGATTAGCCGATGACAACCCTCTAGTCCAAGGCAGTGGATTAATCGTAGGGCAAAACAGGTTCTCTATTTTGGCTGATGCATCGCGGCCCCTCGAAGAACCAATCAGGACTACTGATGGTGATGTTGACGTGAGGGCTTCCTCCCCTGCCGATCGTGATACGGAAGATACAACCATCCCTTCCCAGCTTTCTTCCTCCACTTCCGATGAGAGCTTCTCTTCTGATGAGGACCTGAATCCATCTTCTGGCTCAGATTCCGATGAGGGATCCTCCAACTCTGATGGGGACAGATCCAATTCTGGTTCCCCAGCTTCCTTGTCGGCCCTATCGATGTCGCCATCGTCAATAGCTGCTTCTTGGAGAAAGCCTCCTTAATCCTCTGTGGCGAGAAAGAAGGATTCAGCCCCACTTTATTCCCTATTGCGACACGTCAGCCTTTCATAAGAAAATCTCCCTCCGCTAGCACTGATGGGCCTGTGGCTCTCTCCCGGCCCACAAATCCTTCTGTTCCTTCTAAGACCAACCCCTCTACTCTTGCTGAGGCCCAGAATCATATCCGAGCCCACTCCCCTTTTGAGCCTTCAACCCAGGCCCAGAACCAACCACTGGCCTAGATTTCCTCCTTGTCTCTTTTGAACCAATTGGACTGGGGCTTGGTATTGGCTCCTCTGACCCATCCTGTGAACCATATTGGAGCTTCTTCACCTGACAGTCTCACTATTCCTCCCAGGACTAAGAAAAAATCCCAGCGTGCTTCGGCCTCCTTGACCATTGGCCTACCTTCTGATCCTGGAGGTAACACTCTGAAAGACTGCCCCTCTGTCAATCCCCATCCTTACCAAAGGAGAAGCAAACCCCGCCAATCGTTGGATGCCCGAGATGCCCCTACTATGCAGTTGTTGCCCCCTTCCAACTGTTCCTACTGTCCCAAGGAATAGTGTGGAATTCTAGGGGCCTGGTCTCCCCTTCTAAGCATGCTGCTGTGAGAACCCTTTTAAAAGATTTGAGACCCTCCATTTGTTGTTTGCTTGAAACTAATGTGAAGGAAACGTCCTTGGCCAGAATTGTGTCCTCCATTGCTCCCGGTTGGCTCTCCCTTTCCAACCACTCTTCCCATCCCAATGGCAGCAACTGCTTCTTGTGGGATAAAGCCAAACTGAATGCCACCCTCCTTTCTTCCTCATCCCAATACCTTCATCTCTCCATCTCTAACCCTATTAACAGCCACTCCTTTCTCACTGCGACCTATGGCTCCAACAGGGCAACAAATAGGGAGCACCTTTGGAGAGATATCAGACTCATTGCTAATCAGTTGGGCACCCACCCTTGGGGAATCTGTGGGGATTTTAATGTGGTCAGGTATTCCCATGGGAAGCAAGGAGGGGGGACCCTTGATATTACTAGTGTTGAGGCTCTTAATGCCTGCATTGAAGACATCTAGTAAATGACCTCAGATGGTCTAGAAACAAATTCACCTAGAACAAGAAGAGATCGGGTTAGGCCCGTATCGCTTGCAAACTTGATAGAATCCTTGTCAATAAAGCATGGCTCTCCTCCTTCCCTTCCTCCCATGCATCTTTTGAGAACCCAAGTATTTTGACCATTGCCCCATTTATCTCTCCATCCTCCCCTACACCTCCTTCGGCCCAAAGCCCTTCAAATTTTTTGACATGTGGACCTCCCACCCGGATTTCCCCACCATTGTCAAAGAGGCTTGGCCGAAGCCAGTTAATGCATTCTCCACCCCTCTTTTAGCCTTGGCCAAAAAATTGAGAAATGTCAAAATTGCCCTCAAAGCATGGAACACTAACTCTTTCGGGAATATTTCTTCTCAAGTTAATGTTTGCAGGAATAATCTCTCTTCTATTCAGATCAGGTTGCAGTATGATCCCCTCAACCACCCTTTGGCTGAAGATGAGAAAATTGAGGCTGCAAATTTATCCTCCCTTTTCGCCCAAGAAGAAAGCTTCCTCAAGCAGAAATCCAGGATCAATTGGTTGGAGTTAGGTGACTCAAACTCAGCATATTTTCATAGGTCTGTGAAAGCCAAAAACAGCTTCAACTCTATTCTCAAGCTGATTACTTCTGAAGGGATTCAGGTTCATAAGGTTGATGAGATAAAAAATGAGGCAGTTAGCTACTTCAAGAACTTGTTCGACCCGGCCCCAGCCTCCAGCTCTTCTATCCCAAATGGCATCTTGGACAAATTCATACCTGAGACCATGTCTGATATACTTAGTGCTATCCCTACTGACGAAGAGATCACATATGCCATTCTCTCCCACAAGGCAAGCAAAGCTTCTGGCCTGGACGGATTTAGTATGGGATTCTTTTCCTCCCCTTGGGACCTTGTCAAAGATGACTTAATCAAGGCTGTTAAGAGCTTCTTCTACAACCCAAGCCAGATCAAAGGGATTAGTCACACCTTTCTTTGCCTAATCCCTAAGAAGGAGGGTGCGGACACTATGATGGATTATAGGCCCATCTCCCTTTCCAACCTCTTATACAAGTTCATTGCAAAGATCCTCGCTAACAGAATCAAGCGTGTGGTTGACTCCTCAGTTAGCGATAATCAATCGGCCTTTATTCCAGGAAGGAGCATATGGGACAATATTATTCTTTGCCATGAAATTGTTAGAGGATTTGAGAGGAAAACCCACTCTCCAGCTGCTCTTATGAAAATTGACATCCACAAAGCCTTTGACTCTCTCATATGGGATTACATTACCTCGGTCCTCAATAGTATGGGATTCCCTCCAAAATTTTCCAATTGGATCCACCACTGCATAGCCTCCTCTCAGTTCTCGGTTCTGGTTAATGTTAGCCTGGCAAGATATTTCTCCTCATCTGTGGGGATCAGGCAGGGATGCCCGCTCTCCCCTTACATCTTCTGCTTAGCTATGGAAGTCCTCTCCAGATGTTTGCAAAGGGCCATAGATCAGAACCTCATTGCTACCATCCCCAAGTGTAAAGCTTTAAGATCACCCACCTTGCTTTTGATGATGATCTGATAATATTCTCCAAGGCAACCCATCCTCTATGCAGAACATCATGTTGTGTTTAAATCAGTTTGCCGATTTGTCTGGGCTGCGCATCAACCCAGCCAAATCCCTCCTATTCTTACCTAGGATCTCTGATGTGGACAAAGCTTCTCTCCTTCACCTAACTGGTTTCACCTTGGGGAGGCTTCCGGTGAAGTATCTTGGTCTTCCTCTTATTCCGGCCAGGCTCACCGCTCATCATTGTTCTCCTATGCTTGACCTCATCATGAAGCGGCTCAACCTCTGGAAAGGAAAGCTTTTGTCATTTGCTGGCAAGCTAGAGCTCATTAGATCTGTGTTGCAGGCTTCATAAATCTACTGGTCCGGTATTTATGCTCTCCCAGTATCTATCATATCCAAGCTAGAATCCATGTTTGCAGCCTTCCATTGCAAAGGAAGTAAAAGCTCTATATTCCTTCATCCCATTAGCTGGGCTACTATTTGTCTCCCAAAATCCGAAGGAGGCTTAGGGCTGAGAAAGATCAAACATGTCAATCTTGCGGGTACTATCAAGCTGGCTTGGAAAACTATTTCTAAAAAGAAGAGTATATGGGTTGATTGGGTCTACTCAAACCTTCTCAAGTCGGTTTCCTTTTGGACAGCCAAAACTCCGGTTGATGCCTCTTGGGTTTGGCGAAAGATTATGGGTATCAGACCCTCTATCCTTCCAGCCATATCCTCCCACATTAGAAATGGATCCAGCACTCTCCTGTGGCTAGACTCTTGGCATCCCAAAGGCATTCTCTTCCACACTATTAGTGCCAGAAGCATATACATCTCGGGGCTGCCCAAGCTCCCCCTCGTTTCTGGCATCATTTTTTCGGGTGGCTGGTCCCCCCCAAGCCACTCCTTGCTCGTGCTTGATGAAATTTGGAACTCCTTCCTCCCATTCAGCAATCTCATAGGCAGGAGCAAGATTCCATCCTTTGGTTGCTGGCTGTCTCTAAGCTTTTCTCCTCCAAGGCTGCTTGGGAGTTTGTCCGAACCCATAGGCAGTCTCTCTTTGGCACAAACTTATATGGTTCCCTCACCACATTCCCCGCCAAAGCTTCATAGCCTGGAGAGCTTTCACCAACTCCTTGCCCACGAACGCCATGCTCATACTCAGAGGCATCCAAGTAGACCCTATGTGCATCCTTTGTGGGAACGAACCGGAAGATATTGACCACCTCTTCTTTACCTACCCCGTCTCCAACTCCATATGGAAGGGTGTCCTCTCCAAATGCTAGCCAACAAATAGAAGAATCCTCCCCTTCCATAGGGAATGGATCTGGATGGATATGACTTTCCAAGGGAAATCAATATGTGACATTGTGGGAAAACTCGCCTTCTGTGCCACCATCAATAAGATTTGGATGGAAAGAAACCATAGGAAATGGATCTCAAATTCTTGTTCCTTGGATAAGATTTGGAACACCATCTCCTTTGATATCAAGGGAAAGATCACTCGGCTCTCTACTCAATGTAACCTCTCCCTAGGAATTGTCATATTGTAAATTACTGGGAGCTTTCTAGCTCCATCATCAGGAATGCCCCTCATCTATGAGTCTGTAATCTCTTCCCCCCCCCCCTTTTTATTGGGGTTGTATGTTTTCTCTCTTGGCAATGAATTTATTTATTCACCCAAAAAGAAAATTGAGAAAGATACTGCAAAGTAACTATTTTAGATATCTAGGATCAACTATAAATAAAAAAGGTGACAGAGGATAATTATTCTTAGAGAGTTAAAGTGGGATGGATGAAGTGGAGACATGCGACGAGAGTGCTGCATAACCGATGTATTCCTTTAAAGCTTAAAGGAAAATTCAATAGGGCTGTTGTACAACCGGCTATGATGTATGAGGGGCGGAATGTTGGGCAATTAAGAAATGTCATATAGAGAAGCTATGTGTAGTAGTGATGAGCATGTTAAGATGGATGTGCAGCAAAACTAGGAAGGATAAAGAAAGGATGAATGCATTCGAGCTGATTTGAGAATTGCACCGATCAATGAAAAGCTCCGAGAAAGTCGTTTGAGGTGGTTCAATGAATGCCTGAGAACGCCCCGACAAAGAGGAGTGATACGATTCCAATTGAAGGGACTAAATGAGCTAGGGGCAAGCCTAAAATGACCAAGGAGAAGTAGTGAGGACTGATATGCATAGTCTAGGTCTTGTCCCAAGTATGACTTCAGAATTCAGATAGAGCTGATTGGAGGGTAAGGATCCATGTAGCCGATCCCATTTAGCTGAGATTTTCCTGACTTGATGGGTTGTGCCTCTTTCCTTTTACTTTCTGTTCTCCTATTTTGTTTTGACCTCAAAGTTCATATTTGTTTTGCACGGATCCATGTGGCTGACCCCATTAAGTTGGGATAAGGTTGAGTTTGCTGCTGTTGTTGTTGTTACAGAACCCAATTAAGAAAGTAATGGCATTCTGGTAAATAACCAGAAATTTTAGGGGAACAACTGGTAGGATAAAAGGACAAAAGACACGAGGAATTAGGATTTATTGATTGGGCTGACTAGGAATAAACAAAAAATAAGGGGACAAATTAGGATAAAGGCAAAAGGGAAGGGGCATTATAGGTAGTATCGAAAATGGGGACCTTGAAAAATAAGAACAACCCACGGTTTCTTACAAGAAAGGGAAGAAGACTTCGTCTTCCTCGCAAAACCAGCAGAAACAAAGGGGGGCCAAGTAACCATGAACTTCAACAAGGCCTTCCAATCTTATATAAGAACCAAGAACAAGCGACTAGGGTTTGATAACCAAGAAGAGATTGACCAGAAGTTACCATAGGCAGAACAGATCTTCAAACCCAAGAGAAAGCTGTGTCAAGTCAAACAAATTTTCAGCAGATGTTGAAACCCAACAGAATCACTCAAGTAGAGCAGTCCGCAGGAGAGAACCTCAAACTACCAGAATCTATGAAGACTAAAGAGGCGATCAAGACGAGCTAATCTCACAAGGCGGAAGATTCTGGCGGTAACCAAGAGGCAAATCGACAGCAATTGATGGTTGTCTTCAACATTCGAAACCCTAGATAGCGGCAAATCAATAGCAGAAGTCTTGGACCAGCTTTCTCCCACACTATACAACCAGCCAGCGACAACTTCGCAGAACGATACGATAGCAGCAGCAATAGCAGTAGAGCAGCACAAAGCATCGAAGTACCAGATGACAACTACGCAGAAGTAGAACAATGGAGAGAACCAGAAAATCATGAGCAATAATGGAGAATATGATGCATGTAAAAAAAAAAATCCCACCAGCATTAATCAAACACAGAATACTTTAATTCTTCTTCTTTTTCTTCTTCATAGCTCTGATACCATGTAACAGTACCAAACCTTTGATAAGCAGAAGATGAGAGATGGAAGACGAGAAGAAAAAGAGAATGGAGAGAAAGAAGTGGAGAGAGAAATCTGGACAATGGTTAGATAGTTCTCCTACTGTACCAGCCAGTTTATTTATAAAGAAACTCAACAGATTAAAAAATAGAACCGAAACTCTTAGCTAATTATTCCTTAGGACTATCACAGAAGGAAACTTAATTAAAATAGGAAACAATAAGAAAACAAAGACCTACTTTGACAATAAACATATTCCCACAGTACAGAGTCCATGGAGACACATGGGCCTCCAACAAATACATTGCACAAAAACTTTGTATTTCCCAATGACTGTCAAGGGACAAGGTGAAAGCAACAGCACCAAGAGGTAACCACAGAGAAACGAATGACAGTAACACTAGGAACAGTCCTAAAATACAATATTACATAAATTCCCCCTTGGAACCAAGAAGGGAGATGAAAAAATATATATACATTGTTACAGTATGGTAAAGATAGGCTTGGTAACAGAGCAAAATCTTTAAACAATAAATGAAAGTACATTCTTATTACTGCAATATTAGCTAACGAAAATATTAAAGAAAGAAAAAAAATGGTGGAGAAAAGGAACGCTCCTGACAGAAATAAAAAAAAAAAAATAAATAAATAAGACATGAAATAAATCACAAACAAAATTGAAATGATATAATTAGAACCTGACATGGGTTATCCAATTAACAAATCAAAAACTTCATAATGATGCTTCGGATATATATTAAACATGTAAATATAAGCAAACAGAAAGGATAAGAACAGGGGGTAGGAGTGTACTCATTACAATAATTCAGAAAATGGAATATGCAGTGAGTGTTGATAAAGTAAGCTTAAAAATTGAATTTTGTGTTCATAACTACTTAGCAAGAGTCACAAGAAATAGTTTTAGTATGCTATTTTACCAGAAGATTCCTTCAAAAATATTTGCTACAGTGAAGGAAGACTGTGTAAAGACCACAATTAGAATCATGTGTGTCCATGCATACTGGCCAAATTGATACTTGTACATCTTCTTCTTCAACGTAAGAATGAACCACATAAATCCTGAACCCATAATTAGATTAAAAAATTAATATCGATCGTACTTTCAGCTGCAATACATTATGGTATAAGGAATTCTGATTCTGGAAGGATAAAAAACAATATATAACATAATATACTATTTTTTTCATTGCAACAAAAAATTTTATTAAAATGAAAAATATTTGGATGATATTCATGAGTAAAACTCCAACCAGAGAGAAGGATTCTTTCTTCTTAAAAAGAGGGGGAAAAAACCCAAACAAAGGATAACAAAGTCACTAACACTAGAACACCAAACAGCTACACCAAGCCCAACCCAAGCAAAAGCCCATAGACCAAAAAGCAGTACCCAACCACATCCACACCAAAAGGAGCTCAAACAACCCTACCTGACAGCTGATATGATGAATCACCCTATCCATAGGCAACCACCAGACCTAAATTTCCAAACAACCACCTGAGCTCAATACCAACATTTTCTGGAAAGGAATTCACCCAGGAAAAAGAAGAAAAATGATAGGAGTGAAAAAGAGAAGGAACTAAATAGGGACATGCCCCACTATGACCCAACTTCCCAGTCTCCCACAATCACAGTCCCTACTGCCCCTGTCACTTTTCTGTCAAACCAGCCTTTTTTTTTTTTTGGTGGAATTTCTTCACTTGAATCATAGTTTTTAAGGCATTGGTAAGGCGAAGCCTTAGCAGCGCCTTGGCGCTGATGCGGTCTAGAGATGGTAAGGCAATGTTCCGCCTTATGTGAAGTGGCGCCTTATGGGTTTTTTTTTTTTTTAAACACATTTAAAATTACTTGATGAAGATTCCAAATATAGATATTTTATTGGTAGGTGTATGGTTTTGTTAACACTTGAGATGTATGGGATCAGCTTTACTTCATCAAAAATAACCAAAACAAACAAAACAAAAACACGATTCACAAACAGGGTTTGGATTTTGTCAAGGGTTTTAAGAAAGGACTTTGAGAAGGAATCAAGGAACAAGGAAGAACCATTGATCCAGGCCACCATTTTGCTCCGGCAGCGATG
The DNA here is from genome assembly GCA_022985045.1 of Macadamia tetraphylla. Taxonomy (NCBI): domain Eukaryota; kingdom Viridiplantae; phylum Streptophyta; class Magnoliopsida; order Proteales; family Proteaceae; genus Macadamia; species Macadamia tetraphylla. The sequence continues at coordinate 4,635,023 of CM040963.1, read as the reverse complement.
AGCTTCATTCTTCTTTGACAGGAGTAGAAATATAGTGGATGACCTTAGGACTTAGGCACTCATTTTGGCATCATAGAGGTAAGTATAATAAATACTTGTATTTTTTATGTCTTCTTTTCTTTATATTTATAATTTTGTTTCATAATTATGTATTTATATTATATGTTAATATGTTATGATGATTAATGATTGATGATTGATGATTGATGAAGATGAACTTAGTTTATTCACTTTATTGATTTGTTCTCTTGATGAATATCTTACATTGGTATGAATATGAACATTTAATATTTATTTAGCATATGAGTAATAGGATTCAACTAGGATTTGAGCCAAATAGATTGGTTTTATAATAAAAATTATACAGGAACGCTTTAGTCGATAAGGCGACGCTTTATGCCCGCCTTATCGATAAGGCGCTCTGAAAGACCCTCAAACGCCTCCGTCGCCTTACCGCCTTAAAAGCTATGACTTGAATAATATATATATATATATATATATAACAAAGAAGCACAATAACAAGAATAATTTGTACATATATGAAACAATAATAATGGAGAAATTACCAACCTGCAATATATAAGAAATAGCAAATAACCATTTGATATTTCATGAGGCCGCTCACAAATCGATACAAAATTTTATCTGAGTTTACAGTGTTGACAAGTTGTTGACTGATGATTCGACCATATACAAAAAGCATTGCTGTGAAGAAAAAATGCCTGGTAACACAAAATGGAATAAATGCAATTATACACGAATGGCACATGATGGATGTCATCTATAAGTAACTGCAAATTGGTTCCCATAACTAGAATTTGGATTCGATCATAAAGCAGCCTAGGCTTCTAACCATTTTGAAAACTTTGCATATCTATAACTCTTTACAGATAAACCCGGTTATCTTACCAGTTTAAAAGCCTGAATCCTGGAAGCTGCCTGTCTTCATGAGATCTCCTAAGTAGACTGAAAAGCTCCCTCGCCATAAAGATTTGGATAACGACAACCATAGCCCAAATATAGAGATGACCCATATAGATAATAAATGCAAACCCTCCGATCATCCAGATGGATGAATATGCACGGATCAACATTGACCTGTATTTGTTTTGATCGTTAACAAGTAAGTGACTTTTATCTGCTTTGCTAGCCTCTGAAGGAACCTAGCACCAAATAAAAACCAGTTTACTCCTTAAGTCCTCCCTTTTGGTTTTCAGTGAGTTCAATAAGAAATAGGACCACTTCATGTAACATGGACATTACCAACAATGTGTATTCAAAAGGAGATTAGTAATACTAAATACTAATAATGTAGATCCAATTTAGAAAGAATGGAGGGTTATACAAGCCCCAAAATGAGCCAAAGCAGATCAGTCCAGAACCAAGCAACACATCTAATAAGTTTTGTCCCAAACACTCAATTAGTAGTTCTAAACAAAGTGTGGAATGTAAATTTAACAGCAATAGGGATTTTAAAACAAAACGAGCAAAGGCAAAGCCATCTGCCATCTGCCATCAACTTGCATGGCTATAATAAACTACTTGGAAGGACTAGATTTGTTTATAGAAATAACTCCATATAACAATTTGTAATCACCAACCTCATTTGATCGCCTGCGGTGACGAACTCGGCCAATAGGAGTTGCAGGAGCACTGATGCTGTGATCCTTTTGCATGGCTCTATATCTATTTATTACTACAAAAAAACAAAGAAAATATATGTCGAAATGTTCATCATAAATAAACTAGGAAGTAAGTTATTCAACAAAAAAAAATATGAGGATGCATGCTCACACAACAACAAACAAACAAACTCAGCCTTATCCCAACTTAGTGGGGTCGGCGACATGGATCCAAACAAAACAAATTAGGTAAAGACTGAGGTCTAAATAGGAAAGGGGAATACAGAGATGAGAAAAAAGAGATAAGATATGTGATGAGAAATGAAAATGAAAAAGACATAGGATGAGGATGCATGCTCTCACAAAAAATATCCAATTAGAAATTCTTAGTGCATATTTTCTCTGTAGGTGGAAGATTTGCTTCAGTGGAGAAAGCAGTCATGTCATAGAAAAAACTCATAACCCTTTCTTTCACCCATCAATAGGGTTTTGGTCGGTCACTTTTCCGGGCAAAAGGTAGTGAAGACACATGTGAATAGATAAGCGAGTAATACTAAGAGAAAATTCCATTGGGTGATTGGCCAAGGATGCCAGGGATCAGGCCCTTTTAAATGGTTCTATATAGATGAGTCTTCCAAAAAGCAACTTCCTATGGCATGGGATGGTCCTCTACTGTCCCTACTCCCTACCTACATATGGTAACATGGTAGTATGGAATCACATGCTAGACCAGCTCACAAACCTCAACCAAAAAGTAACTTATTGTATCTTACAACACTGTTCAGACTATACAAACTGGAAACTTGGTCCATAACCCGCTAGGCTAGAACCATCTGATGTTCATGTTCAGTCTATCTATAGAAACATTTCCAACCCACATTATTAGATGAACCACAAGTACTAATAAGTATATTTTTTTCTTCAATATTTATAGTTATGCTCTTTTTCTTCAATATTTATTTTCTATTTCATTTTACAAAAACAATAGGTTGGGAATGATTTGATTAATGCATTATCACATAGTTGATATGTTCTCTACTTCTCTTGATGCATCACTACTGAAACTCACTGTAACAGAACAACCCTTGTTCTCAAAGAACTCAAGTCAAGAATACCAAATACGATCTGAATGTAGCCATAAATTTTGTGATGGTAGACATATGAATCAAATGAAGAATACAAAACAACAACAACAACAACAAACTCAGCCTTATCCCAACTTAACGGGGTCGGCTACATGGATCCGTGCAAAACAAAGTAGGAAAAGCTGATGTCCAGAAAAAAAAGGGGGAATGAAGAGACGCAGAAATGAGGGGTGGGAAATAAAAAACGAACGTAACAAGAAAGAGGCACAACCCAGCCAGTCAGGAAAATCTCAGCTAAATGGGGTCAGCTATATGAATCATTGCCCTCCAATATGCTCTATCCAAAGTCATACTCGGGACAAGACCTAGACTATGCATGTCATTCCTCACTACTTCTCCTATGGTTATTTTAGGCCTACCTCTGGCTCTTTTAGCTCCTTCAATCAGGATTGCAACACTCCTTAATTGGGCATCCCCAGGCCTCCGTTGAACTTGACCATGCCGCCTCAAACAATTTTCTCGGAGCTTGTCATTGATTGGGGCAACTCCCAAATCAGCACTAATCCACTCATTCCTTACTTATCTTTCCTAGTTTTGCACACAACCATGAACCATCTCAACATCCTCAACTTTGATACAAATAACTTCTCAATATGACACTCCTTAACTGCACAACATTCTGCCCCATACAATCATAGCCGGTTGTACAACAGCCCTATAGAACTTTATGACAAAGATCCAGCTCTCCTTACACAGCCATGTTCCTTTTTTAACTAAAGATCCAATAACATAGCCAATGCATGAAGACCAGGCTACACCATTAAGGTTACTAAGCGGCTTTGGAAAAGAGTTGTGTCCTTTCAATGTGTTATAAAGCATGCTTTGTACGATATAATGATGCTTATGGTGTAGACTGGTCCTAATCAGGCAACGGCTTGGCACCACAATCATTAGTTTGAAAATGACCATGACGGCATTAGATTTTCTACTACATGTCAATAAAACGTAAAAGGTAAAAAAGGAAAACAAAAGGGGAGTGAGAGGAAAAAGATGACAGAGTAAGATCAAGGCTAAAACTGACCCAATGGATCCCAAATGCAGGGCTCACAAACAGGGAACTCCCAAAAATAAAATGACCAAATGGACCACAGAAATTTGTATTTCTCTCACTCAAATAAACGACCACTTTTTTCCATAAACTAATCTATTAGGAGGCTAAAATATAAAGTATAGCCGCTGGTGTTGTCAAAAACAACAAATAAGAGGCTTAATGGCTAAACTATGAAGTATAGCTGCTGGTGTTGTCAAGAACAACAAATAAGAGGCTTAAACACACAAAACTTGATCCTAAAACTGATAAGTCAGGTGGGGCTAAAACATACTTGTATCAGATTGATGCAATTTTTCAGTTCCAGAAACTACCCAACTTCAGAAATTTGCCCTCCAAAAAAAAAAAAAAACATCCAGAACGTGTTAGAACCTTAGATTGATGCAGATCCAAGGTTCTCTTAGAGATACATGTGCAGAAGGAAAAACCAGTACAATATAAAGATCTGGAGTGCCGCATGGTTCAGTACTTTTGGTCCAAGTTTTGGACCAGTTTTTGTCTTAAACTGAACCACAGTTCAGTCTTGGATTTAGTCCTTCTTGCTACATTCGTGGGATGTATTTTAGTTGTATTTCTTTTTTATTTCATTGCTACTACAAGGGTGGACAGGTGTTTGTTTGCTACTGTTTCACCTACCAGCTCAAACTGTTAGGGAAGGTCAGCGTTAATATATACATCAATCTCCCCCGCACGTGCAGGCCAAAATCTCATGGTCCTTGCATGTGAAGCTCATGCAGCATTTCCTTTGCACAGCACCGAGGGAAAGAAAATGTCAAGAGAACTCTTCTGATACACTTCCCAATAGTCAAACACTTGACCTCCCTACTCTCATACCACGTTCGCTACTGTTTAACATAAAAGCTCAAACTATTAGAGAAGGGTAGCGTCCATGTATACATCAATTGTCTAACAAATACCAGCCCTTAGTTTCTATTTTGTAGTAGTTCAAGAGACTTTCTAAATTCTAGTTGCAAGGGATTCCTCCTTCCACACATGGAGGGTTTCCAATTTTGCTTATTTCATTGAAGTTATAAATCATTAGTTATCAAGGGTCGCCTAGGCGCCCTCTAGGCATCCACGTGTCTTTAGGGTGTCAAGGCAATGCCTCACCCAGCTGGATGTAGGTAACGCGACAGCCTTGGCCACCTGAGTATTGGATAGCTATTTCTTGGACGTCTTGGTCCACCTAAGTGGCTGGCTGGGCGGGCGCCTTGAGCTTCTTCTTTTTTTTTTTTTTTGTCATATGATATTAAAAAATTTCCTAAATTTTTTATTTAGCAGTGTACAGAGTTATAGTGCTTGTGACACATGGAATCATTGGATCTTAAACTTTAATATACTGTTGTATCAGGTTGTACCATTATACTTTTTTACTAATTCTCGGCTAGAATCAATTATGATCATATCACTGAACTGAATTACAGAAATATCTTCTTTGTTCATTTATATTTAACTGCTGGTTTTTACAGCTACTTTGTGTAAATAATTGATCAGTCTTACAATGGATGTTAATTTATATGTTGTTATATGGTGGATCAGGGGAAACCAGAGAGGATGGTTGTGGTTCGGTGAAATGCAAGATGATATGTCGGTTCAGGAAAACCTGGAGATGTTCATCCTATTTGGGTTCCACGCAAACAGCGGAAGTAATAATCCCACATTAGAAGTGGGTAGCATGGTTTAAGATCTCTTTTTCTTTTTTTTTTTTTTTTCAAAAGGCGAGGAGACCATTGGCGAGGTACAAAACCAACAATAACTCGACTGAGATCTAAAGATCTAGCTGAGATCTTGCCACTTATCTCGTTTCGAGCTGGTTTCAGTTCAACTTGGTCGGATCACGTGATATAAAAGGCTGAGTTTCGACCCATTTCGCCTAATCTCGCAAAATCTCGTTGGAAGCTCGCTGGTCTCGCCTCTCTCTCTCTAGTTTTTTTGGAAAAAAAAACACCATGAAGCAAGGATTTTGGTGCTTCTTCTTGAGGATCTTCATTCTTACACTCATTGAAGCTTAAGGAATAGAGATTATTGCCTCATACAAATTTGTGGTGACTTTTCTTCTCAAGAACCATTTTAGGAAAAAAAAATTCTTTTCAAACTCATTTTTTCATGGAAACATCATCAATACTTGTTGGTTTCCATTGATTTTTTTATATGTGATGCATCTAAACTGATCTATAGATTCATGGAGGAAAAAATATATTTCTATTTTTAAATTTTTTTTCTGTTTAAACAAATAATTTTCTTGCAAAAAAAAAATTAAAAAATATATATATATACATAATTAGAAATGATGCCCTTTATATTCCTACGATTATGTTGTATTAGAATGTTGATTGTGGAATGTGGATTGTGGAATAGAGCATACTAGTCTCGGGTCCGAAGAGTTGGCGACTACTTACATAGGGTACAAAGTCAAAGTACCATTTTGAGTTTGATTTTTAAAAAATGGATGTCTCCCTTTGTGTTTATAATGCCTAAAATAGAGTAAATGCAAAGTTTCAAGAGCTACAAAGGCCACATGCCCATCGAGACCAACCAGCGAGTTTACCAGGGAAAATATACATGATCTCGGCGAGATCTCACTCTGGACCTATTTTTTTGGGATAGCAAGATGAGTGGCGAGAGCGAGATCTTAAATATTGTGGGTAGCCCGATGTACAGACTTATAGGTACTAGGGCACCATCTCTCTAACGGCTAGCTTCTGAGGATGAGTTCTACCCAAGTGCCTAACACATCCAACTTAAGATTCTTCAGATTGAAGTAGATGTTAAGGTTGAGGCTTGCCTTTCATATGCTAAGGCAAATCCTATGAACCTTTTTTTAGTTGTATGACCAACCTCGATCACAAGGAAAGACACTTCGAAACAATGTAATTGAGATTGAAGACAGAGATTCGAGCATTAAGAAAAGGTTCCAAGGAAATGAAAAAAGAACTTCCTATCCTTTTCATAGGGTGAAACGAGACTTTAGTAGCTCCTAGAATCCATAGAGTCAATAAATGTGCCATGGCCCCTTTGAAGGCGTGGTGTAGACTACTTTCATTCCACTTTCATATTTCTAAATAGAACATTCATTTGGGCGTACTTAGCACTCAGATCGAAGAAGGAATGCACACCCCCCCCCCAATGGGAGTACTAAGTACCACCTTAGAGATGCAAAACATAGGTTGGCTGGCATTAATCAGCCTTTCCTATCACACCACATGTGGAAAGAAACAAAGCCTGTTTTATGTACAAGTTACTGCTGGTTTCTTTAATTGGCTGTTAATTCACTTATGATGTTTATGATGTGTCTATATTAGATATATGGGCTAATATAGAATAGGGGGAAAGATAGAAGGGCACCTTGTCGCCTAGGCACCTCTCTAGTGCCTTGGGTTGCCTTGACAACTATGTTACTAATAAAGAGTAGGGATCACACTCCCACTCGTTGAGTTCTAGGTGGGAGGCCTAGTCCATATCCCTTCTTTCTCTATCTTCTAATTTCTTCTTCTTTATTCAATCAAGGTCAACCTTTTGTTTACTCTCCATTCCGACGCAGGTCAGAAATGAATCAAAGCTTAAACCAATTAATGAGAACATTTGTACTACTTCATACTAACATGTCTTATCATTGAAGGCATCTTAATGCAACATTAAGACCGGTCTATTTATAAATCATCTAAACAAAGTAGCATATAGAAAAATCAGAGGAACCATTAACCACAATACATTCAAATTCATGCCAACGAAATAAATTACTATAAGCAACAAAGCCAAACTCACCAGTAACGAGAAGCAAAGCAACCTAGATGAAGGTTGCTCCAGGAAAACAACACCTTTTCACTTAAAACCTCCAAAAAGGATAAGCAGAACAGCTCTAGGAGTAATACTCCGTCTAAAACGTAAAAGCAGGGGGGGGGGGGAAAGGAACCAAAATGAGAACTCTGAAAGGCGAAACAATTACTCTCAAGGATCTAAAAATGGAAACCAAAATAACGCACCTGAGCTGTGTTTGATTGGGCTTGCGTCTGTTAACTAAGCTTCTTCACATCGTCGAGGAAAGACGACGCCATTCTTAGTCCCCAAAAATCTGAGTGTGGTGACTAATGGAGTTCTAGGGTTCCAGAGCTCATCAACGAGGAAGAGGAGAGCTAATTTACCTGGTTCCGTTGCAAGAGAAAGAACGCCTAGATCGAAGCGAAGAAATCGCTGGGACGAACAGAGAAGACAGGACTAACAGAGAACAGGTAGTAACGAAGATGGCATTACGCTTGTGGTCCTCGTCGGGTCGCTTAAAAAGGCTCCCGTTTGTTTCACCAGAAAATCCAATTCCAATTCCAGAAAATAATGTTGCGCGATTTTCTAATTCGTTAGAAAAATATTTTGAGTTTGAACTTTGAGGCGTAAATTAAAGTTAAAACTTAAAATAGCTAAAAAATAAATAATATCAAATACAAAATGGGAATATTTTAGGTCATCCACTGGGCAAAATTTTTTTATTTGACATTTTTTTGGAAGCTACAAAAAGGGCTAGAAATAATGATAGAGGTAATGATTAACTTCTGTGTTTTTCTCTCTCTTATAATTCAAAAGTTTTTATTTATTTATTTATTTTATTCTTTTTCTTAACTTCCAAACATAGCTTAAGACGGAGAGAAAACTTAAAAAGATCAGGTGACCATGGGAGGGATCATGATCATTTCTATAGAGGTCATCAGACATAGAGTGCCCATAGAGGCCTATCTATGCGATACGTGGAGGAAAAAAATCTAATGGAGGAGAAAAAATTCACATATCTTTGTCCACTTAACATTTCCATTGTCAACAACCATTGTCAAGCATAGTTGATGAGCTGTGGTATGCAAAAAGCCATGCTCATCAGAAGGTTTTAATTCGAACCTCCTGATTGTTATCTATTACCCCTCCCTACCAAAAAAAAAACTCTCCATTGTCAATCCATTCTAAACATAGCCTAAGACAAGGAGAAAACTTAAAAAAATTAAGTGACCATGGGAGGGATCAAGATCTTCTCCATAGAGGCCATCACACATAGAGCTCTCATAGAGGTCTATCTATGCAACATTTGGAGGAAACAAATCCAATGGAGGAGAAGAAATTCACTTAATTCACGGTTCGATGGTTGGAACTTGGATGAGACTTAAAAAGGGTATTTTGGACCTTTGATAATAAGAGGCAGGAGTTAACTTTTATTTTCTTTTCTTTTCTTGGCTTCCAAACATTGCCTAATGCAAGGAGAAAACTTAAAAAAACCAAGTGACCTTGGGAAGACTTTACATTATGGACCAAGATTTTTTCATAAGAATCTCTTAATTCGCGAGTTCTATTGTTGGATCGGACTTAAAAAGGGTGTTTTGGATCTTTGATAATAAGAGGTAGCAGGAGTTAATGAAACCACTCTTTCCGTTTATTTTTAGTAGATTAATGAAGCCATTCACTATTCTAAGAAACTAATCAGAGCATCAAATCTTCATGGTGGAAGAGACTTTGGGTGAAGGAACATTATGAGAGAATAAAATTTTACTTTAAGTAAGCTCATTTAGGCACCCTTCTTTTTTGACATGTAAGATTACTTTCTCAAAGTTTAATCCAAGGTTCTATGATCTGGAAAAAAGAATTTATACTCCAAGGAAGAAAAGAATTTATACTCTAAAAAGATATGTGTGCTCAGGTCAGGTCTCCACTTGCAACAAAAGTCATCTACATTGAGTAACTTTCTAAGAAAATCTTCTTCAAATTTATTATTCCTGCATGAATTAATAAATAAATAAATACTCCTTGTCAGTAATAAACAATCTCTTAGAGCTTCAGATAATATTGAAAGAACTTTTGCTATAGTGGTACGATGAGCTTTTGTTGCTAGGAAGACTCTTATGGAGTCTCTAATAACAACTCTTAACACAATACATCAATTATCAATTGAGAAAGCAGTATCAAAGTTTAGTCTTATAGAAATAAGTCGAAGAGGAACTCCATGTATTAAAATAACGGAACTCCTAATCTAGGTTATAAATTCGGCAACCTATAATTCCATATTTTTTAGGAATATAAAGTTGAAAGTTAAGTGACATACAAACAACACATAGCTAAAATAAATGTTGTCGAGATCATGATGTAGAGATGGATAAATGCTAAAATTATAAAAAGTAAAATAATAAAGGAAATTTGTTTGAGATGATCTAGAGTGGCTCTAATAGACAAGGAGTTGAAGGAGTGCAGTTATAATTTGATGGGACATTGGCAATGAGGCCACTAGGTGCAACAGTAAGAAGCAATGATATTATATAGATTAAAAATATGAAAGTCATCAATTTCATTTCAACGATCAAGGGACTGAAAAGAAATTTGGAGATGTATACATCAATCATTTTGATCAAAAGATCCAGTCAAACATTTTGTTCCTTAAATTGTTAAATATATACTTTATATACATATATATATATATATACATTTATGACTAAATTCAATTTTTTACCTTTTATTAGGATCAATTATGTAAGACTAAAACCCTAAGTTATTCTTTTTTTTTTTTATGTCAATTCTATAGCGACAAGAGAAATATCTGAAAAAAATAGACTAAGTTGCAGCCGAGCCCAAAAGAATTTGGTTCTTTAGCCAAAATCTAGGTGTCGGTTCTTCATCTTGTCTGAAATAAAAAAAATAAAAAAAGCTAAAAAATACTTGAATTTTTTTTTCCAAAAACATAATGGAAAAAAAAAATCTTCACAAACTTTCAATTTGGTGACTAAAATTATTTGTCCCTCCCAAATCCTGCAATAGTGCAAGCCTCGTGCTCTCTCAATCTTACAAAATGGAATGAAGATACTAGTTTAGGCTAAAAATCAAAATATTGACTTGAGAACAAATGATGACAAATGATATGATTGGTGTAAGTGGTTAGGCTGGACAACCAATATGATCTTTAAATATACATGGATGATCCTAATTATATGTGAAAAGGCTTAGTTTTCATCAAGTTAGGTTGGGAGCAAAGCCTGGAAAACGACATCTAGAACGTGAATATCTTTTTTCAGAAATTCAGGCTTTCTTTTACTTTTTTGGTAGAATTATCGAGGCTTTCACGAAAGTTGAAAAAATGAAACTTGACAGCTTCATCCAAGAGTTCGATTTAGGAATGTGAATCAATCTTAAGGTTTCTTAACTCAGTCTAGGCCCAACTTAGGGTTGGATTGGGATATCTTGACCCAAGCCCAACCCAGTTTGGCTCTGATTGACCCTAATTAGGTCAGGCTGGGTCGAGTTGGCCGTAATTGACCATGGTATCCCCTCCATATTATCATTTAGATGAGAGAGAGAGAGAGAGCATTAACCCGTTAATTTTCAAACTCTGAAAGCCAACAATGTATATTAAAAAATAATAATAATAATAATAAATAAATATAGACATAAGTGGTGTGATGATAAAAGGTGTTGATAAAATAGATGTTTTGAGAATGTGGCTCATAACTTGATCCAATGGGTTAGGAAAAACAATATTTTGAAAGATGTATAGCCCAAGCCTTAACCAGGCTCAGGATGAGCTAAGGCGGGTTCTAGCCGATCTGGCTTTTTAGAAACAGCGTATTAATTAATGATTTTATTTTTTTATATAACTTGATTTAATTCATTATAAACTTTTATTGAAAAATTTCACTTGGAACATTTTCATGCCAACTTGGAAACCAGAGATACTTTCTGGCAGATCTGAGTGGTTGGTCTAAAATCAACCAAATTCTTACAAAGTCGTTGATAGACCTATCAATTTGATATTTCGTTTTTTCCTTTTGTCCTAAATTGTCACTTGAATATTTTGTATCTAAACCCATTGATAGCACCTCTCTCTCTCTCTCTCTCTCTCTCTCTCACCAGGCTTTTATTCCATTCAATAGCAACACCCCTTAACGATGTCAAATTGGAACCATAGCCGAAACTGAAATCAGACCGAATAAGAGAATCGAATAAATTCGATTTCAATTTGGATTTTGGAATATAGTATTTCAATTCGGTTTGGTCCGATTTCAATTTCAGCATAGGAACTATTGGTTCAAACCAAACTGAATTGAATTGAAATACTAATACAACATAGTATATTAATATAAACCGTTGCTTGATAGTGTGGCCACTGCACCAGCGCAAGGACTAATGAGAGCATACAAGGGCATGAACCTTGGATGAGTTTTTTTATTTCACGGCTCGGTGTTGGATATGTATGATTCCCGCCAACAGTGGGGTGGTAATTTCACTCGCTTCTGTGTTTGGCACAGGAGCCACACAACCAAACACCATTATTTTTCTCATTAATATATTATAATGCTAATATATTATTGTATATTAATAATAAAAAAAGATATTATGATAAATCAATAAATTAAAATGCTAATATATATTGTATATATATATATATTATTAATATTATACTTTATAATTTTAAAATATATAGTATATGAACCAAGTACAAGAATCAATCAAAACCAAACCGATTTACACCCTTAACACCCCTCTTGGAGAGAAAAGGAGAGGAAAGATCTACTTTATCTATAGAGATGTTGGCTATATGTCAAATTTGTTTCTGTGGGTGGAACAAGGTTCTACAACTTGGGAATGATCAAAGTTGATACCATTTCAGAACGGACTGAATCAGACCATAACAGACAAATCTAACCCTTTTTTGTTTCTAAATCATATTTTATTACGATTTTTCCCTTGAATCATATATGCGAAAGGGGATCAGAAAGGTTAGGATTGGGAATCAGTTGAGGCCTATACCATTCTAACCGTTCCATTATGTTTTATACAACCATGGTATGGAACTGGTCCTCCAAAATTTTTTAATTCGATCTGATTCTATGGTGATGATTAACCGCTGTCCTTGAAAGGTTGCGCATGTGAGGAGTGCCTTTGTCAGTATGAGTGAAAGTAAACACCCCTTTTGAAACAAATCAAGTGATAATCTTGGCTTTGCTCGTCTGCAAACCCCCCCCCCCCTCCCCTTTCCTTTTTTTTCCTCCTCCTTTTCATATAGTGTAGTACGTGAAGTAGATTTTGATAGTTTCAAGTAATTTCTCTTGGCTAGATATGTGACTAGATGTGTTATTCGAATGAAGATCAACGGTGCCTTTTCTTTATTTCACTATTTTAACTGGATACTTTGATGGTCCATAATTTGTTTCTCTGCTGGTTGCTCCTTGGCTTGCACATCCAAGGATTTTCAATTGTTCTCCCATTTTGTGTGTGTGTGTGTTTAAAGATATGTTTTGTCATGTTGTTTGATGATGAATTGATATGTAAAAATACAACCCTAAAATGATGTAGGAGATAATGGAAAAACAAAAACAAGCAATGCACAAAGATTTATGAGGCTCGGCAAGATTGCTATGTCCTCGGTGAAATGAGATCCTATTATCAGTATTGCTTGTATTACAGAAAAAAAAAACTCTCGCTATAAATATATAATGAAAAACCTTAATCTAAAAAGTATAAAATTACCCTTAAATAAAAAATTCAAGCGGTACCGCCATCCTGCCTATCTAGGCGTTGCACCAGTACTCCCTGGATTAAATTGTGACGGAATACAATACATCGTACACCCAACATTGATGTACTTGTATGATGGAATCCTGAATTTGATTTATCAAAAATTATATAATTCATAAAGTTGAATATGAGGGCGCACTTCTAGCTAGCTCGGTGGCAAGCAACAATTAGGGAATTCGGGTCCAACATACGTCCAGCTTCCTACTTCCCACCTTTTTGAAATAATTGTATAGAAGTAGAATAGTTGTAGAATTGTAATAAGCGTGGTCCAATGAACCCCTTGTGGGTCTCTATATGTGACCCTTGAACTAGTCCCAGAAAAAAAAAAAAAGTTTGAATACAATCATGTTTTGAGTTTTTATGGTCTATGGTGGATGTTCACTTCAATGATATCTTCGTCTATTATATTTGCATTGAAATGCAATATATATATATAACATTTGAAGGAGACTGCTATTGCATTCTAGATGGAAGGCCAACCTGAAATGGTATAAAAGAAGGGGCGAGTGTAGCCTCCATTAACAACTCCCACAGTCTATCTCTCTTCTCTGTTCATATAGGTCATTTCACATGAGGGAGGAGAGAGATAGATTGTGATAAAGGCTGCACTGCCCCACATAAAATATTTTGACTCTAGATGGAGTGGGTGGGAGAGAATTATCTGCTTAATGGATCTAAACTCTAAAGTAGTTCGCAAAAAAAGATATAGTAAGAAATAGAACCTCAGTAAAATGCACCACTTTTGCTCAACTGCCTTTTCATTTAATTTTATTTGTAATTCTATGCATACTATTCTATTTATCTGGGATCATGGTTTTAGGTATTGGTATTGAATTGATCATATTGACTCTATCATATTGGTATCAATTGATTGATCCCAATACTGGATAATCTAAGAACATATTCGTATTGATATCAAGGATAAAATCGTCAAAAAAACTGAAAAACAACTTCCAAGAGGAGAGGCAGGACATGAATCGATGACCATGTGGTGACAAAAGACAATACAGCCACAAAATTCCATTTTAAAGGCCCATGAGTTTGAAAAGTCAAGTTTCTTATCATGGGCTCATGAGTACACAATCAGCCTCTAAGGTCCAATGGAGCCCAACTGAGTATAAGGAATCCTACGCTGGGTTTAGCTAATCAGGGTTTTAGGTATCGGGTTCGATTGCCTGATCCGATCCGTATCATATCGGTATTAGTAGTGGCTTTTTTATTTTTTTACCCCATTTATTATCTAGGACCCGGGATAGCCCTTAGAATTTTATTAAAAAAAGAGGCTGATAATAATAAAAAAACAAGGGGGGACATAACCTGCTTTACCCCAACCCAAGAGAGACAAGTCACTCTATTACTCTCAAAACCCAAAAGAAAAACACTTATAAAATAACTGTCACATTCGAAAGACTGGTAAACCAGCTTTGTCCTCTCGAATTATGCAACTAAGATCACCTGGAAGAGGATCATCACCATAGAAAATCAAATTTTGTGTAGACTCACAAGCAAAATTAGCTAACCAATCCGCTGCTCGATTGCTTTTCCAAAATGAAAATGAGATGTGGGCTCTCAAAGAATCACAAAGGTTGATAACGTCCTGAAACCAATACCAACAGCTCCACAAATTACAAGATCTTTGGGTAACCAATTTCACAATCAAGGAGGAGTCAGAATTAACATAAAAATCAGAGAGGCCTAATTCCTCACACAATCTCAATCCATCTCTAAGGGCTCTCAACTTAGCCATTGAATTTGAACATACCCTATAGAAATTGGAGAATGCCGCAAGAACATTTCCATTGTTGTTTCTAATAATGTTTCCCCCACCACTAATGCCCGGATTTCCTAGCACCATCCACATTCAATTTAACAATATGCAAGGGAGGGCACCAATAAATAGGAACAAGAGTCTTAATCCTACTAATTGGTGGGTTTAACTTAAAGACCTGTAAGATAAGATCATCTCTCAAAGAAAGGGATTTTGAAAAATTAGTTACGTAAATGATTTCATGAATCCAATCCTTGATTCTCTCAATTATGGTAGTTACAGCACTTGAGCCTTCACTATGTCTTCTGTTATTTCTTTCCCGCCATAACTCCAAACAATAAATGATGGTAACAAATTAGTTATGTATTCACAAATACCTTTGACACTAGCAAGGGATTGCCAATAAAAGATTCTAGTACTAAGATACTGAGTTGGAATAATATCAACGTCCATTATTCTTCCAAAGAAATCTCAAACCTTAGAGCCAATTGTACCCACCAATAAAATGTGGTAGTTGTTTCCCTCCAAGGATCTTTGCAACAAAAGCATTTGGAAGCTAATGGAATACCAATACTCATCAAAGTGTCATATGTTGGAATTTTTCCATTAAAGATTTTCCAAATAAAGAAACCCACTTTTGGAGAGATCGATTTATTCCATAACCATTTAGAATAAGGAACTAGAGGGTGGTGAGATCGAATTTCATTCCATGCCGACTTAGTTGAGAAAAAGCCATTGCTTGTCGGAGTCCACACCAATCTATCAACTTTGTTTGATAAGATACTATTGGAGTTGAGAATACTATCAAGAACCTTTGGAAAATCAATAATATTTAGCACATCTTGGTCTCAAACACCATCATCATTAAGCACATCTTTTACCTGAGTTTCAAAATTCACATTTACGATGCCATCAATGTAGTCGACTAGGGAGCCACTACCAGATCAATTGTCCAGCCAAAAATTCACGTCGCCAGAACCAATTAGCCATTTAGATTTTGATAAAATAAATTCTTTGAGATCCAAAGCTCTCCGCCAATTTTTAGAATCCACTAGTTTATTTTTTGTTAAAACAATATGGTTACCTTTTAGAAATTTAGCCTTGAAGAAGGCACTCCAAATAGAATTTTCTGAAATAATACGCCACAGACCTGTCAATCGTATAGATGTACTAATATCATTTAATAAACGAATTCTAAGACCTCCTTCATCTAAAAGTTTACAAACCTTATGCCAACCCACCCAGTGATGGCGCTTTTCAAATTCAAAAGAACCACATAAAAAATCTGCACAAATACTGTAAAAGCTTACATAACCGATTTTGGGATATTCAAACTTGCAAGAATGTGAATTGACATGGAGGAAATCACATGCTTGAGAAGAACTAGCTATTGCCAGAGGATAACAATTTTCTTTTCCAGCCTACCACCTTGTGTCTAATTTTAACAAGCATATCGTCAAAAAAACAAATTTTTAGTCTACCCGTATAGAGAGGCGCTCCCAAGTCTGTTACAGGTAGAGATTTCCTCACAAACCTTGTAATTTCTCCTACAATTCTTATACGGGTTTTTGAAGCTTTGGAACTAATAATATAACAACTTTTATATCTATCACCAATTGGCTAGAGACATTTTCATACCTGTTAATAAATCCCATGATTTGCTTCAAAGAAGACTTCAATCCTCTTGTAAATATAATAGTATCATCGGCAAATAGGCTGTGTGAGATGTCCAGGCATCCTCTAGGAAGATGATAATATGTTGCATGACCCTCCACAAATAGTTTTTTAATCCCTTTACTATGAACTTCTTTCGTAAGAATGAATAAAGTGGGAGACAATGGATCACCCTGACAGAGGCCTCTGGTAGATTTAAAATAACCTTTTGGCCCACCTTCCATAACCACTGAGAACCAACAGTTTTCTATAGTTTTCTTGATTAACCCAATCCATGTTCTTGAGAACACAAATTTTTCTAGAACTTCATAAATAAAACCCCATTCCATGCGGTCATATGCCTTAGCCATATCTGATTTCAAAACCACATTGCCCCCTCTAGATTTTCTGTTTAGATCCTGCACAACCTCTTGAACCAAGGCTAAATTATTATTGATACATCTTCTTTGGACAAACGCACCCTGCTCCTCAAAGATTAATTAGGGGAGAATGGTGGCCAATCTTGTAGATATGATTTTAGCAATAGTTTTATAAGAAAATTTAAAAAGACTAATAGGTCCGAGGTCTGACATTAACTCAGGGTTGTCTTTCTTAGGAATGAGAATGAGATGAGACGAGGTATAGGTTCTCGGAAAAAAACCTCCCGAGAAGAAATCGTTGACTACCGCCCACACATCATGGCTAATGACATCCCAGCAAGAAGTAAAGAAGTGCCCAGAAAAACCATCTGGCCCTGGTGCGCTATCTTTCGATAGAGAGAAGACAACTTTTTAATCTCTTCCATAGTTGGAGCCTGAAGGAGATACACATTGTCCTCAGCAAAGACCAACGTGGAAATAGACTCGAGCAAATCAGCATCAAGGGTACAAGGTTGAGATGAGAAACTATCAGAGAAGTAGCGTATTGCCTCGGTATGCACCCCATCTGCACTAAGAATCCAATCCCCTTCATCATTTTTTATTTTTTCAATTCCTCTCTTTTTCTTTTAGCATTAACCATGGCATAAAAAACTTGGTATTCCTTTCCCCCTCCTGAAGCCATTTCACTCTTGATTTTTGCTTCCAAAAAATTTCCTCTTGAAGCAGTGTACACTCGAGGTGATTGTGGCACTCTGAAGAACAAGTTTCGTGGCATCTGAAGGATTTAAATCATAGTCTGCCTCAAGTCGACTAGCATCATCCTCGGCATTTCTAACATTTTGATGAATATTTCCAAACACCTCTTTATTCCAAACCTTGAGCTTGCTACGAAGAAATTTTAGCTTCGAGTAAAGAACAAAAAGAGGCAAACTAGTCATAGAAGATGCCCAAACCTCTTTTATAAAGCTCTTAAAATCAGGGTGAAAATTCCACATTTGTTGAAATTTAAAGGAAGAAACTCTAGGGACAACAGAAGGTGAAAACTCTAACCACAATGGAGCATGGTCAGAACATGTTCGATTAAGGTGATGCACACGAGAAAGCTGAAACTGGGTTGTCCAAAAGTATTATAAAAAATTTGATCCAAGCGAGCTATCAGAAGACTATTTCCCTCTTGATTATTGGTCCAAGTAAAGGCATTACCATTATAACTGCATCAATCAAAGCGGCATCATCCACAAAATTTCAAACTCTTCCATCAACTGAGAACAAGGTGGCCTTCCTCCTACTTTTTCAGATGGGGATAAAATTGCATTAAAGTCCCTGCAAAGTGCCCATGAAATTGCTACTGAACTCGAGAAATCAATTAGTTTTTCCCATAATGATCTTCTTTCAACCAAAGAACACAAAGCATGAGCAAATGTAGCCACAAAATTACAATTAGCAGTCGTATCCATGCAATTGAGAGAAATAAATTGAGCATCTTCCTCTATAACCTGAATCTAGATATGATCTTTCTAAAAAACCCAAATTCTATCTCCATTTTCTACACCATTAGTAGTTCAATCATGCATCCCAATTTTCTTCTTAATAGATTGTGCTTTTAAAAAAGGAAATTTTAGGCTTAGCAATAGCAACCATATCAATTTTGGAAGACAAAATAATAGATTTTAAATGCCTACATGATGGCTTATTTCCAATTCCTTTAATATTCCAAAAGCAGATTCATTAATGACTGGGGGCTTTATCACTATTTGGGCCAATAGACCTAGTCATTTGACGATCTGATAGAAGTTTATTCCATGGAATATGATTATTAGGAGCAGCAATTTGATTTTCATTTCAAATTGGGGTATCCAGAGGAGGTAGAGACATATCACCATAAACCATCCCAACCCTGTTGTTCTCCTTAAAATTAGATAAAGTTTCCTTCAACCGAGTATTGAGAGTAGCACTGAAGTTTTTTAAATCCTTAATAATTGTCTTCTAATCCAAGATTTGCTCCCTACATCCAACTAGAAGCAAATCATCCTCGGTTCTTCCCATAAAATTAACTTTCCATTGATTGGAATTAAGCAAAGCATAACCAGAATTCACTCTCGAGTCATCAAAATTACGAATAAGAGTAGGACATAGAGAAATGCGTTAATCATTATCACCATCTTCGGATTCATTTCGTTGAATAGTTGTGGCGTCTTCAAGGCCCTCACTATTTTCCTCTACAATATCTCTCATAGAAACTTCAAAACGTCTACCAGTGGGCCTCCAACGACTGCTCGAGGCGACATTAGAAGTGATGAATTGATCAACATTAACAGGGCCATGCAAATCTATATTAGTAGTTTCAATCCCATTATTAGGACTAGTTTCATGAACTAGAATATTGGAGCCAATAATCGAGGGAGATAACCTCCCTTCCCCACCTTCCACGCTAGTAATGCCAACCATAACATTATCCATAATAGTAACAGTTCCTGCCGCCTTATCGTTCCCAGCCACAGAAGTATACAGCGTTGGAGTTGCAACATTAGAAGCTACATTCATAGATTCCTTACCATTTGTCGCCACTTGCTTTTGAATTGTGGGAGCAGTAGCCTCCTTACCATGGTGATTCAATTCCTGGGTCTTTTAACGACAGTTGTCAATTACATGTCCTAGCTTCGAGCAACTCTAACAAAATAAGGGTGTTTAAATTTATTAAAATTTCTATTATTTTATTTTTACGATTATTAATTACAATGAGGTATAAAGCATTAGCAATGATCTAGGAAGCCCCGGCCATGACAACGTCGATGCAAGACTGTCGAACGGCGGAATTGATAGACTTGTGGTGTTTAAATCCCTAGCAGGGTTGTTGGAATTATAATAACCGCCGGTGTGGGTGACGGCAGATTCAGGGTTGTTCAGATCGATGCCGACATGATTGGCATCTGGGTCGTTGAATTCAACATTGAGGCCGGTATTTAGCATTGGAGAAGATGCCGAAGTATTGACCCGCAATGGCTTTAGGGGAGAGGTGGTGTTGGAGAGGAAGAAAATGAGGCCGAAGCCAGGGCTAGAGGTGATCTGAGGGAGGATGGTCAGCGTTATAGTCCGAGACCGCAGGGAACGCCGGGGTACTTAAATCTAGAATATATTTGGCTGGTTTTCAGAGAGAGAGAGAGAGAGAGAGTATATTAGGTACTTCACCATTTGCAAGGGTATTTTGGTATTTAAAAAAATATATATTAGCTGACATAAGCATACAAGGTATATTCTGTAACAGTGACTGACAGTAGGGGGTCTAAGTATAATTTGGTAAAAGAGAGGGAGTTCCTATAATATTGGCATTCTCTAGGGTTGGCATTGTAAATTACCCTATAAAGAATAAAGACAACGTCGTTGTTACGTAGGCTTTCCAGAAACTCTTCGGTGACGGTGGGTTAGCATAACCATTTTGAATGCATGGTACTAAACTCATGCTTTTCCTTTTTCCTGGATTTAAGGGTAAGGATAGTGTTTTTTCATTGTGGATTTGTCTTCTACCTATGTTGCATTACTATATTTGCTGTAATTTTAATTTTTCATGCAATTTCAGAATTGGGCTTTTCTTCTTCTGCGTTTTTGAGTCCTGAGGTGGTTTCAGATGAACTCAACTGGACTGAAATAGGTGAAAGTTTCAGGGATTCCAGTTTTTTTGTCAAGAATATCAGCTTCTTTTCGTCTTTGTTCTTTGATTCTATGTCGGCTTTTAGTTGTTTTTCCAGCTCTTTTAATTTTACGTAGACCAGCAATCAAGCAAGTAGGAAGCACAAATCAAACTAAAACCATGAAGTGTTTCAGATCTTATACAAGAAATAGGGAACTGTAACGAATTGGAAGAACGATTACAATTATTACTACAAATTGTGAAAGCGATAGAACTTGTTCTGCATCAACCCTACTTCTTCTTTCGCAACCCTTGAAGCTGTTCTATTTGCAAGTAATCTTCCTCTCAAACACTCTACAGTCCTCAGACCATCATCTCCTTCCACACTCTTTTCCTTGAGAAGGAAAACCCAACAAAGAGGTGATATGAAGACCCCCAAAAAAATAAAATAAAATAAACTTTCATTTTTCTTGTACTTCTGAAGAAACACATCAATTCAAATCAGGAACCCACCTCCATTTTTCAGTACAACCCAAACAAGAACTGGAGCAAGGGCTCCACCTAGGAAGAACCAATTGACAGCTGAATATGGACTGAGGTCCTCGAAAAATCTGCAAGGGCCAATCAGACCCCAGATAACAGATGCGTTGTAAAATACGCGGTCCATCGGACAGGTCCATGGATTGTCGGGGGCAACAGAGAAGTGTCACAGATGTTGGGGATGGAAGCCATCAGCCACCATGCAGTTCCCAGGTAGACCAAACAAGATAGCAAGGTTCCCACAACCCGATTCACAATGCAAAGAAGAATAATGTTGATTTGTGGCTAAAAGTCACCTTGTACCTCACTTGAGAAAATGGGAAGGAATGAAAAATTTATCATCGTTATTCTTTATATGGATAAAAAATAGAATATTGATTTTGTTTTATCTATATTAATCTGAATTGCTATAGATTATGGTGCACCAGATAAGTTGAATCCCGAACAATACAGTAATTCTAAACCAATTGAATAATCACTAGAGTGAAATTTTTTTCATTGATTGGCCAGGAGGAACATGAAAGATATATTTATATTGTGCACTACTTGCAACAATAAGATCAAGAAATAAAAATTATATGAGAAGCTTATTGAGTTGTTTCCAGGAGAAAGTATTAGGTATTATAGCTTCGATTCAACAACCGATAATGCATAAACTCAATATTCAGAAGAATTCCTCAATTCATTGGCTCCAAAAGGACTTCAACCGCATAAATTAGTTTTAAAGAAGAAATGTCCAATATTGTTGTTACGAAATTTGAAGCTTTCACATGGAGAATGCAATGGAACCCGTTTGGTTTGTCGTCAATTCCAAAAAAATGTTATCCTAATAGAGATTGCAGTTGAACAATTTACCGGTAATCTTGTTCCTCCCCCTAGAAGTCCCACTTTCACCAGCAAAAAATGAAGGATATCTTTTCCATTCAAAAAGAGAGCAATTCCCAATTAGGCTTAGCTTAGCAATGACAATAAATAAATCACAAGGGTAAACTATACCACATGTTGGAGTATATCTTCCCGACCCAGTATTTTCGCATAGACAATAATACGTAGCATTATCAAGAGGTATATCGATGTCAACAACCAAGGTTTTAGTGAAAAACAACAAGACTGGAGAGAAAAGTGGATCTTATACAAAGAATATTGTCTACAAAGAAATTCTTCTACAAAAAAGGTGACATTTTAAACTTATATAATGAAACAATTTTAATTGAAGAAAAAGAATTTTTTATCAAATAGTATCATTAATATTTTAATTTTATTAAGTTTATCCACACAAACACATTCTAAGAAAAATATTCCAAATGCACGTGTATATTTACTAGTATGTGTATATATATATATAGATACTAGTAAAAATACATGCGCAAATGCACGTGGGGTAGTCTCCTTCAAGCTTCCTTCTCTTTGCTAGTAAGTGCATACATTTTACTATGCTATTATCAATCACCTAGGTACTTCTTTTAGTCCCATCTCAACATCCCAGAGAGAGAGAGAGAGAGAGAGAGAGAGAGAGAGAGAGAGAGTAAATTACTTCATTTTGTTCCATAGAACTTTGGGTCTAATGAAGATTATTTTCGTTTTTCACTGTGGGAAATACAATTCCTACTTATAGTTCACAAATGGAAGGGTCTCATATATGTGAACAAGACAAAATGCTTTAGGTTAAAAAAATAAGAATCTCCAGAGGCACAACAATTCCCCTTCATATTCCTCACTAAGTTTTAGTTGGTAAGCACATTTGACAATGACATAAGGGATCATTTAACTCCAATCCTTTGCTTGGTCATCATTGTGGTTGTGCCTAGCTTCTTAATCTTACTTGGTAGAAACATGTGGAAAATAAGAAATGTATTAGTTTCATTGATCAATTGATGCATTCCAGAGGTGTATAGTATATATCATATGAAAATTAATTGCTTAAAAATAAAAACTAAGAGAATGAATTCAGAGCTACAACTTGGTTGGACCCAAGGAGTAATCTGTATTTTGAGGTACAAGAATTCATCTTCCCCTACAACTCCCTTATTTATTATTTTTTTTAGGAGGGGTGAAGGGGTTGGCTATTGAATTGACATCAAAGCAAGATAAACATTCATCTTGTTGTAGGATCCTTGTCTTGTCGGTCACTAAGATTTTTATTTTTAATTTTCAAGTAATAAACAGAAAAGACCCCCTACGAAGCATGTTAGATCAAGAGGATACAATCATCCAAGAATGTGAATAACCAAAATACGCCAAAAAAAATTGATTCGTCCCAAATATAATCTAGAACCAACAATGGTGGCTCTGACTTTCTCCTCCAGAAGGTAATGAAATTGTTTAATTGCATTTTCTTCACTTAGGCCGGACTTTCTAAGGTGGGTGTCCTTGAAACAGTTACAAAAATATTTTATCTTTGAATATACTTGTCACAAATAGAGTATAGGAAAGTTAAAATGCTGTTAGTAGTAAATGACAAATAACAGAGTTTGCACCAAGTTAGTAGGAAATGTTGTTCTTCCTTTGTCAGGACAGCACCCAAGATAATTTCGTCTGCCATTTTCTATTTTCCTCTGTTTTGTAGACTCCTCCCTCTAATGATTCCAAATTATAAACTCAGCAATTTCAAATCTGTCCCAGATTGATAGGGTCTCTTCCATTAGAGTTGCAGAGATAGTATTTATATAAAATGTCGAGAGAGAGAGAGAGAGAGTCTCTCTCTCTCTTTCTCTCTCTTCATTCATATTTAATTTTGTTAATCTCTCCATAATTATTTTGTAAAGGAGGAGGTTTTAAAAAAATCTTTAATAATTAAGAATCAAATCGTGGGATCATTATTTGGGGATTTTATTATTATGCCATTACAAAAGATAATAATAATAAAACATGGAGCACAAAGGAAGGAGAGAAAAAATAGAGAGATTTAAGGAGGTAATTATGGAGAGATTTGCAAAATTAAATATGGAAGGATGAGAGAGAGAGAGAGAGAGAGAGAGAGAGAGAGAGATTTAAGGAAGAGAAAACTTTTGATTCCTAATTATATTATTATTATTATTATTTTAAACCGCCCCCTATTGTGTGTTATTATGTGCACATGATTTGATTCGTAGTTGTTAGGTTTTATTTCCTTTAAAACCTCCCTATCCCCAAATAATATTTTTTTCTCCAATGGTTGGGGGTTTCTAGGATTGTTAACATTGAATTTAAATATTTATTTATGAGGGGTACCAATGAGGTGAGGTGGCAAACTGAATTAAGGCTTTCATAATAACAATTTTGTCTCCAACATTTGGGGGTTTCTAGGAATATTAACATTGAATTTAAATATTTAGTTAATATTTAGAGAGAGAGAGAGAGAGAGAGAGAGAGAATTATTATATTTTTTACATTATGGGGTTTTTTGGTCAT
Organism: Macadamia tetraphylla; assembly: GCA_022985045.1. Taxonomy (NCBI): domain Eukaryota; kingdom Viridiplantae; phylum Streptophyta; class Magnoliopsida; order Proteales; family Proteaceae; genus Macadamia; species Macadamia tetraphylla. The sequence goes on along the minus strand of CM040963.1, from coordinate 4,610,315 downwards.
TTGAAATTTTTTTTTGATATATGTCAATGGTTTTTTTGTCTTTTTAAAAAAATATACCAAAGACAAGGAGTATGTACTTTTTAATAGTAGTATGATATACATTTATATATATATATATATATGTTAAATGGACATAGACTTCACCAATACTTTCGACGTAAAAAAATATTTATGCAAATAATAGAATTCAGATTTTTAATATTATTTCCATGTAAATATCCTTAAATAAAAATACATCTATATATTCACTATATAATAGGCATGTACATTGTGCAACAAACATAATAATAGCACATATAATACAAATTTGACCAAAAGAAACTTTTCAATTGAAATAATTAAGCGCGAGAAAAGACATTGATGTGTCTGTGAGAGAGAGAGAGAGAGAGAGAGAGAGAGAGAGAGTGCAATCACTAGTTGCTATTAATTATGAATTATCTCTCCTTTCCACTTAAGTTGTTTATTTATAATAATAGTCTATTATTTCATTAAGAATGCTAGTGGTGGGATCTGACAAAGGTGTCCTTATGTGAAGCAAACTCATCAAATCAAACAATATAGTATTTACTTATAGGTACAACCCAAACTAGCTAGTAAACATAATTTTTTTTACTTACAAAGTATACCTTAAGAATAATGTAACCAATACCACCCTCAAATTGATAGAATTAATTATGGCTTAGTTCTCCACTTCACAATATTCTATAATGGACCTAAGAGCATGGAATAAATTACTATCTCTACTCTAGACCAGTCGAAATAGTTTATTAGAGAATATATGACTGTTGATTGGATAGCAAAAAGTTTTCTAATTTTAATGATAATATTTTAAATTCATTTCAAACTATTTACAAAATCATCATCAAATCCATAATTTCGTCTAATCATAATTATATATATTTTTCAAGATATTCATCCTAATCGGGAAGTGGATTGCATGTTGAACATCTCTTTCATTACAAATAAGCAAAAAAAATCCAACATACTAATATATAGCCAGTGAAGACGTCAACCATTAGTACACCCCCAAAGTGCATAATTTCATGGTATGACAATAAGGACCTCACAAGTCTAGGAACCAAACAACTTACACAGAGAACCTTGCTTCATAAATTACCGATAATAATCTATTGAAGGTTCTCAAACAATCATGTTTGAAAAAGATGTATGAGTATTTGCATTTGTGTTTAGAATAACCATTCCTATGAACACACAATGTAAACAGAATACCCTATTTTGTCTCTAGTTTCAAATAATTTAAATGTGTCCACCTTAGGACATGCTCTCACTCTATGTAAATTAGTGCTCATTAAACCATTTAATTGGATTTGATGGACACACATATTCAACATTAAGATCGTCTCTCTATTAAAGAGAAGAGATGACAAGAAAACATACAAAGAAAATTTGAAAATCCTAGATTTGCAAAATCTCATGATTTTGATACTTATTATAAAATTAGGATCCACTTTAAGGTAACTATTTGATTCTACCCACTACTTTCAACTTCATTTTTTTCCATGTGTAGTGAACTTACCTTTCAGTATTAATCCACTTGACAATTACTGGAAAGCTTCAAATTTACTTTTCCACGTTTAATGGACTTATCCAATAGCATTAATCGCTTGACCATTGTGAAAAAAGGTTCAAATTTATTTTCCACATTCAATGGACTTACCCTAGTATTAACCCACTTGACATTGCTGAAAATAAAGTTTCAATATAGCTAATGGAGGCATCAGTCACTGGTACACTAAAAAACATAAGGTCTGGCTGCAATGGCAAGAACCTCTCAATTTTGGAGACAAAATAACTATAACAAAGAACCTTGTTTCATGTTCCATATACATGAGTACCTACATTTGTGTCTAGAATCATCGACATGAACACATAATGTGAAAACCATGAAAACAAAATATCCTATTTTATTCTTATTTGCAAAAAAAAAAAAAAAAAGGAAAAAGAAGAAGAAGGATGTATCTAGTGCATTAGGTTCCCGCATGTACGAGGTTGAAGGGGATAGGGGCAAGAATATTAGGACACCTTCAAAAAAAAAAAAAAAAAACTTAGGACTCACTACCCAAATTTATAAATATAAATTAATATCATTAAACTATTTAATTGAATTGGATGGACACATATAACTGACATTAAGACTATCTAACATATATCTGACATTAAGACTATCTATCAAAGTGAAAAAGATGACAAGAAGACGTACAATAAAATCTGAAAGCAAATCTCATAATTTTAATACCTATTATAAAATTAGGATCCACTTTTATAAGAACACTAATTGATTATAGTCACTACTTACCTCCACTAGTTTCCACGTTTAGTGGACTTTCCCTTTGGTACTATCCCACTTGGCAATGAAAGGATCGGTCTTTGCTTTCATGGAGATATTTTTATTTAAACAGGAAAACCGGGCTCTTTGAAAAGTTGTTTGCATTCGGCTCTTTTTTCGCTGATTTGATAGGATAGATTAAAAAAGCGAGAGCGCACATCAGAGTTGGAAGAACAACAGGCCGACCAAGATGCATTGAAGGTATCGACCGAACAATTAAGGATCAGATCTTCGGAACAGGGGTTGGGTGGGCCGTATGACCGGTGGACTTTTCACTCAGAATTCTTTTTCAGGGGTTTTTCCTAACACGGTGGATTGGTGCAGCATGAGTAAGATCTTCATGGGCTAGGTTTTCTCACTAATTCCTGCGAAAGTCACGTAGTCTTGCACCCAAACATAGAAAGAGGCTTAATGATGATCTAAAATACAAAATACCCACCCTCATTGGTGCCTCTGTACGTCTATCATTGGTCCTCACACTGTTATAGGGGCCACATGACCAGGTAGTAATTTTTTTTTTCCTTTTCTTAATTTATCCTATTGAAAGAAAGCCCTTTACCAAGAAATAAAAATTAAAAGATTTTTTTAATAAGAAAAGAAAGCAATTACCTTTAAAAAAAAAAAAGCAGTACCGTACAATATTTTTAGAATGTTACCATACAATTTTTTTGGTTGAATTGCCGTACAATAAAAAACTCCTAAATGATTAAAAAAAAAATTGATCTTATCTACGATGCTTTTTGAGTATGACTGAAAAAAACCCATGGCTTAAGAATTCTATTAGCTAGTTTGAGTTTAAAATTTTAAAGCCTCTATGCACATGTGCATGCTAAGTCACGTGGGTTCCGTAAAAGGTAGTGTGGTCTTTACATCTGCAAATAGGTTAATGAAAGTATTAGTAGAAGTATCAACATGGATGAAATTTTCGTCTTTCATGAGGGATGAGATGGTAATTCGCCTCTATTATGTCTAGTTATAGGAACCGAGCTACCTTTTAGCCTTTTTTTTTTCTCAAAAATAAAATACTTAGATTTATTTTTGTTGGTGAGGTGGCCATCCGGCCTCATCATGGAACCATAGTAACGGTCACTCCTATGATCGTAACGGAAGGAGTGATTTCAGGGCGATTCCGCATGATTGAAAAAGATTCATTGTTCAACGGATCTTTTGACTCTACACTCTCTATAAAGAGTAATAGTAAAGTTAGAAAGAAAAGATACGAAGGTAATCAATCAGTTAGAGCCTTAAAAATCCTTGAAGCCCTCTATGTCTTCTTCGTCCTCTGTTCTTGAAAACCCCACAATTTTTTTTTTTGATAAATTACTTGGATTTTATTCCGATTTGTAACCCATAGTTATATTTGATTAATTGAGTTTTCTTTACAATATAGGAAATATACTACTTGGAAATCATATGACTGGTAATCAGGAATGGATTTTGATATTACTGCTATTTACATAAAATAGAAACTATTATATATGCATTATTTTGTAATATTTTTTTATCGATAATTATATCATAAAAGTTAATTATTTTTGGTTCCAAATTCAGATATTTAAAAAATAGTAACCGTCGGATATCAACTCGAATTTTAGATGGCAAATGTGTTAATAAGAGACATTTGTTTGCATTTGATTTCTATTACATACTTTCATAAAAAAAAAGAAGGTATTACATCACAATATTTTATGGGAAAGGGTTCTTTGAATCTAAGGCGTCATCTATGCATATAATAATTTATTTATTATTTATTCCTAGGAAAGAGAAAAAATAATATGGAATAAAGATGTGAGTTGGACATTTTTTTTGTTTGTCGACTAGCTTATAGCAGGGTTTTAGGCTGGTCTTATGTTTGAGTCCCCCTTTGTACCGTATCATGTTAGTGGTGGCCAACACCCTCAAATCCCCGGACACATGGGGTCCGATCCCCCTCCAAACCACCATAGTAGTGTGCCCACTTTAGCACCAAAAAGAAAAATAAATGACTTTTCTCATATTTTATTTATAACAACCACACCATCATTTGCATGATCATTATTGATCACCAAATTCAAACCAATTTAGTTTGGATGCACAGGAAATTGAGATATCTTAAATATTAATTTGTAAGATGTGAAATAAAAATCAGAATTTTAGAAGAGAAATCAAGTTTCAAAAACTCATATAATTTAACTATGCAAAAGTAAAAAATTTATAGTGTGGAAAAAAACATTAGTTACTGAAAAAGTAAAATAAAAATAAAGAATGCACATCTAGATGAAAGAGAGAATATAAGTGGAGAAAATAATGGATTCCTTTTTTGGCACTAGTTCAAGTGCCTGAGAGAGAGAGAGAGAGAGAGAGAGAGAGAGAGAGAGAGAGAGAGAGATTATATATTTTGGCTCTTGTGAATAAATCATGCTTGTCCATCTATCGGAATTGGGAAAGTAGGTTCACCCATAAGCTGGTCATAAATTTTTGTGTAATGGGAATTTTGTCTCTTTTGTCTCTTCACTTTATGTCTTCTTCCTTGGTTGGCCTGGCTTTGTCTTTTGATTCCTTCATTCTTGCTATCTTACCTTACAAAAACTAGAGGTGGCCATATATCCTTCTCACATGGAATTTCACCTTTTATGGGGATACCAGATTATAAACCAATGACGCATTAAATGATCTACTTTATGATCGGATAATCTTTGGGCAACAGAATCCGGTGTGCCAACATCAATGCTTTATTGAACCCCAGCCCTACAAACCTTCAGTTTTTTTTTCTCCTGATTGAAAAGAAAGTTTAACATCTAAGCATCAAAGAAGGTTGCGTACAATAGCATTGTACAAGCCTTCAGACTTACAGTTGAGAGCACGCCATGAATGCCTCTTATCTCTCTCTCTCTCTCTCTCTCTCTCTCTCTCTCTCTCTTTCTGTTTTCAATAACCCGATTTTTATCTTTATGCAGAAAAATAAATAATGGAGAAAGATTCATTTACCTTTGAAAGTCTTCAATGAATATGGTTTGAGAAGGACAGTCAAAAGATTAATTTAAAAACAAAAAAGACAGTCAAAAGAGCTCAAAAGGGAAAGGTTCCAAAGCAGTAAGTGGTAATGGAAAATTCCAACCATACAGTTCGATGGGCTTAGCTCATCTCTTCACCAACTTTGAAGCCCATAGGGTAATTGTCTTTTTTTAAATATATTTTTGTAGAAAACTTTATATTTTCTTTGGGAGTAAAAAGAAAAAAGGGAAGGTGGAGGGGTTGGGGCCAGGGACCTAGAGCATATTAAGATCGAATCTAATTATGTTACTGGACCACCAATATTACTTTTTTATTTTTTATTTTTAAATTTATTTTTTAAGTCAATCTTCCAAGTTTTTGTCCATGTCAAGCAAGAGATGACGTTTGTTTGACTAACAATGGAGGTTGAGTTATAACAGCTCATCTTCATGCCTCTTTTAAATTACAAACAACAAATCATTGCTATAAATTTATAATGCAAACATTCATAAGCACACATTACTGAAAAAGCCTAAACTCCACCCAACCTAACAACTTAGGGAACATAATTGAACTCGACCTACCGTTTATGTCTTTAAGAAATCTTTGGGCCAGGCCAAATTTTGAGTGGGCTAGAGTAGAATAGAAATTGCAACCTCTAGCCTTAAGGGTTGCGTTTTTAAACTCTTAGGTACTATAATTCACAAAACCACTCGTTAGGTATTCACCAAAATTCCTCACCTTCGGTGGCTGACATTCTTTGGCTCTAATTGCCAACTTAAAAAGGTATAAATATATATCTTGTAACCAATTTGGATGATGTCATCTCTCGATGATTTTCTTCTATCTTGATCAAGACAATTTGGAAGGCAAATGTAAATTATTTATGTTATTTTTCTTTTAAAAGAGAACTGTTACTTGTGGGGGAGCATGGACCCTGCGTGCATGTGGGGCCAGTGGGAGTGTGCAGAAGCACCAAGTGGATGACCATTTTGCATTTCTTTCCACTCCTTACAAGCTTGAGTGCAGCTGCCACACTTCCCCACAGAAATTATTTTCTCCCTTTTTATAATGCAAGAAGAAGAAGGGAATTAAGAGAATAAAAAATAAAAAGCAGTTCTCGTCTATCTTCCAAGAATTTTATTATAAATCTCCCTAACTCCTTACGTTTGCTCACAGCTACCCAACAGAAAAGTTTGGATAAACCTAAAAAATGACTTGCTCTTCTCCCATTGCCTTCATGAGAACACTTTTCTATTCCCTATCACTCTCCTTGTCCCTCCTTGCTTTCTTGTTGCTTGTCTTGTTGCTCCCTATTTCACCTGTTTCTACTTCCACTGCATCTATCACTGAACAAGCAGAGGCTCTCTTGAAGTGGAAAGCCAACCTCCACAACCAAACCCACTCCTTTTGCCTTCTTGGACACTTGCCAATTCTTCTTCCTATTCCCAACCTTGTAAATGGGTTGGTATTGTTTGCAACCAGTTTGGTAGTGTCTCCCATATAAAACTATGGGATATGGGTTTGCAAGGTACACTTCAAAGCTTCAACTTCATTTCTTTCCCTGACATTGTTCATCTAGACCTCACCAACTTCACTCTCTTTGGCACCATTCCATTTCAGATAAGTAGCCTTTCCAATCTTAGATACTTGGATCTATCTTACAATCAACTTTATGGTGAAATTCCAATCGAGGTCAGTGCACTACCAAATCTTAAGTTCTTGTATCTTGGTGCTAATCATCTAAGTGGCTCAATCCCTTGGGGTATAGGAGAGCTAAATCATCTTTTAATAGTAGATTTGGCTATCAACAATCTCAGTGGTTCAATCCTTTCATCCTTAGGTGCTTTGGGCAATCTCACTACTTTATCCCTCCATGGTAATACATTTTCTGGTTCCATTCCTTTTGAAATAGGAAGTTTGAAAAATCTGAGAGAGTTATACATGTACAACAATTCTCTAACAGGATCCATACCCTCCATGTTTGGAAACTTGACCAAGCTGGTCACTTTATCACTGTATCGGAATAGTCTTTTTGGTCCTATTCCTTTAGAGATAGGGAACTTGGCAAGCCTAGTAAATTTAGATCTTTCTGAGAATCTTCTGATGGGTTCAATTCCATTCACTTTCGAAACTTGACCAAGTTATCCTTGTTGAGCTTGTTAGAAAATCAATTATCTGGCATCATTCCTGCATCTTTGGGTAATTTGAGCAAGTTGGAGGTACTAAAACTCTTTGAAAATCAATTTTCAGGTTCCATTCCTCAGGAAATAGGGAATCTGAAATTTTTGTCTGACCTAGAAATTTTTGGAAACAATTTCTCAGGTAATTTACCACAACAGTTATGCATTGGTGGATCACTTGTATATTTTATTGCACATAACAATAGTTTCACAGGCCCGCTCCAAAAGGCTTGAGAAATTGCACAAGCTTGTTGAGAGTCAGACTAGAAAACAACCTACTGGATGGAAATATATCAGAAGCTTTTGGTTTGTATCCACATTTGTATTACATTGATTTGAGTAATAACAAATTCCATGGTGAGATTTCACCAAATTGGGGAAAATGCCAGAATCTTACAAGCCTGCGGATGTCAAAGAATGAGATCACAGGTTGGATACCTGCCGAGCTTGCAAAGTTGTCTCAACTGCAACAACTTGACCTTTCTTCCAACCATTTAGTTGGAGAAATTCCAAAGGAATTAGGGAGGATGAAGGCTTTATCAAGCCTGAATTTGAGCCATAACCAGCTTTCAGGTAGATTGCCATTTGAAATTGGGAAGTTATCTAGCCTAGAAGATCTCGACTTGTCAGCCAACAATCTAACTGGACCTATTCCAGAGCATCTAGGGAATTGCTTCAAAATAATTTACCTAGACTTGGGCAAGAATAGATTGTATGGAAGCATTCCATATCAAGTGGGTAACCTGATTTCACTTCAACTTCTAATGGATCTTAGTCAAAATCAGCTCATAGGAGAGATACCATCACAGATTGGTAAATTGCATATTTTGGAAATATTAAATCTCTCTCACAATATGCTCTCTGGTTCTATTCCTTCATCACTAGAAGAAATGGTGAGTTTGACATCCATTGACATATCTTATAATGAGTTAGAAGGTCCTATTCCCAAAAGTGCAGCCTTCGAACGTGCTCCTAGAGATGCATTCATAAATAATAAAGCACTGTGTGGAAATGCAGAAGGTTTGCTTGCCTCTTGCAATTCTTCTGCAATAGAAAAGAGGAATACTAGAAATAAGCATGGATTCATCATTTATATCTTACTTCCTATTATGAGATGGATAGTAGAAATCATTACAGGAATTGCTTTGGTTTTTCAAGGAAAGGCAAAAGATATAGAGGTACAACAAATGGAAATAACTGATCAGGGAGATCTAACTGATCAGGGAAATCCATTTGCAATGTATAACTATGATGGAAGAATTGTGCATGAAGATATCATGGAAGCAACAGAGAATTTTGCTGAAAAGCATTGCATTGGGAAGGGAGGGTATGGAAGTGTTTACAAAGCAACTTTATCAAATGGTCAATTGGTAGCCGTGAAGAAACTTCATCCCTTACAAGATGATGTTGGCATGGTCAACCAAAAACATTTTACAAATGAAATTCGTGCATTAACTGAAATTCGACACCGAAACATTGTGAAATTTTATGGTTTTTGTTTACATGCACGACACTCATTTTTGGTTTATGAGTATTTGGAAAGGGGAAGTTTGGTGAAGATCCTAGGAGATTTGGTGCAAGCAACAAAATTTGATTGGATCAGGAGAATTAATGCAATTAAAGGTGTGGCCAATGCACTATCTTATATGCACCATGATTGCTCACCACCAATAATTCATAGAGACATATCAGCAGCAATATTTTGTTGGATTCAGAGTATGAGGCTTGTGTGTCAGACTTTGGGACTGCTAGGCTCCTAAAGCCTGATTCAAGTAATTGGACTTCTCTTGTAGGCACATATGGCTATCTTGCTCCAGGTAATGTATTTCTTTCTTTTATCTAGGACACAAAAACCTATATTTCTCAGTATTTCCACCTTAATTAATGATATTATAATTGTATTCCTTTGTTTTCTTTATTAGGATTATCACAATTTGATCAATTTTGAAAGAAAAAAAGAAGAGTATGACATCTATCTTAATTAAATTATATTCAAACGTTTTTATGGAGAAGTTTCAGCATTGATCTGTTTTAGTAGCCTTTTTTCAAAACTTTGGAGTTTCATATAGATATAAGAATCTTGTAGTTTCTATAGTGTAGTTTCAAAGGGTTTACCAATGTATTGCTAGTCTTACAAATGTAACTCTAATTTATCATCAACAATTAATATACTTCCCAAAAATGTATTATCAATTCAAATATAATATTAACAATATCCCAAAACAAAGCTTGACCTACTTTCTTTTTCGCAGAGCTTGCTTATGCAATGAGGGTGACTGAAAAGTGTGATGTGTATAGCTTTGGTGCGGTAATAATAGAAATATTAACGGGAAGACACCCTGGTGGGCTCCTTTCATCTTTATCATTATCATCATTGTCATCGTTGGCATCATCATCAGCTGTGAAAACCATGATGCTGAAAGATTTTTTGGACCAACGATTGTTGCCTCCCAAAGCTGAAGTTGCTGGAGTGGTGGTTTCTATTTTAAAATTGGCATTTATATGCTGGAATATCAATCCCCAATCTCGTCCAACCATGAAATACGTGTCTCAAGAGCTATCATCATCTCACGAGATATTTTCTGTTGAGTCATTTCAAACAATTACATTAGGAGAATTCTTACATAGAGGAAGAGCACTTCTGTAGATGCAAGTTTTCCAGTCATGCTAGGGAAATCCAAGAAGTGGTTATTATATCAAACATAATCCCAAGTATGTTCTTTCTTTTTGTCTAATAGTCTTAGAATTTTAAAGGAGATCTTATATCCTAAGTGTGGATTCCAGTTCTTGTTGTTTTCATTGTAATTTTACATACTCCTCTTATGTGGCAATTGTTTTCTACGTTCTCTTAAGTATTCATTCCTTAGTTTTCTTTCTTGGGGTAATGTTTATTAGTATCATAGTGTGAGTGCGATGACCCCTTAAATTTTTTTTAAGGTCCATCTTGATGAGAGAGAATGAGAGTCACCATACCTAAATTATGATCTAGGATCCACAAGTAAACCATTAACCCCATATTTAAACTTTTTTTTTTTTGGCTAAAGATCAGCAAAGAATTTTATATATTAAAAATGGATGGTACAGAGATAACAAAAATCTATTGAACTAATAATCCACCTTCGGCATGGCCATCAGCAGATTTTTAGCCCAATCAAAAGATTGCATAAAGAGAAATCTGGGTCTTCTCTAAAATTCCCAGCTTACATCTGATAAAATAAAATCAGGAGGAGTTAGCCATGAGGTTGATGGCTTAGTTCCAGCTCCATGCTTTGCAAGCTTATCAGCAGCAACATTGACTTCCTTGTAACAGTGAGAGATTGTCCAATTGGTCGCGTTTAGATATTTCTTGTAAAATAACCATTGCTGTTCAAAACACCATGGAATTCCTTGATTTCTAATGCCAGTAACCACTGCATTGGAGTCACTTTCCATCCAGAGATTTTCAATACCGATAATTTTGGCATGATGTAGACCATGAAAGAAAGCAACAAATTCCGCCATGAAATTAGTCCCAATATCTTCATAGTACGAGAAGCAAAGGAGAGGGCTACCTTTATCATCCCGAAGAATTCCACCTGTAGAAAACCCTAGATTTTCAAATGAACATCCGTCAATAATCAATTTGTAGTGTGTTGGAGGAGGAAAGGTCCAAAATAATTCTGAAATTTTTTGGGTTCGATCTAGTAATGGAGACCTGGAATTTCTTTGAAAGAACCAAGCCAGCCACTAAGAGATTTGGAAAGGCACAAAGATGGAGTAATCTTAAAGATCCTTCAAAATTGCTCGAACCACACAAGAAGGAGGGTGGTTTATATCATCAAATGTTCTTCTATTTCTCTCATTCCAAATGTGCATGGGGATAATAATGCAAAGAGGTAGCCATAAATTTTTACAGGGGACTATTGCCGCTTTTCTTTTCCATAAAGAAAATAAATCTTCCAGAGAAGGAAAACTAGACATCGTTAGTCGAAAAAGCTAAGAATCCTTGACAATAATTCTGAAACATATCCACACTCAAAGAACAGATGGTTGAAGGATTCTACCTGATTTGAAAAGAGACTACACCTTGACGAAGGAGAACAGAGTGTCTTCTTATTTTGTCATCTGTTGGAAGACTTTCATACATTAGACGCCATCCAAAGAGAGATTGACGAGGACTAAGACCTTTCAACCAGATCTGTCGAGACCAATTCTTTTTAGAAACTTTCTTCCTTAAACACTCCCAAATCGAGAGAACAGAGAATTTGCCAGATTCAGTTAATGTCCAAATCATCTTATCTGATGTAGCAACGGATGGAACAGGGAAAGATAAAATGAGATTGCAAATTAATTGCATCTCATTATACAACACCTCAGGCAGCGTCCATTCCCCTTCTTCAATAAAGTTAGTAGCCGATATTGTTGCAGAGCACATAGGCATCAATGCGCTGGGAAGATCTTCGAAATCCCTCTTTGGCCCAACCATTGATCATACCAGACTTTTATACTTGTTCCATCACCAACAATCCATCGAGAATTATTAGAAATAAAATCCACACTATCTTTAATCCAGGCATGATAGAGGATGAAGTAATATGATGTTTAAAAGAGCCATCAGCTGCAACAAATCTTCCTCGCAAGAAGCAAGCCTAAGGAGAGGTTTCAGATTTTATGTACTAGCAAAATTTAGCTAGAAGAGCTAAATTAATATCCTTAAAGCGACGAATGCCTAGGCCCTCCAATTTTGGCTTGCAAACAGACTCCCATTTCACCACTATGGCTTTAGAAGAATTCGACTCACCACTCCAAATGAAATTTCTTACCCATCTCTCCATGGTAGCAATAGAAGAAGTTGGCCATAAATGGACTGAAAATTGTGAATCAAGAGGATACTCATAACCGTCTTTACTAATTCCACCATTCCTACCAGAGAGAGAAGTTTTCCTTTCCAACTAGCTAGCTTAGCCTTAAATTTATCCATCATCGAAGAATTCTCCTCTTTGACAGGCCCTTAAATAACTCCACCCAACATAACGGGTAGGAAAGTGAGACTCCGGAATGTTCAAAACATCTTTAATCTTGCGCTTCCTTTCCACTGAGATGGATCCTAGAAAAATTTTGCTTTTTTCTAGATTTATTTGTTGCCCAGAAGAAGCCTGATAATCTTCCAGAAACCTTTTAAGTTTCTTTATTCCCCCTTATCTCTGCATTCATAAAGATCAAAAGATCATCAACATATAGCAAGTGAGATGGAGTGAGAGTGTTTCTTGGACCAAGGATTCCTTTCTCCCGAAGATCATGTAAGCCTCTGCATAGGACTTCCTTAGCAATAATAAACAACATTGGAGATACGGGGGGCCCTTGGCGAGCACCTCTTTCCACCCCAAAGAATCCCACAGGGTCACCATTAATTAAAACAGATAGCCTAGAAGACATCAGAGTTTGCTTTATCTAGTGAATCCATGTTTGGGAAAAGCCAAATTGGATCAAAACATCAAATAGGATTCCCACTAAAGAGTGTTAAAGGCCTTCTGCACGTCTAATTTCAACCCAATATTTCCACCAAAGCTTTTAGTAGCCATCATAGTTGTTAGCTCAAACACTACTCCAATATTGGAAAAAATAATCTTTCCTTTCTGAAATGCACCTTGCTCCTCAGAAATAAGACGGTGCTGAAGGGGAAAGCCTTGTGGCCACAATCTTAGGGATTAATTTGAAGAAAAAATTCCCTAAGTAGATGGGTTTGAACTGGGCAACTTTATGGGCATTTTCAACTTTAGGTATTAAAGTTGGGAAATTATTATTCACCCCTTTTGTAATCACCCCTTCCTTGAAGAAATTAATTAAAGCTTGACATACCTCAGGGCCAACAATATCACAATAGGAACGATAGCAAGTACTGGAACCCATCTGGGCCAGAGCACTGGTAGGATCAAGATCAAAAACCACTGCCCGAATTTCCTTTGGAGATGGAATAGCAGTGAGGACCTCATTATCCTGATCATTAAGCACCCTGGGAATCACAGATAAAAGATTTGCATTTTTATAAGTTTATGAAAAAGCTGAAATGACTAACCATACATTGGCCAATAGCGTCATGGTCAGTGAGAATACTTCCATCCTCTGCCTCAAGAATTAGAATATGATTCCTGCCTCTTTTGATCTTGGCTGAGATGTGAAAGAATTTAAGGCAATGATCACCATCTTTTAGCCATCGAATTCTCGCCTTCTCAGCCCATAATTTCCCTTGAAGCATAACCGCATTGTTAAAATTTTCTCTCGCAGCAAGCTCTTGCTCAAAAGAAAATCATCCAGCCCATTCTCCTCAATACTCCTCTGGACCGAATCTAAAGCTGCCTTTGAAGTCTCCATTTCTTTTTCAATGTGCGGAAAGCTGATCTAGCCCAAGCCTTCATTGGACCTTTTAGCCTTTTTCAATTTTTGAGCAACAATAAACATGGGAGTTCCTCTGATCGGCACCTCCCAAATTTCTTTAACAATTTTTTTAAAATCCTCATGATCAGCCCAAAATCTCTGCATTCTAAATGGAATGTTGGGAGGCCGAGGCACCTCATTACAATCCACCACAATAGGGAATGATTGGAATAACTTCGAGCCAAAACATGCTAAGAGGTAGAAGGGAAACATTTTAACCATTCTTCATTACAAAAACTATGATCAAGCACCGCATAAACATTACCAATAGCCCTATTATTAGACCACGTAAATTTGAGACCAGAAGTAGAGACAGGGAGGAACATACATGAGTCAAGAAAAGTGGCAAAATCGTCAGCAGATCCTTGGTTGAACCGACCAGGACCACGCTTTTCATGAGAATATAAATAAGCATTAAAATCTCTCATAACAATCCAAGGCTGCGACGTACCTGAGATCGAACACAAATCATACCTTAGTTGGTGCCTGTCAGCCCTACAGCACTTTGCATGCACCACCGAAACAAGAAGCTTCGCCCCATTCACCTCCACTAACAAAGAAAGGCATTAATCAGTATCAAGAATGATAGCTGGGCGGGGAATCATGCTCCTCCAAAAAAACCACAAATTGGGATGGGCATCATCTCTATTATTTGATATAAAATCAGCCTCATAACCCAAGGCGTTGAAAAACAACCGAGGACGGCGACTCGAATCCACTTTAGGCTCTGCAAGACAAATAAAAGAAGGTTGCTGGTCGCGAACTAGAACCTGCAACGCCGACCGAGCTCGATCGTTGCCAAAACCCCTTACATTCCAGTAGACGTATTTCATTGAGAAAGGGGGCGCTTGGATTCTCTAGTGGAGCGACGAGTAGAAACTCCCACCCCAAAAGATTGATTTAAAAAGCGGCCAACAATTAAAACTTCTTGTCTATGGATACGTCTCTGTGCTGCAGCTGAAGTTTCAGTATGAGAACTGTCTTTGATAGGAATAAATTGACCATCTACACTCTGATCATCAGCACCGATATTAGACAAGTCATGTTGCACAATCACTCTGCGACCATTATCTTGAACTGCCAGCGTCATTTGTGAGGAATCTACTACAGCATCAGGACGCTCCATATCGGTCACAGGTAGCAAAACTTCTAACCGACCACCTTCCAAAGAGCCCACTTCATTATTGGATGGAGGAAGAGTCAAAGAGGAGCAAGAACCCGCTCCATTGGGTCGACCTGCGACAACCACCCGCCCATGGCTATTTTGAACTATGCAAGGAGTTATCAATTCCAGCATTATGACCGTCCTCTAAAATAGCAACTGAATCCGCATTGGAGTTGGGAATATTTTCAAATTCTTCCATTCCCAAATTTGTTCCAAGGATCTCCCTAGAGTTGGTAGAATTCAAAAGACCACCAATAGGCGCTCTAAGGGGTGTTTGGTTCGAATTATCCATCGGATCAGATTCCAAGGATTCAGGATTCTGGATCTAACTCATATGGATGAGTTTCTTTGGAATAATTTTCTTATGGTGAAAAAACTGTTTGGTTAACTTGATTCTATCACTTGATTATGAGTGGAAAACTGTTTGGTTACCCTGATTCTATCACTTGATTATGAGTGGAAAACTGTTTGGTTACCCCGATTCTGACCATTGATTTTGAGTGGAAAAACTGTTTGGTTACCTTTGAGTCTTTGAACCCGTGTTCTCTGTTAGCAAAAAAAAAAAAATCAAATCCAAAAAAAAAAACAAAATAAAAAATTTGTTCACAAATATACTTTTTTTTTTTTTCTTTTATATTGCAATATGTTAAAAAAAAGAAAAAAAGAGTGGCACTCATGAGCTATCAAGTCCAAGAGTGTAGTAATTATTATTTTTTATTTTGTAAATTAAAGAGGAAAATAAGAAGAAAATTACAAGGCATGATTGTAGTTCATGTAATCAAAATAGGTAGCGTGCATCTTAAAAAGGAATAATACAGTATTGATTTTTTTTTTTCTTGAAAAATATGATTTGATTTCTTCATGTAATGGTTTTGGGTAGGTCATATTACAATGAGCTCAGTCACATGTCACATGTCACATTACACATGTGAATCTAACTTTGTTCTGAATTTTAAATTCTGCAATCTTTCCATTGATTCTGAATTTCAGGGTTATTTTTTATATCCATTTTTAGGTTAGAAACACTCTGTTATAAGTGTCATATTCTGAAATCTTTCCATAGATTATGAAATTATGAATGGGGCACTTGGAGCTTGTGATGTACCCAATTCCCCATAGTTATCAAAGGTACTAACATGTAATAAAACAAAAACATAGTTCAGTCTAAATTAACTATTACAATCTAGGTACTAGTAAATGATAATGAACTCTTTCTACCGAAAAAAAAAAAAGATAATGAACTCAATATCATTACAATGGCATCGGCCTTTTCTTTTCCAAAAAATTCCAAAAAGTTCATCCTACATTTTTGTTTAAATCAAGCTTCTTGACTGCGTCAAGAACATCCCTCGGCATCCTCGTATGGTCCTCCGATTCTTTTATTGCACCGTTCAAGTATCCTTTGATATAGTCTGATGAAGGGGAAGGAGATGATGAAGTTGAGGTTTCCGAGCATTGTGACCTTGGTGGAGTCTGGTAAGTATGACCACTTAGGCTTGAATTTGATATCCATTCGAACATTCCACAACCTTTGTTTTCAACCAGCAAATATAATCATCTTATAAGAATACAAGGAAATAAACATTCAAATCTTAAACATCCAAAAAAAAAAAAAAAAAAATTTAAGAAATTCTTGCCCTAGTTGATTGTGGACAACACCAAAAATATCGACCATAATTTGCACTTGTCTTCGCAGTTCTGACCTTACACTGACCGTTTCCACACTCACACATCTTAAGTTGGTAAACCCACATGAAGAAGGGGCAATTCATTGAACATTTAAAAAATTTCCTTCCAACATGTGACCTTGACTTAAAAGTAAAAATTGAGTAATCTTTCCCACAGAAATCACACTTCGCAATGGCACAAGCGGACACATTCAATGTCATATGTACGTTAACACAAACATTTTCAAGAGAGCAAATATGCATAGAAAATACTATTAAGTACGCCCCTCATCTGAGTGTGATAGACAAATATAAGGTAATAGGAGAATAATTCTGAGGGGAGGATTCTTAAAACCAAAAAAATAGGAGATTTCAATGGCAAAAATTTTATGCCTCTTAAACAGGAACTGAAACTGATATACAATGGTGGGAAAAAAAGAAATAAAAGAAAAAAATGTGATCAAGATTCACCTCCAGGGATCCTAATGAATCACCAAACAAAAGGCACTTGGCCATCTTTCATTAATTATTTATAAATGCTACCAAGTCATAAGGTTGGTCATAACCTTTAACCCTTTTTTTGTTCACAATGGCAACCTAAGCTTTTACTGTTAACACCTAACAAGTAACAACAGGCCCCGGAAATAGGGGTGATTGATCCACACCCTCACAGAAGCACTAGGCATCAGCGCCTCATTGATCTTTCCAACTTGAATTTGTTTGCCCCATAGATGTTCAGAAAACCTTCTCATCCGAACCAGCTCCAAAGAGAGATAAGATCTAGTCAACCAGTCCAATGAAATCTTCAATGCAAGATCATATTATTGCCAACACCCCCCCATCCCATCTACTGCAGCTCATTAAATAACAGCTACAAGTTGACAAGAATAGACAAAGCCATCATCCAGAAACCCAAAATAAAGGTTTAATCACTTTTGCAATTGGTCACCAGTCTAACATATGCAATGGAATTCCATAAATTAAAGACATTTTTATGGCTGATGACTGTAGCAAGATGAATACTTGTCAATGGACATCCACAAGAATAGATATTGATATAGTACAACTAATTCCCTATTTCTGCCATTCTAAAGAAACCAAAAAATTATGACATATAAGAATGAGGTTGTCCATACTTAAACCTTGAAATCATTCAGAGAGGAACATACAAAAAACCATTATCTTAAGATTTCTTTAGATCATATTCAACCCATTGTCACAAACTTAACATAATATCAAGTTACATGAACAAAACATATCAAATTTCTATTCAAAAAACCATGGTCTTAGAATTCTTCTCACTTCCTATTGTCACCTCAATTCTTCTCAATCTCTGGAAAGTACATCTCAAGCAGATTTCGCCTATCTTCTACTCTTGTTTCCATGAAGATAATGGCTGAATTCTTCTTGGCCATGAAATATTCCTTGGCCTTGAAATTTTGTTGGAAATTGAGGTCTGGAATGGCATCAACAACATCTATAATTGCTCTCCCAAATTGAGACTGAGATTCACTCATTACCATCTTTTCGATTTAGTTAGCAATCGATTTCAATGGACTTACCACCTTTTCAGGTGCACCCTTCTTTCTCTTTTCTCTACCACTGTTGACAGACCCACGAGGTCTTCCTCAAGAACGACTGGTACTGCCAATGGGAGTGGAAGGAACACTTTCTTCAGGTTCAATAGGTGGATAGTCAACGCCATCATTGTTCCCTATTCCCTCAACCTGAGTACCAGTCATGTCCATCATAACTTCAGTGGCAGCTTCAGAGGGGACTGTTGAATCATTCCCAATTGCTATCTCTTTCCTTAGCAAAGCTCCAACTTCAAGGTGAATTGGGAGCACACTATGTTCCTTCCAATACTTTTGTTCTTTTTTCTTCCAATATAAAAGACAATGTCAATGGACTTATGTTTTAAGAAAGAAAAAAAAAAAAACACACATAATTATATAGAAATTATAATTTAAAAAATTCCATTATACCCTGTACTCATTCCAAAAGTGTTGAGGAGCATCAAATCTCATATCGGATGCATTCCATCCCAACCCATTTTGCTTCTGTAGATCACCCAATGCTCTAAGCCTTTGCTTCCACATCCGGAAGTGGTTGCTCACTTGTTCACAGTCATAACTAGTGAAGAATTTCTCTTTCAGTTGGTTGGCAATTTCTATGAACTACTTTTTCTTCAGTCCATTATCTCCACTCTTACCACTCTTGTACTGCTTCAATATATACTCCAACATGTAATGAGAAACGGCACTAGGCCATGAAACAATGTCCCGTGACCTACTATTAGAATCTCCTGTTGGTTCCATCACATCAAAACTAACAAAATACACCACAATACAATACAATGTGAGTATATTTCATAAATACCAAGTAATAATAATAATTACTAATTGGGAAATCCGTAAGCCTAGCATTGCAATTCAGTTAATAGTCCACATACATGCATCCCACAACACAAAATTTTAAACCAAGTATGTTTAAGTTATACAGTCATCCCAAACCATGCAAAAAAATTAAAATTGTCCACTGTAGAAATACATTCCAAATGGAAGTTAATCAATAGCAAATATTTCAGTTCATAAATACTCAATCCGGATAGGACATATCATCATCATCTTCAGTGATGGCTTCATGTTCCCCATCTCTAGCCACCCAATCAGCCCACATCTGGTTAGCAATTTGTTCTCGAAATAGATCCCAATCAACATTCTCCTGCATATGATCTTCTCCATCAGAACTATCGTCTTCAACATCTTCATTTACTTCATGAAGGGTTGATTGGGTACTAGTACTATCTTCTTCATCCTCTTCATCCTCTTCATCAAGCCATCGTTCTTCTTCTTCAACACTATTCTGTGTAAGAATGTGGTTTTGCAACAGCACACATGCCAACACAATTCTTGCTTGTCTTGAAAGGATATTTTGGTTGGTTTTTCAAGATCTTGAATTTGACTTCAGGGGGCCAAATGAACGTTCAATCACGTTTCTTAATTGTGAATGTCTCAGGTTAAACAATTCTTTTTTATCACTTGGTGACTGATCATAATTTCTCCACTCTTTCAGATGGTATCGAACGTTTCGATA
The DNA here is from genome assembly GCA_022985045.1 of Macadamia tetraphylla. NCBI lineage: Eukaryota > Viridiplantae > Streptophyta > Magnoliopsida > Proteales > Proteaceae > Macadamia > Macadamia tetraphylla. The sequence goes on along the minus strand of CM040963.1, from coordinate 4,590,470 downwards.
TGGCCACAAGAACCCCGATTGGTTAGCATACCAAGCATCAATGAGATAATATTTACCTCGTGGCACCACCAATTTCCCCTCACCGTCTCTGTGCAATGCATTTTCTAAGATTCAAGCATCTGATGCTGACCCTTCCCAACCAGAAAGAATGTAAGTGTAGTTCATGTCAAAGTCACAGGCAGCAAGAATATTTTGGGAAATATCACCCTTCCTATCACGAAACATCGGATGATCCCTTAGATGCACCCATGCAAGGATATGTGATCCATCTATGGCTCCGATGTAGTCCTTGAAATAAGGGTAAAATCTTCCTTCATTACTTGTTATTCGATGGTGCGTTGCGATACTTGGAGGTTTCAATAGTATCGGATACAATTTAAGGATTGCACCCAATACAAGGTTAAAGTATCGACTAACATTCTCACCAGAATGTCCAAACTTGTGTGCAATGATGCAGTTTTTAACATTGTGTCCTACTGTATGTAGAAACATAACTAGTTGTTCATTCACTTGCACAGATCTGCTATCTCTCAATAGACCCCTCTCTCTAATCAAATGACTTAAACTGAAAAAAGCCCTCTTGCTTAACCTTATTTGTTCTCGACAGGTTCTATCAGTGTGACCGATAATTCTCTCTGTCTTAATAATACTGCGTAGGGGTTCACAACGGTATGGCTCTTTGTTCAGATATTTTTTGATATACTGGTCTACTGCTATAACAACAACAGTTGCAGCAAAGATTGTGATTTTTCTTCGCCTCTTGCAGCCATCATCAAATTCCATTGTAAAAGTAAATCTACATTCAAATTAAAAAAATAATAAATTACTGCTCATGATTAATTAAAATGTTATTTTATAATTTTTTAATATAGGCACTCAAACTCATGATTGGTAAAACTTTCAATGTTTACCAATCATAAAAGTGATATTGGGTAGAAAGATCCAATATTTAGTGACATATTGTTGTTCATTCAAGCAACATTTTTATAGTTACAAATCCAAAACTATTGACACATTGCAATCCTCTACATTGGCAACTACCTTTTCATTGCATAATTTGATTTAGCCAAATATTGAATGAATAATTTCATAGCAAGCAGAGCATCAATAGGAAAAGAATAGTAACAGAAAATCTACTTGATATGTAAATTCCCAAACTATGATTCACAAATCACCATCAATCTTGAGGACAGACAAAGCAACCACTTCCTTCCATAAACAAACAAAACAACACCAGATCATGCAATTTTTCAACTTATTTGACAACCATGGTCTAGGGATTTTGAGAAGAAAAAATTAAAAAAATGAACCAAACTCTGAGATAGCAGAGAATGGCACAAAGAAGGTGAGGAAGAAGAAGAGTTGAGAGAGAGTGCAGGGATTCACCTTCAATTGTAGGTTCCAAAATCCGCAACCCCTACTAGGAATGTGAGGAAAGTTTAGCGATGTTCTGCTAAGAGGATTTGTCAAACCTGAAACAAACATCCATGAACAAAAAAGACACCCCAGAAAAATTAGTCATACTCACATCAAGCAGATGGCACGGAGTAGATGAGTTGAGAGAGGGTGCGAGAGTGCAGAGATTCACCTTCTTTCAAAACCGACCTCTGCAGCATCTCTTAGAAGAGGAGGAGGAAGAAGAGTTGAGAGAGGGTGAGGCTTTGGTCGTTTTCAGAGCAACTAGGGCGTGATTCTATGGTTTTTATATCAACCCTAAACACAAACGAAGAAGAATAAGAAGTGTAAATGTGAGAAACCCTAAACACAAACAAAGAAGAAGAAGAAGAAGGACAATATAAATCTCACCTCGATTTTCAGTTGTAGGTAAAGGCTGCGATCAACTTCCACCATAAGAGGGTAAACCCTAGATATGAAGAAGAAGAAGGGTAAACGTGAGAAACCCTAAACATAAATGAAGAAGAAGAAGAAGGAGGAGGAGGAGGAAGAGGAGGGCGGCAGTAATCTCACCTCGATTTTCAGTTGCAGGGTTAGAGCACCATTGTCTTTCACCGTCAGAGGGTAAAAACCCAATAATTGTGAGACACCGTGAATCTAGGGCTTTTATATCAACCCTAGAATTTGTGACTCGATTCTGGATTAACCTCAATAGGTTAATCCAGTTGAGTCTTGGATTTTAGTTCAAGTGCGTGATTCAACTGGACACCGCGACTCCGGATCACCTTTTCGGAAATATGAGCCAAACAGTTTAATTTAAACGAGAAACTAAATCTCGAGAATGTGGTTCAATGAAAAATTCGAACAAATGCCCCCTAATAGTTTCCATAGAGCTTACTTAAAATAGGCCATCTGCCACCTCAGCATCACTATCGCCACCCACAGCGTTTGGTGCCGGATTATTCTGCACTCTCCATTCACGTCGTTGACACCGTTGCCAGCTCTAGTAGGGATGGGGGCCGCCCTATCGACTTGGTTTTCTTTTGCTGGGCACACATCCACTCGGTGTCCATATCGGGGACATGAAGCACACCTCGAAGGGGGATCTTCATATTCTACCAACTGTTTGAAGATAAATAAATCCTTTGAGTTTAGAGCTTCTCTTTCAACCAGAATCTCCTCCACTCGAGACTATGAATCATCCACATCAATGCATACCCTCGCAAAATGGCTGAAGTGCGAGTCCTTCGCGCGACGATCAATTGCAATAGGCCTTCCCACAACCTTAGTCATTGACAAAAGAATTTCCTCATCCCAATATTCCTGAGGCACATTTGGAAATCTCACCCAAGTTAGACGATGGGTGATAGATTTGTCCTCCACCTTGAAATCTGTCTCCATCATTGACAATGATTAACTGACCATCAATTCTTATGGGACCACGCTTTCAAATCTGCATCATATCGGCCACTAATTGAAACCGAAAAAGAACAAAACCTTTACCAAGGGATTTAAGAACAATAGCGTCCTTCACCGCCCAAGAAGATTGCACCTCAGTCCTAAGATCATCCATGGATAGCAACCTAAAATTTACTCGGCCAAGAAGTGCAAATTTGTGCTTTTCATACTGCCGAACATAAGCCTACTGAGAGATCTTAATACTGGTCATATTCCCCACTTTAACAGGTGAGGGAAGATTCTCGATCGAAGGGAGTGTGTGAACTCCAATGGCAACAACATAAGAAAGATCGACTGGTGAAATAGGAGGTGTCCCAATAGGAACTTCTTCTCGTTGGGAATCATGGTTTCTGAGAGGATTGTCCTCGAGAAGAACCAAGAAGTAACTGTACCTCCGCTAAAAGAGACACCATTTTTTTCCCAAACCATTTCTCCAACCCACCTCTACTCTCCAGATCACGCTAATCACAATCACTTGTTGCAAGGGGGCAAACCATGGTGGGAACCCTACTCTCCTCTCCACTCTCCATCCTCTCCCCATATTTAAACTGGTTGGATCAAATCGGTTTAAGTTTGATTGTGGATAGGGGTGTAAGTTTGGCCCTGACGGCCCGAACCTACCCTTGGCCCTCCTTGATCCTGAACAAGTACCGACCCAACATTTTTGGCCCTGCGGGCCAGCCCGATCCTGAAATTTCAGACCTTGAGTTAGGGTCAGGGCGGGGTAAGGGTTGATGTCTTTGGCCTGCCCAGCCCTGATTTTTTTACCCTGACTTTTGGCCCTGGTTTTAGCCCAACCCGGCACTGATTTTTGCCCTTATTGTTGACCCTGGTTGTCACTTTAATATTAACCCTGAATTTAACCTAATTTTATATATTGTTTGACATTGAGTCATTAACACATCAAAACTCCTAATATATATTCTCACCGATCTCAGATTGCTTGCCTTATTAGAATGATCTCTTTGTTTATCATGACAAATAATAGAAATTTGATGGATTATTTGCTTTCTTAGGATGATCTCCTCTTTGTTTACCATAATAGTTGGGAGTTATTTGTATTGTTTGAATGTTTGCTTTAAGATGTTCTCTCATGACAAGTAATTTGTAACTTTGTATTTTTTATCTCATCTTTATTATGAATATTTTTTTATTTTTAAGTTATTTTATATTTTGCATGGTCAGGGTAAGGGTCAAGGTATATCTAGCCTTGATGGCAAACCAAGGTGAGTCGGTGATCAATCGTGGTTAGGGTTAGGTCGGTCATCTCGGCCGATCCCAAAAATCGAGCCAATCAGAGGCGGTAAGGGTTGGGTTGAACCCTAAAGGGTAGGGCCACGGTTGAAGTTTTGCGACCCTGAGTTAGGGTCAGGGCGGGTTTGGGCCCAGTTAAGGGGACTCAGGGTTGGGCTAGGGTTTTAAGAAACCCAGCCCAACCCGGCCCTGTTGCACCCCTAATTGTGGATACAGAATGAGGTATGGCATCTTCGTCCACCTGGTTAAACCGGATTTTCTTTGTTGCTTAGTATTTTATTAAATAATGAAGATTCTTTGAACCAAAAAAAAAAAAAGCTACAAAAATGCACATAGTAATGAACCAAATTAAAAGGAAAGAATGAAAAGACTACCTAAGCTGAAAATGAACTATTTAGAGAAAAACGAGAAAACATAACCCTAAACTAAACTAGTATGGAGAAGAAATTCAAAGAAAAAAAAACTGAAAAGAAAACTTACCATCTTGTCATAATTCTACTGTTCATCAGGCAAATTAGAAGCGAAAAACCTTAAAATTCCATTTCAGCAAATGCACCTAAGTTACAGTAATTCCACTAGACATATGAAATGACTCCAAAATACCATAAGGGGGAAAATAAACTAATCTAGATTGTAAATGCTCAAATATTCTTATATATAAACACTTAAACAGAAAATACATGAGACCAGAAATTCAGATTTGAAAAAGAATGCGAAAACTATGAAACACCCCTAACCCTAACGGTGTCAAAATGGAATACCAAAATCGGAACTGGCTGTTTATGACCAAAACGAATCGGACCATGAAGATATGGTACAGTTTGATATCATAGGTTCTCTTCCTGATTCGGTTCGATTCAAAACCAAATAGAGTTGATTAACCATATATAAACCATTAATGAAAATTGAATGCACTGTATGTGAATCGATTAAAAAACACACACACACACACACACATGAATCACTTTCCCTACATTTATTTTCTATTTCCCTATTCCCTTTCCCTAAACCTAACTTGTAGCTATACCAATGCTCAAGAAACAATACAATTTTCTCCACATAATAAGGCTATGAAAAATAGGATCCTAATTTAAATAGTTACACACTTGGGCCCGTTTGATTTGTTTCTCCTATTTATGTGTCTAGAAACATCAGAAACGGTTTTTGCAATTTCTGTACTAAGAAACGATTTTTGAAATTGCAAAAAGGTGTTTGATTTTTCTGTTTCCCGAAATGTTTTCAATAGTGTAGTCGAGTTCAAGACATGAGTGAAGGCACGACGTTGTAGGAATGCAACTCACGAGTGAAGACATGACGTTGGAGTTGCAAGTATGCTTCATGGAGACGAGTTTTAGAAGGATGAAGGCAATCCAAAACTGTGAGCTTCGCACAGCCAGGTTGGAATCGCCACATTTGGATAGCGAGAAGTTTCAACAATGGGTTGGGGTTTAGGTAGGTCGAGTGAAGTTTCTGGTTTTTCACATTTTTTGTCGCTTCCACTTGTTTCTAGAAACAAAAAAACAAGTCTAACTTGTTATTCTATTCTTGTTTCCAGACACAGAAATAGGCATAAATTTCTATTTCCATTTTCTAAAACAAGTGAAATGAAACAAAAAAATTTTTTTGGGTGTTTTTCCGTTTATGAGTACAAAAAAAAAAAAAAAACTGTTTCTGAAAGCAAAATCAAATGGGTCCTAAGCATTATCTGTTCATAAGTAAACAAAAGACTAGAAAATGCTAAACACTATACATAAAATGATCACATCACCCACTATAAGAATTATTTTCCAAAATTTTTCAAAATCTTTGATTTTTTTTTTTGGAATGTGACATCACCTCACAAGCCACACTTGTAATATATCAATACAGAAGTATAATAAATAAAATTCAAGGATGCCACTAGGTAACCTTGGGCCACTCACACGGGGTGTTTAGTGCTCTTCACTACTTTCAGTGAAAGTTGAATAGTTTTCATTCAACCCAGGTATGACCTAGTCCATGCTGTTGTGGGGTCAGTATGGGTTCGCAGGACTAGTTAGTCAGGTTCAGCCTGCATACCTGTCATTAGAAAAAAAAAAAGAAGCAAGGATGCAAAGATGACCTGAATGTAAACCAATTGACAAAATCGAATAAAAACCAGAACAAAGACAAGACCATTCTGATTTTGACTATTTCTTATCCACAATGGTTTTAATTTCACATTGTCAAAATGTACATCGAATCATAATTGAACCAAATAACCCGAACAAACCGATTGACCTAACCCTATATAAAGCCTTAAATGCATGAAAAGCACTTAAGTTTAAGGACCTAAGTAGAATAGAAACTAACTAAACGAAACCGACTACCGCATAAATGATTCAAAAAACCTCCCACCATTTTTGTCAACTACCCCTCTACTTGAGCAGTCCTCTGCACCTACGTTCATTTGAACATATGGGTCAAGTACCAACACGTGTTCCTTTTGCTTTCATAAATACCCTTTTCACCTTTTAAATGACAAAGATAGGACATGTGTTGGCACCTAACCTGTAAATGTAGGAGAACATCCGTACGTGTCTCCACTCCCCCCCCCCTACCACCTCTCACACTTAATCTCCTCGCTACCACGTTATGATGAGTTTGGATCCTCTGCACTTACATGTCCATGGCTAACACTACCTATCCCTTATAGTTCTATCAATAACCCCTTCACCATGTAAATGGCAGGAAGTAGGACAAAAATGTTGTCCTCTAACACATATGTATAGGTGAATGTACATGTAGAGGATCCCATTCTCCACTACGACAACCCCTATTTCCTAACGTCTCCCCAAGGTCTTCTCTTGCCTTTCCCATGAAAATTAGAAGCCTTTATCTCTTTTCCGCAGTCTCTTTTCACTTCCTGCGATATTCGTCCCTCTACCTTCTCCACTTCCCCATCGCTCACAATTATCTCCTCTCTTCTCTTCTTACTAATGTGGATCTGCTCAACCAGGTCCTCATCTCTCTCTCTCTCCCTTATTTTTGTTCTTACATTAGCTTTGATTGATGGGAGTCTTTCTTTCCTATTTGCCACAGGGTTCTAACTTCTAAGTGTTGGTATTGGAGCCGATACTAATACCTAGCCGATCCTGGATCAGGTATCAGAATCAGTATCAGATCAAGAGTAAAATTGTCAAAAAAACCCATATTTTTAATGAAAATAAGATAAAACTCACCGATTCAGACCAATATGCACTGATCCAAATTGATATCTATGGTATCAGTCCCCGGACTTAAATTCCTGATCTGCCATCTGCTTGTGGTGTTTGTGTGATAGTTGGATTAGAGTGGGAGAAAGGGGTTGGCTTCAGTGTTTCTCTCATCTTTGCCCATAAAACTAGTATTGGGTTGGATGTGTTTAGGGTCTGGGTTTCTGAGGTGTGAGAGAGATGATTCGATGTGTTTAGGTTTTATGGCCATAAAAGAGCAACGGAATTAAAGAACAAGCATGAGTTGATATGTTTAGATCCCCGTCTCCTTTTCAATTCTTAATCATTCAATTCTTTTTGTGTGTGACACTTATACATTTTAAAATCCAACAGTTGTCGGGTGTTAAAATGGCTTTCAAACTTTCATACTTGTTGGATTTTGAAGATGTTTAGGTATCACAAACATAGAGAGAATTGGGAAAGCATTGAACAATTAAAATTAGAAACAAGCCAAATCTGATATGTTTAGGGTTTTTTTGGGCTAATCGTGAGTCGTGACAAGTGGATGTAATAGTATTTTGGTTTAATGCACATGTTAAATGTATTTATTTAACAATTTTAAATGCTTTTTTTTTTTTCTTAACTAAGGTGTCCCGGCCAACTACCGTGCGTCTATTCACACAATTTCCAATTCACCCTAACCATCTGGACAACCCATGGATGGGTCTAAATGCATACTTAGTTCGTAATAAAATTTTGTTTAATTGATCATAATTTAGAAAATTTAGAGTGATTCATAGGTATTCTACTCTTTTTCCTAAACTGATGATATTGAAGATGGTTGTGTTTGGCAAAGATTGGCATGATATAATCGATGATTAGATACATGAGGTTAAAAGTAATTCAAAGCATGTAATCTCATATCTTCCAATATTGAATGGGAGGTTGAGAATTGAAGACAAACTCAATTATGTAGAGAGTGGAGAAAAATGAAGGTGGACCACAGAATCTCTTTGCCCACGAAAAGATGAGGCTCAGCAGTCTTTTTAGGCCCAAGCTCAGCTCCTTGATCGATAGTAAAGGCCCAGTGCTTCAGGCACTTAATATTCCTTGGGCTGGGTTAGAGGCCACATCATGTGTCAGGCCCTGGTAGACTTAATGTGGGAATTATCAAAAGAGTCGAAGCTGTAAAGGTTTGCTCCTAAGTTGCGTGTGTACCAGGCTTGGGCCAATTCGAGAGGGCACATAGGAATCCACATAGTGGGTTGGGGAGTTTTATCACGCGCCTGTATGTGTTTGGGCATAAGGGGCCTTGAGTGGGCAGCAAGCAGCAAATGATCTTTTCGCCATATAATAATATAGTAGGGTGCAACTTTTTTTTTGTGTGGCTATTCTAGCCTATTCTATGCGGAGGGGTTAGAGAGGAGCGAGGGAAGATGACAACCTGGAGGCTCGAACTAAGAAGTCTTGACATTTTTTTACCTGCACCTTGTCTTATTTTTAAAATTATCTATTGTATATTTAATGCATAGTAAAAGGGAGTTTTCAAAAAGTTGAAGAATAGTTAGTACAACATTTAGTGCATTTTTATGTGAAATGATATAATTTATCCTTCTTGAAAATCTGTTATCATAAAAGTGCACAAAACAAAAAATGGGGATAAAATGGGCCGGGTTTTCTAAACCCCAATCCAACCCTAAGCTCTCTTTCCATACCAGTCCAGCCCATTCCTAAGTCGACTTGAGATATCTCAAACTATGCCTACAATCAGTTCATCCCGAGGAAGTTTGGCCTGTTTGGGCTGGGCTTGGATGGGATGGGATGGGATCTTTAGGATATTTTTGACTCTTTAATAAAAGAATAATAAATAATAATGAGTGATTGGTGTATGCCAGTGATTAAAAAAAAAAAAAAAGAACATATTGGAATGGTGTTTGTCGGTGATTAAAATATGATAAAAATGTGCGGACAAGTAACTCTATACATAATATATATTTATAATAGACATATCAATTCGTGGGTTGCCCAGATGATTAGGACGAATTGGGGATTGTGTGGATAAGTGTACGGTCTCAAGTTCGATTGATTTAAGTGGAGACATAAGTTGTATACATAATATATATTTATAAATTTACAGTCTTTGTTAGTGAACATAAACTTCTCTCTCTCCTTCAAATCCAAGATGCTTGGAATTCAGCTTTTATTATGATTCCTTATCGTGTGTGGATGGAGGGTAATGCAAGGAGGTTTAATGATACCCAGAGAAGTAGTGCTCAGATTTTTAAATTCAAACTGTTGCAAACCTGATGTGTGCAAATTATCTGAATCTTCAGATTCTGAGATATCGAGCTTCAAAATGGAATGCTTTATAGAGATTCTTTAATCAAAGTGAGTGGAAGGTTTCTCATTGTTTTAGAGAAGCAAACCTGGTGGCTGATCAGTTGGCTAAGTCAGTGGCAAAGTATGAAGTTTTAACTCCAATTCTTGAGTGGTCCCCGATATTGCAGAATTTTCTTCTAGAAGATGGTCTAGGATGTCCTCGGTATAGGATTGACTAAGAAGTGGTCCTGATTTCGATCCGTTCCTGTGATTTTTGGCTGGTTTCTTCTCCCATTGATGACAATGCCAAAGGTGGGGTTGGAATTATCTTAAGATCATATTGTTTTTAGTTTTTCTGGTTATTCTCCCGTTTTTCTTTATACTCTCTCTCTCTCCCTTTCTCATTCTTAAAACAAAGTATCTTTTTCATTCTTAATACAAAGTATCTTTTAGCAGGAAAAAAAAAAAAGACTATGTTATCATTTTCAGACTACAATGTACAAAAAAAAAAAAAAAAAAAATCTATCCTTTTTGATTACTCATTATAGAAACCCCGTTTGATTGTGAATAGGAAAAGAAAAGTCTCTTTTATTACCCAATATAGAAACCCTCAAGTCCCATTAAGTACCATATCTATCTCACCAAAAGTCCACCATGGTCATCTTTTTATTCACGACTCCAGAGGAGGTGATGTTTTGATTTAGAATACTGACAACTATAGTGACGCGTAAAAGAGTTGGGTTTCTGGTCAAAGGACCAATTATAAATATTTTAATTTTCTATATCAATGATATTTTTTTTCTTCTTATTAAAAAAAAAAAATAGTCCACCATGGTTAAAATGTTTAAAAACGTTAGATGAGGACTCACTGGAAAATAAAAAAAGAAAAAAGAAAAGAAAAGAAAGGATACTTTATTCATCTTATCTCCCCCACTCCCTCATTGTTAGACAAGGACTCACAAAGACTAGTAAAGTGATTAGACCATCATCAATTCTAACTTGTATATCGAATAAAAAAAAAAAAAATCTAACTTAGATAAACCATGTGGTCCTCCTCCATGTGAAGAGGATCCCAACAGTGCCGAACTAAAGTAGTCTTAGCAAACTGTTTCAAGCTTTGAAAAGCCTATCTTACTTTAACTTATATCTGTTAATTTATTCTCTTTGAGAAGTGAATCTGCTTCACCGATTAAAATTCAGAAAAAAAAGGGAAGAGTGACATGATACATATATTAGGGGCAGCAAACCTATTAGTTGGCATATATCAGTTTTCAAGTGCAAAGCCAAAATGCAATTTTAGATGTTCTAGCACATAGAAAACATCCGCATTGAGGGTTTCAAACATAGAAATAGGCTTTCCACAAAGAAGGGTAAAGTTGCATACATTTACCTCTGTCAGACTTTGCAATAATGGGAGTCTCCTGTACTATGACGTTATTTTAAGCGCATAAAACATGTGCACAATAGCAACACTCAATAAGTAGAAAATGTCTTTATTCAATCAACATGTCAAACTCATGGTAAGATCAAGAACACATCTCCTGAATTCATGGATTGAAATTGAGCTAATGCTCACCTAACTAGGAAATCAACTAAGCTGTTAATCTCCCTTGAAACAAACTGGAAAATACAAGAAACAAAATAAGAAATAAATACAAGATATCATCTACGGGAATTGCTAGAGTTCCTCCGAAGATTTGTAACTGCATCCTTGTCCATACCATGTCTGTTATTTGCGAAAGCTTCTTCTCTCATGGTCGTCCATGAATAGGGTCAAGCGCAGTTGGGACTTGCCTTGCTGAGTCTGCAACATCATTGCCTGAAGGCTTTTGATACACAGTGGTTTGGATTAGATGCCTAAGCTGAATCACACAAGATTTTTCCAAAAGAAAACAGAAAACCCATTTCAATTATATGATGAAACAATCAATCAATAAGCAAATCATAGCTAACTATATAGGCCAGTTTACAGGGTTTTATACCAGCATGAGGCTTTGTCTCCTACCATCATCATCCTCTCACCATCAAGAACTGTAATAAAGAACACAACCCTACCATGTCAACCACTGATAGAAACATATATATATATATATATATATATAAGAGAGAGAGAGAGAGAGAGAGAGAGAGAGTTACCGAGACGAGAAGCTTGGATTAATGAAGAAACAGACGCCATTACAATTGCTACCGAGATAACAAACCAGCTAAGAATACTAATCATGGAAGCTTGTCTTCCTCTTGACATCGCCATAAAACATATAGAGAGAGAGAGAGAGAACTGTGTAAGGCTAAACACTCAAGATAATACACAATGTGGGATCTTCTGCCCTTATTTTAGCGGTGTCAACGGTCTAGGTTGGTGTGGTTTCAGTCCGGTACCACCGGTTTCGGTGTGAGTTTTGAACTAACCGAAATCGCCCCATTAAGGATTTATCGGTTTTGGTCTGGTGTCGGCTTTGGTGCGGTTTGGGTTCGGGTTGGTACCGGTTTGGATTTATCAGGCTCATTTTGGTTTGGATCGGTTTTTTAAACCGGTATGGAGCCATAGGAAACCGATAGATAATTGAAAAAAAAATGAGCACGGGCCTCATCCTTTGGAGTTTGGGTGGGTATGACTTCATCCTTTGGAACTCATCCTTCGCCTACCCCTTTAGGCCGGTATGGACCTATTCATAGGATTTCCTTATTTATTTTTCACATTATGAGCCTATATAGTGTATACCAATATTTATGGACAAATATAATTAAAACACAACTATTACTGAATTATGATGAACAAAAAAATGATTCTGTAATTGAATTCATATCAATATTTAGTGGACAAATATAATCCAAAACATGAGGGGCCTTGAGTTTATGAAGTCGATTAGAGCTCTGAAATACCTGAAACCAATACTTTTAAGAGCCTAACATGAAATCGTTTTCTTTCTACATACAAATACATCAACAATGGAAATAATATACTAAGTGCAGGACTTTCGGAACAAGATCAACCAAATAAGGCAGTAAAAGTATGAAAATCCAAGTATCTAACAGCAAATAGGAATTCCATACATGAAAAACCAAGTCATGAAAAAAGGAATTCCCTTACATGAAAACCTAATAATTTATCAAGCACAAAACATAGATCAAAACATCAAGTCATCAAACTATAAAGTATTAAACTATCAAAGTACCAAATATTCAAATCATTCAATCAACCACGGACCACCTAAAAATTAAAATGATTCAATCACGAAATCACCCACCTAAAATAGAGATAGTGTGCCAATAACTAATGCAAATAGTCAAAGTATCAAACAAACCACAGAACATCCACCCAAAACATTCAAATAGTATTTAATATTATATCAAAATATCAAAAGACTATCTTCTTTCTCAAAATATTTCAATATTCCCTTAAAATATTGCAGCCCTTTGTCCTCCAAAATGATGTGTTGAGTAGTTACTCTTAAGACCACAAGTGTGTCCTACACTCTTACCATTCCAAAAAACTGCAACCAAAAGAGAAAGAATATTTAAGACAACATAGTGACACTGTCAAAACATAAATTATGAAATACGTGTAAATGTAAACTATGGTATACCCATTCAATAAGATTGAGCTTATCCTTCTCTAGGAGTAGGACCAGCTAAAGAGCTAGCCATTGCACCTCTCTTCCATTCAATGTGCAATAGTTCTAGCATATTTCTAACTGTATTATCCACATCAGTGAGATCATCAAAAGGCTCAGCTACATACAAAGTAAAATAAGACACTAATTAACTAATTAAGACAATTAAAAATGAAAAATATACTTGAATGAAAAATTACCTCTGAAGTCTATATCAAACATCCAATCCCGAAGGCATATTAATGCTTCAGCATTGGTAGGTAGGAGTTTGCTCTGATATTTATCAATAACACGACCCCCTGCGCTAAAAGCCGACTCTGAAGCAACTGTGGAAACTGGTATAGCCAAGACATCACGAGCCATTCGAGCCACATCTGGATACCTTGACCTATTTGCTTTCTAGAATGCCAACACATTATACTCATCATATTCATTATCATTGAATGGGATCTTGGGTTCATCTAGATATATATCCAATTAAGATTTACTTCCATTATCCACCTCAGCAAGCTCGGATACCATTAATTCCTATGAAAATTGAGAAATAGCCGAAATATGAATCATTAATAAGATTAGCAAAGAATGTTGAAAACTTGCATTAAAAAATAAATCAAAATTACTATCAGAATGCAAATTTACTTACAAATCTTGTTCTAGATCTCCCAAGACGATGGACAAGTGTAGGAACATCATAGTCACTTGATTGCATACTCTTATACTCATCAAACAATTGATACAAAGAATTCCTCACATTGTTGCACATAGTAGATGTATTTAAGTCCAAGTTACAAAGCTTAGAAAATGCCCAAGTCACAAAACTAAGTTTATATTGAGGATCAAACACCAAAGCAATGGCCAAAATTGGACTATATTCACTCCAATATTTGTCAAATTTTTTCTTCATTTCATTGCCATTGGCTTTATAAAGTTGAGCCCACGTGATACCTCTTGTGATAAACTTTTGTGAATCTCCCAAACATTTTCAAAATATAAATTTACTGTGGGATACTTGGAACCAAAAAGCAAAACAGTAATTGCATAGAAGGGATACAAAAATCTCGTTAATCTCTCAATCTTCAACCATTGTTGAACTAGGACAAGTTTTAAAGTTGTCATCCACTAGTCCAAGGTTCTCAAATGCTTTATAATAAAATAATGTAGAATCAAGCATGAGATAGGTTGAGTTCCACCTTGTGGAGACATCAACATGTAAGCCTTTACTACTTTGTAATCCCAATTGCTTACAAATTTCCAAGAATTTTACTTTCCTTGCTTGTGATCCTTTCACATAGGTTATACTAGATCGCACCAACACCATAGAGTCATCTATGTGTTTCAGTCCATCTTGTACAATAAGATTGAGAATATGTGCACAACACCTATTATGAAAGTGTAATCCTCTACATAAAAGAGCATTCTTTAAATTTAAATTTTTCTTCAGCAAGTCAACAAAACATAAATTAGTCATGGAATTGTATAAAGTAATTGAAAACAATTTTCAATACCCTAGTCAGACAAGATTTTTGAAACCATTTCACAAATATGGATGCCAGTGTGTGGAGGTGGCATGATGCAAAACTTCAACAACTTCTTATGCAGCACCCAATCCTTATCAATGTAATGGGCAGTCAAAGCAATGTATCCATCATTAGTGATAGATGTCCACAAATCACTTGTCAAAGAAATCCTCCCAGCAAATGAATTAAGTAATATTCTTGATTCAAATGGACTGCAAATTGTATAACCTCAAAATATCCGACATTTGTGTGTTTCGAACAATATGGGTGTAGCCCGGAAAAAGGTATGTAATTAACTCTCTGAACTCCTCATACTCAACAAAAACTAAAGGTAACTCATGTCTCACAATAAGTTTCATAACTTTGTCACGCGCAAAATCTTGGTCAACTTTTTTTGTCTCTTAACATCACTTTCCCTTCATTTACACCCAAAATCATTTGGGTGCTTGTGTTTCCTTTGTTTTCCCTTTTTGGGCAATGTAGAATATGTCTCCTGAGGCTTCCAGTTCCATTAATATTACTATCAACCTTATAAACTTGCTTACATCTTTTGCATTTAGCTCGGTTCTTCCAATCATCAAAACCCTTCCCATCAATGATTGTGAACTCATCCCAAACTGCATTTTTTCTTTTCTTTTGGTAGTTTCATTTGTTTCAAGTGTTACAACACTTGAAGGTTCTGTTGATGGAATTTCAGGAATATATGGTCCATCATCAGACATAACATCAGCATCTGACCCACAATCAGGCTCATCTTCTATATTGATGGACATTTCTATAATTGATGAGCACATTTATGTGTGAAATCTAGGGTAGTAAAACATGCATTTTACATATTTAGAATGGAACTACCTTGGGTTTTACTCTTTTTGGTTTTTATATTTTCAAGGCCTTAAGGACTATCGGCACTATATCTTCAATTTTACACGAAAGAGGTCCTATTTCTTTTCATGGTTGTAAGAGGACGAAATTTGAGCAAGATGGACGTGTTAAATTTAAAAAGTACACATTCGTTTGGTCACCAGACAAATGATTATTCTTTTCGTCGAAAAAGAATAATGGATCGAATAACCGAGATGCGAATCCGACTTTGCAATTGTCCCGAGGTACAAGGAATACCCAAATGCCAACAAGGATCGATGGACCACATCTTTAAGTGATTAAAGATTTGTTTTTGGTAACAACAACTACCTAGCTTAGTTGGTGAGCTATGGTGTACAAAATTCCCTTGCTCACCAAGAGGTCTCAAGTTCAATCTCATGGTTGTTTTTTAGAGAATTTATTGAAGATTTCGCTTTCACTCACTTAAAGCACTAAGGGCATGGAGGGATTTCACATCAAATTAGAAGCAAGCAAAATCGTGGAAGCAAGAAGAGAAAAAAAGAAAAAAAAGGAAAGCAAAATCGTGGAAGCAAGAAGAGAAAAAAAAAAAGGAAAGAGAAAAAAGGAGAACCAAAGATTGTCCAAATCTTCTCTCCTCCACATCATCACCAAAGATTGTCCAAATCACACAAAGGAAGAAAAAAATCGTCCTAGGAGAGAGAAAAAGAAGAAAAATAAATTAGAAAAAAAGGAAAGAAAATAAGCAAAAATTTTAGGAAATTTCAAAATTTATTTCTCTCTCTCTCTCCTCCATCTTAGCACTTTTGGACTCAAAAGATCTCACAATCAATTGTGGGTTTCTCTTTTTTAGAAAGAGAAATTGTTACCCTACCTCTCCATTCCCTATAAATACAACTCATGTAAGAGGAGGAGACACAATTCATTCTTCTTCTATTTTTTTTTAGTTGCTCCTCTTTCTTTGCTCTCTCTTTAGTTCTAGTTCTTCTCTATTTTGCTTTAATCACTTTTGTAATAGTTTTTTTATGTCAATTAATGCAAGCACTTTTTATTTTTATTCAGTTCTTTTTATGTTTATGATTTATGCAATTGAGTTGAAATTTTTTTAAGTTATAGTTCTAGGCTTAGATCTAGGTGACAAGATCACGAGCCGTGGAACAATTTTTTTTCAAGTTCAAGCATTGATTCAAGTAAGTAGGCTCCTTCAGAGTCTTCTCCCCTCATTCCCTCTTCGACTACCATTTCTTTCTTAATTTAGGATTTTTATTTTCATCATTACATTATTGCTATCCTTTTCTCAAGGTTCATGGCTAGTGTATGTGTTGGCTTTGCCCTCCTAGCCATAGAACCATCAATTTATTGCTTTTATTTTAATTGTCCCCCTTTCCTAAAGCCAAGTAGAGTAACCCTTGTAAGAGTGACTTCGTCAAGTAGGGAAGCTCATATTATGATGCATCCTCGGCTAAGTAGAGAAACCACTTGTGAGTCCTCTCTAGCTTTATCCCTCTTTACTTTATTTTTATTTCAGCATTTTTTCCTTTATTTATTTATTTTTTTTAATTGCGTGGTTGTTTATTTTCAGTTATTTATTTATTTAATTTTAATTTGGGTTTGCCTTTAAATTCTTAGATGACAATGGTTAGGACGTTATTTTTAGGACGGTAATTAGAATTAGATCACAATCATTAATCAGTTCACTTCGATTATTAAAAGAAATAAAAATAAAGTGGTCTCTCTCCTGTGTTCGACCAGAGCTACACCGATCCGACGCTATGTTACATTTTAAATCTCAAACAAGTTTTTGGCGCCGTTCGGGAGACAGCCCATGTTATTTTTCACTTTCTTTTGGTAAATCGAGTGCTTTGTTTTATTTTATTTTTTTTTTATTGAATTCTGAAAGAACAACTTGCAATAATAGTTGTATCGGAGGTCGCCATGCCTCACAAGATGATAAAGACAGTTTCTCAGAGAACCTCAGAATTGACCGAGCAACCCGGATCCTCGCGAAGCTCAAAAAAACCAAAAATCAAAAAAAATCAAAAAAAATCATAAAAAAAAAAAATTTTGCTATCCATTCTTTTGTGCTTGTCTTACTTTAGTTGTGGGTAGTTTTCTTGCATGAGTGTTAAGGGGGTACGTAATACTAAGAATCGGTTAGAAAGAAGAGATCCAACAAGTAGTGACCCTATACGTTTGCTCTCTTTAAAACCCTTCAATATGGGAGACCAACAAAACCCTTCACCTAAATCTCGAAAGATAGGTTCTACCTCTAGAACACCCAACCTTCCCGCATAGTTCTACCACAAGCCGTGGCAATAATTTTGAACTCAAATCTCAATACATCACTATGTTGCCCCACTTCCATGGGTTGACCTCGAGGATGCATACCTATTTCTAAGGGAATTTGAAGAGGTATGTGTTCTAATTAAGATCCAACTTTTCTGATGATGTTAAGCTTAGGTTTATCACTTTTGCATTGAAAGACCAAGCTAAGAAGTGGTTGTATGGATTACCCACAAATTCCATAACCTCATGGGAACAGTTCACGCTTGTCTTCCTTAAGAAGTTTTTCCCAACTCACAAGACCAATAAGCTTAGAAGTGATATCCTTCAGTTAGGCAAAAGCCTAGTGAGTCATTTTCCAAACTTATGGAGAGATTCAAGGATCTACTCCAAGAATGCCCTCACCATGGCCTAGACCTATGGCATTTATGTCAAATAATTTATGAGGGTATTGATTACCCAACTAAACAAATGATAGAGTCTATGTGCCTCGAGGGATTCACATCCTTTGATGAAGGAAAGGCATGGGAATTTTTACTTGACTTAGTGACAAAACCGTGAGTGGGAATCAACCCAAGAGAGTGAAAGAACATAGGAGGAAAAGGATATTTTGTGGATGGGATAGTACCCAAAAGGGAAGCCCATTTGGATAGCCTAATCAAGAGGATTGAGGCTATTGTTCCTAGAGAGCCATCATCAGTCAATTTGGTTAAGATTTGTGCTTGGTGCCTCCCGACATGTCATAGAAGAATGCCCTAACACCTGGGGCACTTCTAATGATAGTGTTAATGCCTTATACCGAATAATCCATATAGTAACACATACAATCCAGATGGAGAAATCACCCAAATTTCTCTTGGAATCAGGCAACCAAGCAGACCTTCCAATTTCTATAATCAAGGTCAACTGGACCCCAAAGGCCCCTTTGCACAACAATCTTTTTCAAAATACTTTTCCTAGGTCAAATGTAGGACCTCAAGGAGTTTTCCTAGGGCCCTCTTCTATCATCTTATCAAGAACCCCGGGTTTACCAACACCGGAGAGGCAAGTAGAATAAGTGACTTGAAAAAATATGGCCCTCCTCATGACAAGCCATCAAAATCTTACGAAGAACTTACCCAAGTTGTCTCAATTATGCGGAGAGGGAGAAGGAACTTTACCCACCAACGAGCCTAACCCTAGGCATCATCAACTGTTAGTTTACAAGGACCAACTAATGCACCATGAATATAGTACAAGGTCGACTCAACAAGGGCCCCTAACCAATGTAATGTTGTTTATGCCCTTAGGAGTGGTAGAGAGTACCTACGAGCGCTCCTAAATCTTCCCCATCTATTACTCCCGTTAACTTTCTTCGTTGAGGACACAAATGTGCCTCTTGTTCCAGGTCTGTCTGATGAACCTAAAGATTTTTCTGAAACTAAAGATGATTTGGTTGAGGAAACCAAAAATGATTCTTCTGAACAGGGGCAAATCCCTAACAGTCCTTATGTTCATCCTGTCCCATTTCCTAATCGCTTGGTAAACAAAAAGAAGACTGCTTCCATGGACAAAATTTTAGAAGTCTTCAAAAAGGTAGAAGTAAACATCCCTCTTTTGGATGCCATATCCCAGATCCCCGCCTATGCAAAGGTACTGAAAGATTTGTGTACTCACAAACGTATCACTAGTGTGCCCAAAAAGGCGTTCTTGGCAGGTAACATTAGTTCCATAATTACTCAGCCTATAGCAGCCAAGTATAAGGATCCAGGGAGCCCTACCATATCTTGTGTCATAGGCAACACCTATATTGAGCATGCCTTACTTGACCTTGCAAGTGTGAATCTTTTACCTTACCATGTGTACAAGCAACTAGGATTGGGAGAATTGAAAGCCACCGAACTACTCTTCTTGGCGATAGGTCTCAAGATTCCTAAAGGGATGGTTGAGGATGTCTTACTAAAGGTGGGAGAATTTATTTTCCCTGTTGATTTCATTGTGTTAGATACTAAGCCCTTCTCAACCAAGGATGAGATCCCAATAATTCTAGGAAGACCATTCTTGGCTACCAGTAATGCATTAATCAATTGCCGGAATGGTTTCCTAAGATTATCTTTTGGTAACCAAACGTTGAGTTTAACATGTTTAGGATTGGCAAGCAACCACATATGGAAGAAGAGATCAATATGCTTGAGGATTTTTGGATTTTTCGATGATTTAGTTACCAACTTTGATATTGATTTTGATTCGAATTCCAAGAGTGTATGGATGAGTTGGATGATGATAGTGAAAATTTCTTTCTCAAGTCTTGAGTCTTCACACACTTGTGGAGCCCTTAGGACCCCTTTCCAATTCCATTCCCAAACCTTCCATAGTTGAGCCCCTAAGCTAGATCTTAAGGAGTTGCCATCTAATTTGAGATATGCTTTCCTAGGGCCTCACTGCACTCTTCCTGTAATAATTTCTTCAAATTTGACTTCTAGCGAAGAGGAGTTACTTAAAGTGTTAAAAGATAATAAGGAAGCCCTAGGTTGGACCATGGCTGATATCAAGGGTATAAGCCCTTCTATTGTGCAACATCATATACATCTTATGGAAGATTCCAAACCATCCACGGAACCCCAAAGAAGAGCTAACCCAGGATGATGGAAGCTATTAAGAAAGAGATCCTAAAGTGCTTGGATCATGGAATAATTTATCCTATTTCGACACCAATGGGTAAGCCCCATGTAGTGCCTAAGAAGTCCGTGTGACTATAGTTCCTAATGCCAATAATGAGTTGATCCCTACCCGTGTCCAAACAGGATGGCGTGTGCATTGATTAGTGAAGTTAAATGCGGCAACCTCGAAGGACCACTTCCCATTGCCATTCATTGACCGGATGTTAGAGAGTTTAATGGACATGAATACTATTGCTTTTTGATGGATATTCGGCATAACCAAATCCCAATTGCTTTAGAGGACCAACATAAGACCACTTTTTACATGCCCATATGGAACATTTGCTTACAGGATGCCCTTTGGGCTTTGCAATGCCCCCTACGCTCCAACGATGCATGATGAGCATTTTTTCGACATGGTCGAAAAATTTTAGAAGTATTTATGGATGACTTTTCAATTCATGGGAATTCCTATTCAATGTCTTCATCATCTTTCCCTAGTTTTGAAAAGGTGCATATCTAAGAATTTGGTTTTGAATTGGGAGAAATGTCATTTTATGGTTAAATGTATTGTTTTAGGCCATGTAATATCCAAGGAGGGAATTAAGGTAGATAGAGCCAAAGTGGATTTAATTGATAATTTACCACCTCCTCAATCTAAGGATGTTCGGTCTTTTCTAGGGCATGAGCTTCTATGAAGGTTTATTAAGAACTTTAGTCGTTAGCCCGACCTCTCACCTCATTACTTGTCAAAGATCGACTTTTGAGTTTTCCAAAGAGTGCCTAGAATCCTTCAAGAACTTAAGAAGGAGTTGACCAATGCACCCATTGTTCAACCACATTGCTTGGACCGAACCTTTGAACTGATGTGTGATGCTTCGATTTTGCCATAGGAGCAGTTTTAGGTCAAAGGATTAATAAGTTACCCACTGTCATTTACTATGCTAGTAGGACCTTAAATGATGCATTAACTCAATTATACAACCACCAAAAAGAATTTTTAGTGTTGTGTTTGCATTAGAAAAGTTTCGATCTTATTTAGTTGGTTCACATGTGGTGGTGTATCGATCATTCTGCCTCGGATACCTAGTTCAAGAAGGATGCCAAAGCCCGCCTCATTAGGTGGGTTTTACTTTTGCAAGAGTTTGATTTAGAAATTAGGGATAAGAAAGGAGTTGAAAACCTAGTTGCAAACCATTTATCCTGGCTTCCCAATTCCTTAACAGTCGATTCTCCAATCAACGAGAACTTTCCAGATGAATATATATTTGCAGTGTCTAGTGAACCATGGTTTGCTAACATTGTCAACTTCTTAGTTTCGTGTGACCCGGATCACGTCCACTCAAGATAAGTATAGGTTTCATTCCCAAGTTAAACACTTTTTTCGGATGATCCTTATTTATTTAAGATATGTCCGGATCAGATTATCCGACGATGTGTTCCTGATCATGAGCAACATTTCATTCTCTCTTTTTGTCATGATCATGCATGTGGTGGACACTTTGGACCTAAGAAGACCGCCGCAAAGGTTCTCCAATGCGGATTTTATTGGCCCACTCTTTTAAGATGCTTTTGATTTTTGCAAGGCTTGCCCCCTCGCCACTTTTGGCAGATTAATAAAGGAACATGATGCCCTCAACCCTATTTTGGTAGTTGAGATCTTTGATGTTTGGGGCATCGATTTTATGGGACCATTCCTAATTCCTTTGGGAATTTGTACATACTTTTGGCCGTTGATTATGTTTCTAAATGGATAGAGGCCATACCTTGTAAAACTAATGACCACAAAGTGGTGGTCCAGCTTCTCAAAGAGAACATTTTTCCGCTTTGGTGCACCATGCAATAATTAGTGATAGGGTACTATTTTTGTAATCGGCCTTTTGAGGCCTTAATGAAAAGTATGGGATATCCCATAAGTTATCTACCCTTATCACCCTCAAACTAGTGGCCAAGTGGAGGTGTCTAATAGGCGATCAAACAAATCTTGAGAAAATCTTAATCCCAACGTAAGGATTGGTCCCTTAGGCTCATTGATGCCTTGTGGGCCCATCGGATGCATTCAAGACCGACCTTGGCCGCTCCCTACCGCTTGGTGTATGGAAAGCTTGTCACTTACCAGCTTGAGTTGGAGCATAAGGCCTTTGGGCCATTAAGAAGCTTAACTTTGATTTGTCTCGATGCGGGAATTCATCGAGGCTCCAACTATCGAGTTGGAGGAACTTAGGAATGATGCCTATGAAAGTTCTAGAATTTACAAGGAAAAGACCAAAGCTTTCCATGATAAACACATTCTCGTAAATCTTTTGCAATTGGTGATAAGGTCTTATTGTACAACTCTCGATTGCATCTTTTTCCCGGTAAACTTAGATCCCGATGGGATGGCCCATTTATTGTCCATAATGTATATCCTCATGGGGTGTGAAGATTTTGAATCCGAGAAGGGGTAATTTCAAGGTTAATGGTCGCTTGAAACCGTTCTCGAGTTTCCCATACTAGTAGTGAAGAGGTCATGGATCTCCATGAACCTCTTTACATCGATGACTAATTTTATCGTATGACCCCTTGCATTGTCTTTGCTTTTAATTTTTCCATGCATTGAGGACATTGCATGACTTAAGTGTGGGGAGGGAAACCAGTTTTTTTTTTTTTTATTTATTATTATTTTTTCACTTTGTTGTTTGTTTTTCTTTTTATTTTTGAGCTTGCTAAGGATGAAGTCCTACTTTGGCTTTTGGCTAATGATCATACCATTCGTTGCTTGATGTATGAAAATAAAATTTTGATTAAGGTACCCATTTTGAACATATAAAACCTTGTTGAGAAGAAAGAAACAAGCATGTGTCTTGAGATGGGACTTTCTTTTGAAAAAAAGAGACCTCTGTTTATGGTGATGGACCATATGTAAGTCCGGGTTCCTTGTACTTTTGATTTGGAGTTGAGACCTTCTTTTAATTTGGCATGGGTTGATAAATGCACAATTTTAAATGAGATGAGAAATGTGGTATAAAGAAGAATAAGAGTTGATTCCTTTGAACTAGACAGGCATTGATCGAAATTCCTTGGGAGGAAACTTCAAGTAACTCTAGCATCACGCTTTGTGGACATATGCAAAAAGCGAAGCTACATAGTAACTTGGGTGTCTGGTGTTTGCTCCACCATGTCATTCAAGCCAAAAGTAGTGGAGTAGAATAGAGTTTATTAAAAAAAAAAGAAAAAAATGTGCAAATGTCATTATTGCTTGGTAACATGTTTGGTCAAAAACACTCCAACGCCTTAGTCATTGGTTCCCTATTTCTTCACAAGTGGTTTTGCCTTAAGATAAGGATGTTTTGGAAGAGACGAGGTGAGTTCCAAATTAAGAAATATGCTAGTGCCTGGAATTGATAAAGGGTAATAAAAGTTCAAGTGTGGGGGTCCCTTGTAAGAGAAATTATCTTTGCTCCGGATCGGTATGAGCCTTACCTTTAGCCAAAGTTGGGATTTGTTTATTTTGAATTTTGGGTGTATATTCACTGCAAACACCCACGAGACACAACTCGTCCACTAGGGTAACCTAGGGGTTTAAAGGCTTGTTGCACATGCTAAGTGCAACCGTGATTCCTACGTAAAGTGAGTTAGTTTTTGTTTTTATTCTTTTCTTTTGTTTTGCTCGAGGACTAGCAAAGTCTAAGTGTGGGGAATTCGATGAGCACATTTATGTGTGAAATCTAGGTAGTAAAACATGCATTTTACATATTTAGAATGGAACTACCTTGGGTTTTACTCTTTTTGCGTGTTTTATATTTTCAAGGCCTTAAGGACTATCGGGCACTATATCTTCAATTTTACACGTAAAGAGGTCCTATTTCTTTTCATGGTTGCAAGAGGACGAAATTCGAGCAAGATGGACGTGTTCAATTAAAAGTACACATTCGCTTGGTCACCAGACAAATGATTATTCTTTTCGGGTCGAAAAAGAATAATGGATCGAACTAACCGAGATGCAACCATCGCTTGCAATTGTCCCGAGGTACAAGGAATACTCCAAATGCCAACAAGGATCGATGGACCACATCTTTAAGTGATTAAAGATTTTTTTTTGGTAACAACAACTACCTAGCTTAGTTGGTGAGCTATGGTGTACAAAATTCCTTGCTCACCAAGAGGTCTCAAGTTCAATCTCATGGTTGTTTTTTTAGAGAATTTATTGAAGATTTCTGCCACTCACTTAAAGCACTAAGGGCATGGAGGGATTTCACATCAAATTAGAAGCAAGCAAAATCGTGGAAGCAAGAAGAGAAGAAAAAAAAAAAAGGAAAGCAAAATCGTGGAAGCAAGAAGAAGAAAAAAAAGGAAAGAGAAAAAAGGAGAACCAAAGATTGTCCAAATCTTCTCTCTCCTCCACATCATCACCAAAGATTGTCCAAATCACACAAAGGAAGAAAAAATCGTCCCTAGGAGAGAGAAAAAGAAGAAAAATAAATTAGAAAAAAAAGGAAAGAAAATAAGCAAAAATTTTAGGAAATTTCTCAAAATTTATTTCTCTTCTCTCTCCTCCATCTTAGCACTTTTGGACTCAAAAGATCTCACAATCAATTGGGGGTTTTTCTCTTTTAGGAAAGAGAAAATTATTACCCTACCTCTCCATTCCCTATAAATACAACTCATGTAAGAGGAGGAGACACAATTCATTCTTCTTCTAGTTTTTTTAGTTGCTCTCTTTCTTTTGCTCTCTTTAGTTCTAGTTCTTCTCTATTTTTGCTTTAATCACTTTTGTAATAGTTTTTTTATGTCAATTAATGCAAGCACTCTTTTATTTTTATTCAGTTTTTTATGTTTATGATTTATGCAATTGAGTTGTAATTTTTTTGTTATAGTTCTAGGCTTAGATCTAGGTGACAAGATCACAGCCGTGGAGCAATTTTTTTCAAGTTCAAGCATTGATTCAAGTAAGTAGGCTCCTTCAGAGTCTCTCTCCCTCTCATTCCTCTTCCGACTACCATTTCTTTCTTAATTTAGGATTTTTATTTTCAGTCATTACATTATTGCTATCCTTTCCTCAAGGTTCATGGCTAGTGTATGTGTTGGCTTTGCCCTCCTAGCCATAGAACCATCAATTTATTGCTTTATTTTAATTGTCTCCCTTTCCTAAAGTCAAGTAGAGTAACCCTTGTAAGAGTGACTTCGTCAAGTAGGGAAGCTCATATTATGATGCATCCCTCGCTAAGTAGAGAAACCACTTGTGACTCGCTCTCTACTTTATCCCTTTCTTTTACTTTATTTTTATTTCAGCATTTTTTCCTTTATTTATTTATTTTTTTAATTATGGGTTGTTTATTTTCAGTTATTTATTTATTTAATTTTAATTAGGGGTTAGCTCTTTAAATTCTTAGATGACGAATGGTTAGGACGTTATTTTTAGGACGGTAATTAGAATTAGATCACAACCATTAATCAGTTCACTTTCGCATTATTAAAAGAAATAAAAAATAAAGTGGCTGCTCTTCCTGTGTTCGACCCGTAGCTACACTGATCCGTACGCTTGCGGTTACATTTTAAATCTCAAACAATAATTAATAAGAAAACATATGACATGTTAATAAAATAAGAAAACCAAGCATTACAAATTCAAAAATGACCTCTTTAAGTTGGAAGCAAATAAGAATATGCCCTAATTAAGAGATCCTCTATAAATCTTAATCACTTTCCCTTCTTAAATTAGCCCTATATAATACACTATTGCATGCTGCCTAATCTATAATCTAAAATGAGGTATGAACTGCATTGAGTTAAAAAAAAAAAAAAAAAGATATTAGCATGCGCATTCTAAAAATTTTCCTAGACTCCGCAAAGAAAACCATTAACCATGGTACTGTTGGGATGCATCTATGATATTTTTATAATTCACTAAAATAGGGTAGAAGAAGAAAACATGCATGAACCACCATCCTTTACTCCAAAATATCGGTAACATAAAATTTGATTAAAAACTCAGATTTGAAGAAGTTGAAAAAACAGAAATAAGATTCAAAAATAAATTATGGAAAGATAAAATTGGCTGAAATTTGAATCTTGTTTCAATACTTGATAAACCAAAAAGATTGAAATTTTAGAAGGGTTTAATTGGGTGATAAACCCTTTTTAAAATCCAACTAATGCAACCCAACTCCTCACAAGCATACCCGGATACCCCATTTTAGTCCTATTATATCACCATTTACAACTAACTTCAGATTCAAATGTTAACAACTCAGATATTCTATTCACAAAAGGGCCAAAAAAAGATGAGAAGCTTGAATCAAAAGAGAATATACCTGGAGGCTGGAGTATCAAAGAAAGAGCTGAAATTTGTAGAGAGAGAACTTGAAGGTTGCAGGGGTCTCAAATTGGCTGTTAGAGGAGGGAAACTTTGGTTCTCAATTAAAGCAAATGCTTTACGGCTTTACATGTCATCATTGTCGAGGTGCAAACCATGCAATCAATCAAAAAAAAAAAGAGCTTTACCTGTTGAGGGACGATCGGCAACCAGCAGGCTTCGAAATTTACCTGTCGAGGGACGATTGGCAACCAGCAAGCTTTGAAATGGGTTCAGACTTCAGAGTAGTGTGAAGTGTGAACTACGTATGTGATTAAGGCTTCAGTCTTCACTTTCAACTTCAAGTTTTAGATTACCCATAGCCTCTGCAACTTCAAGTTTCAGGTTAACGGCGTTAGCCATAGCCACTGGCCGCTATTGCTCACTCGCTTAGTTGCTTAGGTTTTGATTCTTTTGAAAAATTAGGGCTTCAAAAGCCTTTCGACAGGTTGAGAGTTGATACATTTTGTGTTGGGCACTTGGGCTAGTGTTGGACACTTGGGCTTGGCACTTAAGTGTTGGCCCACTTAGGTTAGTGAATTAGTCCGTGAGTAGTAGTTAGTTTTAAGTTCAGTTTCATCTCGGGTTGGTTTGGATCGATTCTGGTTTTAGTGCACATTTCTGGCGTTTCCGTGGCCTAATGTCTAACCCGAACCAAACCAAGACCGGATTCAATTTAAAATACAAACCAAAACCAACCCAATAAGACACCAATTCGATTTGGATCAGGTTTAATCGGTTGGTCCGGACCAGTTTAGATATTGACACCCCTACCTTATTTATACAACACCCACTGACTCACATCACAAGAACAAGAAGGATTAGGGCAAGGTTGGTTTGAAAAGAGGGCCTCGCAAGGCTTTTGATGTCACCACGTGGCAGTGGGACCAGATGCATGAGGACATGTTGGAGGCGGGAACGTGTCCAAGGACATGATGGATGGCCATTAATAAAGGTCATGAGCTTCACGGTTGTTAATTCTTGCTTAGTTAAGCTTCACTGTATGTCTAGTTGCTGATTATTATATTGACCAATATTGGATTCCCTATCGTACGAGGAAATCAACACTGAGTTTCCTAATTTATCTAGGGTTCTCTATTCTGCAGGGAAATCAATGCTGAGTTTCCTAATTTAACTAGGATTCCTTATTCTACAAGGACTAGGCATATCTCAACCTATGCCTTAGGCTTGTCGGGCTCATACCAAGCAAGTTTGTCCTTAACCCTTGATTGACCCTGATTGGGCTCGACTGGGCCAGGCTGGGATGGGTTGGGTTTTAGTTTTAAGATGGCTTGACTCTTTAGTAAAATATAATAATAAAACAAATGAGAGAAAAGTGTATGTCAGTCATTTACCTAACATAAAAATAAAAATAAAAATAAAAATGGTGTATATCAGTGATTAAGAAAACAAAGAATATGTTGAATAATTTTTTTTACCTCTTCTACCAATTTTTTTTTTTTACCTCACTAATTCTTCTGGACCTGCCATTTTTTCCCTGTTTCTATAGAGAGGGAATTGGATAAAAATCGTCTGTTTTTCTAATCCCTGTTTTTCTTGTGTTTTGCTAGTTGCAGAAGATGACACGTGTCATCAACGGTCAAGATTAATTCAGTTGGGTGAGGGTTATTACACCTAGTTTGATTTTTAACTCAATCTTGGCCGTTCACTTAAAATAATGCCACATGTCGCCTTCTGAAGGTAGCAAAACAAGAAAAACATGGATGAAGAAAAATAGACGATTTTTTTCCGAGGGAATTTTACTCTATAGATTTCGTTTTGATCGACATGAGTGGAAGTTTACAAATTCTCTCAAAGTTTAAATCTGTATCATATGGACGGTGACATGTCCTTTATAGTTTTCCGGAAGTCTGCTAAACTTTCTTGCAACACTTCCGTTTGAAAGATTCAAGGAATGTCCAACTCTGAACCGAGTCATCTTTGAGCTGAGTAATTATAATTGGAGGTGACTCAATGGTAATCTTCAATTACTAGTAGTTTCTTTCATTGCTTCTTCCGTCACTTAAAATAATAATAAGGGATCTTCGAACCATAGGTGAACAAGCAAAGGCACTTCTCGGAGGCAATTGATTGGAGGGGGGATGGATTTTAAAGGACAAAGTCAGTCATAAGCAGCGCTAGGAGTTCTGAAACTGTGGCTGGTAGTGATGAGAGTGATGAAGAGGAAGAAGATGATTTGGAGGTCAATCAAGAGCCGTGGCCACCAATCAAAGGGCAACTTTGATAACAAAGTTTTTCAAGAGCAAAATACCTTGATCTATTTTGGGAGGCGCATGGAACATGGATCCTATTGGGATTCCTGTATCAGTCACTAACTTGATATCTGCCACTACAATATCAGATGAGGGTCTGTTAGATCAAACACCAAGAAACATGAATAAAGAAAGACAATAGATCCGTACGACACAGAGATTTAACGAGGTTCACACACCAGGGTGGTGTGCTACGTGCCTCGAGTGAAGAAGAAGATGATTCACTATGCGAAGAAGGATTACACTAGCAATCAGAGGAAGAACTGCCAAACCCTAATCAGGAAAACCCTAGAATACAATGACTCTCAACAAGCAACAAGACATTATATATATCTCCAATAGCGGTTCGACCATCGGTCGGCCATCCGGTCGAATATCTGTAGCTACGCTCACAACTTCTCATACGAGATCAGGATGGGCTGCTCCATCACGATCTCGAAATTTTCCATTCGGTCGCCACCAAAATATGCGGATCGGGTCAATCTTCAAACGGGTCAAGAATTCGAGACAAACTTAACAAATCTCCACATTGGGTTGAATTCTCCTCCAACAGATAAACAAATAGCTAATATCTTCATCTTCTCCCAATAGCCCTCCAAAGGGCTGAACTCAAACATGACAAACACCAAGTAAGTTCAAGCAATGCTCGAACTTACCAACACATAAAGGCTTAGTCAACATATCACCGGATTGTCTTGCATCAATCTTCAACACTTGAATATTACCTTGAGCAATTATCTCTTTTATGAAATGATACCGAACATCAATGTGCTTTGTCCTCTCATGATACATTGAATCTTTAGTCAAGTGAATAGCACTCTGGCTACCACAATGGACAATAGTCACCCTATGATCCATGCTGAGTTCTCCCAACAAACCTCTAAGCCAAATAGCTTCTTTAATTGCCTCAGTCATTGCCATATATTCTGCTTCAGTGGTAGATAATGCAACTGTAGCTTGTAAAGTAGCTTTCCAACTAACCGTACTTCCTCCAAGAGTAAATACATAGCCTGTGAGTGACCTTCTCTTGTCAAGATCACCTGCATAATCTGAATCAACATAACCAGATAAACTATCACCATTCCTCCCAAACTCCAAACAAATACCAGAGGTCCCTTTCAAGTACCTAAGTATCCACTTCACTGCTTCCCAATGAGTTTTACCTGGACATGACAAATATCTGCTCACCACACTGACAGCTTGTGAAATGTCAGGACGAGTGCAAACCAAAGCATACATAACGGAGCCAAATGCACTAGAGTATGGAACACGTGACATGTACTCCACCTCTTCATCTGCTTAGGTGATAGAGCGTTGAAAGTCTAAAATGAGATGCAAGAGGAGAGTTAGGTTTGGCATCTTTCATGCCAAAACGATTCAATACCTTCTCAGTGTACTTTTGTTGAGATAGCCACAGCTTCCCCGCTTTATCCTCTTGATCTCCATACCAAGGATCTTCCTTGCTCCCCCAAATCTTTCATCTCAAATTCAGAACTTAATTGTTCCTTAAACCTATTGACCGCATTCCTATCTTTTGCTGCAATCAACATATCATCAACATAAAGCAACAAATATATGAATGACCCATCAGAGAGCTTTCTGAAATAAACACAAATCATATTGACACTTGGAGTATCCAAAACTAGCCATAATGAATCAAACCTTTTATACCACTGCTAGGAGACTGCTTTCAAACCATATAGGACTTCTTCAACAAACATACATGGTCCTCCTTACCTTCAATAACAAACCCTTCAAAGTTGATGCATATAAATCTGTTCTTCTAGTTCACCATGCAAGAATGCTGTTTTTACATTAAGTTGCTCAAACTCCAAATCATGCATAGCAACTAAAGCAAGTAGGACACGAATAGAACTATGCTTAACAACGGTGAGAAAACATCATAAAATCAATTCCTTGTACCGACGTAGCCCTTTGCAACTAAACGTGCCTTGTACCTAGCATCTTCAACACCGAGGTGATTCCTTCTTCTTGAAGACCCATTTGCAACCAACAATTTTCTTCCCTGTTCGGCTTCACAAGCTCCCAAGTCTGATTTTATGAAGAGATTCAATCTCCTCATTCATGGCAATCAACCATTTTAGAATCAATTGAAGCAAATGCTTGTAATATGTTGTAGGCTCACTATTTTCAATTGTATCTGCAATGCATAATGCATAAGCAACAAATTCAGCATGCCCATACTTTTGTGGTTGTCTAATATTCCTCCTTGGTCTATCCTTGGCAATGTTGCATCGCTCTTCTTCTTGATTCTCTTGAGCATCATCTCCTTCAAGAAAATAGGCAATCGGACTAAAGTAGATTGTGCTTTGTTTGAAGATGAACTACCAATTTCAAACTCCACCTTCTCTCTAGATTTTTCTTGACCTTCATCACAATGAATAGGAACTTCTTTCCTAGGATGTCACATAGCAGATTCATCAAAAGTAACATCTCTGCTAATAAGAAATTTTAGAGACTTTGGATCAGAACACCACAACCTGTATCCTTTCACTCCAGATCCATACCCAAGAAAAATGCATTTCTTAGCCCTAGGTTCCAACTTCCCTTCATTTACATGTGCATAAGCAGGACATCCAAATACTTTTAAATTTGAGTAGTCTGCAGGATTACCTGACCAAACGCCTTCCGAGTCTTGCATTCAATAGCGTGAAGGAGATCGATTCACCAACAAGGTTCCGTGTTAACTTCGCCTGTAACTCCTTGCCCAATCCTCGCATTTGATAACATACACCTTGCCTTTTCTAACAAGGTTCTATTCATACGCTCCGCCACTCCATTCTCTTGGGGTGTTTTAACAACTGTATGGTGTCTTGCAATACCTTCATTTTGCGTAACTCATTAAAGTCACCTTCACAAAACTCTAGGCCATTATCGGTTCTCAACCTTTTAATTTGTTTCCGTGTCCGCTTCTCAAGCAAATTCTTCCACTGCTTGAAAGTGACAAATACTTCATTTTTGTGCTTCAAGAAAGACCCAAACCTTCCTAGAAAAATCCAATGAAAGTAAGCAAGTATCTTGCACCACCCCTTTGAAGCAACCCTAGAGGGCCCCCATAGGTCCGAATGAATGTAGTCCAAAGTTCCTTGGTCCCTGACTAGCAATCTGAAACTAACTCTTTCTCGCTTCCCAAACACACAATGCTCACGAACTCCATTGCTCCCTGTACTCGACCACACAACAAGCCCCTTTTACTTAATGATGCCATCGCTCTTTCACCATATGGCCTAACCTCATGTGCCATAAATTTGTGACATCTCGATTCGACATAGATGATGAAGCTCGCAATGACCAAAGGATCGAGTACCGCAACACATACAAACCGCCAACCTTGATTCCTTTCATCAATAAGAGAACTCCCTTGTCGACCTTCATGACTCCACCTTCATGATACTTGCACCCATTTGAATCAAGAGTGCCTAAACGATGAGATTCTTCTTCAAATCGGGACATGCCCGACATTGGACAAGGTTCGACAATGCCATCATACATCTTGATATTGATCGTCCCATTCCAATAGTCTTACAAGAAGCATTATTTCCATCAACACAACTCCACCTCGAATCGATTCAGATGTGGAGAACCATTCACGATTGGGACACATATGGTAGGAACAACCGAGTCAAAAATCCATTCATCCTGGATCTAACTTTATCATCGTCACCAAAAGCATATCGACTCACTCTCATCTTCAGAATACGCTGCAGAATCATCTCTTTTCGTTGATTTTGAGCACCACCACCGCTTCCGCTTATTTAAAAGCTTATAGCATTCAGATTTAATATGCCCTTTTCTTACAAAGAATTGCGGTTAAATTCTTGTATTTAGATTTTGATCTAGCCTTCTTTTTGTCACCATATGAACCCCTTTCATTCGCTTCTCCTCTAGCTACCAAACCAACACCATCGATTTATTGATAATTGTCAACTCATCATCAATCTTCGCTTGCTTTGCGATTCGCTTTTGACATCCTCAATAGAGATTGTCTTCTACCATAAATCATGGTATCCCTAAAGTGCTTATAAGATGGAGGCAGAGAACATAACAATAATAGGGCCAAATCTTCATCGCTCATTTTAACATCTATCCTTTTCAAATCAAGAACAATAGAATTGAACTCGATATATGGGATTTAATAGAAGTACCTTCACCATATGAAGGGTATACGTTGTTGCTTCAATCTCAACCTATTGGTGAGGGATTTGGTGAGGTAGAGGTTCTCTAACTTCACCCATAACTCTGCACCGTTTCTCGAGAGAACTTCCTGAGAACATCATTCGAAAGACACAACTGAATAGCCGAAAGGGCTTTATCATCCAAATCGCTCCAATCATCATCGGACATAGTTGCGGGTTTCTTCGCCTTCCCAAATAGGGTTTTCTTCAAACCCGCTGCGGAGAACGACCATCATTCGAACTCGCCATAAATCAAACGATGTTGCCGCAAACCTATCAATATCGTATTTCGTTGAAGTCATGGATCAAGTAACCAAGACCTCGATACCAATTTGTTAGATCAAACACCAAGAAACACGAATAAAGAAAGACAATAGATCCGCATTTATACGAGATTTAACGAGGTTCACACACTGGGTGGTTTCTTCAAACCTTTGCGTAAGAACAGCCATCATTCAACTCGCCATAAACTCGAAACGATGTTACCGCAAACCTATCAATATCGATTTCGTGAAGCCATGGATCAAGTAACCAAGAGCTCGATACCGTTTGTTAGATCAAACACCAAGAAACACGAATAAAGAAAGACAATAGATCCGCATACACAGTAGATTTAACGAGGTTCACACACTGTGGTGTGCTACGCCCTCGCGAAGAAGAAGATGATTCACTATGCAAGAAGGATTACACCTAGCGAGCGAGGAAGAACTCGCCAAACCCTAGCTTCGTGAAAACCCTAGAATACAATGACTCTCAACAACAACAAGACATTATATATATATCTAATAGCGGTTCGACCCATCGGTCAGGTCGATCCGGTCGAACTTATGCGGGCTACGCCAGACTTTCATCGAGATCGCTGATGGGCTCTGCTTCCATCACAGATCTCAGAAATTTTTCCATTCGGGTCGCCACCAAAATATGTCGGATCGGGTCAATCTTCAAAACGGGTCAAGAATTCGAGACAAACTTAACAAGGTCTTTCACCCAAGGGAGGATCCAAGAAGGGTTATGGAGACAATGTTGATAAGAGTTTCAAGGGGAGAAAATGATATGGGAAAGGATGCTGATGCTATTTCGGCCAAGGTATCCAAGGGCATGCCCTAAGCATTCATATTCAAGGAATGATGGTATGAATCTGAAATTTGTTAACCTTGAGATAATAGGTGGAGTTGTTGCAAGATATCCAAAAAATATCATTCAAGGTGAAGTTGATAGGTAAAAGAGTGCACTAGTAGGACATTTTATTAGATGTAGACCTTCATTTAGTTTTACTAAAGAGATTCTGTTGAAGCAATGGAGGATTTCAGGACATGTTGATGTCGATCTTCTTGATAATGGCATTTTCGTTTTTCAGTTTAACTTGGAGGAAGATAGAGTGAAGGTTCTTGAAGGAGGCCCTTGATATGTTCAAAACAAACTTCTCATTTTACGGCCATGGAGCCCATCTTCTTCTTTGAGTAAAATTGACCTATGCTCAATTCTAGTGCAGGTCTCATTCCCAATTTTCCTTTTCATTATTATTCTGTGGATGACTTAAGCATTATTGGGAGTGTCATTTGTACTCCAATAATGTCTAATAAGAGAACTATGACAATAGAGAGGTTATGTTTTGCGTAGCTGTGTATTGAAGTTTATGCTGGAAAGGAGCTTCCCAATGAAATTGGGATATATGATGATGAGGGTAACTCTTTTACTCAGGAGATTATCTATATCATATAATAGAGAACCATATTCTCTTATCCCTAACGAGTTGGCTGAGGTGGATATTGGATGAGATAAGGATTCCCGTGGAGTGTATCATGTGCAACCAAATTGTAATATATCTTCCTATCACACGGAGCCCTTGATGCAAATGGAGTCCACTATTCTTTCAACCCATTATCTAAGGAAGGTGAGATGTCTAAGGACGATTTGAAGGGGTTAACAGGAGAATTGGTTCATGACAATCCAGCCTTACAGATTCCTTGTTTTAAGGAGGGGAAAAGGAGCTGGTTTTTGATGCAACTCTTGCTTTGTCCAATCAAGATTCATCTCATCATACTAATGGTGTGGTAGGCAAGAGGTTGCATAAGGACCACGAGCGGGATTCTATGAAGGATAGGTCGTTTGGTCCAGGTTCTCAAGAATTACCCAGATGAGGAATATTCAATAGCTGTTCAAGTAGATCAGGCGATCTCAAAAGGTAAGGAAGTTACTCGAGCTTCTCGAGGGAGGGGTCATAAGAACAATGGTAGTTCGAATGCTTGGTGGCTATCGAATGTTTTTTTGGGACATCAAAGGCAGCCTTAGTAGCAAGGCATATGTGTCTTAGTGAGTTTCATAATCACAGATTTAAATTAGGAGAAACTAAGTGTTGGGGATTTTGACTTTCCTATTGCTTTTTGTTTGTTTCCACCTCTGTATATGGCAAAGCCAAATGTGGAGGGTCGAAGTAAACGATAAACTTGTATTTGAGTCATTTGGGTATATATATATATATATATATATATATATATATATTTTTTTTTTTTGATAGCCCTATCTGGGAAAAATGACTCCCTTACGTGCCATTTTGATCACAATAAGATTAGTGATGTAAACAGATTGGTTAGATTGAATTTGGATCGAATGTAATTGGATCCGGATATGTATACCCCGAAACAAATATAGATGCAGATCGAATTTGGATTTTCGACCATCCATTTGCTCTCTGACTTGTGTAATCGTGACCTTCCTCCTCCCAATGAATACAATCTGCTCTTAATCCATCTTCCTAAGTTGTCTTAGCTTTTTTTCTCATTCTTTAGAACATGTCTAAACTTCAAGCAACCCTCAAAATCATTAATTGATTATCTAATTGGATCGGATAATTATTTTTCAGATACTTCGGATTTGAATTGGGATACCCTTTGATTGGATACGGATACCTTAAATGGATACAAATGCGGATTCGAATTCAGATTTTGACTATACATTTATATCTCTAATAAGATATCTCTTTCACCCTCTCCTAAAAGAAAATAATATCCCTTGTTTGTTTATGGGAAAAAAATAAAGCTATCATTCTCTACTGACTAGCTAATGTAAGAACACCCCCCCTCCCCCCAAAAAAAATCGTTTCTGAATAAGAAAAAAGAGTTTTTTAATCACCCAAAATAGAAACCTTTAGTCCCACTAAACACCATATCTATCTAACCAATAGTCCACCATGGTTAAAATGTTTAAAAAAAATGTTAGATAATGACTCATTAAAGAGAGAGAAAGAAGATTCCAATGAAGTCAAGACCTTGGTAGGTCCACGTGGGGTAAAAATTCCATCCAATCTTCTCTTTGTTGGCGATATCTTTTTTTTAATGAATGGATTGCTTAGGTGTATGAGAAAGCTGAATTTGCTCCTTCAGAAATATCAAGCTTTTTCGGTCAACATATAAACTTAGAAAAAAGTAAATTTTTTTTGGGAAAATCCTTCAGTGAGAAGAGAGTGGATCTCTAAGGTAATGGGGATTCCAAGCTGCAATTTCCCAACAATATATTTGGGAGTGAAATTATTCAAAGGAAGGTTAAGAAGGGATCCTTTGCTTCCTTTAATGGATAAAATTAAAGGTCCTCTATCAAGTTGGAAGAGAAAATTGCTTTTTATGGCAGGAAGGGTGGAATTGGTGAACTTGGTGATAGAAAGTATCCCACTTCATAATTTCGCAATCTATTGGTGACCCTCATTTTTGGTGGTTCTCATGGAGTGGTGGATGAGAAATTGCAGTGAAATGAGATACAATATGCAAGCCCAACGAGGAAGGTGGGTTGGGAATTAGAAGATCTCAGGATGTAAATATGAGGTAGATTAAGCATGAGAATTCAGCCATGGAGAGTCTTTTCAAAGCAAGATTTCTAACCAAAATAGGAGAGATGAGAAGATCCCATAAATCTTCCTCTGTATGGCTAGGAATTAAAAAATTGTGGAACTTCGTAGCTTTTGAGAAGAGGTGGATTGTTGGTGATGAAGATAAATTTTTTTTTTGGAAGGATAGATGGGTTGATGGGTAGTCTATTGAGGAAAGATTGGTGTGGATCATTCTCTTTTCCCGAGAGAGAGAGATATGTTAAGGATTTTATTGGAAATTTTGTTGGAATGCCTCAGGTTGTCTCTAAGGATCTGAGAAACATTTTTACCAAGGTGAAAGCTATTGACATCCCTTCGGATGAGGATAAGTGTTGTTGGAGCCCTTCTCTGTTGGGAAATTTCACTAAAATGTGCTTGGGAGGAGATAAGGAAAAAGAACCCAAAAGTGCCTTGGTTCCATTGTGTCTGGAAGAGTGGTCTTCTTCCATGCCAAGCTCTTTTTGGTTGGAAATTGATGCAGGGTTGCTTATCTACTGTTGAGATGATTAGAAAGAATGGAGTATGCTTAGCTTCCAGATGTGAGTTATGTCTAGAAGCAGCAGAGACTAAGAAGCACTTATTTCTTGAGTGCAATTATGCTTAGGCGATTTAGGTCTCATTTGCTTCAATTTTTAATGTTGGTTGGGTTCAACATGATTCAATTCATGATATGTTTCAATGGTGGAGATCTAAAGGTAAGATTGTGTCGGTTAAGCAAGCCTCGACTGCTGGTTTTATTCTTGTCCCTTACTTTTTGTGGCTACAATGAAATATGAGAAGATTTCAAGGACAAGGGATAAGGGCTGATCTTATCTTGCATCAGGTTATTGCTACTATTCGAGAACTATCTTTTCCTCTTTATGCAAGAGAATATCTATGGTAGATTTGGTTTGTGCTCGAATGATAGGAATTTCATTGCTTACTAATAAATCTCCAGCAATTCTTGAAGTCATCTGGTGTGCTTCCCCCTCCACACCCCCCCATTTTGGCATAAACTTAATATTGATGGCTGTTCTCTCTAGAACACAGGATGAGCAACTGCAGGTGGTGTTATCCGGGATTCAAATGGTGGAGTTGTTTCCTCCTTTGGATCTTATTTCGGAGTTAGAAATAACTACAAAGCAGAGTTTCAAGTACTGATTCAAGGTATTAAGCTTGCTAATCAGTTGGGGATTGAAAGATTATGGATTGAGACTGATTCATTGGCGGTGACGTTGGTAGTTTATTCAAAAAATTTGCCATGGTATGTTTTGCAAGATTGGTGTTCTCTTTCTTCATATCTTTCCAGAATTCAATGGAAGTTATCTCATTGTTATCGAGAGGCTAACCCGATTGCTAATTACATAGAAAAAAATGCAGCTCGAAGTGGTTCTATTGTTTTTTCTACCTTTCTTCCTCATTCAATGCTGGATAAGATTAGAAGGGATGTAGAAAGTAGGCCAAGATTTAGATTCATTTAATTCAGTGTAGTGGAGTTGTGGTTCCTCTTCCTTGCTGATGGCAATTTCGAAGGTGAGGAAGGGAACCCAGGATTTTAATCTCCTCCAGTCTTTGTAGTTCTGTTTTGGTGTCTTTCTCCGCCGAGCTTGTATTCTTCAATTTTTTTCTTTAATACAAATGATTTCTTAGTGAAAAAAGAAAGAGAGAACGAAGAAGATAGACTTCACTTATCTCCCCCACTCCCTTGTTGGAATATAACTATACTCGAACATCACATTAATATATGTAAAGGCAGAGACGAAGAATCACAAGGAATAAGTTATGTGATAGATCAACATCAATTCTAACTTGTATAAACCATTTAGGTCGCCTTCCATGTAAGGAGGATCCCAACAGTGCTGATGTAAAGTAGTCTTTAGGCTCTTAGCAAACTCTTTCAAACTTTGAAAAGCTCATTTTTTTTTTCCTTTTAATTTTTTTTTTTTTAAGAGGTGCAACACGAGAATTTCTTAGGTCGTCACCCATCTTAGTACTACTCTCGTCCAAACACGCTTAACTACGGAGTTCTAATGGGATCGATGCGTCAGCGTTGGTATGATCGCACCCTTTGAAAAGCTCATCTTACTTTCATTTATATCACTTAATTTATTCTCTTTTAGAAGTGAATCTGCTTTACCATTAAAATTCAAAAGGAAAGCTGCAAATCTATTGCTTGGCAGATACCAGTTTTCAAGTGCAAGGTTAAGAGAATTTTTGGATGCTCAAGCACAGAGAACATATGTACACACGAGTAGCGGCTGTATATAATTTGATCGGCCGCCTCCCCCCCTCCCTCTGGGTGTTGTAGTATTTATTTTTTTTTTTTTTGTATTTCGTTGAATATTTTATTTATGAAAGAAAAATTAGAGTCGCGATAACGTGTGCTTTTTCTTATTTTAGAAAAGGACTTTATCCAAGCGAATTGTAAAATTCATAGTAGGAGAAGAATACATTTCCTAAATTCATAGATTGAAATTGAGCCAAGTCATGTACACGTTATGCCCTCCTAATGATAAAGTTGGCTAAGCTATTAATCTCCTATTCTCTCTCTCTCTCTCTCATCCTAGAAGAAAAGAATACTTTTTGTTTGTGAACAGAAAGAAAAGAAAGTTATCCTTTTTTGACTATCAAATTTAGAAAAGAAAAGAAAAAAAATTTCTGATTACTCAATATAGAAACCTTCATTTGTTTGTGAATATAGAAAAAAATGTCCTCCAGCTTCCTGGAAGAAAAGGATACAGTCTGTTTGTGAACAGTAAAAACAAAAAAAAAAGTTATCCTTTTTCTGACTATCTAATCTAAAAACCATAAAAAGAAAAAAACTTTCTGATTAATCAATATAGAAACCCCCAATTGTTTGTAAATAGAAAAAAAAATGTTTCTTTTATATTACCCAATATAGAAACACACCGTATATATCTTACCATGCAATACTCCACCATGGTTAAAATTGTTTAAAAAATGTTAAATAAGGACCCACTAGAGAGAGAGAGAGAGGAGACTTTACTTAATCATCTCCCCCACTCCCTCATTGCTGGAGAACTGCTGGAGAACATCAGACATGAAGAATCACAAAGAATTAGTGATGTGATAGTCCAACATCAATTCTAACTTATATAAACCGTATGGTCCCCGCTCCATGTGAGGAGGATCTCAACAGTGTTATAAAGTAGTCTTAGCACACTGTTTCAAGCTTTAAAAGCTCTATCTCTACTGTGCCTCATATCAGTTAATTTTTTTTTTTGAGAAAAGAATTTTCCTTACCCATTAAAATTCAGAAAGGAAGAGGAAGAGGGACATGATACATAATATATATATATATATATATATATATATATATATATATAACAAGAAGCAAATCTTTTACTTAGCAGATACGAGTTTTCAAGTGCAAAGCTAATGGTAGGAGAAGAACCCACCTCTTGAATCGATGGATTGAAATTAGGCCAAGACATACATTACTGTTACTGACAATGCACTAGGGGATCACTTAAGCGGTTAATCTCCCTTGAAACAAACTATAAAATATAAGAAACAAAACAAACTATAAAATATAAGAAACAAAATAAGAAGACAAGTACAGGACATCCTCTAAGATAGATCTTATCTCCAAAGGGGAATTGGTAGAGTTCTTCTGAAGATAGGTAGCCACATGCATCATGGCTGTTATTTGTCAAAGCTCCCTCCCTCAAGGTCCGTGAATAGGGTCAGGCGTGGTTGGAACTTGCCTAGCTGAGACTGAAACATCATCGCCTGAAGGCTTTTGATAAACCATGGTTTCAGTTATGTCCACCTTAACCTGAATCGAAGAGATTATCCAAAAGAAAATAGAAAACCCTTTTCAGTTATTATCAAACAATCAATAAGAAAATCATAACTAAATGTTGACGTTGCTCTTCCAGAACAGTTTGAGCTCTTAAGTGAAAATGGTAGAGAACAGTTCAAGGAAGGGCAGCGTCAATGTATACATCAACATTAAGTCGATCAGTTAATTAGCTTTCAGGGTTTAGTACCAGCTGGGAGGCTTTGTCTCCTATCATCACCCTCTCATCATCAACACCTGTAATAAAGAACACACCAATCATGTCTACTACTAAAAGTAACTTATATATACATGAGAGAGAGAGAGAGAGAGAGAGAGAGAGAGACGGATACGAGAAGCTTGGATTAATGAAGAAAGAGATGCCATTAAAATGGCCGCCGAGATAAAAAACCAGGTAAGAGTAATCATCAAAGCTCGTCTTCCTCTTGCGATCCCCATCAAAACAAAGCCAAACAAGGATATTTCACAAGGTGTCAAGGTTGCCTTTGGAGCAGAAACTGTGCTAGGGTAAACACTCTTAAGATAATACTGGTATGAAGTATACACACTTATTTATAACGCCCCAATACTTCTTTCCTACCCACTATTAGTTGCAACAAATGCCACAAAGAGAATTAGGGGTGTGAGATTAGGGTTTTAATGTGACCACGTGGCAGTGGTACCAGATTCAGGAGAATCAGGACATGATGATGAATAACCATCATTAAGGGTCAATTTCATGTTTAAGGTTCACTTAATTTGCTAAACTGATGTGGTGTAGAGAACTTTCTAGATGTTGCTGATCAGACCCAGACCCACAAGAAGTTAAGCACAATTATTAAGCTCAATTATTCAATAAACCTCAATTCCTGATCACAGATTTCAGTCAAAGATGACACAGCACTCGCAAAGCTGAGATGGAGATGAAACTCAACAACTACAGTCATCAACTACAGTTCCCGAGACAAAATCACCTTTTGACTATTCTCAACACTTTTGTATTCAATTGGTTTCTCTCTCTTTAGTGCAAACATGCCACAATGA
Organism: Macadamia tetraphylla; assembly: GCA_022985045.1. NCBI lineage: Eukaryota > Viridiplantae > Streptophyta > Magnoliopsida > Proteales > Proteaceae > Macadamia > Macadamia tetraphylla. The sequence goes on along the minus strand of CM040963.1, from coordinate 4,548,488 downwards.
GGATTTGCATAAAGAAGGAAAACCCTAACACTCAACCCTGCCATTAACTACAAAAACATTCTTGATATGGATTCTCCCATTTACTGAAAAAAACCCAAAAAAGAAGAAGAAATAAAGCCTCAAATAGTTTCCAGTCCATTCTCCAGTTCATCCCACAAAGTTAGTCATGTCTTCCACCACAGTAGAACCAGTTCACTCTTCAGCAAATCTGAGATCAACTGATCATGTCAGTAGTAACTTTTACTACAAGTTTTATTTCTTTTCAGAAAGTCTCACTAATCTAGACCCTCCTCAACAATCCAAGAGAATTACATATCCATGCTCATTTGGTCACCAATGAACACTTTAATGAATGAGAATCAGTGAAATTGAGCTTTAACTCCATCTCTAATGAAGGGTGTGGAAACCTTAATACATTTGAATTGCAAAATAATGAAATCAGAAACTCATTTCAAGACCTTGATGATGAAGTCCCAATTTCAGAATCCAGAGAGAGTTCCTTTGTATGATCTGCAGAAATATCAAGAATCCTATATTCTTGTAAATTATAAGAATAGCCTTTCAATCTTTTCTCCAAAAGACTCCATAAAACTAATAATAGAATGACCTTAACAAGAATTTTTTTCCCTAAAGGTCACCATCCCTCATTTAATATAATACGAAGCAAAATGGTGATTGAGAATCGACTATTCTTTTTGGCTGCGTTTGGTTGCAAGGGAAATGGGAAGGGAAGGGAAGGGATGTCAAGGGAAGTGAAGTGAAGTGAAGGGAAGTGAAGCGAATTTTTTTCCCTTTTGAGTCATTTGGTTGCAACAGAAGTGAAGTGAAATTAATTTACCATAGTTGTTTGGTTGGATGTAAAATTGATGTAAAATAGCTGTAAAATTTTAAAAAACTAATAATCCAACCAAACTCCTCAAAATAGATTGAGGGGGGAGTACTTTTCAATCCAAAACCCACCCAGCTACTAAAAATTTATATTGGTTATGTGAATCAGGTCATTCAAGATTTGTACCAAATCAAACCAAATGTCATCAGATACTATGTTCTATCACTAACCAAAATAAACCATTTCATTCTATATATCAAATGAATGCAGCATAAATAAATATTTAAAATAATTTAAAAGATGATCACAAAGAAAATAGTAATAGATCACAAGTGATAATGAGTGAAAGGTCCATTCCAAAAGTCTTTTGGTCAAAACAAACCCAATAGGTTAGTAATGCTCCATTTGGCTCAAACCCAAAGTCTTTTGCTCAAAACAAACCCAATTGAGGCTCTTGAGAGAGAGAGAGAGAGAGAGAGAGATTGTTGAGAGTCATGAGCGGGGTGAGAGTCGCGAGAGTGGGAGAGATCATGAGAGTAGGGTTTTTTTTTTTTCCTATTTTGGTGGGGAAATAAAAAGGAAAATCTTAATGGTCATGTAAAATATATTTTCCTTACAATCAAACATCAAAATTTATTTTTTCTGAAAAAAAAATTCCACTTTACATAAAAAATTTGCATTCCCCTTGCAACCAAACAAAGCCTTTATAGATTGGGGTCATCATGAGGAAACTATACGAAGATTTGGCTTTTGGATGGGCGGTTATAAGTTACAAAAATATTTGAGGGAAATGAATGTACAAAAAAAAAATAGTCAATACAATAAATAAAGATAGATGAGCCAACTCAGTCCAAAGTGTGCTCATCAACAAGCTGGTTGAAGTGGTTAATAATATAAACTCATAGCAAATTTTGCATCCCCATACCGTGGAACATGCAATACAGGTTGGATCAAATACACGAAAGGTTTAGAGTTACCTCAAAACTCACAAGTGAATGTTTTGCAAAGGATTGCAGCATTTGAACTGACTACTCTGCATTGGCATTGAAGATTTAACCCAGCAGAGATTCTTTTCCTAAGATTAGGGTTTTACAGACCTTAGCTCTCAAACCAGAGAGAGAGAGAGAGAGTGGAGAGAGATGATTAATTTGACTATGCAATAATGGATTTAAAATGGGATATAATTAAGGAACCAAATTGGAAAATGAGGACTCGGGCTGTGTGTCAAAATGGAAAAGATGTCATGGTGTGTATGTGTGCGCGTGCGTGTAGTGTGTGGTGTTATAGGAATTATGCGTACATTAATAATTAAATGGGAGGATGTGCGTGTCTACGTAATGTGTCTTTGTGTTTTTTTTTTTTGATAAAAAACGTGTCTTTGTGTTAGGAATAATCACAGCTTGATAATTAGATTCTACAAAATCTTGAATGACAACAACAACAATGAGGTCTGGCCCCCATTAATGATGGGAAGTATCAGCTGAATCTCGTTCATTAATTCCCTCCACACAATTTGGTCTAGAGTGGTTTTCTAATCGGTAGATGATTAAAACTTGACACATTTTTATGGACTTAATATTTCTTATTCATGTGGACGTACATGTGAAGATTCGACACCTGTATCATTTATTGTCACTTTATAAGATGTAATAATAGATAAAAAAAAAAAGATTCTAATTATGAAAAAAATTGAAGAATTATAATAAAGCAGTATTAAATATATTTCCACAAAATTAAAATATAAAATTTAAAAAGAAATATAAGAGAAAAAGAATTGAGAAAAATGTGAACATAGAAACTTACTAAAAATAATGAAAAGTAAGGAAAAATCAAAAGTTCAAAGAGAAATGACTGTCACAAAATTATATGAGAAAAGTTTTTTCCTGCAATTAATAATATATATGTTGGTTTTAAAATAAAGAGAAAATGTTAAATATATCGTCAATATACCCAGATCTATATTTATCTTTCTCCTCTTCCCCTTAGAAAAATTCCTTAAACCCCTCTCATCTAAATCATTCAATTGATTGAATTACTAACTCTAAGAAAACCTATTGCATGCCTAACATCCTCATAGTAAATTTATCACTTAAAATACATATTTTTGTTTTGTTCGATTTCCATTGTCATGCCATGCCATAACCACCTGTAACCGGAGACCCTCCCCACACATTGACTAGCAATCATTATTGCCAATTAAGATTCCCAATAAGAGTAAGACCATATCAGATTCCTTATTAAGACTATAAGACTACATCATCATAATCTTTAATAATTAATTACAATTTTATATAAAAAACGTTTTTTTTTTTTAAAATTACATGATTACCCACTTTTGGGTTTCCCTTTACAAAATTACTCACAAAAAGTTTTGGTTAACAAAAATACCTAAAATTGGATTTAGGTTTACAAAACTACCCACCCAAAGTTTTAGTTAACAAAAATACCCAAAATCAGGTTTGGGTTTACAAAACTACCCAAAATAGTGAGTCTTCATCTTCCACATATAATCATGTATTTTTTTTATTACTGAAACTTTGTGTGGGTAGTTTTGTAAACCCAAACTCAATTTTAGGTATTTTTATTAACTTAAACTTTAAGTGGATAATTTTGTAGAGAAAAACCCAATTTTAGGTATTTTTATTAACTGAAACTGTTGGTAGATAATTTTGTAAAAGAAAACCCATAAGTGGGTAATCAAGTAATTTTAGTTTTTTCGCTCAGAAAACGTTTGGACGTTGAAATGAAATTCCCTACTGCCTAACCCCATCATTTTATCCCTAGTAGCCCTCTACTTCCTATTTACATCCAATAGGAACACACTATGTGGGATCTTCTGCCTTCATTTATAAAAACGCCCCCAAATTTCTTCCTTCCATAGCTCCACCAGTGGGAGTAGGGTTCACTTACCCACTCTCGCTTTGAGAGGAGTGGCTCACAAGCTTTTGGTGTCACCATGTGGCAGTGGACATGATGACATGTTGAGGCAGGAAAATGAAAAGGAAACATGAAGCAAATCTGGTCAGGTGACGTTGACGCATACTTATGTGATGATGTTCTGACAGCGTCTAGGAGTGTTAATTCGTCGGGTCTGAATGTTTGATTGGTTTCGGTCCGTCAGGTACATATCCTTAATCGAGCTAAACGGTCTTAGGTAGTCCTTAAATGGGTTAAAGAATATTTGATATTCTCATTCAATGTTGATTGTTACTATCATCATAAAATCTTAAAGTTTAGAATTTAAATTAAATGTGTGATATAATTACATTTAAGGTTAACATATATAATTATTGTGATCAAGAAAAATATATACCTATGGATATTCTCATTCAATTTAATCATATAATCATTGATACCCTAAACTCATTCAAATATGAGAATTATATACTTTCAATTTAAATTTAATATAAATTATCATCCAAGCATCATAGGTGTTCTAAAATAATGCATAAAGACATAAATAACACCTATTTCTATCTATTTCTACCATAAATAGTATTATAAAATTCACATAAATTCAGTTGATAATAGAGAGCATAAGTAGAAATAGATATACAATCTATGAAATATGCACAAACTTAAGTAGAGAGCACAAATAAACCATCTCTATTATGAATAGAATAAAAAATAAGGCGTAAAGAAAACATATTCAAAATATAAATAAATAACTAAAAATAGAAACAATGACAAAAGTGTTTCTGATTTTTTTTTTTTCTTTCTATTTATATAATAACACTTTAATGGGTTTAAACAAATAAAATAAATGAATTTTTATAATGGGCTCATGATTTCAATCAATCAAAAGCCCTTTAATGGGTTTAAACAAGGAAAGAGATGGGCTTACATAATGAATTCATTTTATTAAATCTCATAATATGGACTTTCATAATGGGTTTAGTTTATTAAACCTCACATATGGGTTTTCATAATGGGTTTAATTTATTAAACCCCATATCTGGGCTTTCAAAATGGGTTCAATTTATTAAACCACAATATGGGCTCAAATAATGGTTTATATATATATATATATATATATATAGTTATCATAATGAGCTAAACTCAAAGCCCATGACTGAATTTCATTATTAAACTCAGCCCAAAGTAAAAGAATACAACTCTCCCTATTTAGAAAATGGGTCCCACTAGTGCCAACATCTTCACATGGGCATGACCCACATGAAACAATAATGAAGAAAAGAAATAATAATAATAAAAAAGTCAAATAATCTTTTTCTTATATTATTATTTATTTATTATAATATAATAATATAACATAAAAAAATAGAAGAGAGTTGGTGAAAGAGAGAGCCACGGCCCAATCGATAATGGAGCCGTAATTAATATTCTCTTATTAATTTTGGCTTAACCGATCATAAGTGAAAAAGAGACCCACCACCCAATCAGTAATGGAGTCGCAATCAATATTATCTTATTGACTTCGGCTTAGCCAATCATCATTAAATCCGATTAAAAAAAAATTGATTTTGACTTAGATCGATAGGTCTTGCATTCCAACAAAAAAAATTGAATCATTTAATGGTTTCTATTGAGGAACGCAAAAATCACCGATTGTTTATGTTATACCCAAAACAAAAACAGGTAACAACCAATGGCATTAAATATCATTATAAAATTTAACAAATTAGATTCAAGAACAAAAGTACAACCTAGACCTCTCTGATACCAATTGAAAGAGTAAATTCCTCCTACATAAAATTATATGATCTTGCCACATGTTCATAGAATCATAAATTAAACAATAATGAATTAACGATGCATATCGTTCACCATCGATTGTGATGAATTGGATGCCACTAATCCTTCACGTATCTTTATTCCTGTAATTTCAAGCACAAACACAATGGATTCTCTAGGTTTCTCCTACTAGCTCCCCTTGATGCTCTCTTGGTGATGGAGCCAATAATGAGAATGACGTTCGGTAGAAGGAGGACCTAGAGTCCTATTTTATAGAGTTTGTGCACCCTCCCATCAAGGTGTGTCAAATAGGGTATGACTCTTTTACTAATTAGACGAGGAGTGGATTTCCTATTTGAAATCCAATTCTATGAGTTTGGTATCGATCAATTACCTAATTGGTATATGGAATAATAATAGAAAATATTCTCTAGAATATTTTTACATTACTTTCTTGGAATAGATGTGTCCAACACTTCTGATTCTGATGGTCTAAGGAAGTATACCTCTGATCTTCTTCAGAGCTCCAACATGAGTGGTGTTAAGCCTATTTCCACATCAATCTCTTCGGGTCCTCCCATCACTGTCGATTCTGGTACTCCTCTTTCTGACGGTGTTGAGTATCGACGGGTCGTGGGAGCTTTTCAATATCTCACGGTAACGCGGCCTGATATCAGTTTCACTGTAAGAAAGGTATCCAATTCATGCATCACCCCACTGACACTCATTGGTCTGCTGTTAAAAGGATCTTAAGATATCTCAAACACTCTCTTGGTGATGGCTTGCTCTTTCGCTCAAAGTCTGACATTACACTTACTGCCTATTCGGATGCCGATTGGGCAGGGTGTTTCGATGACTGGCGTTCTACTACTGGTTATGGGGTATTCCTTGGATCACATTTGATCTGCTAGTCTTTCCGCAAGCAGCGGACTGTATCGCATTCGTCCACCAAAGCAGAATATCGGGCAGTGGCGGCAGCGGCGGCAGCGGCAACTGAAGTTGTTTGGGTTCGTTCTTTACTTCAAGAACTGAGAGTTTATCTTGCTCAACCTCCAGTAATCTGGTGTGATAATGTTGGAGCCATGTATCTCTCGGCCAATCTGATCTTTCACTCTTGAACAAAACACATTGAGATCGATTTTCATTTCGTTAGAGAAATGGTGGCGTCTCGTCAATTGGTTGTTCGATATGTTTGCACCACTGATTAGGTGGTTGATATCCTTACGAAGGGTTTGTCATGTTTATGTTTCCAAACTCTACGAGGCAAGCTCATGGTGGGTTCTCCCCCGATTCGCTTGTGGGGAGCTGATAGAGATATGCCACCTCACCGTAACAACCTGCCACCTCAGCACAACAATCTTGTAACAAACCACGTGATGTCAAGTTGAGTGTTGAATCAGTTATTGGCTACTTTCCTGTCATGTATATATATGTGTATAACTAAAGCAGTTACAGTTAATGAAAACATATTCTCTTCAACCCTCTCACCATTAAGACCATGTCAACCACTACTAGAAAAAATATACAAAGAGAGAGAGAGAGAGTTCTGGGACGAGAAGCTTAGATTAATGAAGAAAGAGATTACTAGGATGAGAAGCTTAGATTAATGAAGAAAGAGATCGAAGCCATTAAAATGGCTGCCAAGATGAGAAACCAGGTAAGAGTACTAATCATGGAAGGTTGTCTTCCTCTTGCGAAGGTCGTGAACCAAGCAAAGCCAAACAAGGAAAGGGAGTGAGAGGTAGGGAAGAATTTCAGCTTCTGATATTCTGGTATCACACGAGGTGGCGAGGTTACTGTTGGAGTAGAAACTGTGTTAGGGTAAATATTCAAGATACTACACACTGTTTTATAAGGAAAAAAAATTAGTTGTCAGTAGCTGCAATCCCTTACTGACAGCCAAAGAAATGAAATAATTCACTTCCCCTTAAGGTTCACAAATATCCTCCTAGATTATAATATTTTTCAAAATATCTTTCTAGATTCCATTTCTTTGGCTGCCACAGGAGTTGCAGCTACTTGGCTGTGTGGCTGCAACCCAGGCAACAACTAAATTTTGCCCTTTTTATAAGCTCTCCTCCCAAATCCAAGTATGGAAGTATACAGACTCTGAGATCTTCTGCCCTTGTTTACGGTATTCTGCCCTTATTTAGGATCTTCTGCCTTCGTTATAATGACGCCCTAATACTTCTTTCCACCACCAGTGGGTTCACCTAAGTTTGACACAATCCCGCTGAGACGTGAGATAACTGACTCAGCGCTGAGATGACAGCCCACACGACAACACGTGGGTATCTTATTTATTTCAAGTGTCCACGTCTGAATACAAAAAAGGTAAATATTTTATACTGATTTATAGTCACTTTCAATCCATAATGGGTTAACATTTTTCTTTTGTTTTTTTCTTGGGTAGGGGTGGGAGTGGGTAAATATAATAAGCAACCATTAAACTTTTTTCCCCGTACTTGCAGCCCAATTAATAAAGCTTCAAATTCTGCAGCAAAGTGTGTCTGGATTCCCAAGAAATTAGATAAGCAAATAATAGGAATACCTCGTGAGTCTCTCAACACTCTACCAAGCCTGGGTTCCCTAAAGAATATCCATTTATGTTTAATTTTAACCATCCCAAATCAAGTTCATGCCAATGAACTGCAATAATCGATCTGAAGGAGCTGAAAAGGATTTTGAAACAATGACATCTTCCACTGATTTAATTTTCTTCCATTTTGAGTTATCGACGAAGGCCAAGAGAGTGGTATTAAAATGCTTGAAAACGGGCTGTTCAAGGACTGGTTTCTTAGGAATAGACTGTTTGCAATCCGTAAAAATTTATTTTAGACCCATCACCAATGATTCACCGCTCCTTGGAAGATACAGAATCATAAACTCACCTATTGCCTGACCAAATAGACACTCCAAAAGTAGAAGAGTTAATAGACAAAGTTAACTAGGGAGTAAAGCTACATTAATATCTCGTAGTCTACAAATACCTAAACCCTTTGTGAGGAATAGGGTATTGTCGGGCTGGAATAGGGACATACGTGCTCATCCTCCATCTCACCTCTTGGGAAAAAGCGATGACAAACAAATGAGAGTAACCACTTAGATTATGGTCTAGCACCCACACAAAACAAAAGTTGATTCCATGACCAGCCAAAGGGGAATCAGTCATACCATCAGTTTGAGTACGGGTCTAAGTTAAAGTTCAAAGAAGGTGTATATCAGACAGGATCCCAATTATTTTTTATTTTTTATTTTTTTCTTTTCTTTTTTGTCTAATAATCTTAGCATTATACTAAGTATGGATTTAAGTTCTTGTTATTTTCATTGTAATTCTATGTACTACTAATAAGAAAGTGAAATATATTGTTTTCCATGTACTCTTGTATGCATTTCTTCCTTATTCTCTCTTGGAGTAATGTTTATTGGTATCACAAGTGTAAGACTGGTGACCCATAAAATTGCTTTCAAGATCCATTTGGATGATGGTCACCATACCTAGATTAGGATTTAGGATCCACAATTAGAACATTTACTTGACATATAAACCGGTCTGACAAAATTGTTTTGGGTTCGGTTGTGGATTTGGGAAGAGGTTGGGCACCTCTTGGTCCATTTGGTTAAACCAGACTTTCTATTTTGCTTAATATTTTGCTAAATAATAAATATTCCAAAATCAAAAGATAAACAAATCTACAAATTAAAATGCATGATTATGAACCAAATTAAAAAGAAGGAATGAAAAGACTTACCTAAGCTAAAAATGTACCTTTTTTTCTAATGGTTAGGAAAAGATATATATATATATATATATATATATATATATACAAAAATAATACCTAGACAGAATACAATTCCTAAAAATGATTTGAAACTCATCTTTGGCATTGCCATCAGAGAAAAACAAATCACAAATAAAATCTATCAGCTAACAAATCGAAATCTTTCTTGTTCATCATTAGCATCTTAAAAAACCTAATTCCTTACAAAAGTTGGGAGATTGGCCCAAAGGAAAGAAGAGATCTTTGTCTAGCTAGCTGAATATTTAGCCAATAAAGAGTATACAACTAGGTTTGCTTCTCTGTATAACATGGAGTAATCGTCCAAGATATGAAATGGAAAAGAGCCAATGTTTGAAGAAAGACAGTGGAATAGAGTTATTTTGAAAATGCAGAGCCACTACATAGTAGGAATCACTTTCAATCCATAAATTCTGAAAACCATACTTCTTCACTTTGAGAAGACCATTGAAAAAAAAAAACAAGAGAGAGAGGGAGAACTGAAACAAGGTTGCTAAGTTTGTACACCTCACAAGGATTCACCAAAATACTACATAGAGTTACCATCTTGATTCAAAAGATCCAATAAGCTCTAGCACATCCGGTTAATCAAGAGAACACCCATCTATATTCAATTTGATCCACCCCACACCCAATTTGCACCATAGAACTTTCACAAGTTTTTTTTTTTTTTCTGACTTTTCATGCATTATAATAATTTTCATGCATTTAGGACAATATTTTGCTCATAGGAGTAATTAGGTTATTTTTTATATATTATTTTTTATGTACGATTATTCTGTGTCTTTTTTTTTTTTAAGGCCATTTTTATTTTCCTAAATTTAGAGTAAATTCCATACATAGCTTGGGCGAATTTTTGAATGATTTTTACCTTATTTTACTTTGATTTGACTTCTCTTTCTCTTATTATGTTTTCCAGAAGTCAATGTAGCCGACTCTATTGGAAAAAGATTAAATTTATTGTTAGGCCCCAAGAACAGTTGACTTATAACCTGATTTTAAGGTGTTGATCTTTTCTAACTACACAACCTCCTTTGGGTATTTGCCAATTTTAGAATGATTCTTCACCAGCCCACCTTGTAAATATAGGATATCATTAAAATGCCAAAAATGCTCTGACAATATCAAATTAGGTCGAACTAGATTTTCAAATGCTTGAGTTGGGCTAACATTGGCATGGCCCGACCAGGCTCTTTTAGTCCTCCAATGCTATTTTGGCTAAATTTGGTACAAGTAGAACATATAATCAGGAGTGAGGGTGTCAATTTGGTATTGATATCAAATATCAAAATTGTACCAAATTTCTGTATTAAAGGAGATTCAAAACGGTTTCAGTATGACAAAATGATTTTTTTTCCCCCAATATAGTAAGATAAAACCATTCGGTATATAGTACATACAAAATCATGTTGAATTACCAAAATTTACCAAATACTAAATACCATACTGAAATATGGAAATCATAACAAAATACTGAATTGCCGACTACATATACATAAAAGGCGAAAAGTAGCAAATATTTTGTTCCAAGACTTTACCAAAAATCGTATTCATAACAAATAAAAATCGTATTTATGTTGATAAAAACATACTTTAATAATATTGAGCCAAAATGGTATCGTATGGGATTTTCTTGATAAGATAAAATTTCGATATCTACTCTTAATTTGTTTGTACCGTATCAAATATTGAATACTATAGCAATTGACACCCTTAGTGGGGAGAACCTCTAATGTTAAGTATTTTTTAGAAAAAGGTGTAAATATAAATAACCAAGTTGGAGAACTTTCACTGGGATCAGATGTTAGCTACCACGTTACATGGTTCGATTTGATATTAACATAGATTACAAAGATGGGCTGAAGAGAAACCCACTCTTTAATTTGTTTCAAGAAATTCCGCCAAAGTCCTAACTCCATTCTCTTTATAGGGAAACCCTACTAAGCCCCCACCCTTGGATGCAACCCCAATAGGGGTGTCAATCGATCGAGTCGTGTAAGTTTCAGTCATGTCTAATCGGTTTTCTCTCTTTAGGACCTTACACCATGATCGGCCTATTTAAGTAATCGGTCCTCATATGACATATGCTAGCCGTGATCCCATTGGTATCGTCTTTAATCTAGCAATCAATACTCGGGCTAAACGGACCTTGGACGGGCTTTAATTACAGGCTAGTGTAAGGGAGTCAATCATTTCGTTTTTGTTTTGGTTATGTTCAAGAGGAAAATATAGAAACCAAACCAAGAATAGGGAACACAATTTAGAAACCAAAACTGAATCGACTTGGTTCAATTCGATTTTAATTTTAACTGGTTTGTTGAGATCGAGCATCAACTTGTCCCTTATATGTTTGCTATACTTTTGACCATTCAAATAGCCAAAGTAGTTGGTGAGCAACGAACTTGGTATGAACCGTAAAGTCGGACATCCTAAATTCGACTCTCACTAGACACACCTTGGGTCACTCACGCGGGGGGTGTTTAGTGCTCTTCACGGCTTTCAGTGAAAGTTGAATGGTTCTCATGCAACCCCGCTATGACCAGATCCATGAGATTATGGAATCAATATGGGCCCGCAGGACTAGTCAAGCTGAAGGCCTAGATATCTGTCATTCGAAAGAAAAAAATTAGCCAAAGTAGTCCGCATTTTAAATTCTAGTATCAACGGACAAAGAAATTCTACAATTTCTCCAACAATGAAGCCAAAGGGAATGGGAGGGAAGAAAAGATAAGCTTAGTTTGTTGGTCAGCCATACTTTTCCCATAAATCTGGGTACATGTTTTCTATGAGAGGCCCTTGCGCAGAGATTGTGATCTTCTTCAACGATTTTTTCCTCCAATAATTATCCAATCACGTGTAGATCCTATGTAGCATGCTACATTGTGTAGTGCAAATCTAAGGGTTGAGAGCATCTTGAGCCACGTGTCTAAATTTTGTGTAGCACACTACAGAGGACCTTGATCCTCTCAAACCAAACACATGCAAAGCCATGTGTTTGGCTTTGTGCATGAGTCTTGTTGGAAGAAAAATCCCTGGATAGGATCCGGATTCCTTGCGCATAGGCCTCTCACAGACATAAAACTTTTGTCCCAGTAAATAAATAGGTCTTGTAACCTTCAATAGTTTCTGAAGTTTACTAAACTCTTAAATATTTCTTTAACATTTACAGATCAACAACAAAAAAATGAAAATGTTCACCAGACCCTTTTGAAGCTGATTTTTGTTTCAATTTGTCTCCGAAATTAGATTGTAGGACAATCCTTTGCTTGGAAGGCACTGTGTATAACAAGTATGATAGTTTAATCAAATTTCGCTCCTTGGTTAATGGAACCTTTTTATCTACTAATTACGGGTTCTCAGTCTAATGAATAAAAGCATTTTTTACCCCAATAAAAAATATCACCAAAATTGGATTGGTTCTCGATCCTATTATCATGGAATAAGTGGATCAGACTCATTTGTGGCGCAACAAGGCGTGAAACGTACATCCAATGGCCAGAAACGCTCAAGCATGCAGCCCAAAGCATTTCTGATCTTTGGATGCACGCTAAGGGCATGTTGCACGACAGAGGATCCCGATCCGCGCACTTCTATGCTTGTCCAATCTGGTTTCAATGAAATCCCTAACAAACTTTTTTATTAAACAAGTTATTTAAAAAATGATGTACCCAGTGCACAAGGCTCCATGGTAATAAACCCCCAAAAAAAAAAATTATTATTCTGGTTTGGTAAACAGGTTACCAAAAATTTCATTAATTCTGTAGCATCTTCATGTTCTAATTATCTTTCAATATTTCTTCAAGGTTGGTAAATGGTGAGGAGACTACCCACATCACTTGGGCTATCACCAGGGGAACCCTCTCTTTGAAGCAGACATGCCAAGAGGATTGAGGCAGTCTCAATAGCATTAACATCTTTGTAGACTTTATTGCTTCATGAGAATCTCGCATCTGGGTAAGCAAACCATAACACAACGGGGAAAAAATACCGATACTCAACCCTGCCATTTACTACTATATCTGTTGAATCTCCTCCATTTCTCTTGATTCTCCCAAGATTTGTCTAAATGACATCAAAAAAATTCCTTCAGGGTCCCAAACCAACAAGATCTTGAGCTATCTCTAAGGTCCTTCAAATGTGAACTCTCTTTCCAATACCTAAGGTCAGTGTGCCACAGCTCTTAGCATGTCAGAGAAGCTACTCTTTTGAAATCTCAATGGAGAGCAGAGGAATCTAATAAACAAACAGATGCAAAGAATAGAAAAGAAGCCAGTGGTGTTGAACTGCTATTGTAAACGAAATCTCATCTACTCTTAAGTTACTCTCACTGAGACAAACTATAAGTATGGCCTGGAGAAGACAAAAGAATGTGATTGTTTTGATTTGAAGAGATTAAACAACGAAACCCGAATCAAATTACATATGAATCACACAGAAAGCTAAGATTTGACTGCACACAAGTTTAGAAGTAGAGGTTGAGGATTATAATTTTTACGATCCAAAATTTATCACTATATATCTTAAAGCTATGATAGAAAGCAAATAGGTTTGTAAGAAATGTTCAAGGAGGTGTAAACATCCAGTGGGGAACAGATCACAAGATATTCATATATCAACTTTTTTGGAGATATGGAACAGCCTTCAAATATTTTCCAGTCCATTCTGCAGTTAATCCCCGAAAATAGGACTGCCTTCCACCACAATGCTGGACCAGTTTCCCCTTTACAAATTTGAGACCTTGAAGAAATAGTAGAGCCTTGGCACAAACTGAAATGTTCATACAGTGTGATAACCAAGAACAACATTCATAGTCAGAAGGAAATTCCATAGCAAATATAGGATATTATATAGAGAAGTTGAAGATTGACATTTCTATTTTCAGTGCAGGTAGTTTATGACAATGAATACAACATTAGAACAAGAAGGCAGCTTAGCAGCACCTCAAATATGATTGTGCTTCTCAATTTTACAGACTGCACCACTGAGTGCACTAGTGCAGGCCTTCTTTCCAATTTCCAAACTGCTCAAGTGTCATAAATCCTTCTTTAGGTTGAGTTGTTACTACCCAGCAGTTGAAAATAAAAAATTGTATTGTCATTTCAGTTAGCAGGTTAAACTGTGAGAATCCTAAAAACACGATAGCAGCTAATCAGCAGTTCAGCACCTCCACGATATCTCCATGTGATTTACAGTGCAATCTGATACCATCTAAGGTGCCCACCGGTTAGTATCCCCATATATGAAAGAAAGAAGGTTCATGAGAATCCAGTCCTAGGATTCCAGAAATGGTGAGATTATGATTCATCAAATGCCAGAGCCTCTCAATTGAAACCACATACACAGATTCACAGGGCTCGACACTGTAGGCTCAAATGGTTAATTCACCATATCACAATCCATAAGACAGGGCTCACACACCAGGATTTTAAAAACTATGAAGGGAAAAAGAGTTAGGCAGGAAAGAATATTATAAAAGACTAAAATCCAAACAATCAACTCATGTCAGTAGTAATTTACAACTAGTTTCAATTCTTTTAAGCTACTTAAGCCAACTTAACAATTCATATGCCCATTATAATTCATTACTCTTGAGCAAAACATTAACCAATTAAAGCTAGACTGAGCTCCAACGCTTAAAAACCTGTACCACAGCATAGAGCTCTAGATCATATGTGAAATAACGCCACTGTTTCGTTGAGCTTCTCACTATAGAAGCCTATGGGATGTCCTCCTTGCATGGGAACACTACCTTAACAATAACCAAGTTGCCCACAGCACACTGACCCAGTAACATACACATAATTTCCCTTACCAACATTAAATGCTCATTTGGTCCCTAGCGAACAATTGATGAATAAGAACTGCTGGAATTGAGCTTAACTTTATCTCTAATGAAGGAGCCAGAAACTCATTCCAAGACCTTTATGAAGTTCCAATTTCTGAATCCAGAGACAGCTCCTTTATATGATCAGAAGTTTTACGAAGAATCCCATAGTCTTCGTCAATTATAAGAATAGTATGGTCTAAGAAATTACTTCAAATAGCTTATCAATCTTTTCTCCCGAAATACTCCATAAAACTAATAGAATTTTTTCCCAAACACTGAGCTTCCCTCATCATACATTGCTCAAGGGAATTATAGATGTGTCTGTCTTGGGACTCAAAATCTGCTAAATTAAAAGTTGAGATTCCAAATTGAATATAATAAGAGGCAAAATGGTAATTGGAGGTTTGACCATTCTTTCTGGAGCATATAGAATATGATCATTATGAGGAAGCAATCCAAAGATTTGGCTAGGTTACACAAATTTTAGGGGAAAATAAAGGACTGTACAAGAAGGAAATTGTCAAGAAATTAAATAAGGATAGATGAACCAGCTCGAGTTCAAAGTGTACTCATCAAGCTAGTCGAGGTGGTTAATAATATAAACACAACCCCTTTCTGGAATTACTAAGAGAACCGAAATTCTAGAGACATCCAGCTAGTACAAAAAACCATTTTTAGACAATAGGTGACATATATATATACATATTTTGATAAGTCCTACTCTACTCTATTCTATGGGGAGGAGAGGTGTGAACCAAAAGGCTTCCCAAGACATCCTAGTAGCACTGGGCTTCCACGAACCACAAGCTACCAAGTGCGCTAGGCACTTGTTCAAATTTATTCAAGCGGCCAATCATACATCGAGAATACCTATTGTGAGAGCAAGAGAGTATATGAAAAGGTGGTCCTAATATACTCAACCACTAGTAATTCAACGTAGAAACCAGCACAAATATAAAACCTTCGCAAAGCACATGCAAGTAGCCCAAGTTCCAAATACAATATTTGGGAAATGACCTGCTACAGTTAGCTATGATATTACTTTTGTTAATTCTAAAAATCCTTTTTTCTCTTTTGGGGCCCTCGTATCCGTGTTTGCAAACATTCCACATTAATTTCAAGATATGCCAAGCAATCCACCACTGCAGTGAAACCTGAGAGACAATTGTTAATGCTTAATAAAGCCACCTTGGGATTGCGGTAGTTAAAGAATTGAGTAGGCCTTGACTTGGTCAACCCAACCAATACAATTTTTTACTACCTCAGCTGCGCCTTAGTAGTGTAATGCTTTTAGGTTTAAAACTTACTACATGAAAAGAGGTTTACGCTGCCAACATGTCATCCAAGTTTGAGCCCCAACTGAGCTACCATACGGCAGATAAAATTGTCCAAAGAACCCAGTAGAACATGGTGTCCATGAAAGAACTCGGCTCATAACTAAGGGAAACCACCACTATATACCCTTGTACAACCACACTTGAGGATCTAATGTCTCATAAATACTGTGTTTTACAAATCAACGTGTTCAGTTTGTAGCTTCATCAAAGAGATCTTCTGGAATGAGGAACAGCTGAAGTAGATGACCCCTACCCTATAATAGATTGGCTCTCTCTGGCTGATAATTGATTATTCCAACCTCTTAAAAGAAATTCCTAACTGGTATAGCACATACTTGGCATATGCTAAAATCAATCGAGCAAAATATCATGAAAGTCATTCTATGATGCTAAAGGGACTTTTGGGCATTTCTCCATAATATGCATGCATTAGGTGAATAATTATGGAACATTACCTACTGCATCTATCTTGCACAAAAATTTGCTGGTAGAGTTCATGGGTGGGTGGAACTAGGATTTCCTTCCCCCTAGCTCTGCTCTTGCTAAGGCCCTGACTGAAATTGGTCACTGCATACAATTTGGTTTAAGAGGTAGTGAAACTGAAAAGTTGTGGAAAGACCAACTCTTTTTCATTACTTTTAGAGAATTCATGGCCTGGATTGAAACCCATTATACACATTAGAATATGTTTGGCACTTCCATCCTGAAATATCAACTGATTAAAAGAAAAAATGGGGAAAGGGAGTAAGCTAGTTTATGCTGCAAATAGAGATTGTACAAGTTTAACTGGCAAAATTTTGACACGCCAAACATAACATCAATAGAGCAAGATATATTATTAATGTCACAAGGATCTGTTATTTTTCTCAAACTTCACAAGCCATGTATTCTGCAAAATGGACAGATGATCTGTCCATTTCGGCCATTGGATAGAGAAGACATGGTCTGGATTAGCAATGTGCCAAATTTCAGTCTCTAATTCAATTAAATACTCCTTGTATTAACATGCATCCTATATATGTTTGTGCATGCATACCAGTACTATAGACAATATTGTGCACTCTCCCAACTTTGAGCAGGAACAAAAGGTTCAAATAAAACTCTAAAAATGGATGGTTCAAATTTGTCTTGTGATTTCTGGAAAAGTCACATTCCTTTGCTACATTGATAACTACCCATAAAGCAAATATCAAAATGTTCAGCAAAGAAGCAAAAGAAAAGGTAAGCATACACAATTTTTCATCATTTGTACATTCAACCGATTCCAATTCCCTCTTCCATGGAAAATTAGTCTGGAGTTTAGAAAAATAATTCATTGAATTTACAAGTACTCCTTGAACGTCATCCATATTGTGATAAGTCAGGCCAATCAAAACACAAGAAACCATGCTTCCATCCATGTAATGCATGACATCTACAATTATATGTGCATTACTTACGGCCTTGAGCTCCTGAGATCATAGCACCAGGTACTGACCATAAGGACGATAGTTTAGAAAACCAATGTCCCCTTCACTATACAATCTTCACTCTGTGATCAATAACAACAGTAAAGAACATTCAAACCAAATTCAAAGAACCACACATGAGATAAGTCAAAATATAATAATAATAATAATAAATCGCTAAATTTAAGCGAATCAAATATCAGGTCAAAATGGACCAATACTCACTCTGCGCTCCAAAGTGTTGGTTGTCAAACTCTATGCTCCAAAGTACTGGATGAAGTCTTCATCAAGTGACAAATCTAAATCAGCAGGATCTAATGAACTTGTACCATCAAATCCAAAATGAAATGGACTGTTGAATCCTCCATAATCTAGTGATAGGCCATCAAGTGGAGATCCAAAGTGACTTTCAACTGGTTTATCTTGCTCATTGTGGAATGTGTCCTTCACAAAATGGTGAATGCCAGCTCCAGTAATCTCGTTTTCATTTCCACGTAGCAACGGTGCAGGAACGCCAGTTGTTTCCTCAGTGCGGATCTGGGACTCAGCAATTGCCATTTGTGCCTGCAGTTTGTCCTGAGGTAGCCTATATTCTGCTGGAGTGTCGTAGAAATTGTAGCTGGTCCCAGGGTGCAGCTCAGTATTTTGCATGACTGGATATGATAAATGTCTTTCATCCATATACAGGCTCTGTGGGGTGGCTGCATTGTCATGAGGGGCCGTGAAGTTGTCAATCCTAGATTCCCCTGGTTGGGGTGCAATCTCTAGGTCTTTCTCCAAAGGCCCTGAAGATGCAATTTGACTACTTTTCTGTCCACTAACATGCATCTCGTATCCAATAAACTGCATGTCTACAACCAACTGCAAGTCTGCATGGTTTATATCTGGAAGAGTATTTCTTGGTTCCCCATGTAGATGTTCATTTTCCGATAGGGCTGTTTGTGAGTCAACATGAGTTGAGATCCCACAAGGTCTTTTTCTCCTTGTTTGTTCCTCTACTTTCTCCTTAACTTGGAGAAGATGCTTTGGGTTATGAGGTGGGTCCAGATGAGGTTCAGTATCCATTGGTTGATTTCTCTTCTCTACCTTCGATGAAGCCGAACCAACACCATCTTCAGCACCATTAACATCATAATCACTATCACTACTGCTAGCTGCAGTCTCCTTTCTTCCGCCACAAACATTAGGAGGCATCTCCATTATGCCAGATGCACCATTATCACTGCTAGGCTGCTGGATAAGGGATTCCTCTTGGCTCAACACTGCCAACCAAATTAAAGTTTCCTTGGCAGTCATCTTATCCTGTAAACATTTTGATTGACGGACATGCCTCCTGATCTTTGCAATATTGGGGGACATGTGTTTGATCACAGCCTTCAGAACTCCAACCTTCCAAACCTTCTTCAGATCATGGGGTTTTTTGTATGGAGGAGCCTGGCCCGTGGGTAGTCCCATTTCTATCCACCAGTCCTCATTCCCCGAAGGCCACCATGGGGGTGGGACACCCTTCTCTAATGGGTATTTCCGCTGTGGAGGATCACAGTGTTGCATCAATGACGATAGGAGAGAGCCCAAGGTGGCATCTTGAAGGTCTTGCAGGCTGCTCTGAGGATTTAAACACCCCTTATTGTCCAATTCCCCTGCAGCCAGACACTCTGCCTCGTATTTGGCTATGGCTGCCGGTCCATTCTTATCAAATTTCACCTTCTCTTTCCACCAGGCTCTTATGTTGTCAGAGGCACCACTCATGGTCTTCCCCTTCTCAGGAATGATCCCATAAACAAACCCACGAGCTTTGCACACTTCCATCAACTTCAACATGTACTTGAGGATCCCGTCTTGGGCTCTCGCCATTTTCTTCCTCCGAGCCTGATCAGATGTTTGCTTGGGCTTCAGCGTCTCAGCAGCCTGTTGAGCTGCATGCTTCTGCTTTTCCTTTATCCTGTTAAGCTTGATCCGGTCCTTCCACATTCGCCTCTCCAATTCTTCTGCTTCAATCTCCTCATCACTCACATCTTTGTCAGCTAGATTCTCACACCTAATATCATCAACTTCAATATCCGAACTGTCCCCCATCACGTCCGCAACCATCAGAAGATGTTCCATTCGATATGGAAATGAAAATTTAAAGGAATAAGAAAAAGAAATAAATTGTTAAAACTCCAGTTATTACCACCTACCAAGTTTCAACACAACTAATCTCACTTGGGATCTCAAAAATGTCCCACGGTATATCAATTTCCTAATAAACTTAAAATCTCAGTTCCTACAGCATATCCAATTCCTAATAAACTTAAAAAAATCAAAATAAAATCAAAGAAGACGAGGTTCAAAGAACAATTGTTGAACCTCCAAAGCCCAATACTCTATTTTGGGTGTCTTCTCTATTTCAGCTCCTACCATGATTACCAATGGATCAATACAACCCAGTTCTCAAAATTTTACAGAGAATATAGACCTAAACAGATACAATAAACCCAATTCCGTATCCGCAGAATACCCCAACTCAAATCCTGTAAATCAATCACATCAAGCTAAAAACAATTCCAAAGGAACAAAAAATATAATTGAATGATCTACAAAGAACCTATTGACCTCAAAAATACATAGACAAACAAAAGCAAAGGGGAATATTTTTTGGGGGAAAGAGGAAATGGATTCAAATCCCATACCCACTATCAACTCCAGTATCTTCAAACTCCACCACCACCATCTCCTCCGATTCGCAAACAGATTGCAGAACCTACTAAACCTAATGACAGTAAAATAAAAGGGTCTTCCTCTTCCGTTCTTCCTTTTGCTTCCTTTCCCGGAAGAGGTAAGACAGTGGAAAAAGATGGCGAGGGAACCAAAACGGATTTTTTAACTTTACCGGAAGGAGATTAAGAGGAGATCAAAGATCAAATCTCAGAAAACCTTTTTCGCGAGAAGGAAAAAAAAGGAACAAAAATTGGAAATAGGAGAAAGTTTCGGGACCCAGAAAAAGATGGAAAAAGATTGAACGATGACAGTAAAGACAGAAACGTTAGAATCCAACAAGATCTCCTCAGTGTGGCCATTAGCCTATTAGCAATTCGCCGCCACGTACGGCTACCAACTATCCATGGGTCATACACTCGTTCCTCATGAGACTCATTCTCCGATTAGGCTATGTTTGGATGTCAAGAAAAAATGTTTTAATTTGAGGAATGTGTGATTATAATCGTTTTTAGGAAAAATGTTAGGTATGCTATGGTATGTCATGAATTTATATCCACTCTGTCTATTTCTCTTTTCCCCCTTTCAAATCGTCACGAATTCATGGTTTTAGGTATAGGGTATCGGCCTAGATTAAGATCACTATTAGTATTGATCTAATCAGGTCAATCATAGAAGATTGTTATCCCCTCAAAGATATCAAATTCTAAGTGTTTTTTGATAGAAAAAAAAAACATATATCCTTCATCCGTACCATTTTCATATAATTCACTTATCCGATAATTGATACTCACATAGATTTATCAATTCGATCAATCCAAGATTGATACCTCAAACCAATCAATGACTCGAAGTGAGGGTGGACTCATAGTGACCTATTTTGATTTCCTTAACTTATTTTGTAACTAAACATTAATGCTCTTTGATTTCAAATTTTATCATTTTTTTTTCTTTCCGTCAATAAAATGTAGAAAGTCAAATAAGCTCACCTCTTATGGTTAGATCTACAAAATTCTTGAATTAAAAACTCCAAATATTAAAAAAAAAAAAAAATTATTTGATAATCTTTATTATTTTTCCCAGTTCCTTCTTCTAAGGTTTTGAAAGGTCAGTGTTGATCCATGTCTGGTTCTAGGTTTCAAAACCATGGAGACTAGGGTAATTAGGTATATAGAAATCAAGGACACCCCTTCACCAAGGAAATTCTTATGGCATCCTTTGGATATTGGCTTCTTTTTTTTTTTTTTCTTAATATTAGAAAAGAATTAGTACAGCCCCCCCAAAAAAAGTGATTTATAAAATTACTTGGTGGCATCAGACTGACCCCATTTCCTATTAATGTCGATTCCCACAATATAATTTGGAATCAACTATTAATGCTCTCTGATTTTCAAATTTTATCCTTGTTTTCATTCTTTCATTCAGTCAAATGGTAGAAAGTCAATGAAGCACACCACTTATTGTTAGATTTACAGACTTTAGAATAAAAATTTTTAAAAATAAAAAATATTTGACAATCTTTATTTATTCTTCTCAATTCCCACGTTTATTAGTTGGGATACTAGGATAGAATAGCATGGTCTAATGCTCCAAATCACGAAAATGAAATATATCTCTCCTTATTTTGATGAAGTGTCCAAAGCCCAAAGGGGATGCTCTATTCATCCCGCATCCCTAAACTCCGAACCATAGAAATAGAATATATCTTTCCCTATTTAGGTGGAGTGCTCGAAGGGGATACTCTGTCCATCCCGCGTCCCCAAAGTATGATCATGTAGAATATTGTGATTTAAGGAACGAAATTCCCTTCCCATCTTGAGACGTGGGTCAAAATAATGGTTATAAGTTGTCTTCTTTAGAAAAATCATTTTGTTCCTTGCTTGCCATAGAGCCACAAATTTCTATGTAATAACTACTGCACCAAAGTTCCCAAAGAGTTTGCCATTATGTTTTGTTTCTTAAGCCTTGTATTCATGCAGCCCAAGTTGGTCTCAGGCTACTGACCACTGAAGACAAATTTATCTCCAATATTAATGACATTTTAACAATGGACGCCTGCCTAGCACAGTTGGTTGCGCCCTGTGGTTGTTTCCAAGGGCAAGGATCTCGGTCTCATGTTCAAGACCCCACCCTTCACCTATACGTCCCGGATGAGCAGAAACTGATTGAGGTATACAGAAACCTTGAATGGAAAAGAATAAGAATCCATCCATATGTTAATGTTGTTTCCATGTCCATGAGCCGCATTTGGTGGTTTGACTAGGATACTGTTGTTAATGAAGTATTTGGCTTTTAATACTTGAGTCCAGAGTTGAGAGTTAATATTGGTTGTTGATCAGTTTCTACCCTTTTTTTTTTTCTGTTCGAGTTTCCCTTATTCATTCATGGTGAAGGAAAGTTTCCCTTCACCCATGATAAGGGAGAAATTCTTTCACCATGGGCATCAGTATTATCGAATGACTAAAGAGCAGGGTAGTTTCAACTTCGTCAATAAAGGTTGGAGTATAACGATCACCCAAGGCTAAGAGTTCAATCATGGGGTCACATCCCCTTGCAAAAAAGGAGTTTTTTTTGGTGGGGGGGAGTTTTACTTCACGTTTAGAGTATGGTTCAGCCACCATCCTATTGTCATTAATGCCTACCCCCTATAGCACTAAGTCGATAATACCCACACCCTTTGCTTGGTGAGTTTGGATATTTTTCTCAAGTGGTAATCTCCTAACATGGGATCCCACTGTCTATTGGGGTCCCTCCATTAGCCCGAATTAATACTTGAGCGCCGAAGAAAACCCTCAAAGATAGAGCTCCACTCATGTGTCTAAGCATGGAGACACAAGGTCCTACTCTATCCTATTCTATAGGAGAATGGGAGATGTATATCCAGAGACTTGGATCCAGGACCTCTTAGTAGCAATGGACTTCCAAGCACCACATTCCGTAACACTTGCTACCCTGTAGATGGGCCCCAAAACCCACACCCAAGTAGCCGATCCATATCAATATCCGACTAGTAACTAGTACGGAAACTAAGGGTGAAACATGGCCGGGTTGGATTGGGTTTTTTAAAACCCTAGCCCAAACCTAGGTCCCCAAAACTCAACCAGGCACAACCCAACCCTATCGGGGTTTATGCTTAGGCCTAACCCTATTGGGCTCAAGGTTGGGCCAAGTTGACCCTAACTCATTTTGTATTTTTTTTTTCCTTTTGTTTTTTTTTTTTTTCTACAAAGGATCACATATGTTAATCCTATATTTACCAGGAGGAGATTTTAAGACTATGGCTAACCCTTCTCTACCCCTAATCTATAAATTTGCATCAAGCAAGATTGTCAAATTGGTTATAAAATAGACCTTTTAATTGCTTGGCATCACCACATCTCTCAGAAGTTGGACATACCAAATTTTGGCCCAATTCTTCATTATTGCTTCTATATCTAAGTTCATCAATACATGACAAGAAACACAAAAACAACCTATGTAAAAAAAGGGGGAAATAATTTGGTCATCTAGTTGTCTTAGCTCACTAGGTAAGATTATGTGACTTGTGTAACACATGATATGGGTTGAAATTATACAGCAGCTTGTGTATCGCTTATGTAACACATGATGTGGCTTATGCGACACATGATGTGAGCCTAAGGAAGGGGAATATTATTGCTAAACACAATTATAAATTAAGGTTAAAATCCGCCAGGTTGAGACTCAGGCCCAGCCCAACCCTAGTCAGGGTTAGATCGGATTGACCCTCATAACCGGGTTAGACAGGACTCGGGCTCAGGCTCAATGCAGGCCAGAGCGGGCTCAGGCCGTCAAGGCCAAACTTACACGGTTACACCCCTAACAGACACATGGTATAATTGTTAAAATTCCATATAGTATTAGTAACTTCGAGGGCAAAATTGTCCGACCATTAGTGACCGATACCAATCCCATTACTCGTAAAGCTCCACCAAAGATCTGAAGAAGCTTTAAGCTTTGTTAGTTACTTATTTCTTAAGGTGGGCTACCTGGCCTAAAAAGTCCTCACAGTTAATTCCGATTCCCCCTTAAATGAGAGACGTGGCAAGCTGAAAGGGGGCCCAGTACTACAACTCCAAATAACATTGCCATTTCTACATAAATGGATTTGGAATGGGAGGACCACCAGACCACTGAGCCCTGAGGCCCTTTAGGCCAGTTGTAGGACGGGCGGTACGGTCTATGATCAGTCTTTTACAGCTTATCCTGATCCTGACCATCTTCTGCAGTCTGATGTTTCTCCACTACTATACAATAATACCCAGTCCCCACCTATAATACCCTCTCTCTCTCTCTCTCTCTCTCTCTCTCTCTCTCTCCCCACCAGAGTTTTAAACAAGGAATCGGAATCTGAATCGGAGCCAGCCGATACAGATCTGTTTGAATTTACCCCATCCGATCAGATTCTTAAATACCTGAGCCCCATCCCCAGAAGAGAGAGAACCAGAGAAAATGAGTATCAAAGAACTCAGAAACCCACATTAGCCTATCAAACAAAAAAACCCACATGGGCCACATGAGCCAGCCACTCTCTCTCTCCTTAACAGGCTATCAGAATATTCATCACAAACTTCTGGACAATTGCATGTAGACTCTCTCTACACACATTAACTTAACAGGCTATCAGAATAACCTTTGGGACAATTGCTTGTAGACTACATAAATTCTAAAGATGCTCAAAGGGCCCATGGATGTGTGTACCTGTACTCTGCCATGGACCCCGGGGGGTCTTTCGGGGATAACCTCATTCCTCTATTACAAAGAGGTAGCGCCAGAACAGCATGGTCCATGGGTCAGAGAGCCATTCTATTATCTGACACTAGTCAAAGTGCCAGGAGGGAATCCAATGAGAAGTGGCAGTTCCGTCATTTTGTCTTTCCCCAAACCACCAAGGGTGAAAGGCAGAGAGGCCAAAGCACCAGCATTTCCAAGTGTTGTCCAAATCCCAAATGCTCCCAAGCCCCAATGATTCTTATAATCAGATTCGGATCCAATTCATATCCTACTCCGAAACCCATCATTTTATTCATTATTCTGCTCAACAAAGAAGCTTCTAAGCCCATAAACAAAAATGAAATCTGGAGCCCCGCATGACTATGTTTAACCCACCTGAATTTCTCTATAAGTGGTTTATATTAAATTTAAAGAGTAAGTTTCAACAGAAAATGATGCACTAGAATAACTGAAAACAGAGCCATATGTAGGCATTGAAAATTATATGATTATATCAAGACAATAAGTTTTGTATCACCAGAAAGGATTGCTCCAAAGTCATCTACAGATGGGCTGTAACTGTATTCAATGCAAGAACAAAGCTTCATCAGAAAATGATGTACTGGGTGAGTGTACTAGGCATCCAGAGCAAGAGTTTCATCAAAACTGCTGAGACTATAATTATGAATCAAATGATAAAAACTTAGATTGCAGATGGTGGGTGTAATTCAAATAGAAAACAAGAAATCAACCTGCATTGATCAACAAACAGAAGACTAGTTGAAACAGAAATCTTTGAAAGGAAATAAATAAAGTGCATATTTCCTGAACCCCAAAATTTGCCACCAATTGAAAATAAATCTAAAATGAGTTCCATCACTGCAACTGTGCAAGAGGATAACACAAGAAGGGAGGAGATTGAAGACCGAGTAGCTGGCCGCTTCAGGCACCATAATCCAAGCTCATAACATGCTGTCTGTTCTTGCAGGCAACCTCCTGAAAAAGTTCAGGGGCACTGAAGGAAGCCTATGGCGGAACCTTGGATGCCTCAACACATAAAAGCCTGTGATAAGGGATACAACCCGAAATGGTGTTACATACAACACTATGGCAGCAATCAAACAGAAAAGCACGAACAAAGCTGTAGCTCTCGGATCCCTCCAGCTGAGCAGAGACTGCAACCTTTCCCCTTGAGTTGCCAAATCACCAACCACCGTCTGTATCCTCCCAGCCACACTTCTCAAACGGTCATACCTCATCCTCACAATATCTGCAGGGCGTGAACTAGGGAATGTATCAAACTCTTCATCCAATTCATCAGGATGTGCATTATCAGCATGCGACAGACGGGTATCCATGTGAGGCGGGTGTCTTGGCCTCCACCGATAGTACCAAACCCCAATCAAGAAAAGGTAGAGAAATACTGTGGGTAGTATCAACTCTGGATACAGGACCAATATCACAAACAGGATGTGAATCAAAATTGTTGTAAGAGGGTTTTTCCAATTGCATATCTGATCAAACCATCTTCCAACAGCAATCAACCCACTCAGAACCCCCATAATTCTGAAAAAATTAGCTTTGCTCCTCCTCATACTCCACATATGTGAGTCAACATCCAACATATATTCCACAATCTCTTTCCTCAACGGTGGCTCTGCACGGCTCAGCCTCATAGAGACAATCTGAGTAGCTTGGTGTCTCAAGCTATCAAGCTGAGTAACAGACAATGGATGAAGGTAATGCATCTTTGGCAACAGAGGTTGTGAGTATATATGCATCATATTAAGCAAAGACGAGCATGTAAACCTCACAGCCAACTGAATTTCACCCATCTTCTTTACACCGGAGGGATGTAAAACCAGAAGAGGATGGGAGTGTGTGTAAACCCGATCAGTTTCAAGCGTAGAAAGACGGATCCTTACCTTTCCAATTCGTGAATCCTTTGCTCCTCCAGCCTTATCTCCTCCTCCATGCAAGTGACAGTTGTCGAACACACCAATTGTAATGACAGTGCAAGGATCAAATACTTCCCATGTATATTGCTCATTCCACTTGGGTGTAAAGCTATCTATGATGGTTCTCGTTCGCACCCACTTCTGCCCGTATTTGGCCACGCAATAGGCATCTGTTGTACCCCTTCCGTCCTTAGTCTTCATGGGCATCAATCCCTGAGCATTCAAAATCCCCAATTCCAAAACTCCAATGCTATGCTTCCACAATTGCTTTGCAGTCGGCCTAAGATCACTGCTGTAGTGTGTTGATTCATCCAGAACATGATATCCACCCTCCAAACAGATCCTGAGATGAATCCTACTGGCAAATTTTATCTCCTTCTTCTTTTGTTCCCCATCTACAACCACCACATGCTTCTCAAGACTAAACCACCTAGTGTTCACAGGCTTATAATCCAATCTTCTCTCCACATTCTGCAAATGAATCACGCACTTCCCCAAAACTTCATCCTTGTTAGGTCCAACTCTATCTTCCACACTCAAAACCAAGTGCTCCTCAAAAGGTTCTGCTGCTACAAACATTAAATCCTCATTCCACATCGGATTAATATTCTTGCTCTGAGAAATCCTAGTCCGCAAAGCCTGATTACCCAGGATAGCTTTCACATAGATCTCAGGGTACCTACCCTTTTCACTAGGTATCAAGTCCTGAGCTTCAATCACATTTACCCTAACATACCAAAGCTTGGGAGATAGGTATACCTTTGATCGGATGTTAGCAAGGCTTTCACTATTGACTGTGGCCGCATCAGAATGCCACGCTTCAGGAAATGCTTCGTCGGCTTGGGTGCCCATCCAAACAGCCAACATTAGCTCCCCTTTAACCTTATCTCCCTTTCGATCTTCCAGTCGGTACCATTGTGGTGCTAAAGGGCTGTCCGGAGGAACACGTTTGGGGATTTCATTGACATCGAACATGACTCGGCCAACGAAATCATCCTTCACCATATCCTTGTCCTTCACTATAACCTCCAAGACAGAAGCCTGAACTCGATCCTTTGAGAAAGCAAAGACCTGGTTCCATTCAGGATTTGTTTTCTTTTCGAAATGGCGAGTGGTGCCCTTATAGTTTCCAAGTTTCACTTCAACATACGGATCAAGGCTTCCAGTGACATCTTTTGACGGTAGGTCCTTGGCTTTGACAACCCGAACATAAAGGTACTGCATTTGCTCAACGAGGTCATAGGTGCTTGTAAGCTTGTCTCCAGTAACCCCTCCACCACCAAGGTGTGGTGAGGTCTCCTTCAGGGAATAGTCTTCAGGAGGAGGCCGCTGCATTTTTTTATGTTGAGAGAGCAGCGATGGATGAAATCGAAGGAAATGCAGAAACGGAAGAACTTAAATGAAGTAATGAAGGTTCAATTTGAAAACTTCCCACACCCTAGAAATTCGGAACACCGATTGAAGGAGCCGTTATGAATCAAATATTAGAAAACAGACTCTCTTCGGTTCCTTTTTTCCCCTTCTCTTCTGGGGGAGTAATGGAGTAAGGAGAATTCCTACGGACTCGGAAACCGTTTCCCTTGATTTCTGGCTTGTCGATAACCCCAAAAATTCAAAACTTTTCAAAGCAAAACGTTCTCAAAACATCGAATCTCAGATAAGAGAACGGAAACATAAAGAGTCCAGAGGACAGAGAAAGATGACGAGACACTGTACTGAAAACTTTGAGAACTTAAGGGCCTATAAGAACCTCGGAAAGGACGCAAGATCAGCAAGTTCGTAACTTGAACCACTTCACCGCAGATACAAACGGACTCGAAGACTCAGAAAGGAGAGACAGAATCTCAAGAGCTTCAGGAAACACGGGCTTCTACAGTAACCACCTTCGTGAAATTTCAGATCTGAAAGAACCAAAACCTGCAAAACCAAAACAAAACCGTAAGCCATAAACAGAATCACTTGATCCTCATAGCAGAATCTACTCATGCATTTGCAATAGACTGAAACTACATACATTCAAATAAACTTCTCACGATACATTACAGAAAGCTTCTACCAACAACTTCCAGATCCCAACTTAGGAAAGCCCTTAAAATGTAACAAAACCAGAAAGCTTTAAACTTCAAGTTGGCTACGGCATCTCAAATGTCCCCAAGAGAAAATCTCCCCCACTTCGTAACTACACACAGAAAAAGAAGTTTATGAGAAAAGATCATAACAAACCAAATCAGACCAAACACATTGATATCTGATAGTAAGAAATGAGAATGCAGAGATATCTGGAATTCCGAGGAAAAGAAAAAAAAGAAGAAAAGGACAACGCATCGGTGTTGCAGGAGTGATACCTGCGAGGAACTGAGAGAAGAGAAGGAAACCCTAGATCGTAGATGATCCAGAACGTTCTTCAAGCTTCATTACTGAAAAATCACATTTCTGCATCAGATTTTAAATGAAAATGCAAACAGAGACAACAATCACAACACATGAAAGCAGAAATAGTGGAACAATGTAGAAGGAAACCGCTTTGGGTAGATCTGAATCTCCCAGGAAATACTCAGAACCTACTCTCTCTCTCTCTCTCTCTCTCTCTCTCTTTTCTTTACTTTTTTGTTTTTTAATTAAGGAAGTGGGAATCCGAGAGACACGTGCGAAGACCATGGTCGGGAATTAACTCGTGCGATGACTGCTGTCAACGCTCTGGGGGCCCCACCTGTTACTTAAACCGCCACAATGCATTTTTCTCGAGATGGGAAAGCGATAAGTCGCATTAACTTGCATAGTATTATATCGAATACCAGGTTTAGATATCGGACGGGCCGTTAAACCAGAACCAGGTCTATCTGATCCGGTTTAATACGTTGAAAACCAGACATAATTGCGGATGGAAAGGAGAAGGCTCCGTTTGGTATCGTTTCTGTTCCAGAAACTCCGTTTCGTGTCAGAAACGGAAATTTCAGTTTCTGTGTCAAAATTTCGTTTTGAAACGATTTAAGGCTGTTTGGTGAATCTGTTTCTATAACAGTTTCAGAACCAAGAAACGACATTTCTGCCGTTTGGTAATGCTTGTTTCAGAAACGGTTTTTTTTTTTTCTTTTCTTTTAAGTCAATAATTACAAAAATAACATTAAAATACTATAAGCATATAAATTTTTTTGGGACAATAACATATTACACACCAATGAAAAAAAACATGGTTTCCAAATGATGAATAAAATACAGTATTAACAATGTCTTGTGCAAGTTAACTATTACATAATTCCCCAAAGTTTCACTTTTTTTCCAAGTCTAAAGACTTGAATGTATGGAGGATGTCTTTCATCTTATTTGTTTGGTCCTCTAATCCTTTAAGTGTCCCTTCCAGATATCCTTTCATGTACTCGTTTGAAACGGAAAGTGGTCTGGATGATGTTGATGTTGAGCTTGAGCTTTCTGAACATAATGTATGTTGTATGGTAGAGATATATGTTTCATCTTTCAACCATACAAACATACCACATCCACGGTTATCAGCCTATATCAAATAATAGATGTGATTAGGGTCGTTGAAATTTAACATCGAATTAAACAAAAATCATAAATTATCTATAGGTATAGGTCAATAGTAGAAATAAATTACCCAGTTGAACTTGGGCAACATAGAAAATCTCCTTGTTTGGACCTTTCATCGATTCGTACTTTGCATTGACCTCTACCACATCTACATAGATGTAGTTGGTCCACCCACATGAAAAAATTATATGAATCTTCACACTTGAAAAATTCTCTTCCAATTTAGGTTTTGGTTTTGCCAAAATAGTTATCGGTTTTAGTTTTCAACTAGTTCGCATCCTTTCTCTAGCCATTGCATTTGTAATTCTTAGCCTAGTGGCATTCATCTCTTTTGCCCGATTTCGTTGACTTGATTGTATTGTAGAATGATCAACGAAATCTTCATGATGATTCAAGTCATCTTCGCAACTTTTAAATCATCGCTCATCCCCACGATTCTCGTCGCAATATGTTCTTCTCGAATATAGTTGTGTAGCCCACAACATGCCACGATTGATGCTGAGTTTCCACGGACGATTTAAAGCCTTGAAATTGCTTTGTAATGTTCTCCCATCCAGTTTGTTAAATGAATTACGGATTTGTGACCATTTATTACACTTCTTTCATTGCTTCAATGAAACATGGTCTCAAATTCGACCACTTAATAGCGGGATGCTATTTCGGACATAATAACTATACATTATAAGTTAGTGTAAAAGTTAGCATCTGGGATACTCATAAAGACCTTTGAGGCTACCAAGCAAAGAAAGCAAAAGAGCTAAAAAATCTTATCACAAAGAAGCGAAAGAGCTAAAAATCTTATCGCCCAACAGTTTGGAATCCTTACTCAAAGTTTATAAGATAAGCATGTGATTAGAAAGCCAATAGTTGTCGGAAAGTGGTGGACAATACTCAATCCAATTTCCATGCTCCTTGAGCAAGCCTTTTGGATTATAAAGAGGCAATTTGATCAAACGAAGAGATCTAGTAGAGGTTCTTTGAGAAGGCGGTGCTTTTTTGGGAAGAAAGAGATAATGATGTATCTTTTGCAACATTTTTTAACCCATTTAAACTAGTTTAATTTGTGTGTGATCGAAGAGTTAAAGTGTAGTTCTATCGATCCATCTATCATATTTATATTATGATAAAATAACATATTATGTATTATCGTTCTTAAATGGGCCCGATTTCAAGCATGCCCATTTAACAATCTGGCTGGTTTAACACAGGCATGTTGTCCAATACACCATTACTCAATAAGCCAGTTCTATCAAGGACTTCTGAAAACTCTCTCTCTCTCTCTCTCTCTCTCTCTCTCTCTCTCTCTCTCTCTCTCTCTCAAAATATAAGCTTATATAGATGATGTATTAACATGTCTGGTGTATACAGTGTTACATAATCCAAAATCATAGAAATACTACAAAAGTAGGTAAGAAATTCCAGACAAATGAGGTGGGGAAAGGCCTATTTCCCCCACTTCTCCCTCTCTTTCTTAACTAATTAAGACTAACACTTAAAGCTTAAGGTTAGGTGCACTGGACTTGAGACCTTTAACGGCATTCTTTAATTAAGAGTGTTTATCTCGGTATGCACAGTAGCCACCTTCTTCAGACTTGTATAATGAAAGAAAAAAAGAAAGAAACCTCCCTAATTAACCCCCTTGTGTGTGATCGAAGAGTTAAAGTGTAGTCCAACAATACAATGATGCAATTCAGTTTACAAGAACATCTATTACTCCCATAGGGAGTAACAATACCTACACAAACACACAAGTCCATAAAGTTTTTTTAGTTCTCAATGTGAAAGGATGCTAGACAATGCAACCACCAATACAATGTCAAAGATGTTATCTATGAACTCAGTAGGAATAGAGCATCAATACAGAGCATTCAAAAAGCAATAATAAAAAATATATCACCAATACCAGTTGAGGGTGGAACAGAGCATTCAAACATAATTGAAAAGCAATAATCAATCAAACAAAAACGATTCAGTTTTGATAATGTGTATCATGTCCTCTGTAGAGGAGTTGAGCAGAAAATTAAAATTTCAGACATCCTAGGGTTAAGAGAGGGTAGAAATATTCAATGAGTTGTCTTGTTGAGAGGGTTTCACCAAAAGAACCCCACGATTTCGTTACTGTAAGATCCGAGAGACGAGAGAGATGGTGAGGAAATTTCACCAAAAGGGTTCCACGACTCACTACCGATGTTGAGAGGAGTTTAGCCAAAATCGTCGGGTCTAGGGGTTTCTTCACGGATGTGAAACGAAGGTAGTGTAGAGGAGATTTCACAAGGGGCTTAGGGCCCCTGTTTCTCGATCTCTCCTCTCCTATCGAGTTCCAAAGATGTTGAAACCAACAAATTTGTGTAGCTTGATCTCTGCTCTGGAAGAAAAGAAGAAATGAAGAAGAAGAAGGAGAAAAAAAACCCTAATTTCTTCAAATACCTCTATGTGAGAAGAAGAAGAGGTTGAATAGAAGAAGAAAAGAAGAAATGAAGAAGAAGAAGGAGAAGAAGGAGAAGAGTCGAAGAAGTTACCTGAGGTGGAGAAATCGTAGTTCGAGCATGGATGTGAGACGTTGGTTCTCTCTTCTTTCCTCCTTGCTCTCCTCTCTGTATCGCGAACAATCGGGAACGATCGTTTCAAATAATATAATTTGAAACGAAACATGGGCGACAGAACAGCTTTCCCTCGTTTCGACAAATCGACCCAATTTTGTTTTTTCGACTTGCAGTTCAAAAAAAACGACGACAATCGACCCAAAGCGGTTTTCAGCGTTTTTCGTTCTATTAACAAAACGCTAGAAACGTTTTTTATGAACTATACCAAACGGGTCCGAAGTTTTCCACTATAAAAGTAAAGAGAAAATTTCTTCACCGATGGTGATTTGGTGTTGTAATTTATTTTTTAGAATAATGAATGTCATTTTTAATTTATATTTTTTTTAATAAAAGAATATCATCTTAGTGGAAACTGATCCTCCACAATACCAATCATTTACCTCCCAATCATCTACGATTGAGTCGACCTTGAGGTGTACACCTGGGTATTGGGATGTATGTCCAATGGGTCTATAGAGATATTTCATATAGATACAATGTTTTTTTTTTTTTAACCAAAGTATCCGAGTCAGCTTACGACTACACAAATAAGGAATCGAACCTGAGATCATGTGCCTAATCCACACAATCCTCAGTTCGCCCTAACCATCTGGGCACCCCACTAGTGGGTATAGATACAATGCTCACAATACTTGAAACACCAGGTGCCCATCCATCTATTTTCGTAGATGTGTCCATGGAGAGAAACTTTTGCATTATGTTAAGAATATTTCTAGGAAAAATGTTTTATATTTGAAAACAGAAGTATAAAAAATGTTTCAACATGTACTATTTTACATCAAACAAACGAAGCTGTTGGGAAGTGAGGTCCCTACTTCACCCAAGCAGATGGGGGAGAGGGTGGGGCAAGCGTAATGAGTAATAACTGGCCACACTTACGACAAACAAACACACAAAATAGGAAAAAGAAGCACAAAACCTTCACCAGTCCGGGATTCCATTAGTTTTGACCTAACACTATACCAAACCCTTGCACACAATGTATAAAAATGTCACTTTATATATGAAAATGCATATGTTATTCATTTATTAAATTAATAATTCCAATACAAGCGAACAAAATCCACACCTAAATTACGCTGGCGTTGAAAGTTTTGATTAAATTTTGGTGTAGATCACAAGATTGGGTAACTTGAAACTTAAGGTTAGGTGAGTTAGGTTATATTCGGTTGGGCTTAAATTGGTTAAACAAGTTGGATCCTTGTACTTGGAACCCAT
This sequence comes from Macadamia tetraphylla, assembly GCA_022985045.1. NCBI lineage: Eukaryota > Viridiplantae > Streptophyta > Magnoliopsida > Proteales > Proteaceae > Macadamia > Macadamia tetraphylla. The sequence goes on along the minus strand of CM040963.1, from coordinate 4,513,796 downwards.
CTCATGCTCATTTGAATTATTTTGCATCTTATAATGAAGCACATAAAGACAAAATATTTCATAAAAAAAAGAAAAATCTGACCAAGTTTTTGAACATATTAATTAGATGGAAATACTACTACTTGAATGATAAATCATAATACGCTATAGATTCTTCCCCCCCCCCCCTCCTTTTTTTTTAAGGTTGAATTTGTTGTAACCTGGCAATCACTGAGAGGGGGATGAATTAGTGAATCCAATTTTGATCCCCAAAAACATGTCCGATGTCTGACAAAAAATAACATGATATACTTATCCCTGTTTGCATACAGTCGTATGTACACTCAGCCTCTCATAGACACTTCTAAATGTGCACATCCCTTTCACATTCCAAACACTTCAATATAAAATACAAACAATAGGCACCCATAATACAGGATTTTTACGAGGTTCGATAATTTACTTACATCCACGGAGTAGTGCCTGTAAAGGCTTCGTACCTACTTAATACATTACTTTTGACTGCACCCACAGTCGAGAGTATCCACACCAAATTTTCTCAAGTCGAAGCTGAGATGGCACTCGTAGTGCTGGTACAATGTGTAGCACCCACTACATGAAAGCACCCACTAAGCACTCAATAAAAAATACAGTAAAATTGGTTTATATTAATGTCCTACAGTTAAGCTTTGTCTAGCAAATACATCCACAACTAACCAGCATGCTTACAGTTCATCCACAACTAACCTAGCATGTAAACATTCATCCGCAACTAACCCTAACATACATACATATTATCATATATGCATATAATATAAATTCTAAGGTTAGAAAATCTCACAGCCCTTGTCTATTGTTAGCAAAGTTGTCTTAAAGCATAGTCTCTACACACTAAAATCCTCAACTCCCCTCTAGAGTAGGAGACTTGAATCTTCAAGTAAGCTCTACATGGCCATGGCATCTCACAAGTCTTCTCCCTTGTCCTCTTGCCTTTTAAATCACAAATAGAAAAACCCTCTCTTCTTTTCTCTTTTCTCTTACCTTTTGATTAATGAAACATTAAGAACACTCAACTACCTTCTCAAGCCCACTTTAATGGAGTAAAGACACTTTCCATCAAGCAATAAACCTCATTCAATGATTAACCATCAAGAGAAAAACTTCTCATACCAAAATCGTAACCTTCCTTCACTCAAACTCATTTTTCTTGCTACTATGGTGTAGGGCTTGAAAAAACAAAAAAGTAATAACTTGATTCACCCAAATCCGGTTAAAATGAGAGAGATATGACCATTTGAAGTTGGAGCAATGAGATAGCCTAAAATGAAATCTTTGTAGGAGTGGCGTAGGCTACGCCGCACGCACGTAACATGGGCGAAATCTGACCGTAGATCTCATCAAAAAGATCTTATAATCTAAGCCGTATGATTAAACCAACAGACAATAGATCTAAACCATTAGATTTGAATCTTATAAAGTCAAAGATGACGTCATCATGATGTACACGCTGACATTGTCAGACCCGTTGTCGATCACCAATTGGCTGGTGTAGCGAGTTTCACAGTACGCTGTCAGCTAACTTTAATAAAGTTCCATCAATCTTGACCGTTAGATCGAACCGATTTGATATGATTGACTCGAGATCAAGACATGAATAATCTCTTTGTAGATTTTATGCACATGCTACACACAATTAAGACTCAATATGGTGAGGCGCCACACCATGATGTCCAATGCACTTCACCAATGAGGATCTTCATGCAGGAATCTTAACCGTCTCGTCAGCGCCTAAGTTCAGCAGCCGTTAAATGAGAATAAGGCTACGTGGTTTCATCTGAACACTCCATTGTACAACCCTATACTCTCTTTTTTTATAATCAAGTCACTGCCTTCATATATTTCAGTGCTTAAAGACCCCCTGCAACTCAGACCTTCAAAATCTTAAAATTACACAAAAGCCCTTCGAATTAAAAAAAAAAATTCTGAAAAATCCACTCAACACCGAGAGCAACTGATGAATTTTCGGTTTAGATTTTTGAACCGGCTTCACGAAAATACATATAACTTTTTTATACGATATCCGATCGAGATGAAACGAAGTGTGTTGAAACCGTGACTAGACGCTTTACGACTTTTCATAAAACCAATCATATGAATCAATCATGTAAAAAGACAAAATGCCCCTAGACCTCTCTAATGATTCATCTTTCTCATAAGGAATTGGAACGCGATGAAATCAAAACCGTTGGAAAGATCAGATTGTTTTCATATTATTACATAGAGAACACTTCCTTTAAAAAATTCATCTTCAATATCGAAACTGCCCTCTACTGCCACAAATGCCGTAACTTCTTCATACGGTATCGGAATGCGATAAAATCATATGCACTGGACTAAATAAATTACAATATATCTTTTTCATGAAGAAATGATCTTCCAAAAATATAATTTTCACCGCCGAAAATTCCTCCAAGCATAACTAGGTCAATTTATCAATTTTGACTCAAAAACCCACACCACCTACCATGGATGAATTAAATCACTCCATACATACAATGTGGCTATGTTATCTCATCGATGACACTCAACGCTACCATGTCATCACTTTTGACTACGTCACCCAAATTAGCCACATTATCACTGCCACATGGCCAGATTACCAACAAGGACAACCATACAACAAGAAATTGTTCATGTTTGTTACCTTATTCTTTAGTTAACTAGGCATGGGTTTATGGATAGATTTATATTTGATTGGTTCCGTAATAAAAATTAAGTTAATTAAGTTAAAAAAAAACTAATTGTAAATAGTTCATAAACGAGTTATCAAACTAAAAATGGGATATAAATGGTTAGTCCAGTTTAGTTAGCGGTAATGATGTGAATTTGAAACCGATGTTATTTGCCAAAATCAAACCGAGCTCTTGACACCGAAATCGTGAAGCCGTTTAATAAATGATTTGGTTTTGGTTTCAATTTTCAGATCGATTAATTAAATAATTTGGTTTCAAACCGAATTAACATTGTCCAAATCAAATTATTTACACCATAAAGCCGACCCATTTAAACCGTATAATAATGAGTTTCATTTAAACAAACTAAGCGAACCAGAGCGAGCCGACCGAAATCTTTTTCTTTTTCATTATCAACGTCTCGTCTAATCTTCTCGTGGGCGATACAATGGACGATATTTTATAACTTTGGCGGGATCCAGCTGTACTCTTAGCCTTATCTACTAGAATAGTTGTGAGTGGGCCCTACCCTTTACTTCAAGAGTATGTTTTCGGTAGTCCTGAATCCTGATCCTACCGTACTGGTGGACCCCGTAAGATCTGCTCACCACCTGTCACCATCTGGGTCCATATCAAAACTAAACATATACATCAGACCGGAGCCGACCAAGATCTTTTAATAATCCAACGGTTGTTCGAAACAGACGTACCTGGGGTCAGTTTCATTGGAAACAAAAATGCCTTGTGAAGCTCACTTTTAAGGGTTTTGGTGGGGGTGGGGAGGGTAATATGACACGTGGCAAACTTTCGTGTCAGATTTAAGTTTCGGTTTTTGCAGATAAGCTTCTGTTGTTTGTTTTCAGTTTTCAGATCATCTTTCCAGCTGGCAAATTTTGTTTTTTTTAAGTGGCATAACGTAATTTGGTTGTCTTTTTATGTCGAATGTGACATGTCATTTCCTTCCTATTGTTTGCTGTAAAGTTCTAAATTACTGTTATATGATTAGTTCTATGTGTACTCTTATTACAATTGAACAAAATTACTGTATATCCCTTAAGTATACTCTTATTACAATTCAAAATTTCCGTTATACCCCTTATGTACGAAACCTAATGATAATAATTTAAAATAGTCTGGATCCTGTACCCACATGTAGCTGTGTCAATTTTGAGCCCGTAGTAGTAGGTTCGATCGAATATGACACGTTCATGGTCTAACTTGCACCGGCCTAATTAATAAACAAGTCCGACACATTTATTAAACGGGGTGTTCACAGTGTAATTAGTTAGCCCGTCGAGTGCCCAATCAAACCATCACAATATGCACGTGGCTTGAACCAACTCATTGTAGCCTGACCTAACCCGACCCCCTTTAATACTATATAAAATTCTTATTTTGCCACCACTGGTAAGAAACTAATTAAACTTTTTTGTGTAATAGGATTTGATTTAATTAAACTTTGATTTGTAAGTTGTTAGGGTCATAATCTTCTCAATTTTTTTTTTTTAAATAATCATATTCTCATTTCATTTCTGGTTTTTATTAAAGATTTGCCTCACGTATTTCTGGGCCTTCATCTCATTTAAAAAAATTTTAGGGTACACACGTTTGAAGCCCGTTTAGACTTATATAGGTCCATAGCCCAATTAATGCTTTTAAGAAGTTCGATCGAACCTTAACACTGACTGGCCTGATTATAAATCGTACCATACCCCAAAGCTAGGTTTTCTTACTAAAATAGGTATTCACAATGCAAGGTTTCCAAGTTATCAAACTTGACTAGGCTTGATCCAGACTGACTTGGCCTGATCGATTGACATCCCTACCCACATGATTGGTCCTCCCCCAGAAGGCCCAAGAGATCTCATGGCCATCAAGATTTTCTTGAATTTCAACCTTAAAAGCACACCGAGTTATCATATCTTGATTTTATCATAACCTTAGTAGACTCATCCTCAAGAGGCTAGCTTTTAAAGAGATCAAGATACCAAGTACCTATAAATCTTCACATCAATTACTCATTTTTTTTGTGAGATTATTACTTTTGTCTTCCGTGTGGAACCCCAAGAACAAATTGGTCGATCCAATTTGATTGGACCATATTACCCACAAAAGTACCAATACCACTTTTTTTGGACAATTTTGTCCTTAGACGATACTAATATCACTAATCTATATCAGTAATCCACCGATACAATATCGTTATCTAAATCCATGGCGTTATGGCAAGATTTTAAACCAGGAATCATGGGTCGAATCGGCATTTCAGAATGTTTGCAACTTGACTGATCCGATTCGAATCTTTGAAACAGTTGGTGGTGGGTTCCTTGTTATGCAAAGTAAAAGAAAAGAAAAGGGTGAGTGCTAGCCACTTTTTCAGTCCCTTCACCTTTGAATCTGAAACATGAAACCCCACAAGACAAGATAAGACAAACTCAAAGTTAGCCGACTGGTACATTAGGAGGGAGCCTTCCAACAAACAGAATAAGGTAAAGTGTTTCTTGTGAGAGAGTATGATTTTTGTACATGTATGAGGGTCAATGAGAGTGCACAAAGAAGTATTTACAGAAGATTCATTTCGCTCTTCCATGTATTTGAGAGCAAGGACCACACTCCTCCACATAAAACATTTTCCTAAATCGGAGGACCATAGTCTCACTGTATGCTACTCTTTAGCCAACTACTACAAAATTTATGGGTAGGAGAATGTTAGGTAGATATTGAGAGAGAGATGCAATGTTTATCAATTTATGTTTGTCACTTAATAGCTTATTTGGTTCATAAGACACGCAACAATCATGTGGAAGATGGAGATGGGAAGTGCTTTCATATGCCCCACAACCACAACCATCACCATCACCACCACCATCATAGAGTGCAGGAAACAAACAACTTGAGGTGACTGTAATGGTCAATGCTTATTTAGAAATTGGGACGAGGTTGTTGGGAAATTAAGGAGAAGGAAATTGATAGTGCTTTGGCATTAGTTGTGGTGGGCTATAGCTTTGATTAATCTTTTCTCTCTCTCTCCACAGGCATCGCTCCTTTTACTGTTCCCATGCTATGTTCTATGCGCAATCTTCTCTTTTTCTCTATTTTTTTCTAGATCTGGTCCCTTTATTGGGCACAAGAGGCGGCAGCTCAGATTCAATGCCCTGAACAGTCTCATCATGGAACTCAACATATGGATGCACACTTTGAAGTTTAGAATCGACCTATTTGGATCTAAATTAGGCATAACAGATCCCTATTTCATACACTTTGGAATGACCAATTCTAGGGTTTTGGGATTGGATCTCCACATTTCAGATTGAGAACGATTCTGATTCAATCCAATCTAGATCAGAAGCGGCAGAGACTGATTCATCCCCTATTCCAAGTTTAAAATCCTTGCTCCCATGGTCGCACCACTCCTCTTAGTCCAATTCAACTACTTCAGTAACTATCGGTATTTATCAATTGGCAAAATTTTGTGATCACGAGAGTAATATTTTTTCAAGAGTCACAAGGCAATCATTATGCCACAAGGACAAATGATAAGACATGGTCTAAATTATTCACAAGTGCCAAAAGTTCAAAATCTAATTCAATCATATATTGGCATGCATATATGCATGTGTACCAATGCTTCAGCCATTATTGTGCTCTCTCCAAACTCTTAAATAGAAACAATCGATTTAAATAGGAAAAACTATGAAAATGGATGGCTAAGATTATCTTACAGCTTCTGAAAATGTAACAAACCATTGTGACCCTAATAACCATCCTTTATGGGTAGTTGAGTTATCCACGTAATGTTTGCAAAATCGCAAGAGAAATCTGGCCCATTCATCTTTATATTATTTTAATATAAACCATTTTTTCCCACTCAAAGTTGATTAGTATATAAGTAATGTCTAGAGCATACCGCATGCACACAAGGGATGTGTGTTCAATTCAGGGGCATTTTGGCATTTGGTTTGAGAGGGAGACTTTTTACCCTTTTAGCATTGATTTATAATTTATAGCAGAACTACAGTACATTAGTCACTAGCTTAAGTTTGGCTAATCACAAACAAATTGTGGGGCCCACATCCCTTTTGTTGATATGGTTTTAAGGCTATTTTTCAAACCTGACCAGGCATCAAACCTAAAGGAAGCAGTTCTGATCTCTTATGAACCATCAGACTGCAGTTTTGGAAAAAAAAATGAGGACGACCAAACCAATTTGGTGTTCTATAAAACCAGAGTTTGGTTTTGATCATTGTCCACAGGAATTCATTTCCAGACCAAACCAAAATTGGCAGATCAATTTGGTTCTATTAGCAAATTACCATACCTGCCGAGAATGAAAAAAATGTGCTGTGACCAGAAAAGTTAGGGTACCCACAAGATTTCTGAGGAAATAGTCGATGTAGAGTGCTTCACATTATGGCCAGAAAAGGGAAAAACTCAGGTATAAAGATTTGCTTATTGAATTCCAACTGAACATAAATTCAACCTATGCTGCATAATTGAGCAGCAGTCATTTCTATTCAATTAAGGTTCAAGCATTAATGGATTCATGTCCCTCAATTTCAGAGTAAAACTTGGTTAAATAAGACATACAGAAGATTCAACCATACATTTCCTATTGCCTTGTTGTGCGATACTGTCAATATATAAATAGATGCATCGCCGCCCAGTACAAATGAACGATTCCACTCCATGCAGTCACAGAGTAAGGTGACACAAAAGGTCAATGGAAGATATGGAGAACCCGAAAGCTAAATATACAACCTCTTCCAAGCACCTGATATTGCAAAAAAAATCTTACAACCTCAGTCGGATTGTAGGCAGTAAAGCTGACGGATATTTCCAGACGCTGCCATATTGAAAACAGAATGCAGTTAGCCCTCTTGTTCACCAATGAGACACTGTTTACTAAAAACACATACAATTTTACATGCATTAATCAAGTCCAACTTAAATCCATTTAGCAGTAAAGTATTGTGATGCCTAGTGACCTTTATTGTTAGTCCACCAGATCTTTAATCATTGGTCTCATTCATCATCAAAGCAAATAGTCCAACAGGCAAGAGGAGATTTTCTATAGTATGAACTAGGAGGGGATGTTCAATTACAGACCAGAAAGCAATCACACAAAATTACCCAAGGTCCACGAAACTACAAACTATTTCTCATCTTATTTATCACACTAAGTCGCTACCTAATTCAGTAAAAAAAAAAAAATGAAAGTAAAATTCTGAAGCATGTAAATAGTCAAATCTGCAAATCTACTGGCACACACCAGTAGGAAGAAAAACATGTTAGGCATGTAATATGTGAGCCATACTAGAATTCAATCATATATATATTTTTTAAACAAATACATACAGAAAAACTATCATAATGTATCATTGATCAATTATCGACCCACAATTGACACAACATAATGAAATAAAAAAATTTGGAAAAAAATAAGATCGATAACATGTAAAATTAAACTCTAATAAACCTAGTCACACCATACGCATGGCCCACTAAGCAACATAAAAAAATTTGAAAACACACATGAGAATCCCAATGTTAAAAAGGGTAACTATGCCTTGGGTTATCTAACGTTGAAACCTGGATTCTATCAGATAACTGAAACAGAAAATCTATTTATACCAAAGTACCGCTATACAAGTACAAGATCAAACCCCCCAAGCTTCTACATATTTTCAAAGATATCAATTGGAAGGCAATGGTTCACCTATCATGTTTTAGCATTTTTAAATCTTTTGAGTTGGATTATGGCCATTCATCTAGCATTTTAAATTATGGAAACCACTAAGCTTCACTAGACCAATGGTACTGATCATTGAAATCATGCATTTGAACCTTCATCACATGATTGAAATATTGATTGCATGACCGGATGCTTTTGATGATCTAATCATAGACCAGAATGTACCATAATGTTTATCATGATCTAACACGCTAAATGAATGGTCAAGATCAAATTGAATGCCGAAAACTTCTAAAATACAATGTTGAATGGTATCCTTTTGATTAGTATCTTTAGAAGCTTCTGATGCTGTTATATTGGAATATACTATACCATCATATTTTCCAACATGACTTAAATGCTAGATGAATGGCTTAGACCCAAATAAAAGGTTTACAAAGCTTAAAACTTGATGATTGTACTATCATTCCAATTGTAATCTTTTAGAAACTTATAATGTTCTAATCTTTGATCAGACTGTAGCATCACATTTTCCATGATTTAAATGCTAAATGCATGGCTATGATCCAAATCATTTGTTTAAATAGGCTAAACCATAATGGTTGAATCATATTCTTCCAAAAGGAATCTTTCAAAAACTTCAGATGGTAAATCAGAAAGTATTACCATTTTTTTTTCCTGATTTAACTAGCACTAATGAATAGCCATGATCCAAATCAAAGTTCAAAGATGGTAAAAAAATGCATCCTTCTAATTGGTATCACTCAAAATATGTAGAATGTCCAGGTAGTCTGATCATTTCATCATCAATTGCTAATCTAAATTAACAAAGTTTGCGCTCAGGCACCCCAAAACGTCAATTTTCAAACATTCAAGTAACTGCTCCTATAGTTGCCCCTAATGTTAGGAACTGCATATGTAATTTCCCCATAACATTTTGATCATCAAGCCACCTCTTTAACAGAACATAATACACTACAATCTGTTGAATGGGGAATCCTATAAAATTATATATATAACAAGTCTATTATATCCTTGTCTCTAATTGTATTTTCTATTTTTCCCTTTTACCTCCCTAAGGAGATGTATGTAATTCCATAGCTCTTGTTAGTGAAGTAATATATATGTTGTCGAGAATCTTTTCTCTAAACACAACATTCCACCATTCTCTTCTTCTTCTCCAACCCTCCATTCTCTTGTTCTCTTGTTTCTCCATCCATCTTTACAGTCTACCTTGGCATCAAAGCTTACGGTTTTGGTTTGAGAGTCATGCTACAAGTTTCTCACCTTCTTTTTTTTCTCTTCGGAACCCTGGTGTTACAAAGGGGTTCCAAAGAAGGAAGTACCATGTGAAGGAGGATTGAAGAAGTCATGAGATAGGCATGAAAGAAGACCATTGTGACATCAAGGGAAGTTTCTCTCTCAAGAAATAAGCACTTGGATGTTGTATCAAACACATCTAGCCATAGGAAGCATTACCTCATCCGGACAGCTTTGGAGCTGGAACTAGGGACCCTTGAATCGCCCTAAGGGTTTCTACAAGTCCCCCATGTTGCTTCAAAAAGGCCCATCTCCAAAACCCTCTTTTCTGCTGGAAACTAGCTACCACCAGCCCTATTTTTTTTTTGGCTTTGTAAGGAATAGTATGTGTGTATCATGTGTTGCCTTGCAATGATGCTATACCTTGGAGAATGTG